>JAXIVH010000010.1:4389514-4447014 GCA_036785325.1 Urophycis tenuis | reverse complement strand
GAGACGTGGACATGTGTTGTTGTTTTTTCTCGTGATGTTTCGGTATGGATCAGTCATTAATGAAACCGTGTACAATACGTGTGTGGGACATCCACTCTGATTTGGCCTACGAAGGCGAGTATGTTTTCTGTTGGGTTTGTTTTAGACTTTGACATATTGCTCTTGACGACTAAGGTATTCTCGTGTCCTGATGCCATTTTTCTATGGTAATATTCGCCTCTCCAGAAAGGCTTTGTATGTTTAAAGAAGAAAAAATAACTAAAGTGTTTTATGATACATTGTTACGTATCATGTTGTTATCGTGTTGTACATGGATAGATTTCCAGACATCACTGGTCAACTGCATTAACCGATGGCGTATTGGTTGTACGCGCGACGGGAGCGCACAGACAACGTTCTCCATCCCACACGCGGTTGGCCTGTCGTCGTGTGTGTGTGAGCACACACACACACACACACGCACGCACGCACACACACACACACACACACACACACACACACACACACACACACACACACACACACACACACACACACACACACACACACACCGACAGGCAACCACAGATCAGGCCCACAGACCCTCGTGGTGATATAGAGAGACCTCGTGAAATTCGACCACAAAAAAAGCCAAGAAATTTGAGTTTTTAAGAAGCGCAAATTGCCCATTGTCTTTGAGCAGATACGAGCGTGGTTGTGAACACGACAGCAGAAGATATAGCCCTATATATTTCTCTACACGTACCGTCAATGAAATTTGTGTTCAGTGCAGTTTGACTTTCGATGGCAAAGAATAACATTAACAGACATATAGAGTAGACTCCTGTAGACAGGGTGTTTGGTTACGTTTTTTCTTTTTCTTTTTCCTTTTTTTTACCAACTGTACAGCTCGATCCTGGGAGTAGAGAGAGCGAGAAAATGTGTGTTAGAGAGAGAGAGAGAGAGAGGGAGAGAGAGAGAGAGAGAGAGAGAGAGAGAGAGAGAGAGAGAGAGAGAGAGAGAGAGAGAGAGAGAGAGAGAGAGTTAAAAAAAAAAATAATGATAGAAAATAAAAGTGAATAATTAGGGTATTTTTCTCTGTAACTGTTGTACCCGTCACTGCTGGTGTTGAAGCGGGCCAGCCCAGCCTCGTCTGGACCACTGGGGGGTGGTCTCCTGGTCAAGCATTTCTCTAGTTTTATCAAAATGATGGCAGCAAAGTTTGTCTTGTTTAAATGGATTCTACCACCTTTCGTTCTTCTTGATATTATACTAGTGTAATAGAAATTACTGGACAAAAAATATCTGGAACTATGTTGATGCAAAATCAAGTTTAAATAAACATTGATTGATGTACACAATCGAGAGCTTCGTCTGATTTATCCCATGAATGTATTTGATTATTTGAGAAGACATATCCTACTATTGTAATTAATCAATCCTGTTCCTATAGGCTATGCCGGTCACAGAAATATCTGTAGAGCCAATCCCCAACTGTATAGCTCTGCACACCACCATAGTGGAACTCTTATGTTTATATTTTAACGAGTGTTCACGTTAGTGTCTAAGACTTGGCATGCCCAATGTTTTTCACAGGTTGAAACCACGGATGTAGCTGAGAAATCTGAGAAGCAAGCAATAATAAAAAAAGAAAAAAAAGAAAAGGGTGAGGGTTTCCATTCCGGGTTCGGTCCAATCAGACGGCCGCCTGCTGCTCACCCAGTCCTTCGCTTCCTCTTCGTTTCCAGGCGCGGTGGGAGCGGCCAATGAGATCATTATTACGCGCAGGGCGCTCTCTCCCAAAGTCCCCCCTCCCCGTCTCCCCGGCCAAACACCGAAAGCAGACTTTTATTTTGGTAAGGGATGACAATGTAAAGCGGCGGACCCCTAAAACACAACAGCAGCACCCCCGACTGCCACGTTGACCGTCAGCCGAATGAGGAGACGGTGTTTTCGGGGTGTTTTCTCCACACCGGCGGGGAGTGCTAAAGGGACCAGACAGTCACATCCTCTGCGGAGTTTTGGGTCGTCATCATCGCACCGTTATGTCAAGCGCACGGGTGGTCGCCGCGGGTCAGCTGTAGGAAGAGCCGCACCGCAGCAGCAGCAGCATCACCACCACCACGCATCGACGCTCGTCTTAAAGGGTTAACGTGGTGTGGAGAGCAAGCATGCTGCCGTCGTGGCTGCTGCTGCTCGGCTGCAGCTGGGGGCTCGTAAAGTACGCTGCCCCGCAGGCTTCGGCCGAGTCCCTTCC
Organism: Urophycis tenuis; assembly: GCA_036785325.1. Lineage (NCBI taxonomy): Eukaryota > Metazoa > Chordata > Actinopteri > Gadiformes > Phycidae > Urophycis > Urophycis tenuis. The sequence goes on along the minus strand of JAXIVH010000010.1, from coordinate 4,444,778 downwards.
CGTTCCCAGCGCCGCGCGTTCCTTGGTGTGGGGACCGGGTCTGGAGACCGACGTCGTCCTGCCCGCCCGGTTCTTCTTCATCCAGGCGGTGGACGACGATGGAAGGAAGTAAGTAGGCCCGGGAGTGTCGCGTGTTAACGCACAACCGCACGTCGGTGGGGAATGTGGAATGTACCTCGGCTGCCCCGCTCTGCAACTTCAGCACGAAAGCCGGGGCAACAGTTCAAGTCTGCACACATTCATTAACTTTTTTCCTCTGTGGCTGACAGTCTACAGCGCAAACTGTGCTTAGTGGCTGGACGGAGCCTTTTAACATTCTGGTTCTAAGTTAGTGCTTCCCTGTTAAGTTAGTGCTTCCCTGGCATAAATAAATAAAAAAATCCAGGTTAATAGTCTACTGATATATACAGTGAAGTTAATCAAGTTTTGTCGGAAATGAACCACCTGTCTTTTCACATGAATTGCACAATCCATAAAATACATTCAGTGTGACCTCAGCTTTCACCCCGGCAGCATAGTTTTCCATTTTAATAGAGAACAAGGAAATAAATCCTGCCACGTCTGGACTAATAGTTTTTCTGCGGAAGGTACTCTGGGAACATTTCTCTCCGTTGACCATGACCCACTTAATGGGTACTAAAACGTGCCCCAAAACAACAACTCCACGCTCGTATTTCTGATCGTATCGGTATAGCGGCGGGTTGAAGTCGTCCCATTGACGTCATGATGTCTCTCCCCGCAGCCTCACCGCGTCCCCCGGGGAGAAGACCTTCGACGTGAAGATCGTGTCTCCCACCGAGCAGTTTGCCCGCATTTGGATCCAAGTCCTGGACCGCCGGGACGGCTCGTTTCTGGTGCGCTACAGGATGTACGCCAGCTACACGGACCTGCACGTCCACGTTCGGCTGCAGGACCGGCCCGTGGCCAAGTCCCCCTTCGTTCTTCCAGGTTGAGCAGCGTTTAATGCGACTGTCTGGGGTTTTGGGGTTTTGTGTTGGGGGTTCAAGTGTGTGTTAGAGTCACCCTCATTAACGCTGTAGCCGCGTGTAATCAGATGTGCGTGTGGCGCCGGGGACATGAATAATGGATGTGACTGTTCTGTTGGGAGAGAAGCGAGTACTTGTACGCCATGTACTCGAACCCAGGGCAGGTTTTACACACAAGCAAACACCTCCGTTTTAACAAGCGCACCTACTTCCAGTGCCCGCCCTCTCGTTAGACTCAACGGGTTAATACACACACACAAAATGTCGTATTTTGGGGAAATGACTACAGTATTGACACCGCCATCTCAGTCCACATGTCTGCTCCCCCCCCCCCCCCCCCCCCTCAGGTGCCGTGTACCACGAGGGCTGTGACTGCCCCCAGCCCAGCGGCCCGGCCTGGGAGGCCAGCATGCGCTGCCCGGCCTCCTTCCCCCAGATAGAGCGCGACCTGGCCGTGTACCCCCGGGTGGACCCCGACCGCAACGACCGGGAGATCCCGCAGCGCTTTGGCCAGAGGCAGAGCCTGTGTCACTACACCGTCAAGGACAATAAGGTTAGCGGGGGCTCGGGGGCCTCAGTTACTTACCACCCCAGGTACTCCCTTGATGCTCGCACAGCCTGTGAAACAGAATACGCCGTAAATAAAGCGTTGTGGTCTCGGAGGACGTTGATGAATTGGACAACGCCACTGAAAGGATCCGGACAAAAAGGTGTGGGAGAGGGGGCGGGTTTCTCGGCCTCCTTTCTCACAAGCTTTCAGTCCGATAGTTGACCCCAAAGAACGTATTAATTAATACACAGGAGATTATGTTCATAATGTTTGGGGGCAGCCACGGCCTACTGGTAAGGGCTTCGGACTTGTAACCGGAAGGGTTGCCGGTTCGAACCCCGACCAGTACGAACGGCTGAAGTGCCGGTGAGCAAGGCACCTAACCCCTCACTGCTCCCCGAGCGCCGCTGTTGCAGGCAGCTCACTGCCTCGGGATTAGTGTGCTTCACCTCACTATGTGCCTCACTGTGTGCTGAGTGTATTTCCACTAATTCACGATTGGGTTAAATGCAGAGACCAAATTTCCCTCATGGGATCAAGAGAGTAATTCTTCTTCTTCTTCTAATATCCCTCGTGCCGTCATCCAAGGTAAACACATGTAGAAGGCCAGCTCAGATAAGACCAAGCATACAACACACGAGTGATATAACCACCATTAGGTGCAACGCCATAGCAGACATCAGGCTACGCCATCATAAATCTACCGAGTCATTCCTCAGGTGGCACCATTCACCCATTACCTAGCCTTGCCAACAACTGTATGCGGCACATCATAGGGATTATCAAGTGGGCACCTTCCTTCCCCCAGTGTTTCGTTAAGTTCGGCCCACGACACCTCAAGAAGGCTTAACGGTGTATTTTCCAGCGTCCTGGAAGCACACCCCTCTATGCCACCACCTCACGATTCTCTCTAAACCTCACCGTTTAGCGCCTGCCATCACCGTAGCTTAACGCTGTCCTTACGTGAACCCAACGGCCAAGCTTCCTCCTTAGCCAAGGCCACTCGCTATGAAACAGTATACGCTCTACATTCACAATATTGTGGTCTCGGAGGACGTTGAGGAATTTTGACAACGCCACTGAAAGGATCCTGACAAAAGGTGTGAGAGAGGGCGGGTTTCTCGGCTCCCTTTCTAACAAGCTTTCAGTCCCATAGTTGACCTTAAAGAACATAAGAAATGTAAGAAGGTTTCTTGCATTGAACGTGTAGCACGTCAATATCTCACCCAGACCTTCACGCTCTGATAAAAGATGACATTTCGCAGCGTAACTCTTTATACTCTTAATCCTTTTTTTTTTCTTTTTTTTTTAACGTTGTTTTATGGATTGTTTTTCCCCAGAGGGTGGGGTGGGGCGGTGTGGGGTGGTGGTGGGTGGTGGGTGGAGGGTGGGTGGTGTCACAATAGCAGGGCAGCGGTGATTGCTGAACAGTGGAGCGGCGCCCGGGGGCTGTGTGTCGGGGCCGGGCTGTGTTGTGTCGGGAGACCAGTCAGTCACTTCACCAGTCAGTGATCTCTGGGCCCGCGCGCCACCCAGACCACCTTTTGAAGGGCTGCCGCGGCTACAAAGGGAACGCTCCATTGTGATGTTCCTTTGTAGTCGGGCGCCCGTTACAAATTGTTCCCTCGGCGCCGCGAGTGAAACGGGAGTCCCTGTGGGGGGGGGGGGGGGGGGGCTCACTGTGGCCGCGGAGGAATCGCTTTGACCTTCGGCGCCTTTTGATTATTAAAAAAAAACACAATCATTTGATTTCGGCTTTTCGTCACATGCAACGTTTTAGTTTTTTTTTTTTTATACGAGACCAAATGTTTTATTTTGTTGCTAGGTTATGCAACATGTACATGACAGCAAAGACACTTCTGTCTGTACTTGCGCACACCTAACTCCTGTTCTGTGGTCATTGAGGCACCTAACTACTTATTCACACACACCCACACACTGAAGACTTATATTCCATTTTTAATGCGACCGTATGGTGAACATACGGTCTGGTCGTCTTCAGGTCTACATCAAGACGCTGGGAGAGCACGTAGGATTCCGGATCTTCATGGACGCTCTCCTCCTGTCCCTGACGAGGAAGGTATGGTGGACCCATCCAGCGCAGGTGCTTCTGTAGAAACAGGCGTACGTTCCTCTTGTAACTGGGGGGTTCCTGGCGTGCGTCCTTACCCCGCAGGTGCGCTTGCCGGACTTTGAGTTCTTCGTCAACCTGGGCGACTGGCCGCTGGAGAAGAGGCAGCCGTCGGAGAGGCTGCATCCCATCTTCTCCTGGTGTGGCTCCAACCAGACCTGGGACATCGTCATGCCAACCTACGACCTGACCGAGTCGGTCCTGGAGACCATGGGAAGGCAAGTCTCTCTCTCTCTCTCTCTCTCTCTCTCTCTCTCTCTCTCTCTCTCTCTCTCTCTCTCTCTCTCTCTCTCTCTCTCTCTCTCTCTCTCTCTCTCTCTCTCTCTCTCTCTCTCTCTCTCTCTCTCTCTCTCTCTCTCTCTCTCTCTCTCTCTCTCTCTCTCTCTCTCTCTCTCTCTCTCTCTCTCTCTCTCTCTCTCTCTCTCTCTCTCTCTCACTAAGACCCCTGTAGTGACCACCTCCTCCACGCCGCGGTGCAGGGTGAGCCTGGACATGATGTCGGTGCAGTCCAACACCGGTCTGCCGTGGGCCCAGAAGAACACCACGGCCTTCTGGCGCGGCCGGGACAGCCGCAAGGAGCGCCTGGAGCTGGTGAAGCTGGCCCGGGCCCACCCCGACATGGTGGACGCCGCCTTCACCAACTTCTTCTTCTTCAAGCACGACGAGGCTCTCTACGGGCCGCTGGTCAAACACGTGTCCTTCTTCGACTTCTTCAAGGTGAGGCGTGGGTCCGCTGACCGCCATGGGGGTGGGGGGGGGGGGGGGGGGCATCCGGGTGCCTTTGGCGTGTTGAACGTGTGCATTGGTGTAAAGTAGAGCATGCTAACGTACATCTTTATGGGAGTAGTATATTTAGTATACTGTACTTTACTATATTTGTCACCCTGAGCATTACAAAAGAAAAACAAGATATAAAGGTTTTTGGCATTTTTTTGCATTGAGATGCCGTTTTAACGTGAACATATATTTCTTATAGAATTAGAAATAACTTTCTTTGGTGGCAGTAGCTCAGTGGGTAGAGTGGGTGGACAGAGCGGGTCGTCCACTAACCGTAGGGTCCGCGGTTCGATCCCCTTGATCCCCCCCTCCTCCTCCAACTGTCCACATGTCAAACCCCACAAATGTACTGATTGTAAGTCGCTTTGGACAAAAGCGTCTGCTAAATGCCCCCTTTACCCTTTACCTTTATTGTATCACTTTTTAGTCATTTTTAGATTATTGTTTTTTTAAAGTTGGGTTTGGAAGAACCCGTCAAAGTTGACTCCCCGGCCCGGTCATCCCCCCCCCCCCCCCGTTCTCCCCCCCCCCCCCCCCCAGTACAAGTACCAGATCAACGTGGACGGCACGGTGGCGGCCTACAGGCTGCCCTACCTGCTGGCGGGGGACAGTGTGGTGCTGAAGCAGGACTCTGGGTACTACGAGCACTTCTACAACGAGCTGAAGCCCTGGACCCACTACATCCCCCTGAGGGCGGACCTGGGGGACCTGCTGGAGAAGATCCAGTGGGCCCGGGACCACGACGAAGAGGTGATTAGTTTGGTTTGAGTTTGATTTTTATCAGGAGATCAAGTTAGTGTCGCCAAGTGATGCAAACCTATTAAGCGGGTAGAAGAAGAAGAAGAAGAAGAATTACTCTTTTGATCCCGTGAGGGAAATTTGGTCTTTGCATTTAACCCAATCGTGAATTAGTGGAAATACACTCAGCACACAGTGATGGTGAGGCACACAGTGAGGTTAAGCACACACTAAATCCCGAGGCAGTGAGCTGCCAACAGCGGCGTCGGGGAGCAGTGAGGGGTTAGGTGCCTTGCTCAAGGGCACTTCATTCGTTCGTACTGGTCGGGGTTCGAGTCCGAAGCCCTAACCAGTAGGCCGCGGCTGCCCCCATTATTGATGTCGATGAGGGGAAAAAAACATTATGCAATAATGTAAATTGTGCTATATACATATTTTTTCGATTGATATATTGAATTTAATGATTTCTTATTTACATTTACATTTAGGGCATTTAGCAGACGCTTTTATCTAAAGCGACTTACAAAAAGTACATTTGTCATACATTTCAATATAGAACAGAACATCTTGTATGTAATATTGTATAAATGGGGACTCATGGCGATATATACAGTATATATATATATATATATATATTAGGTGACTGTGATGATATATCATCATCATCATTTCTGCTCTTTTCTTCTAGACAAGGAAAATTGGAGTCGCAGGCCAGCAGTTTGCCCGCAATAACCTCATGGGAGACAGAATATTTTGTTACTACTACAAACTCTTTGAGGTAAAGTGTTTGTCTTTCCTCCATTATCCAAGGTGCATCATCAATCATTGATTTGAACTAATTGCCAAGAACTGCAGTATAAATTATGTCTTTAATGAAATCTCTAGTTTGAGAGGAGAAGATGTTTGTGATGTTGAAAGCATAGTTATTCGTGACCTCCCTTTTTGTTTACTTGTTAAAGTAAGTCAATTAAGTAAAAAGTGTACTATTGCATGGTCAGCCGAGCTAACCGGCCATTTGGGAAGCTATCAGGGGGGGCAAAGAGGTTTTTCTCATTACCTGTGCCTTTGCTGCGCATAGCATAGCTACTTAACAGGGGTTGGTGGCCCTTCTGTCTCTGTAGGAAAACCTTGGCTCAAATCAGTGCAATCCACACATAATGATGCTATTAAAAAAAATAATGAAGCAGACTACACAGAAAGGACGGCCTGCTAATAATCACACTCTCCTCTTGCAGAAGTACGCTGACCTCCAGGTCTCAGAGCCCAAGGTTCGCAGTGGAATGGCACTGGTAGAGCAGCCCAGTGATGACCTTTTCCCGTGTTCTTGTCACAGAAGAACTGTAAGTATTAGCCTTGAATTGTGTTCTTCTGCACTGGCTTCCGAGTCATTTTTGCAGGGCTACAGAAAGCACACTGCCGCCCTCTAATGTCCATAAGGAGCCACTACACAACGCCTGAGCACAAAGCTGGCAATCACTGCTACATGTCCAAAAGGCACAGACAGGCTGCTGTACAGGATAGTTTGATAAATACTTGATTAAGTATTTTTTCATGTATGTATCTACGGATCAGATTAATCTTGGAATCCAATTACATGTATTGGTTTTGTATAGTGTTAAATTAATTGCATCATAATTTAGCTGGCACTGATTGTCAAGTAGATCCTTTAGGGCTGTAAAACATGTAATCACACCTCTGGATTGAAGCTTATGTAGCGTGGGCATTGAGTTTCTAAAACCATTGTTGTTTATTTTTCAGGTCAAGGATGAACTCTGATCGATCCATCATCGGAATGGCGTGTTTTATTAGTATGTTTGTATTAATTAATGAATAAGTATTGTGAAGGGATGTATTTGCCAAGTTGTGAATTGTTGGCATTTCCTGCTCTCAGACAGAATGTCAGACGAATGTTGTTGTTTTTATAATAAATATATTTTTTCTATGTTTGTTTAAAAAAACCCGCCTGTCTTCAATGATTTACACACGCATGCACCTATAATAAAGGAAGTATTATGTCAAGAAAATAAAATGTTTGAAAAGCTGCAACACCGCTGCTGTCCGGTAGAGGCCAGGTGTGCTCACATTGTTTGATTTATCCGCGAAATTCAAACGAAGAAGACTGACATGGACATGTTTTGTGAGGTACTTCATACTCTTTATTCCTTCACCGATAAACACTACTTTACCGTTGTGCCTGCTCTGCGATCATGTTTTCTCGAATGAAGCCATGGTAAACCCTCGCGGTTACAGGAACATTTAATTAAAAAAACATCCCGACAAAAGCATCCAAAAAGATCCGGCCTGCTTCATGTCTCTGAGGGATCAGCCTTCAAGACGTCCTACAATCAACACCCCGTTCGACCGCCAATGCCAATCAAAGTGAACGCGGGTTGGTGTGGCGTATAACAATATTGCTTTATTAATTGCCCAGTCTGGCTTACCGTCCACTGTGGGTTAGTCTCTGGTAATCACGGCAATAAAAGAGCTTATATCCACAGTCATGGGGCGGGACGCTACGCCAGTCATCACGGCCATCCCGCTCAGTAATGACACTGTTGCCCGGCGCATACGGGAGATGTCGCTCGACACTGACTGAGCAGCAGCTCTGTGCCAAAGTGTGTGTCCCTTCAGTCTCCAGCTCGACGAGACAACAACTGCCGACAACAATGCCCTCTTAATGGGCTATGGTCGGTATTTGTCTGGGGGGGTCTCAAGGAGAACTTCTTGTTTGGGCAGTATCTCACCACCGACACACGGGGGCAGACCATATCCACCGCCCTGGCTGAGTTCCTGGAGGAGAGGGCCATCTCGATGAAGACCATTACCGCCTGTGCCACGGACGGAGCGCCAGCTACGGTGCAGATACAGGGGCTTTGCGACGCTCCTAAAGCAACAGGTGCCTGACGTGCTTTACCGTGCACTGTGTACTGCACCGTCACAACCTGGTGGCAAAAAACATCTGTGACTCACTCCCATCAGTCCCTCAATGTAGCGGTCAAATCCGTAAACACAATAAAATCCCATGCTCTGAATGGCCGGCTCTTCAGTCAGCTATGTGGAGACGATGATGAATCTTTTCAGCGCCTGCTTCTCCGCACAGAGTTGGCGTGACTCTCCAAGGGGAACTGCCTGGCCCGGCTCTGTGAGCTGTTCCCCTCGGTCCTCGAATTCTTGGGAAAGGCCGATGCGACTCTGAAAGCCCAGCTGTGGTCCCGCCGCCACGACGTCTTCTATCTTTCGGACTTCTTTGGGAAGATGAACGAGGTGTCGCTGAAGCTCCAGGGCAACGGTGTGATTCTCATCCATTCGAGGGCCATCATACGCAGTCTTCTCGCAAAGCTGGAGCTGTATGGAAAAATTTGAGCAGGCGTCAGTTTAACAACTTTCCACAGTTGACCAAGGTAGGCTAATAATTAATTAGGCTACCATTGTCATCATTCGTTTGACTACTCACCAATTGTTTCACATACAATTTCCTTGAATTTCCCCAAGAGGATCAATAAAGTTTATATCTATCTATCTATCGATCTACATACATTCAGGTGTTGGATGAACTGACCACTTGAAGGCAGTCAAGGCCGATATGGAGGTCCGTTTCAGAGATCTGGACCAGTTAGCCGTCCCCGGTTGGGTGATGGAGCCGCTCCAACAAGACGCTGCCAGCAGTGAGGAGGCTATCCAAGAGAGCCTCAATTGACCTCCAACATGATGCAGGGGCGATGGCCGCGTTCCGTACCTCTGGTTGGCGAGCGTTGTGGACAACCCATGGACAGCGTTTCCCTCAGTTGTGGGAGAGAGTTCACCCTCTCCTCCTCGCTTTCCCCACATCCTGTCTTGTCGAGCAGGGATTCAGCCAAGCACTGCACATGCAGTCAACATACCGCAACCGCCCAAACTTGATTAGCTCTGGTGCTCTCCGATTGAAATTGACCTCCCAATGTCCAGACGTCAAGACGCTGGCGGCAGACCATCAACCACAGGGCTCGCACTAATTTTGTTTCTTAGCCCGTTTTCCTCCTTCTGCTCGCTGTTGTTCGGTTCCAGCTGCTCTGAGCGTGGTCTTCACGAAAAGACCGTTGCTATTCAAATACAAAATATATATAGGCCTAGTAAATAGGCCTCATGCGCGATCTGTTTCGTGATTGGTTTGATAGTTAACTGTTATTCACCTGATTATTCACGCGATGCACATATGTTGATAAAATGACACGTCTTGTTGCCTACATTTAATGTTCCTATTGATAAAAAAAAAAAAAAAAAACTACATTACAACCAATGCTGGTGTTTTTTTTATCGACCCAGCCTCCTATTGCTTATAACAGTGGGCTTAAAAATAAAAACAGGCTCGTATAGGCACATTTTCTTATGATTCCAGAAGAAACCAAAACAGCAGAGAAATGGGCTCATTTTTTATTTAAGCAATATAGTGTGAGTGGGGTTGGTAATGGATAGCCTATGGTGTAGCTGAAATATTTTTTTAATTGTTGGGGGCGCCAGAGGATTAAAGTAAGGTCAGGGGGGCGTTTGCTCAAAAAAGGTTGAGAGCCACCGTTCTAACCGGTGACCAACACATCAGTCATTGTAATATTTGCCGCACAACATCATAACCTCCTTGTCTCTAAGCTCTTTCTCTTTGATTCTAGGAAAAGGTTACGGTGCAGTTTGGCGCTAAGCATCTTGCCGCTGTCCTGTGTGTCCCCACCAAAGCAAAGGATGTAGACCAGGCCGTCCTTCTGACCCACGGCGCCGGAGGGGACATGAACTTCACGCAGCTGGTCTCGCTGGCTCGGGCTTTGGCTTCCGCTGGGTTGGTCTGCCTCCGTTTTACCTGCAAAGGGTTAAACTTGCCCTACAGAGTGAGAGCCTACAAGGCAGTGTGGGTAAGAGAGAGTGTTTGTTTAACTTTGTGTGTGTGTGTGTGTTTTTTTAATTTAAATTAATCGTGCCTTAACGCTATACGTTCATCTCATTCCAGGAATACTTGAATGCGCTTGAGAAGTTCCGTTTCCGGCGCATATTCCTTGGCGGTGGGTGAGCGGTCTGTGTGTGGAACCTCATTATTCAATGTTACATACGTTCTGCGTCTGCGCATTGGCATGACAAATACCCTCTATGGTGTGATACATCTAATATATTGATATCCTTCATCAATTCATGAACCAGATGAGTGGTTTCTTCTGAAATCTGAATAATTATATTTCAAAGTGAATTTACTCAACCAAAAACAAGCCAAAAAGCAGAGACTATACCATCTAGAACCTTTAACATTGATGATGACTTCATGCGACTGTATCTGTATATGGGCAATGCAGCTGCTTTGAATACTTATATAGATGGTTTATTGGTAATTGTGGCAGATACACTGCGAGACTTGTGGTTGCCCTATACATTTTCTATTTAGTTTCAAAGATAACGTGAACTCAGAGGCCCCATGCTCTCCACACGTTTGAAACACAAACTTTTGCACGTTGTTCGTGTTCTACAATGGCTAAACGAACAGACGTCCTTTCGGCGCCTCCGCTCACTCAACGCCTCCCCGTCTCCAGGCAGGTCCATGGGCTCGCGGGCCGCGGTGACCGTGGCCCGGCAGCTGAGCGAGGCCTCGGCGGAGGGAGTAGCGGGCGTCGTCTGTCTGTCGTTCCCCTTGCACCCCCCGGGACAGACACACGCCCACCGGCAGCGCAGCGAAGACCTCCGGGGACTCCCCGAGGGCACGCCCGTGCTGTTCGTGTCGGGCACCGCCGACAACATGTGTGACAGGGTAAACATTGCAGTATTGAACGCTTAGTCACTGTAGTTTACCCGTGGATGTGTCTTGACTGTGTTTTGAGTTCAGAGTTCATCTGAACCCTGCATAACCCCACCCTCGTGCTGTTATTTGTTGTACGTCTTGGCACTTTAATCACTCTTTGTATTTTGGCACTTTGATCGCTCTTTGTAACTTGGCACTTAGTCAGAGATGTTGTATACTAGCAATGGTTAACTTAGCAATTGAAATGCTTGAAACTTGTTCTGGTGACTTTCTTACTGTATTAGCAGCAATGAAATGTTTCACCTTCTTTTGACAAATGTGCTCTTTGTAAGTCGCTTTGGATAAAAGCGTCTGCTAAATGCCCTAAATGTAAATGTAAATGTAAATAAGTTCTGCAACTTTAATAGATACATCTTTACTATTCCGTATACTTACAGCATTTTGTCTTTTGACAGGGCCTTTTAGAAAGCGTGGTGAAGGACATGAAGGCCACAGTAGATGTTGTGTGGCTGGAAGGAGGCAGCCACGGGCTCGCGGTGAGAGGAAGGTCAGAGGACTCGGTGCTGGATGAAGTGAACTCACGGGTTGTCGCCTGGACTCTGAGACCCTGAGAACACGGAAAGAACCGGAACCTACGACCCCAACGATTGTATTTACTACATGTATATATACTAACATGGCTTTCTTTGTCAACATTGAGTGTGATGTTGTTGTGTGTGGCTGATTAGACAAATTACAAATATATTCTGTCCTTATTTTATTTAATTCCCGATCGCTTGTAATTTACAACTGCTTTCTTTCTGTGTATTGCTTCTATAAAAGAAAATGCCGAAAATGGCCACCCTGCAAAATGCTATAAGTAAACGGAATAGTAAAGATGAATCTATTAAAGTTACAGAACTTATATACATTTAGGGCATTTAGCAGACGCTTTTATCCAGTCTGAGGGAGAAAAAAAAAACATCCTGAACAGAAACGGTCTAAAGAAAGCTGAAATATATGCATTATTTTTTTTTAAATCTTATTATTCTTATATTTTCATTTGTCACCTACACTATTGTCCATCCATCCCATCCATTTTCTGTACTGCTTTCTGTCGCCCCCCGCGACCGACCGCGACCTGAACATATAGGCTAGAGACGTACAACCATTCACACACCTATGGTCAATTTAGAGACACCAACTAACCTAGTCCCCAACCTGCATGTTTTTGGTCTGTGGGAGGAAGCCGGAGTACCCGGAGAGAACCCACGCAAGCACGGGGAGAACATGCAAACTCCACACAAACAGGTGGATTCGAACCCAGAACCCAGAACCCCCTCGCTGTGAGGCGACAGTGCTAACCACTGCACCACCGTGCCGCATACGCTACTGTCATTTGCACTAAAAACATCGCCGTGTCATGTTAAGGTCCTGAACCCCCTCACATAATCATGACACATCGCACAACATAAGCACCCATTCCAATAACATGAGATTATCAATAAGACATTTTTAATGTCCATAGGAAAGTTTATTCTGTCCATTGTGTATGTCCTGACGGGCCGCGGGAAAACCGCTGCTCTGAGTGACGCGGTGCGTGAGTTAAAATACAACATTTTGACAATCAAGTCAAGTGCCACCCCAAATAAGACTGGCCCGAGCTGCCCCCCCCCCCCCCCCCCCCCCCCCAGAAATAATGTCCTGACTACGTCCCTGTGCATAAGAATGCCCGTAATCATTGAGATACGTTTAGTTGAGGTGGGGATCGAACCCCAACCCTTCGTTGTGGAACCCACGCTCTACCCACTGAAATATGCCGTCCAGTTTCTGTCATTTCAAGACATGCACAAAGTTTGACGACATAAACACCCAAAACAGAAGCACTTACCTTGGCTGTAATTTGAGAAATGTCTCACAACGTATAAAGTTGACGAAAATGAAAAATACATAGCACGGGTATACGAAATTAGGCCCTTTGTAATACAGTTTGAATTAAATCTCGAGGTTGTCTCGAGGTGTTTAAGCCTCCATTAATTGCAGAAATTTGCTGTGAAGAAGAATAATACGACGAAAAGCGATATCTAGATTGTGTATAATTCCTATGCACAACAATAATATGACGAAAGGGGACATATACATTGTGCATTCCTATGCACAATGAAAACCCTCTGAGGCCCCCCTGTGGAGAAAACGAAAACAACACCCTCTTAGGCCCCCTTGTGGAAAAATAACCAAAAAACACAAAAATAACATTAAAAAAAAAAACCCTTTGAGGTTCCCCTGTTGGGAGCCCAGAATAGGTTTCGGGTTTCCGGCTCGGGTTAGCGTGTCATATGGGTTGTGTTTTAGGGGTTGGTTTCTGTGATATTTAATTATAGGCTGCAGCTGCAGAACAAATATATAATTTGCATCTAAAGCATCGTCATCTTTATTCTGTTAGTGATGAAGATGAAAAGCAGCATGCATTGATCTTAAATGAAACAACCTCTTGGGACGTGATGTGGATTCCTACATGTACTAAAGAATATTTAGTGAATGTATGTACTGCAAGTTTCTTTGCAATTTTCCAGTTATTATAATCAGCCCCGAATGCGTCAAGAGTCGGCAGGCCTTACCCGAACCCGAGGTTCTGAAGGAAGACCTCCGCAGCTCAGGAACCCCAGATCAGTTCCAGTGTCAGGACCTGGATCCCCTTAAAGCTGGAACCGCACCACGAACCCAAGCAGGCCAGTGACCAGCCTGGCCCTCCAGACCCCGTCCCACCCCCAAAGATGGCCATGGGACGCTGGACGTTTACCCAGTGGCTTGAGACCACAACACCAACACCTCCTCTCTGAGAGAGCTGTTTAGAATGAGCGCGAGAGAGAGAAATACCTCCAAGACACAGGGGATGAATTCACAGCCTTTTAATACTCTTTTAATAAGGTCTATGAGGCCCACTGAGGCGGCTTTAGCCTGTGTGTTCATAGCTCCAGCTGTGTTTTTACGCCCCACAATAAAAAGCCAACAGCCCTCTGTCTTTCTTAGTGATGCCTTTATTTCCCACGATGGCGGTGGCAGGAAGTCTATTACAGCATGTGATCACAGCTAAGACAGCTCACAATACTGGAAACATGGCAACAAACTGCGAGTAACATACATATTGTAGTAAAATAGAGCTAAAGGCATACTGCCGCCAAACAATATTTGAATTTTTTTTAAATATGTATTTGTAACTCTTTATTATAAACTGCAACGGACGCATGCGCTTAAGCCGAATATTATTCTGAATCATAAAATGTCTTAGTAGCTGTGCAAAAATAACTATATAAAATATATTGCTTTTACAATGAACCAAGCCAGGGGCGCTGTAAATAAATAAACTACACGGCTAACAACAAGCAGACACAGAGAGAGGATTAACTTCCAATGTTAATGGCCGATTTATAGAATGTACAAACATATTAAACAAATACATTTTCAGAACACCATCTTGAACAAAACTGTGCATAAAATAAAAACAATTCAAAATACACAACTGTATACGAGTCAATACACTTGACATAGACATTCCCTCAAAAGAAGGAAATACGTATTTATATAATATACAACAAAAGTCAGGATCAACAACATCCTTGTCAGAACATAGGAATGCCCCTCCCACAACATCTCCCGAGTGGACTTTCAGCACCGTGGACACGAACACAACCACTGTGTAACACCTCTGCACTCTAATAACATTATGCTAGCGTAAAGGATCTATTGTTTTAAGCACTTGAAAAAGGCCCTCGATGCATTCTTAAAGTGCTAGCTTGTCACCGTTGTTTCTCTATGAGCACGGCGTTCTGCACACCGGGGTGTCTTCAGCTTGGCTGAACCACGGAACACGTAGCGGAACCACCAGCCGCCAGCAGGGGGCCGGGAGAACAGTTCTCTGGTCTGTCTGCACCAGGGGGGTGGGGGGAACAAGCATAGAAAACAAACCCCCCCCCTTTTAACGGGTAACACTATCGGGCCGGTTAGAAAAACACGAAAATCAGCCATCTAACTTTTTTCTTTCTTCTTTTTTTTTTTTTTGCTAGTGTGCGCAACGTGAAGACGAACCAAAAAATAAATTACACGTTGGACTCTATAAAGGATCGCTTTGGTTTGATGGCGGAGACGTGGAGGGCGGGGTTGTCCCGGGCCGGGTTGTCCCGGGTCAGGCCGGGCTGAACGGGCGCCGGGCCCAGGAACGGGTGCTGCATGGCCAGCGCCGGCTTGGACTGTTTGTAAAACGCGGCCGCCTGGCAGAACTTGTCGCTAAAGTCGTTGCCGTGGACGCCGTTCTGCACGCCGCCCATGGGCAGGGCGCCGTGAGGCGGGCCGGGCTTGTGCGGCTGCTGCTCCTGGTAAGTGCTCAGCGTTTTGCCGTAGGGGAGGTCGCAGCTCACCGGCTGCAGGCCCATGGCGTGGCCCACCGGGCCGTCGAACGAGTGGCTCTGCCAGGTCCGGCCCCCGCACGGCGGGCCCTGGAGGCTCTGCTGCATCTGGATGTGCTGCTGCTGCTGCTGCTGCTGCTGCAGCTGCTGCTGAAAGCGGGCCGTCTTATCCATCACGCCCATGAAGGGGCGGGGCTTCCACTCTGGGGCCGGGCCGGCGCCCTGCTGGCTGTGCTTGGCCTTGTCCGAGGTCTTGGAGCGGACGTCCGGGCCCAGCTTGCCGCTGTCTGACTGGCTGCTGCTGGAGGCCAGGCTGGAGGTGGAGCTGGACACCCGGATGCTGCTGCAGCCCGCCTGGGCCCCGGCGCAGCCCGCCTCCTTCCCCGGGTCCAGCAGGGGGCCGGAGCAGGCCAGCCCGTCCAGGGAGGAACCCGAGTGGGTGGACAGCTTCTCCTGGCCCAGGCCTTTAGAGGAGCCGCCGCCGCCGCCGCCGCCGCTGCAGTAGGAGGCGGCGGCCTGGGACAGATGTGGACCGTCGTTGTCGCCATGGTGAACCATGGCGGTGGTCGCCAGGGAAACGCGGTCTCCGTAGACGGGCTCGTCGACGGGGGTCGGCAGGGGGCTGATGTCGATGCCGGGGCCGGCCTTCAGCATGCTGGACATGTGTCTGCTGGGCAGGGGGCTAGAGGGAGCGTACTGGGACTTAGCGGGCCGCCCCCCCATGGCCCCGCCGCTGCCCCCCCCCACCATGGAGCTCATGTGCTGGTTGGTCTTGACGATCTGGGCCTGCCTGGTGGACTGCAGCACCAGGCCCTGCTGGGCCAGTTGCTCCCGGTGCTCCCGCGGGTACCGGTGCGGAGGCAGCCGGCCGGGCCCCGGGGGCGAGGCGGCCCGCGGCCCGTGGTTCTGATGGCCGGCGCTCGGCGTCTCGGCGGGCGGGACCCGGCTGAGCGAGTACACGTTCTGGGGCCAGCAGCCCTCCGCCTGCAAGGACTCCTCGTCCTCGTCCTCCTCTTCCTCCTCCCCCTCCTCCTCCTCCTCCTCCTCCTCCAGTATGTTCCTCTGGCCCTCCGAGGTCCTGCAGAGTCTGCGCTCCAGATGCTCCGTGGAACTCTGGCCCTCCTCGGGCTCCTGGTCCGAGTCGTGGCCCCCGGAGGCCCCCTGGCAGGTGGTGCTGCCGGCGGCGGCCCCGGGCTGGGTGGGCTTGGTCTGGGCGCGCTGCATCTGCTTGCACTCCTCCTCCACGCGGGCCAGCAGGCGGCGGATCTCCCGGTTGTTGGGGCACAGCTTGGCCGCCTCGTGGAGGTCGGCCAGGGCGGCGGTGAACTGCCTGCAGACAAGAGGTGAGGAGGCCATGTTTAGATGTGGACCGCGTCGGGGGGGGGGGGGAGAAACACACGAGGAGACAATGGGAAAACCTCTGGGTCACCCCCTGGACTAAGCTTGTGGCTAAGCGTGTTGCATGTTGCTGCGTGGCTTTATGGGTTAACCTTCTAGGAGGCCGACGGCCTCATTTAGAACCAGCACTTTACTGCTGTTCTATAACGGGACGAGCGCGATGGTTACAGCGGGCGCCCTCTGTCGGACGCAGCTTATGTGTCTACGATGGGGGTCCACGTCGATGCTCTCTTATCTCTTACTTCAGAACTGAGGTGAATTTACAGGTTGGACATTTGCTGAATAATTCATCGTATTGACACAGCGCTGGTTTCAAGGCAATTATTGTGTATTGCGTGTAAACAACAGCTCAAGCCACCACGTTAGCGGCAGGATGCTCAACGCGCAGTGGAGGGACGGCCTGAACTGTTCAGTTAGAGGGCATGGGGATGAGGGTGAGAGCCAGGACAGGTTAGCACCCCTGCTCTCGACGACCAGCGCCCCGGGGTCTGCAGGGACCACGGGTCAGTCAGGTGCCCGGCTTAACAGTTGTTTTGTCCGGGGGGGGCAGCGGGGGTATTTCATAGGCCAGAGGGATGAGCGCTACTGAGCCCCTCCAACAGCGCTACCAGCACCACCTGGCACCCTGGCTGGTCTCCCATCCCAGGATGGACCAGGCCCAGCCCTGCTTAGCCTCCAGAGAAACAAGCAGTGCTACAGTACTCTGGGTAGCCATATGGCTTGATCAACACGTAGGTCCTCGTGTTCAGAGGACCGGGATCACATGTGGAACGAGTTACACGGGGCGGCAGTAGCTCAGTGGGTAGAGCGGGTGGACAGAGCGGGTCGTCCACTAACCGTAGGGTCGGCGGTTCGATCCCCACTTCCAAAAACTGTCTGCGTGTCAAAGTGCCCTTGAGCAAGAGACTGAACCCTGAGCCTCAACTTGCTCCCCGGGCGCTGATCATAGCAGCCCACTGCTCCTATGTACAATAGGATGGGTCAAATGAGCACAGCAGCCCACTGCTCCTATGTACAATAGGATGGGTTGAATGAACACAGCAGCCCACTGCTCCTATGTACAATAGGATGGGTCGAATGAACACAGCAGCCCACTGCTCCCATGTACAATAGGATGGGTCGAATGAACACAGCAGCCCACTGCTCCTATAATGTACAATAGGATGGGTCGAATGCAGAGACCAAATTCCACCAGCCTGGCTGTGTGGTCATTAATAATAAATAAATAAAAATAAAATTCCCTGATGATGATCCCGGTTCTCTCACTGCACTGCACTGCACTGCACTGCGAAGAGTTTGTAAGAATGTCCACCCTTCCACAAGATGTCTGACGCTGTTGGCTATTGTGTGCTCGTGTTCCTCGTGGTCTGTGATGAAGAGGCGTACCTGCTGCTCCTCTTGGCTCGGGCCCGGGCGTAGTAGGCCTCGTAGGATTTTGGCTTCAGCTCCAGCGCCTTTGTGGCAAACTCTTCAGCCATCCCAAAGTCCTGCAGGCAACAAGACAACGTCAACTACTGCGCTGGCAAAGCATTCTGCAGCTTGTCTCTGTTGACACGAGAGACAAATGTGTGTTCTGTGCCCGTGTAGACAGGGCTAATATTGTTACTGGTGAACGTGTGAACGTTACCGGGGGAACTTGGTCGGTCAACACTGCCGCTTAACTACTCTGACAGAACCCCAGCCCCTTGTGGTTGTCAGGGAAACATACAACAATCTAAACAGTGTGTCACTGTGTCTTCAGCTAGCGGGCGTTGCTACTTCCTGCCGCTACTTCATCATCGTTAGCCCCGAAATAATTACCTCGATGAGAATTTAAGTGACGTCAGGTCCCTAGAAAATATATCGTCTTAATTATTTTCATTTCACTGTGCGAGCCATAAAATACAAATGCGCAAAACGATGAAAATATCAATAAATATAAGTGATGGAGTGATGATTCATTAGAGTCATTTTGTAGTTAACAGTCGAATAACTTCTAAATCCTAACAGCCGGTGACTGAATGGTACAACACGTGAACTGAGCCACCAGGCCTGCCGTTTAGAACTTCCCGATCACTAACAGCTACACAGCCCAATACACAATGGGGCAGCCGCGGCCTACTGGTTAGGGCTTGTAACCGGAGGGTCGCTGGTTCGAACCCCGACCAGTACGAACGGCTGAAGTGCCTGTGAGCAAGGCACTCACCTCACTGCTCCCCGAGCGCCGCTGTTGGCAGCTCACTGCCTCGGGATTAGTGTGCCTCACCATCACTGTGTGCTGAGTGTGCTTCCACTAACGCAGAGACCAAATTTCCCTCACGGGATCAAAAGAGTAATTCTTCTTCTTCTTCTCCACGGAGGTGTGCCCACACATTGCAATGTGGAGACCCCCCCCCAAGGAACAAACCACAGAACACCAGACATCTTAACGAGTCCCTCACTGGTCTCCCTACTCGTCCCGTTGGCCACTTATCCCGGACTCGGGCCCGGTCTGGGGGGGGGGCCTCACCGCGTGATTGGCCGACCGGGGAGAGGCGGACTCACGTTGGTTTTCCTGCGGCAGCGCGACAAGTTGAGGTACAGCGAGACGCGCAGCTCCTTGAAGGCCTTCAGGTCGTCTCCGTAGCCCTCCCTGGGGAACTTCCGCAAGGCGTACTGGTACCGCTGGGCCGCTTCCTTCATCTTCCCCTTCTGGAGGACAGAGGAGAGGGGAGGGAACAAGGGGAGGAGGCGATGAGGACACAACAGGAGGAGTGATACAGTGATAGGGGCGAGGGGAGGAGAGGAGTGATACGGTGATAGGGGCGAGGGGAGGAGAGGAGTGATACGGTGATAGGGGCGAGGGGAGGAGGAGAGTGATACAGTGATAGGGGCGAGGGGAGGAGGAGAGGAGGAAACAGATGGGGCACGAGGGAAGGAGGGAACAGAGAGGAGAGGAGGAAACACAACAAAGAAAGGAGGAGAGCATGTGGAACACAAGAGAAGACACGAGGAGAGGAGAGGATGAAACGCAGACGAGGAGAACCGAAACAATAAACAGGATGAGGAGATAACAATGAGGAGGGGGCAGCAGCACCACCC
Source organism: Urophycis tenuis (assembly GCA_036785325.1). Taxonomy (NCBI): domain Eukaryota; kingdom Metazoa; phylum Chordata; class Actinopteri; order Gadiformes; family Phycidae; genus Urophycis; species Urophycis tenuis. The sequence goes on along the minus strand of JAXIVH010000010.1, from coordinate 4,425,004 downwards.
CACCATTAATCACGCACACAACTGGCCGGCTGAGTCAACACACACACAGCTGAAGCACAGCGGAAGGTACACACATGTGCACGCACACACACACACACACACACGCACACACACACATACAGAAAGCACCAGAGTGGATCGTCATCCTGCCAGAAAAACTCAATAAGGTAAATGTCAGGCATCCATCATGGTTTCTTGTGCAGTAGAATACACACACACACACACACACACACACACACACACACACACTCCACAACACATACACACCACAACACATACACACCACAACATATCACAAAACACACAAACACACATCGGTCCATTCATCTTTGTCCTTCGCTGAGCCGTGGTGTGCAGAAGACCTCCTCCTTCATCCGGACCTAAATTAGATCTTCCCATCTTCAAGCCCTCGTATCCTCACATCCTCATGCCCTCACATCCTCACGTTCACCCAAGTCCTCACGGTCTCACATGTCTTCACTCCCTAGCACACTGACGTCCTGACACCCACATGTCTCCTTCTCACATCCTTCTCACGTACTCAAATCCTCTCATAGCTTCACATCCTCCCCAGATCCTCACATCCCCTCACGCCTTCCACATCCACTCATTCTCGGAAATCCTCACTCACACACACACACACACACAAAACATGACACCAGCTCTCACCTTGTACAGCAGATTCCCCTCCTCCATCAACTTCTGCAGGAGGATGATGAGGATGTCAGGTTTTGAAGTGGCCATGGCCCACGCTGCGTTCCCTACACACGCACACGCACACACACACACACACACACACACAGGTGTTATGTCAACGGCTCTCCATCTACAGATAGTGGTTGTATTCACGTTGAATTTGGTACGAAGTAAAGTTACCTAAAGATTGTACCTGATCGATCATAAGGCGATGTTCTGTAGCCTTAGGTTATTTTTTTTTATTGAAAGCAGTTAAGAAGAGAGAGAAAAGTGTTAAAAGATGAAGAGAGAGGGGGGGGGGGGGAACCCACATGCAGGGAGGGGAACAGGTTCCCAGCGGACAAATATAAACCATTGTTAACTAAGAGGCTAACCTCTCCGGTCTGTTCAGCTCTTCCTTCTGGTCTTGCTAAAATGCTACAATGAGTAGTTGCACTTCTAACTGTGCAACCGGGAAGCATTAAGAAGCTGTCTATTAGCACTAAGTATACACTGATAACTACACTATGGGGACCATTAGGATGTTTATTATCAACTTAGAAATTAGCATACACCGCTAGCTGTGCTAATGGGGGGAAACGGCAGATATGTGTCTCTATTAGTAATGCTCAGAGAGTTGAATGTTGACTAGCTCCTGAACAGGACTGTTGACTAGCTGTTGACCAGGACTGTTGACTAGCTGCTGAACAGGACTGTTGACTAGCTGCTGAACAGGACTGTTGACTAGCTGCTGAACATGACTGTTGACTAGCTGCTGAACAGGACTGTTGACCAGCTCCTGAACAGGACTGTTGACCAGCTGTTGAACAGGACTGTTGACTAGCTGCTGAACAGGACTGTTGACTAGCTGCTGAACATGACTGTTGACTAGCTGCTGAACAGGACTGTTGACCAGCTCCTGAACAGGACTGTTGACCAGCTGCTGAACAGGACTGTTGAATAGCTGTTGAACAGGACTGTTGACTAGCTGCTGCCTGTTGACTAGCTGTTGGTCACATTCTCACATTAGCCCAAAAGCAAGAAATTGGATGACGAACATGTGCACGCACACACACACACACACACACACACACACACACACACACACACAAAGAAACACACACACACACACACACACACACACACACACACACACACACACACACACACACACACACACACACACACACACACACACACACACACACACACACACACACACACACACACACACACACACACACAAACAAAAAAGCAAAGCACCTCTTTGCTATGAGGTGAGTCACCGGGAGTCAACAAGTGAAGATAAGTAGCGAAAAGCTTTTGCGGGGCCACCTGAATGCGCCACTAATGGACGGATAACAAGCACTTGGATGGCGGCTGCCGGCCGGGTCCAGGCGACCAGGTACTCACCAAGCTTGGCTCCCTTCTTCAGCAGAGTCACCACCACGGACGTGTTCCTGCAGCCGATGGCGCGGTCCAGCGGCCGCATCCCCGAGTAGTCCACGTGCTCCACCACGGCCCCGCGCTCCACCAGGTACTGCACCTACAGCAGAAACACAGCACTGCAAGGTCACTACGGTAGTGCACCTACAGAAACACAGCACTGCAAGGTCACTACGGTAGTGCACCTACAGTAACAAAGCACTGCAAGGTCACTACAGTAGTGCACCTACAGTAACAAAGCACTGCAAGGTCACTACAGTAGCGCACCTACAGCAGCAACACAGCACTGCAAGGTCACTACAGTATTGCACCTACAGTAACACAGCACTGCAAGGTCACTACAGTGGTGCACCTACAGCAACACAGCACTGCAAGGTCACTACGGTAGTGCACCTACAGCAGCAACACAGCACTGCAAGGTCACTACGGTAGTGCACCTACAGCAACACAGCACTGCAAGGTCACTACAGTAGTGCACCTACAGCAGCAACACAGCACTGCAAGGTCACTACAGTAGTGCACCTACAGCAGAAACACAGCACTGCAAGGTCACTCCAGTAGTGCACCTACAGCAGCAACACAGCACTGCAAGGTCGCTACAGTAGTACACGTACAGCAGCAACACAACACTGCAAGGTCACTACAGTAGTGCACCTACAGTAACACAGCACTGCAAGGTCACTACAGTAGTGAACCTACAGCAGAAACACAGCACTACAAGGTCTCTACAGTAGTGCACCTACAGCAGAAACACAGCACTGCAAGGTCACTCCAGTAGTGCACCTACAGCAGCAACACAGCACTGCAAGGTCGCTACAGTAGTACACGTACAGCAGCAACATAACACTGCAAGGTCACTACAGTAGTGCACCTACAGTAACACAGCACTGCAAGGTCACTACAGTAGTGAACCTACAGCAGAAACACAGCACTACAAGGTCTCTACAGTAGTGCACCTACAGCATCAACACAGCACTGCAAGGGCACTACAGTAGTGCACCTACAGAAACACAGCACTGAAAGGTCACTAAAGTAGTCCACCTACAGTAATACAGCACTGCAAGGTCACTACAGTAGTGCACCTACGGAAACACAGCACTGCAAGGTCACTACAGTAGTGCACCTACAGCAGCAACAAAGTACTGCAACGTCACTACAGTAGTGCACCTACAGCAGCGCATCTACAGCAGCAACAAAGCACTGCAATGTCACTACAGTAGTACCTACAACAGGCTCACAACAGGACCTCAGACTCCTCACTAACGCACCACAGCCAGTGCATTTCCCAATCAAGCTTCACGCACAAACATACTGAAGTGCTGCATCGGGCTCTGGTTCTCTTACTCTTTGGCCATTTCGCTTGAATTCAAAGCAGCTCACAGTGGATGTTTTTGACATTACATTAACGAGCAAGAAAGGGAGTTAGGCATCTTGCTCAAGGACCACACACATTAGGGTTCAAACCTGAAACCATTCAGCAGGGAGTCAAACCCCCCTCCCACTACTAGACTACCCGCCCTCCCCCCTGCCGTCCCAGGAACACCGGCGCCGGCCGGGCGGCGTCTACGTACGATGTCGGCGTCTCCGTAGAAGGCGGCCAGGTCCAGCGGCGTGCGGCCGTTCTTGTCCGTGTGGTCGATGACGGCGCCCTGCTCCACCAGGAACTGCACCACGCTCTGGTGGCCCTTCAGACACGCCCAGCTCAGCGGCGTGAGGCCCTCCTTGTCCACGGAGGTCAGAGACGCCCCTGCGGACGGGAACCACAGCAGAACCCTCCGTCACTCTGAAGGTCTCTGTTCTGTTGACGTCCTCCTTCTCCTCAGCCGGGGGGGGGGGGGGGGGGGGAGAATCGTTACGAAAACTGTTTTCTCCCCCCGGGATCAGGAGGAGGAGGAATCTGAAGCTGAATGTTTGATTGAAACACTGAGAACAACAAGAGTCACTGACTCTACGGCACGGATCTGTGGGAATCGCTAGAGGATAGACATTTTACGCAATCAGTGACAATTACACAGCAGCATCGACTGTGACACACACACACACACACACACACACACACAAACTGGAAAAGCGCCCTAAAATGATAAAAACCTGACAAGTAAAATGTTGAGATAAAGAGATGTTTAAGAAGTACTCCAAGGTGTAAAATCCTTTCCCGGGTGAATTGCACCCATGATCATATCATGGGAGTGATGTCTCACTCCTGGGGTTCAGCCGGGGGAGGGGAGGGGCGTTTTGATGAATGAGAGTGGCCGTGTTAAGTGTCCTGTTGTGATGTCACAATACATCACGGCCTGCTAATTTCATCCAGATGACTCCGGCGGTGTCAGAGCGACTGGCCGTGACCGATGAAGGAGAGGACCAGTGGAGACTGGCCCATTAGTTACCATCGCCATGGTTACATGGGGTAGAGCAGGGGGGGGGGTCCCCTATTGCGGGAGTTGGCCCTTCATTCTGACGATACTTTTGGCCAATCATCTTACCCTTATTATGTTTGTGTAATGTGTCATTTTGTGAAATTGTTGAGAGCCAATTCTCTGCCACAGACCTAATCTCCTGCTGGGGGAGATTAAGTCTGAATTTCAATTTCATCTCGAGAAACAAAACCCACAATTATGGATCACTTTGTGGCATGGCTGCACCAGCGCTAGATCTTAGGGATAGGGTCGGTGTGGGATGGGTCTTTTATTTGGCAGCAGAGTGCGTGTTAGTGTTGCGTCTTGTACCTTTAGTGAGCAGGAAGTCCACGGTGCTCAGGTGTCCTTCACAGGCAGCCACCATCAGCAGAGTCCTGCCCTGCTTGTCACTGATGTTCACGTCTGCTCCGTGCTGCAGCAACAGCTCTGCTATCTGCAACGCACACACACACACACACACACACACAGTCACACAGTCACACACACAGGTTCAGATGGGTCAGTCGCACCACAGTTTTGAGGTAGCAGCCTAAACGGTAACCACATGTGTTGGCATCCCAGAGGGAGGGAGAGGGGGAGAGTTAGGGTAAAGTGGGGGTGGAGACAGTGGGTAGAGAGAGAGAGAGAGAGAGAGAGAGAGAGAGAGAGAGCGAGAGGGGCAGCGTGAGAGAGAGAGCGAGAGAGCGAGAGAGCGAGAGAGAGCGAGAGAGAGAGGGAGGGAGGGAGGGGGGGGGGGGGTACTGACTGCAGAGCACTGACCTGCCAGTGTCCCTGTCTGACGGCACAGAAGAGGGGCGCGACCCCGCGGCGGTTAGCCTGCTGCACCGCGGCGCCCTCCTCCAGCAGGTAGACGCACACCTCCAGCTTCCCCCGGCCCGCGGCCGCCGTCAGGGCTGGGGAGGACACAGCGGAGCGTGTAGCGTTAGCTTGGCTTGGATGGGTTAGCGTCCCGTCAACAGAGCACACTGTGTGCTTTAGCGTGATCCCATCAGCGCAAGTGTAGCCATAATCAATTAGCGTTATGCGTTAGCGTTATAGTGGTGCTAGAGTTAGTAGATGGTAACAAGAACCTGACAATTATTATTAAAATGATATTTGATCCCCTCAAAAGAAGTCTCTGAGTCGCTGTCATCTCGGCTTAAGTGTGCTGATCTACACAGACTTTCTCATTTGCTCGAATGGCTCATTTGAGTAGTAGGCAACCAAGACAAACAGCACAAATACCCTTCCTTAACTGCACATTATTCTGTTACAAAAAAATAAACCGCAAAAAACCCCCCCACACAAAATAAACCAAAACAAACGAATGCAACGCGGAAAAAACACCAAAATGACAGCTTCTGTCTCATACTTCGCCGCGGACAAAAGCGTCCCTCTGGCGCGGCGAGCCAAACCAAACTAACTGTGTCGTTTGTGGCGGGCCAATATTGAACCAGCGGGGGGGAGGACAGATGGGGCCGTCTCAGAACAGCCTCGGCAGCCCACCCTGGGGGGAGCGCGGTGACCAAAGCCCCCCCCCCCACGGCCGTCCTCCTCCAGCCCCGCCAAGGCTTGCCTGAGCTCCTGACCTCTCTGACCTGAACCCCTACCCTCCGTCTGCCCGGTCCTTTCAGCTGCGGCCCAACGTGGGGACTCCTCAATGTAGGACAGAGCGTGCGCGGCACGACGGCTCCTTAAAGGGCCGTCACGTGTCCTGAGTGACTAAATGAGTTCAGGGGGGGGAGGGGGGGGGTGGCCTGCCCCGCTCGCCACGTGGACCTGCTCCATTTTGGGACGAGCTCCCGGTAAAGAAGGAGAGAGAGAGAGAGAGCGCCCCGCGGCTCTTTAGATGGCACGTCATCGTGTCCGGAAGACAAGAACCCCGCGGTACACAGGGGGTTCTGTCGATCCAAACCCGGCCCGTACTTCTCTGGACGGGCGTGTATGTGAACCCACTCTTTCAGCCGAGATCCACAACGCTATGAGATTCAATGCGCTCTGAGCTGAGAGTTTGAGGAAGGAGGGGGGGGGCGTGTTATCCCCATGGTTACGACGCATCCCGAGTTTAGTCGCGGTGTGTTGGAGGAGACCCCCCGCGTCTGGGTCTGATGAACGCCCACCTAACGTCCTCCTTCAACAGAACTCCCGGGACCCCCCCCCCCCTGAAACCAGCAGCCTTCAGAGCTCAAACCTGAAACCCTCAGGAGCCACAACCTTGGGATGGGTGCCCGATGTGTGGGGGTGGGTGGGGTGGTGCTGTAAACCACTGACACTAACGCAGTGGGAGAGGAGAGGGCGTGGTGGCGGGCGGGGCATGCGGGGGGGGGGGGGGGGGGGGCGAACGGCTAACACTACAAACGATAATTAGGATGTGAGCAGCGAAAAAAAAACAAAATGCCCGTGCCCGTCAACAACAGCAATCGGAGAACAGGAGGGGAACGGACCTCCGGTGAACAGCCAGCCTCCGCGTGCCCGATAACGTGGTGGTGGTGTGTGTGTTTTTTCTGTTTTGCGCGCCGTGTTTCAGCGCGGCTCAGCGGGGTGAGCGCCGCCTCTGACGGGGACGCCTGCGGTCTGTCTGCGCGCCGGTGGAAACAAGCCTCTCGTAGGAGAGCGAATCAAACGGCTCATTACACACAGAAGGAACGCGCGCGCGGTCAGTGCTGAAGGAGCTCAGCCCACATGCGGGGCAGAGGGTGTTTGGATGCGATGCAGGACGCGGCATTAAGAGAATGATTAATCCATCCTCATGCAAATGAGGAGGAACGCTTTTTTTTTCCTTTAGCTCAAGAGCACATTTGTACAGATTTAGTGCGAGTGTAATTATAGTGTCATAATTATTCCCACAATTTCGTAGCCAGCCACCAGAAGAGTTTTCGGATCCCCTCGCGACACGTCCAGCCACCTTTTATCAGCACACAAACGTTGCATATATCGACACAATTACATGTTTCATGAATGGTTAAAAAAAAAAAAAAAAAGCAATTTTCTTTCATTCGAGTGAATGACATGGCGGCTTGGTTCCGGGTATTCGCGAACAGGGAACGACGTCCTGCATGAAAATTATTACAAATTACATGTCAACATGTCCACCTGCATCACCGCTGAGCGTCACATCAGTGTTACTAAAGCAGCTCTTTAGCTCCGTCACTAACGAGCTGTTCAGCCATGACCCCGTGGCCGCTGTCAGCATGCAGCGCTGCTGATCACTGGTCAGTACCGCGTGCTGAAGACAGGGGGCAGTACGCTGACAAAATACTACATGCATTATATCGCAGGAACCATACTACAGGAATAATGCCACATTAAATAAAGAAGATGAAGTACACTAGATTCACTATATTATATGAATAATACCAGATAACCAATCCTGAATTAATTGTATAAGATGAACAATACTACAAGTTTGTGCTTTCTGGCCCTCCTCAGCTAAGAGGAAGTCCAGCTCTAGGTAGTGCAGCTCTAGGCAGTGCAGGTCTAGGTAGTGCATGTCTAGGTTGTCCAGTTCTAGGTAGTGCAGGTCTAGGTAGTGCATGTCTAGGTTGTCCAGCTGTAGGTAGTGCAGGTCTAGGTAGTCCAGCTCTAGGTTGTGCAGCTCTAGGTTGTCCAACTGTAGGTAGTGCAGGCCTAAGTAGTGTAGCTCTAGGTAGTCCAGCTCTAGGTAGTGCAGGTCTAGGTCGTCCAGCTCTAGGTGGTAAGGCACTAGTATTCTGGGCAGGGTTTTTCACTGAGCTTTGCACGGATGTGGAATCCAATCCTGCTTCTATTCAAACATGAGACGCACTCACACTGGCCCTATTTGCATAGAAATGTTATTTTGCAGTGAATTTTAAATAGCAATATGATTTTTCCCTGAGACTGCTTGTCGTTTACTGAGGGAATCATTTCAGGTCCAATTATTCAAGGCCATATCTCAAACTCTGTACGTCTGTGTCTCCACTTCAGAATGCAGATTGAGACAAGGTTAGAATAACAATTCAGCGTAATGAATTGTACGAAAAACCCCAGAAACAAAAACAGTTTTTTGTTATAACGGTGACTCAACCAATCTGCTTGTGTTTATCAACCCCCCCAATCACACACACTCATACACTCACGCACACACACACACACACGCACACACACACACACACACACACGCGCACACACACACACACACGTACACACACACACACACACGAACACACACACACAAGCTGTTACGTCGACGTCTCTAAAATGGCTGATCTCCTCCGCCTCGCTCATCATCGAGCGACAACGAGGTGAGCTACCGCGACGCCGCCACCGCAAGCCTTCTGTCCAGGCGGGCTGCTGGAAGAGACCCAATCTCTGGGCCGCTAGGCTGGAGCGCGGGGGGGGGGGGGGGGGTATGAGCACCGCGCGGAGCCTGGTGACTGTCACGGCGGCCGCGCTCTCCTCGCCATTACCGGCCCGACCCTCTCTGGCCCTGTGTGTGTGTGTGTGTGTGGGGGGGGGGGGGGGGGTCTAACAGGACGAGCAGCGGGGGTGTGGTGCGGTGGCTACACGGTCTAACACTGCTCGCTCTGTATGCTAGCTGCTGAGTCCCGGGCTAGCTCGGTATGCTAGCTGCTGAGTCCCAGGCTAGCTCGGTATGCTAGCTGCTGAGTCCCAGGCTAGCTCAGTATGCTAGCTTCTGAGTACGGAGCTAGCTCAGTATGCTAGCTTCTGAGTGCCGGGCTAGCTCGGTATGCTAGCTGCTGAGTCCCGGGCTAGCTCGGTATGCTAGTTTCTGAGTCCCGGGCTAGCTCGGTATGCTAGCTTCTGAGTCCAGGGTCACCAGGTAACACACACACACACACACACACACACACACACACACACACACACACACACACACACACACACACACACACACACACACACACACACACACACACACACACACACACACACACACACACACACACACACACACACACACACACACACACACACACTGCGCCTTGGGGTTTTAGTCGCGCATTAAAGATTCAGGACCCGAGTTCTGAAGTAATACCACTTAGGAGTGTCTGTGCACCTAAGAGGTTGTTGTTGTCGCTGCGCGGCCCGGCGGGGGCGGAGGAGTGTGTTCCTGGGGTCCGCGGTGCGTTAAGCCCTTATTTATTTTTGCACTACAAAAGCCGAATTTGCAATACGATATCATTTGATGTATCCACCCGCAGCACCGCTTTACCAAATACTGCTTCCTTTGTCAAGTTTCCAGGAAACTCTTAAAAAAAAAAAAAAAAAAAAAAAAACCCGCCACACTGCCTTTGTCCCCTCAACGGACCAGAGGTTCTGTTCATCTCGTTAGGGGGGGGGGGGCCGGGACCGCCACCGGTCTTGCAATCACCGAGAGGAAACCGAAACAAAGCGCTTTCAAATCTTTGTTCACCCGTAACGCCGCGGCCCGGATGTCGGGGGAAGAGCCGGCAGATCAGGATTGATCGCTCCGAGCTCGTTCCGTCAATAACATCTCGCGCTGTGGCACTGAGGCGTCGCCGGGCGTTGGCGAGTGTCTGAGCGCGTCAAACTGTCCAATTAAAAGAGCGAAGGCCAAGTGCCCCTAAAGAGAAAAAAGCACTGGCGCCATTTAGCGGCGGCGAAATGAAAATCAATGTCTGCGCAAAGCGCAAGGACGGCCGCAGGAGGTCAAACAAAAACAAAGTGGGAAAAGAAAAGCGAGTCGGGAAAAGAGGACCCAGAGTTTGTGTTTCGGCGCATCGATCGCCGGCGCCTGGGAGCAGGAATGGCGGCCGGAGCGCGTGGTCCCCGTGGCGTCCAAACACCGATACCGAAGGGCCGTGGACGGTATGAGGGAACGGAACGGGGACCTGTCTACGTACCTGTCTCGCCCCACAGCGTGTCGTGCTCGTCCATTTGCACCGCCAGCTCGTTAGTCAACGCCAGCAAGTCGCGCACCACCTGCCAAACACAAAGCCCTGATTAATGGCGCGGTTTTCCACGGGCAACAGCCGTCAAATAAAACCCCCGAGCGGGGGAGGAGCGCCGATGCTTGTTTTTCTTATCTTTCTTTTTTTTAACCGCAGCGGCAATAAAGAAACCAGCGAGGGCCCGGGAGCCACTGGGGCGGAGTTAAGTGTGATGTGAGCGGAGTGGGCATCCAGGGGACAGCTGTCCGCTGGACCGTGGCGTCTAGTGACCCATCTGAAGGGCTTTTACCTCCAGCCTCAGCGGAGCGGAGCCGCCGTGCGGGTCGGGAGCCATTACTGTTAGCATTCAGCGGCGTACAGCGGCGGGTCGCGGGGTCGCGGTCTGGCTAACCGCTAATATACTGCCTGGGTTAAGTGGGGTCCACCCTGGCGCTGTAGGCTAGCGGCGGCGAGCACAAGCACACTCCTTTAAACCACTGGAGCACTGGAGGGACGACGGCCATTATGTGTACGTGTGCGCGTGTGCATGCATGTGTGTGTGTGTGCGTGCATGCATGTGGGTGTTTGTGCGTGTGTGTGTGTGTGCGTGCGTGCGCGCGTGCGTGCGTGTGTGCGTTAAGAGTGCGGATCGAGCCGGAATTTCCGGTCCGAGCCTGGCCTGCGTCCAACAGAACAGTAACCGAACCCGACTAGAGCCCGACAGGCATCAAGCTTTTTACGTCAATAAACAGATGAGCGCAACATGTGCCGGTTAACGCGGCAACAACGCGCGGGTAAATTAAAAAATTTCAAATCGCTCGGGTCGGGTATCCAACCTCCAGTGCGTGCGTGCGTGCGTGCGTGCGTGTTCGCTCGTTCCCCAGGGTGTGTGTGTGTGTGTGTGTGTGTGCGTGTGTGTGCGTGCGTGCCAGTGCGGACCTGCTTGTGCCCCATGCTAGCTGCTGCCACCAGGGCCTGCTGCAGGGCTTTGCTCTTCTGGCCCGGGGGCTCCTGCTGCTCCGCGGGGCCCCAGTCCAGCTCCAGGAGGTACTGCAGCACGTCGGCGTGACCCCTCAACGCCGCGTGGACCAGCGCGCACTGCCCGCTCTTATCCACGTGGTCCAGCTGTGAGACAATCAGCGTGAGCGTCAGACCCCTCCGGACCTCCACACCCAGAAGCATACGTAGGTACTAGAGAGACGTCGCCATCCATGCATACGCTGATTATAAACTAACACTCGCTCGTTACAATTTTCAATTAAATGATTGCGTTTACTCGCCGGTAATGAGTGCCGATGATTGCCGCAGGTGCAAAAAAAAAAAAAAACCCAACGTGCGGACGGGAGTGATTTAAAAGCGAGAAGCGAGCGCGGGTCTGTGAGAGCCTGTGAGTAAACACTGGATTTTTCTTCGGATAACACTGCCAAGTGATTAAATGAAAATGTATGATTTTTGGCAGTAATTGCGGTTGTGCTCCTGCCACACATTCATCTCCGGGGCGTTAATCTCCCGGCACACCCCCCCCCCCCCCTGGAGAGAGCCTCTAAAACTGGTGGAGGAGCTGCTCTCTGCCGCTCCGCCACACAGCGTCTCGCGCCGCCGCACCTTGGCGCCCCGGGAGCAGAGCAGGCTGACGAGGGCCGGGTGGCCGGCGGCCGCCGCGAAGCACAGGGGGCTCATGCCATTCTCCGACACCACGTCCACGCTGGCGCCGAACTCCAGCAGCAGCGCCGCCATCTCCAGGTGGCCCAGGTGGGACTGGACGCACAGCACCGGCGAATTGGTCAGCACCTCCGTGCGGTAGTTCACGTTGGCCCCGCCCAGCATCAGCAGCCGGCTCACCTGATTGGGCGAAACGACGTAATTAAGGTCTGATGGGTAGGGTGGTCTACCGATCGAATGCAAGTGGTGACCGCGGGAATCTAAAGAATAACAGAGTCACGGGTCACAGGGGGAGGAGCCAGATGGACGCAAGATGTGTGCTAGATAAGGAGAATAAGGATGTACCGCGATGATTTACATGAATGATTCAGCTCCCAGGACAGAACAAGGTCACTATGTAGCCCCATGAATGATGTCATACTTAGGGAGAGTGAGAGAGAGAGAGAGAGAGCGAATGAGCGAGAGAGAGAGAGAGAGAGAGCGAATGAGCGCGAGAGAGAGAGAGAGAGAGAGAGAGTGGTTGACAACAAGCGACGAGACCCCACTGTAATGCAAACGCCAAGGTATCGCCATGTGACTTGAAGACGCAGCTCATCACTCAGCGTAATGACTCCCTGAAAGGCCAACGTGTCTCCTCCTCGTCTCGTCCTCGCAGAGCAGAGTGGAAGGTAAACACGCACCACTGGAACCATCCAAAGTATTTAGAGGCTAATAAATAAATAACACGTTGTGGCGCCGCCATGATCGTGGCCTTTCTGTTTATTAAATGACTGCTAATCCCAGCGTGGGGGGAGGAGGGGGAGGGGGGGGGGGGGGGTAATCACTGGGCCATCCCCCCCCCCCCCCCCCACAGAGGGGAGACGGATCAGACAAACGACAGGGAGGGGGAGGAGTGGAGACGCACGGGCGTCTCTCGTCGCCGCGGTGACATCCATCAGCGAGGCAAACTCATCACCCTGGAAGGACGATTCCAGGAACCCGCCTCTGAGCGCTGATCATAACACACAGGCCTGCGCGCATCCCCCCCCACCCCCACACCCCCACACCCCCACTGTCACACACCCACCCGTCACCATCATTGGTGTTAAAAAGCACTGGCGGGGGGGGGGGGGGGGGGCTGTGGCGAGAGCAGATGTCAGTAGTTACAAGACACAATCATTCAGTGTGATTGGAAAGTCTGTAGCAGGTCAGATGTGTGTGTGTGTGTACCTTATATCAGGTGTCTACAGGTTCCTCAGGGAGGTGTGTGTGTGTGTGTGTGTACCTTCATGTTAGCTATATACAGGTTCCTTAGGGAGATGTGTGTGTGAGTACCCTGCAGAACCCTACCCTCATGCTCTTACTTGTTGTACGTCTTGGCACTTTAATTGCTCTTTGTCACTAGGCACTTTATTGGCTCTTTTGTAACTTGGCACTTTGTGAGAGATGTTGCATACTAGCAATGGTTCACCTCGCAATTGACATGCTTGAACCTTCACGTTAGGTGTAGGTGTATACAGGTTCCTCAGGGAGGTGTGTGTTCGTGTGTGTGTACCTTCATGTTAGGTGTCTACAGGTTCCTCAGAGAGGTGTGTGTGTGTGTGTGTGTGTGTTTGTGTTTGTGTGTGTGTGTAGCTGCATGTTAGGTGTATGGTTCCTCAGGGAGGTGTGTGTTTGTGTGTGTGTGTGTGTGTGTGTGTGTGTGTGTGTGTGTGTGTGTGTGTACCGTGACGTTGGGTGTATACAGGTTCCTCAGGGAGGTGTGTGTGTGTGTGTGTTTGTGTGTGTGTATTTGTGTGTGTGTGTGTGTGTGTGTGTGTGTACCTTCACGTTAGGTGTATACAGGTTCCTCAGGGAGGTGTGTGTTTGTGTGTGTGTATTTGTGTGTGTGTGTGTGTGTGTGTGTGTGTGTACCTTGACGTTAGGTGTATACAGGTTCCTCAGGGAGGTGTGTGTGTGTGTGTGTGTGTGTGTGTGTGTGTGTGTATTTGTGTGTGTGTGTGTGTAGCTGCATGTTAGGTGTATACAGGTTCCTCAGGGAGGTGTGTGTGTGTGTGTGTGTGTACCTTCATGTTAGGTGTATACAGGTTCCTCAGGGAGGTGTGTGTTTGTGTGTGTGTGTGTGTGTGTATTTGTGTGTGTGTGTGTGTGGAGATGTGTGTGTGTGTGTGTGTGTACCTTCACGTTAGGTGTATACAGGTTCCTCAGGGAGGTGTGTGTGTGTGTGTGTGTGTGTGTGTGTGTGTGTGTGTGTGTGTACCTTGACGTTAGGTGTATACAGGTTCCTCAGGGAGGTGTGTGTGTGTGTGTGTGTGTGTGTGTGTGTGTACCTTGACGTTAGGTGTATACAGGTTCCTCAGGGAGGTGTGTGTGTGTGTGTACCTTGACGTTAGGTGTATACAGGTTCCTCAGGGAGGTGTGTGTGTGTGTGTGTGTATACCTTGACGTTGGGTGTATACAGGTTCCTCAGGGAGGTGTGTGTGTGCGTGTACCTTGACGTTAGGTGTATACAGGTTCCTCAGGGAGGTGTGTGTGTGTGTGTACCTTGACGTTGGGTGTATACAGGTTCCTCAGAGAGGACAGGGCTGCTGAGAGGCCATCTGCACTGCAGCTGATCCAGAGAGCCTGCAGGACACTCGAGGACACACCCGTCTTCTTACTCTGACCCTGGATGGAGAACACACACACCCACGCACACACACACACACACACACACACACACACACACACACACACACACACAACCAAAAATCGATGAAGCACAACACATCATATCCCCACCTTAGATGGTTATGTTACGCTATATTATCATCTCATAAATAAAACACACACACACACACACACACACACCAGACAAGGCCAGTAATATGGCTGCATATCTAATGGTGCCCACGCTGGGCTACCTTGAAGATGTGAGCTTTGAGGATGTGGTGGCCCAGCTCCATGGTCTGCTGGCGGTTCAGCTTCCCCTCCTGCCGGGACAGCATGAAGGCCATGAGGGCGTGGCCGCTCCTGGAGAACAAACACAGGCTATGAAGCCCCCCCTGGGTACACACTGCGGCGTTTATGTGGAACAGTCAATATATAAACACATATAGCAACCCGGCTGTAATGGGCCACAGGATGAACTTCACTTCTTGTGTTGGCTGTATGCAACAAGATTGCTTTTTCGGTGTAGCTGATCATCCTTATGCCGTTATCAATACGAAAGTGAACACTAACCATAATCCTAATGCTAATGCTAAACATAATACTAATGCCAAACATAACTAATGCTAAACCTGAGACAAATACTAACGCTGAACCTAATATTTATGCTAAACCTTATACCATATGCTAAACGTAATGCTAAACCCAGTACTACTGCATATACTAACGCTAAACCTCATACAAATGTTAATGCTAATACTGATGCTAATTTTCAACCTAATATTAATGGTAATTCTAAACCAAATACTAATGCTAATATTAAAGCTTCATCTAAACCAAATACTAATGCTAATATTAAAGCAAAATCTAAACCAAATACTAATGCTAATATTAAAGCTAAATCTAAACCAAATACTAATGCTAATATTAAAGCAAAATCTAAACCAAATACTAATGCTAATATTAAAGCTAAATCTAAACCAAATACTAATGCTAATACAAATGGCAATTCTAACCCTAATACTGAATGCTAAATCAAAAGACACTCTGAGCCGAATAACTTGCTGAACAGAGCTCCTGATTCCCCCCCCCCCCATGCGCCTTAATTGTAATTCATAATTTTCTTGGTTCATCAAAGTTCTTTGAGGTTTCCTGGCCCCGCCTGGACCCCGTAGTGAAGGGGGGCTTCGAAATCATCACAGAGTATTATTCTGTCCGGCGCTGGAGTGATTAGGGATAAAACACTGTCTAGACGGATCAAACCCCTCCTCGTCTGCATTGCGAAGCGTCTGTCGGACGGGTGGGGGTGACGGGGGCTGACGGAGTAGGGGGTGAGAGAGGGTGAAAGGGACGGGGGGGGGGAGGGAGAGTGAGGGAGGGTATTTGATAGAATGCGATCTCTGTTCTCCTCCCTCCCGTTGGCGATCTCTCTCTGGTGTTAATTAAGGCAGAACTTCATTAAAAGGCCACGCATGGTCGCTGCCCACTTTCACTGAGCCCAAGACCTCACTTTCACTTCCTCGGCACTCCATGGGTGTGTGTGTGTGTTGGTGTGCGCGTGCTTGTGTGCGCTGCGTGTCTGTGTGTGTGTGCGCGCGCGTGTGTGTGTGTGTGTGTGTCTGTGTGTGTGTGTCTGTGAGTGAGTGACAGCGTATGGGAGTTCATCAAAACGCCACGGGGAGAGAATGTGGTCTTTCTCCTGCTCCTCCATTCCTTCAGATGCTCCGTGCTAGATGTTTGGGAGGGATTGCAACCACGGTGAATGGCTGCGGGTTCGGGAAGAGGATGAGAAGCTCAGAGGAGAACCAGGGCTTCAGAGCTGCAGGGCTGCAGGGAGAGGGGGGCATCCCGGCTAGAAACCAGCCGGGGGGTTGCTCGTCAGAGGCGGGTCCCGAGCACAGCGAGGGGGCGGACGAGAAGGAACCTCAAGGAAGACTGGACCTCGCGCGGTCATTAGCAGCGCACTCTGACGGCGGCTGACAAGGGACGAGGAAGGCGAGGGACGAGGAAGGCGGCTGAATGACAACAGGGTGCCAGAGGCCACGGGCCAGAAACAAAACAACACGTTCTGGCGTCTGCCGCCTTGATCCGTGTCACGGACGCCCAGGGAGCGCGCCGGTGATGGCTTGTTAATATTCACATCGCGGGCCGCGTTCGTTATCCAAAACTCTTGACACCAATTTGTATGTTTGCGTGAAACAGGTGGCTGGGCCGGCGCTGCAGGTACGACCGCGGTCTGGGAATGACTTTAGATTCTTTCTTTGCTCGTTGGCAATAAATTGCAGCAGACTTTGAAGCTCGATGCTCTGGTTCCAATGGGTCACGTCAGACACCTCGTCCAAATACGGATTCATTTGAGTGAAAGTGAAAGTTAACTTGTTTTAATTGGTTTATTATTATGGGACCTATTATTGTTTGTTGGATGTTTTATTGATCCATTTTGTGCTCAGGTCTCTATTGAAAACCAGTTCTCCATCTCAATGGGAATGATCAAAGGTCTGAAGTCCGGCTTGACCATCTGTCTGTTTTTTACATTTTAAACTTTGTGTTTTCCCTGAAGCTATTCCATTGAGTTAACATCAAACAGACACACGTGCACACGCACGCACGCACGCACACACACACACACACACAGACAGATGTGCATGCACACAGTCTCTTTCACACACACACACACACACACACACACGCTCAGATACATACAGTAAGTCAGACAGACAGACAGACAGACAGACAGACAGACACACGCGTCAGACTTTCTGGATGGTAGACATCCCGACAGAGTAAAGCGCAGTACAGGAAGCCAGACAGACAGGGTGTACGGTCACACTAGCTCGCTGCTGTACATCTCGGGCTACCTGCCAACAGAAGAAAAGACTCATCCAAGTCAACGGCTGTTCTCGGATGGAAGCATAAATCCCCAGGGAACCTGAGAAGAGCTCCCTGGGGATCTGAGCACTCTCGGCATGCGAGACGCGCTGCCTTGAATCAACTACTGCAGATGAGTCGGTGGTGCGGGTTAAAAAATAAAATAATGTAAACGATAATAAGTAAGTTAAAATAAGTAATGAGTCTGACGAAGGTACACCAAACGTACTTTCTGCTGAGAACAAGTGTAACGAGCAGGTGGAAATGAGTCACCCTGGAATGTTCCAATGGCTGCAGACACAATGCTCTGAGCAGTCGCGTGTTTGCGTGTAGTTGGAGCGGATGTTATTTACACACTAGAGCAATCAGGATGTACGCGATGCAACGCTCCGCCACGACCGTCTCCCGGAGAACATTTGTTAAATTTTTCCTCCCAGACGACAACCATTAATATCACAATGTTATGACTTGCAGATCCATTTACCTGCCACTGTCCAGATGGGGAAATCTGCTTCATTGAATTCGTATGTGCACAGATTACTCATAAATGTATCATATGTCTTTTTAATGATCACATTAACAGCGCATGTGTGTGTGTGTGTGTGTGTGTGTGTGTGTGTGTGTGTGTGTGTGTGTGTGTGTGTGTGTGTGCTCCAAAAATAGTGTCACTCATCGGCAATGTGCTGACATGTGTATATTGGCATGGCGCTACTCTGGCGAGGAATTTATCCTTTTGAGTATTACTAGAGAAGCATTTCATTCTGGCCTTTTGAATACATTGTGAGGCTCTGAGACAGCTTTATCCAATGTGACTAACAGAGAACTCGAATGAAGAAGAATAGGTGTAGAAGAAGAGGTAGGGGTTAGGCATAGGCGCAGTTGCTTGGGGAAGGCTGCAGGTAGGCTGTAGGCTACCCTACATTAAACTGCCCCGCCAATTTCCCTGCTCTACACAACCCAGAGGAACCTCTACAAAAAGTGGTAATCAGCAGTAGTTTATGTAGTTAGTAAGTAGTAACTACTTCAGGTTTAAAGCTGACCTCCTACAGAGTGGTAGTCAGTAGTAGTTCATGTAGTTAGTAGGTAGTAACTAGTTACGGTTTTAAAACTGACCTGTCACAGAGAGTGGTCGTTAGCAGTAGCTCATGTAGTTAGTAGGTAGTAACTAGTTACGGTTTTAAAACTGACCTGTCACAGAGAGTGGTCGTTAGCAGTAGCTCATGTAGTTAGTAGGTAGTAACTAGTTACGGTTTTAAAACTGACCTGTCACAGAGAGTGGTCGTTAGCAGTAGCTCATGTAGTTAGTAGGTAGTAACTAGTTACGGTTTTAAAACTGACCTGTCACAGAGAGTGGTAGTCAGCAGTAGCTCATGTAGTTAGTAGGTAGTAACTAGTTACGGTTTTAAAACTGACCTGTCACAGAGAGTGGTCGTTAGCAGTAGCTCATGTAGTTAGTAGGTAGTAACTAGTTACGGTTTTAAAACTGACCTGTCACAGAGAGTGGTCGTTAGCAGTAGCTCATGCAGTTAGTAAGTAGTCACCAGTTAAGGTTTCATTCAAACTGACTTGGGGTCACAGAGGGTGGCAGTCAGCAGTAGCTCATGTAGTTGAGTAAGAGGTCAAACCAGTCAAGGCTTCACACTGACCTGGGGTCACACAGGAAGTCGGTGCTCTCGCCGTCGGCACGCCACACCAGCCACTCCCTGAAGGACGGGTGGCAGAACATGCGCGTCTTGTCCCGCCGCTTGATGAGGAAGCAGGCCAGCAGCTCCATGCGCTGCTGGAAGTCCTCCCAGGGCAGCTCGCCGCGCACGCTGCCGCCGTTGACCGCGTGGAACAGCTGCTCGTCCGTCATGGGGTGCAGCGACGCCAGCGCCACGTTCAGCACGGGCAGCGAGCGCTCAAACGCCGAGCCCGTCATGAACTTCATGTTGCACTGCAGCTGGTAGAGCTCGGCCAGCGACACCGGCACCACCTTGTAGCCGGAGCTCTTGATCACCAGGTGGCCGCGCTGGAACAGGTCCAGCGTGAGCTTCAGGTACAGGTAGGAGCCCTGGCTGCGGGCGCTCAGGTGGCCGCTCAGCTTGCTGACCACCAGCGGGTCGGCCTTGCCGTTCAGGCTGATGTTGTTCAGGATGTCGCGGTTGCCGTGCACGCGGTACTGGATGTAGGCGTTGAGGTCGCCGTTGATGTCGGGGTTGTCCTGCACGTCGTCCAGGGAGATCTTGGAGAAGGGCAGCAGGCCGGTGATGTCCTGTCGTGGGGGGGGGGGGGGGGGATATAAAGGAGAAGGCTCGTTACAAGACGCACGCCGCGGAGGCTACCGTGTCCGGGCTGAAACCTATTTGGAAAGCCGGCGGCGCGGGGCGCAGCAGGGGGTCCCGCCTGGAGGAAACTCTGCTTTGTGCCGGTGAGTGACTGCTGGAAGGTCAGCGAGCAGCATGGGGGGGCACCGAGCTGTGTTGACGGAGCTATCAACCCAGCGCAGAAAGCTGGCTGCTGAGATGGATGCAGCGGTGACCAGAAAACTCAAAAACCCCGAACCCCAGGGGGGGGGGGGCGTCTAATGGACAGACCGGGCCAGAACCTAATCCCGCTCTTCAATTTCACTCCTGGGGGAGAAAGAAATAACATAAAACACCTTAATCCCCTGAGACCTGTCTCTCCGAGGACTGAAGAAACATCGCCTCAGTGAGATAAACACCTTCCTCTCATCATCCTCCTCCTGACAACACACAGCAGGTAGGCGGAGACGCACGCACGCGCACACAAACACCAAACAGACACAGCTCCTCCTGACACGTAATCCACAACAAGGCCAGGGTGTTGGCAACACCTCAGGAGGAGGCTTGATATTGGTCTCTGCCAAGCAGAAGTCATTATGATGAACTCTTTATCAGCTGGGAGATCCTACTTGGCTATGGAGGGAGTGATCCAACACTACCACGACCACCGCCACCTCACTCTCGCTGGGACAACACTACCAGGCTGCTGGCACTACAATGGAAAAGTTTAGTTTGGTCTTTGTTTTTTTAGTTCATCCAACGGGAGAACGTACATTCCCCCAGCAGAACCTCAATTACAACCCCTTCCTGTCGAAAGAAATAAATCCTTCGACACAAAACACCAAAACAAAATCAAGGGGAAAAGGGCCTTTCAGCGTTCCGTCTTGCGAGCAGCACTAATTAAAAACATGCAAATAAAGTGGAGACGTGCGAGTCACCAACACAACGTACCGCCTGAGCTCATGCCACAGAAAAAAAAAAAAAAAACCCAGAAACTCCAGAGAGCTCCCTGGCTGCGTTTGAGTACAAACAGCCAAGGCTGTGTGCTCTGTCTGTCTGCACGCGCGCCTCCAGTCAACGCCCGCCATGACAGCCCTCGCACCGCACCGCACGCTTCAAGACCGCCGGAGTCACAGCTGTCACTTAGCCTTGGCGGCGCTGCACCCGGGCTCCAGAGCTACAGGCCCGGGGGGCGTCGGTGGCGTAGCGGGGGGGGGAGGGGAGGGAGCCCAGCACGGCTCCACAGGCCTGTCAGTTCCCAGCACCGTCTCCCTCACCCTCTCCTGATGGAGGCGAACGACCTCCCGTGTCACTCAAGAGCGCCGTTAACTAGTCCGCGCAGAGAGCCGCGGGGCGTGTGTGTGTGTGTGTGTGTGGGGGGAGATGGGGGTCTTCAGCTGTCATCCCACTGAGCTAACCCCCGGGTCACGGTTCCTCCTGAAGGTGCCTGCTGGAGAGCGTGGCGGAGCCTTTGAGGAGAGGATGGATGTAACGGGGGGAGGGAGCGCGCAGGGTGACACCGGATCCCATTTTGTTTTTTTTTGTGTCTACCTGTGTCGGGATGTGCCGGCCTCACGTCGCTCAGGGCGCCACGGCGCCAGAAATGTCTATCACGCCGCGATCTCTCCGAGCGCTACCTATGGGGGCGGCACGGGCCTCCCGCTGTGATGGGTGCTGGAACGCAGCGCGCCACGCGCACAACACGGCTGTCACCATCGGCGCGTCTGTCTCAGGAAACTGAAGGCCTCTTACCAGCAGGTTGGCCCGGACGGTGACCACCACCTTCAGCCAGGAGGGGAACTTGGTCATGATCTTGGTGATGAAGGAGGCGATGGTGTCCCCGTAGTCGGGCTTGTGGAACTCCGCCTCGTTCAGCCCGTCGATCAGGATGATGTGGTCCTCCTCTGGGATCCTCCTCTCTGGAGACGCACACACACACACGCACGCAAACACACGCACACACACACACACGCGCATGCAAACGCACGCACGCACACACACACACACACACACACACACACACACACACACACACACACACACACACACACACACACACACACACACACACACACACACACACACACACACACACACACACACACACATACACACAGGCACACACACACCCACAGGCACACCAGGTACCCGCACACACAAACACCCACACACGCACAGAAACCAACATAATAAGTGTTTGGCCCTGTCAGTGTCTAAATCCTACGAATAAACTCCACAAAGGAAAGTGGAGGAAGTTGTTATTATTATTATTTTGTGGGACCATTCAATCCCGAGAGAGAGCACGGTTAGAAGAGCAGCCTGGCACTCGCGTCGTTTCCCAATTTGGTCGCAGTTAAAATCACAACGGACCAGGGAGAGCAGTGGACCATTAGGAAGCCCGGGCTCCAGGATCCCTCTCCTCCGCAGCCACCTCTGCTCCGGAGCCACCTCTGCTCCGGAGCTGTGGGGACCTGCTGTACTCACACTAGCAGGGCCCTAACGCCGCATCTCATTAGCACTTTGAGGGGGCCAGCCGCGGCCTACTGGTTAGGGCTTCGGACCTGCAACCGGAGGGTTGCCGGTTCGAACCCCAACCGGTACGAACGGCTGAAGTGCCTGTGAGCAAGGCACCTTAACCCCTCACTGCTCCCCGAGTGCCGCTGTTGGCAGCTCACTGCCTCGGGATTAGTGTGCTTCACCTCACTGTGTGCCTCACCATCACTGTGTGCTGAGTGTATTTCCACTAATTCACGATTGGGTTAAATGCAGAGACCAAATTTCCCTCACGGGATCAAAAGAGTAATTCTTCTTCTTCACTCATCGCGTTGCATTTAAAACTCACCAACAACAACAACAACAACAACACGCGCGCACACGTTCAATCGCGGAGGAAGTTCACTGAAGCCACTGAACACAAAAAAAACTCTAGGTCCATCTGGGTTTTTCCTCTGAAAGGTCTGATTTGGCGTCTTCATGATGCTGGGGTGTGGAGGGGCAGAGGGTGCTTAAGAGACGTGTACCGAATCATCCCAGGCAGCAGATCACAATGTCACGGGGATCTGCTGTACAGAAGGGCCAGGCTGACACGGCTGTCAGGCCAACTGGTAGTTTGTTGGGAGGGTATTGATAAGATACTGCAGAAAATTTTTGGTTTCCTCTTGGTCTTGAGAGCACATCCTGGAGGATATTTCTGTTTGCCAGCCGCATATTTATGTCAATATGTGTGATTCCGTTCCCTATACCTCATTATCATTCAAAAAGAGTCAATACTGTTTGAAACACAGCCAATTAGCTGTATTTTCTGTTCTTCTGGGCATAAAATTTGTAATCAATGTCTTTAGATGTTGTTTTACAAGTTTTACAAAGGGAAATAAACGGCCTTTCCCCCCGGGGAATAGAGCTATTGAATATTATGACTCATGCTGGAATATGAACGCATAAGTTCAACTGGAGTGAAACTGTAGTCCTCAGAAAGCCTGAAATACTGGCTGTCCAGAGACAAGCGTGTCGACCTAACATACACCCAGATGCTGACCTCACTTTATATATAAGCTCAAATCTGTTTATCAATCTGTTGTCCATAACCTGTTAGGGTTTGTTTATATCGTCTTTCCACCATCTGCTTGTCTTTTATGGACTGCTGAAGCTTAGATATCATAGACACGTTTGGACACTGGCCAAAACGTAACTTTATTCTATCTTGTATCTCAGCACTGAGCATCATAGGCCAGAGATGTTGTATACTAGCAATGGTTAACCCAGCAATTGGAATGCTTGAAACTTGTTCTGGTGACTTGCTTACTGTATTACGCAATGCGCTGTTTCACCTTGACAAATGCACTTACTTAGAGAGAGGACCTTTCGGTCTTTATTTGTCATTCTCAGTATTTTTTAGATATGAGAACGAAATTTGTTCTCTGCATTTGACCCTTCCTATGGCACATAGGAGCAGTGGGCTGCTATGTTCAGCGCCCGGGGAGCAAGTTGGGGTTCAGTGCCTTGCTCAAGGACACTTCGACATGCAGTTTGGAAGTGGGGATCGAGGGGATCGAACCGCCGACCCTCCGGTTAGTGGACGACCCGCTCTGTCCACCCGCTCTACCCACTGAGCGTTGCTTTGGACAAAAGCGTCTGCCAAACGCCCTAAATGTAAATGTAAACGTATCTTCTGAAAAATCGAAAGAATCTAAACCCAAATGTGTCCAATCTAACCCGGGACCCTACAGGGGGGGGGGGGGGCTGGGATTATCTGAACCCTGCTGGTGGTGGTGGTGGTGGTAGTGGTTGTGGTGGTGGTGGGCGGTGGTGGTGGTGGTGGTGGTGGTAGTGGTGGGGGTGGTGGTGGTTGTGGGGGTGGTGGTGGTGGTGGTGGTGGTGGTGGTGGTGGTGGGCGGTGGTGGTGGTGGTGGTGGTGGTAGTGGTGGGGGTGGTGGTAGTGGTGGGGGTGGTGGTGGTTGTGGGGGTGGTGGTGGTGGTGGTGGTGGTGGTGGTGGTGGTGGTGGTGGGCGGTGGTGGTGGTGGGGGGTAGTGGTGGGGGTGGTGGTGGTGGTGGTGGTAGTGGTGGTGGTGGTAGTGGTGGTGGTGGGGGTGGTGGTGGTGGTGGTGGTGGTGGGGGTGGTGGTGGTGGGGGTGGTGGTGGTGGTGGTGGTGGTGGTGGCGGTGTACCTCTGCGCAGGGTGGACAGGGGTTCCAGCACGCCCCTCCTGAAGGCGGCCTGCGGGTCCTGGACACAGGAGCGCAGGCTGAGCATGCTCTGCAGCTGGGGCTCCTTCAGCAGCAGCTCCCGGTAGGCCGCCAGCTGGTGGGCGCGGCACAGCAGGGCGGCGATGCTGTGGACAAACTCCGGCACCAGGCAGGTGTAGGTGTTGTCCGCCTGGCAGTAGTGATACGCCACCACCTGGAGAGAGAGAGAGAGAGAGGGGGCGTCAGAGGAAAGGTCAGAGTTAACCACAAAGGGGAGGTCAGGGGTCAGGTCAGGGGTAAGGTCAGCAGTAAGGTCAAAGGAAAGGTCAGAGGTAACGTCAGGGGTTAAGGTCAGAGGAAAGGTCAGAGTTAACCATAAAGGGGAGGTCAGAGGGTAAGGTCAGGGGTTAAGGTCAGAGGGTAAGGTCAGCAGTAAGGTCAAAGGAAAGGTCAGAGGTAACGTCAGGGGTTAAGGTCAGAGGGCAGGTCAGCTGTAAATTCAAAGGAAAGGTCAGGGGTGAGGCTGAAGGACAGGACTGAAGGATTATGGGACATCTATTGAAAAGAATGCAATGTATAGTCAACGTCACAAGCTGGTTCAGAAGTCTCCTTTATCCAGAGTGACTTGTTGTGTATGTAAGTCATGAGCAGGTAGGGTTTGGCATCTTGCTCCAGCAAGCCTACAGGCAGGTTGCAGGAATTGGGGCTGGATTCCAGAACCCTTTGTCTAATTAATCCATAAACTCGCTCACATTGTACACAGCGTCATATACATGTACACCTGTGTATCCCGTAGAGGCAAGAGGGAAGGGTAGGTCACCGGGGGTAAGAACCTCTGGCTAAAAGATGAGAGTCTAACACTCTAACACTATCAGCTCCACCATCCCCTCCAATTATCCAAACCTAAAAAGACGAGCGAACGTGACATCTTGACAGAGCGCGGTGTGACGACGGGACCTCAAAGTACCACCGCCGAGGCCACTGGCTAGGCGCCGCCGCCGCCGCGTTTGATGTGTTTGCCGTCGCCGGGGGAACCCTTGCTAAACTAACAACAAACTAAGCCCCTCTGCCCCCCTTTCCGCGGCGGGGCTACAGAGCATCAAATGGGAGACGCCTCAACGCCCATGAGAGGAATGTTCTGTCTCAAAGCTCCCTTCCTCTCCCCTCTATATAAAACCGTCTCTCTTTCTTCTCCACATAAGAGCCGGGGAGAGGAGGAGCAATGCACAGCAACCTCAAATAACCTGCGGGAGGAGAACAGCCTGGCGTCCCCGAGGTGGGAGCTCTGAAAGTAGGATGCCCCTGAAGGAGCAGCTGCTGAAGCAAGAGCTTCATGGACGTCTGATTCGGAGGCGGGCAGGAGGAGGAGGAGGAGGAGGAGACACACTGAAAGGACAATGGTGAGGAGGAGGAGGAGGAAGAGGGGTAGGTGGAGGAGAGGGGTTTAGGGAACAGACGTGAGGCGGAGGAAGAGGAGGAGGAAGAGGAGGGGGCAGGAGCAGGTGGAGGAGAGGGGTTTAGGGGACAGACGTGAGGGGGAGGAAGAGGAGGGAGACCAGGAGGAGGAGGAGGAAGAGGAGGGGGCAGGAGCAGGTGGAGGAGAGGGGTTTAGGGGACAGACGTGAGGCGGAGGAAGAGGAGGGAGACCAGAGGAGGAGGAGGAAGAGGAGGGGGGAGGAGAGGGGTTTAGGGGACAGACGTGAGGCGGAGGAAGAGGAGGGAGACCAGGAGGAGGAGGATGAGGAGGCTGGAGGAGGAGGAGGAGGAGGAGGGGGGGTTTCCTTGGGGAGGGCTGACTCTGTTATAATTACAGTCCACTTGCAGGAGCTGACACAGTTTTCGAGGCGCACAGCGGCAGCGGCAGAAGGAGCTTCAGGTGACCAGCAGGTCTACAAGCTGCTCCGTCGGAGCCTGGCGTGGACACCTCGTCCCCACACAGCCAGAGAGATGACCTCTCACACCTCATGGCTTGCTCTCCATCTAGCCACTGCTTACTTGAAATTCAACACCTTTCGGTCAGAAGTGAAAGGTGATGTTGATAGGATTTAAATGCTATTCTTTGTGTATAATT
This sequence comes from Urophycis tenuis, assembly GCA_036785325.1. Taxonomy (NCBI): domain Eukaryota; kingdom Metazoa; phylum Chordata; class Actinopteri; order Gadiformes; family Phycidae; genus Urophycis; species Urophycis tenuis. The sequence goes on along the minus strand of JAXIVH010000010.1, from coordinate 4,398,417 downwards.
TGTTAGAAATGCCACTGCCATCCTCCCCCGTCAGCTATAATATCTTTTCTGGTTGACCACACTTGCCTCTGTAATGACACCAGTGACTAATCAGGGCATCTCTTCCCTGATTGGTTCAGGGAATCCATCTTGCGTGTCAATCACAGGGTGCGTGAGCTGTAACACTCGTCAATGGAGGAAAAACATTGGGAGGGAGGGAGCGGAGAGAGAAAGGATGTTCTTTTGGTTGTTTCGTTTATAAATCTTGCTTTCTTCTGCTCTATTCTTGTTCTCTTTACAACTCTTGAGTCTTACAGCTCTCGAGTCTTCATGCGAGTTGTTTGTTTTCGGAATCTTGCTCTCTTCTTTAGAACGCTCGGTCTCAGTCCTTCAGTTGTTCGGCGTATTTCTTTGGTATTCTTTGGTATTTCCTGTTTGTGAGGTGCAAACACCCCAGTGTTTAAAACATCAGATGGCATTGAAAGCATGGTACACTGCGAGCAGGTGGGCAGGATAATACCAGATAAAGTACTCTGTTAGGACACTTCATCAACCGATGGAGGCTTAGCCATTGCTGTGCTTTAGCATTAGCTGTGAGATACTGCTGAAATCCCTCTTCCCTGTATACTATATTATATACTATATATATTACAAATCTCTCTGGATGGTCGTAGTACGCAAATATTAAATTCCAATAGCTTGTGTTAGTATAGCAAGTGTTACATTTCACACACCTGTGGGTGATGGGTAAGATGGATTCGCTGAACCAACCAGGGAACAGATGCTCTGATTGGTCAGAAATGACCCGGGAGCAGACTGAACCGGATACTGTCTCCCACAGAGGCAGACACAGTCAACAGATCCTCGCAGCACATTTCACTAACTAATAGCAGATGGATGGCTATGACATTTTCTAACAAATTACACTCCGACAACAGCTCTTACATCTTACCTACAGCCCATTGAGTGTCATAATGAAGTGGGTGTCTGTTTTTCAATGAGCGGGGTGGGTGGGTGGTTTGGTCCGTTTTCACAGTGAAATGTGAAACGCCAAACGGCGTCGACCGCATATTACGTGGTCTGATGGATCAGCATTTTGGCGCGCGTATCAAAAAATGCGACGCGTGGGTTTGACCGGTCGATAATCCAACGCAGCCGTGTCCTGGGCTGCTGCCCGGCAGCCAGTGCGCCGTGGCCCACGCCTGGCCGGAGAGACGCTTGGCACGGGCCACGCGTTGCGTCAGCGGGACGAACGCCCGGGCTCCTCCTAGGCCTGACGTCACGCAGGGTGAGCGCTCGGACCAAAGGGCATCGACCTGGAGAAGCTCGCCGAGATGATGAGATTCCGCCCCGCACAAAGAGCCCGACCTCACTGTCATCGGGCCGTCGGGACCCGAGAGTCGACCCGTCGACACGTTGAATCCTCACGCCCGCCAAAGCCGCCGTCTGACCCTCGCCCTCTGACCCGCACGGGCTCACACACTACGCGAGAGACACACCAGAGTGTTTGACTCGCCGCCGAAAGACTCGGTGCGGTGGGTTCTGACCCAAATGTCAGAACGAGACTCAGACGCACCCAAAGCGCCGAGCCCGCATCCAAAACCGAAACAATGGACAAATAACAAGTCACTTTGGATAAACACGGCGGTGAAACGACTCAACAGCCGTAAAACAGCCGAACGCTGAACGTGGCCCCAGACGGCAGCACCGCAGTGCCTCGGCGTGGGCATCATTCTGAGGGGGGGGGGGGGGGGGTTCAGTAGCTTGTGGCGCGCCGAGGGGGTACCGTGGAGCTCCTTTACATTTGACAGGAGGCGCTGGGTGGCACATCAGTTATTCACACGTGGCGAGCACTCACGGCCCTCCGGGAGACCCCCTCCCCCCCCCCCCCCACCCCCCCCCCCCCCCCCCCGGCTGCAGGGACTACTGCGCAAATAATTGGCTTAAGGGATGCTGCTCGGGTTTTCAGAGATGTTTCGACGCGCTCGGGCGGCAGAAAGAGGGCCCCCCCCCCCACCGGCCCCGTCTGGCACATAAACCAAAGTGTTCTCCAGTGGCGGACGCCGGCTTGTGTTTGTCCCGTGCACGCCGTTTAGCCATGAAGACGGGAGCCGGCGCGCTACTGAACAAAGAGAGAAGGGCGCCGCAGTGTTCAGCTGAGGGACCCCACGCCTCCCCCCCTCCCCCCTTCGTCCCGACACAATTGTGTATGAGAGCTGGGAATGGTGTAGTTATTAATAACTTGCTTCAAAACCAGGGGGGGGGGGGTCAAAAGAAACCTAACAAGAACCGTCTCCCAAATTTATCAGGGATTTTGCGCCGACTCACGCCGGTAATAATTGGAGCACTTAAACGACAAGCTGTCTGCCGCTGAGCTGTTAAACTTATCGGTGAATGACATTTTCTTTCACAAAGCGATGACCATAGCCCTAGCAAACGGTATTTCACCCCAGAGGCGGTTCCCGGAGCATGACGGAGCCTAACCGCGTGGTACCTCTTCAGTTATGGGTGAGGTGTTTTTTCTTGAATTCTTTTCAGCTTGGGCTGTTTTAAGACTGAAGAATACGTTGTAAGCAACACAGGCAACACGTCTTCAAAGAAGACGCGACAGAAAACCACGCATGGAGATCCCCTAACAACAGCAACGGGAGCTGCTAATTTCAACAATTAGCAGCCCCTTGTTTGAGATGTGCTAAGTGGCGATAACACAGTGCCAGAAACGAAGGCGAGAGGGAAACGGATGGGAGAAGGTGTCTGCCGCCCGCGGCTCAGGTTATGGCCACACTTTATGCTCCGTATTGATTGAAATACTGAACAAATTACTCCGGCTCAGGACTTTCTGTGGTGCCGTTACCTAGGCAACAAAGAGAAGGGTCTCACGGGAGTCTTGGCCCTGCGTGCAGAGTGATTCGCCTCGCCGCCAGAGAACGGCGTGGGACTGAAGGACAGCAGGGAGGGTGAATGTAACACAGTGTGGGACTGGAGGACAGGAGAGAGAGAGAGAGAGAGAGAGAGAGAGAGAGAGAGAGAGAGAGAGAGAGAGACTGCACCACAGTGTGGAACTGGAGGACAGGAGAGTGAATGTACCACACTGTGAGAGTGAAGGACAGGAGAGAGGAGAGAGAGAGAGAGAGAGAGAGAGAGAGAGAGAGAGAGAAGAGAGAGAGAGAGAGAGAGAGAGAGAGACTGCACCACAGTGTGGGACTGGAGGACAGGAGAGCGAGAGATAGAGATAGAGATAGAGATAGAGATAGAGATAGAGTTAGAGAGAGAGAGAGAGAGAGGAGAGAGAGAGAGAGAGAGAGAGAGAGAGAGAGAGAGAGAGACTGTGCCACACTGGGACTGAAGGACAGGAGAGTACATTTACCACACTGTGAGACTGAAGCACAGGAAAGAGAGAGGGACTATACCACAGTGTGGGACTTGAGGACAGGAGAGAGAGGGACTATTCCACAGTGTGGGACTAGAGGACAGGAGAGAGAGAGACTGTACCACACTGTGAGACTGAAGCACAGGAGAGAGAGAGGGACTATACCACAGTGTGGGACTAGAGGACAGGAGAGAGAGGGACTATACCACAGTGTGGGACTTGAGGACAGGAGAGAGAGAGGGACTATACCACAGTGTGGGACTTGAGGACAGGAGAGAGAGTGAGCATACCACACTGTAGCCTGAAGGATGTTGAGTGAATGGACCACACTGTTGGACTGAAAGACAGATGAGAGAGGGACGTACCACAGTGTAGGAATGAAGGACAGCAGAGAGTGTATTATGTACCACAGTAGCACAATGGAGAATGTAATGAATACTTGTACAATGTTTATCTAATCTCACTAGACACAATTCAGCCTTTCAGCAGAAGCATTTATGATTTGAATTCATTCTAGATAATTAAGGAGTTAGGCATCTTGCTCAAGGATGCTTTCAGGTACGTTTTGGACAATTGGGGTTCAAACCAAAACATTCAGCAGGACTCTGAAGGACTCTATCCAGACCCAGCAGAGTCCAACCATCACTTCAAAACATGGCCACTTCAACCAATATAGTATTCCAACCACACATACATCCAACCAGACCAGAGCAGTAAGACATATAGAACAAGGCAAACAGCACAACAAGACATACAGGGCAACAAGTCATACAGGAACAAAAGTCATACAGGGCAACAAGTCATACAGAAACACAATTCATTCAGGATAACAAGACACACAGGACAACAAGACATACAGAGCCACAGGACATAAAGAACCACAAACAGAAAATAAAGATTTCTACTTGAGGAGCTGTTTTTATTGGATCCCTCTATGCTCGCCCCACAACTCACAAAGCTCAGACAGGAGGTATGAATATAAACATCCATGAATCAAGCCGCCAGGTGTCTCAGCCTGCGATGCATCTCGTCCATACCGAGAATGCAACACTGATGTCTGCTGCGGAGGGGTGGGGGAGAGGCTGGGGGAAACAGCTGGGGCAGGCTCATGGGTGCGGACGAGAGAGGTAGGATGTGAATGATGGGGAGGAAATTGAGTGTGCAATAATAAAAAATAAAAAAAACTGTATTTTATCCCCACAAGATGTGGATGCTGACAGAGCGCGTGCCTTCCAAACGCGGTAATTGACGGCCCGGAGGTCTGCAAGGTCAATATGAGTACGAGGAACGACGTCTTGTAAACAAGATGTCTGGTGTGGACAGGGCAAGTGGACGAGATACAGAGCAGGGCTTTAGGGTCATGTGGACGTCCCACACCATTGTCCCCTCCAGGTGACACAGCAAGGGTAAAGGGGGCATTTAGCAGACGCTTTTTGTCCAAAGCGACTTACAATCAGTACATTTTTGGGGTTCGACATGTTGACAGTTGGAGGAGGAGGGGGGATCAAGGGGATCGAACCGCCGACCCTACGGTGAGTGGACGACCCGCTCTGTCCAACCGTTCTACCCACACTGAGCTACCGCCACCCTAGAACCTATCTAAAGGCTGGTTTATGCTTCTGCGTAGGGATTGCGTCGTGATCACGCAATGGCCACGGAGTTGCTCGGACGCAGTCATGAGCCCGTGATGGTTCTGCCTGGGGTTTACGTGGGGTTTACGTCTCGAAATGCAATTCATTGCCACACAGGTAGAGGAACCAGAATGACCATTCTGGTCATTACATACGGATTACTAGTGAGTTAAAAAAACGTTTACAGAAATGAAGGCAAAAGGTACATATATATATATGTTGTCGCCATTCAGTCGAAGCATTTATCAAGGCTGTGTTTACACCGTGGCGGTGTTTACGAGTGGAAACCGGAAAAGCGATCTCCAGCCAATGTGGTTAGCGGACCAATCACAGCCAAAGCCAACGCGTTGGGGTTGCGTCGCCTCGACGCGCATCCCCAGCGCCCCCCAGCGTTGCGTTGATGCCGAAGCATAAACGAAGCATAACCCGGCCTTAAGGCTTCCTGGAGCGCGGGTCCCTACCTTGGCGGCCAGGCGCTTGACGGCCTCCTCTCTGTGTCTCTGGACCTCAGGGGTCCCGGGGCAGCTGCCGGCGCCGACGGGGCTCCTCAGGGTGTTGGTGGCGCTGGCGGGGGGGGTGGGCTGCGGGGGCTGGCTGAGGGGGAGCCTCGGCGGCGGCGGCGGCTTCTGCTCCGCCTCCTCCTCCACCTGACGGAGACACGGACACAGATGGAGCACTCGTGGCTGCTGAGCCCCTCTCTCTCTCTCTCTCTCTCTCTCTCGCTCGGCGTCCGCCCCGAGGAGAACTCAGCGTGACCAGGGGCAGCTGACCCAGAGTGGAACACACTCCATCCTCGCCTCATTGGACTGTAAGCACTTTCACGGTCAGGTGGGCAAGGTGTTATTTCTTATAGTCCCTCAGCATTATGCTGAATATTAACAGGCAAGTTAATAGTGAGGTGATGCCAATGATGGATAATTACAAAGCAGGACATTTTTATGATTAATACTTAAAATATTTGATGAGTAAGAATGAGTGAGAATGAGAGAGAGAGAGAGAGAGAGAGAGTGCAAGAGAGAGGGAGAGAGGAAGAGGGAGAGAGGGAGAGGGTGGAGAGGGAGAGAGGCAGAGAGAAAAAGAAATAGAGAGACAAAGTGAGGATGAGAGAGACACAGCGAGGGAGAGGGAGGAGGGATGGAGGGAGGGGCGTACTCTTGGGTGAGGAGGTGGGGCTGTTGGAGGCGATCTGTCTCATGCGGCCCCCGTGGCAGCTGAGCGCCACCAGGCGGGAGACGACGGCGGTCTTGCCGTGGCCCACGCTGCCGACCACGACGGCGCCGCGCCCCTCCGAGCCCCCCTCGGCCTTCAGGAGGTCCTCCAGCCGCTGGAAGAGCCAATCGCGGCCCACGAACACCGAGTCATGGTGATGCTGGGCACCTCGAAGAGCAGCGGCTTCAGCATGATGTCGGCGGGCTTGTAGGCGCCAGGCGCACTGGGGACAGTGGACACACACAGGACCACGCTGACAACGTGCCTCGGCGCGTCTCGACGCGACAGCACATCGTCGTCGACATAGGGAGCGTTCCCGGCTCCCTAACGAAGGCGCGTTATTTGTCTGTTTTTTTTGTTCGCAGCGGCCGTAATTTACCTGTTTTCTGACGGATGAGCCTTCAACGAAATGATGCAACGAGGTATACAACATCCAACATCCCTCAGGCTAGAGACTTTGAAGCTGAATTCTATCCATGTCGACGCAAACCCAAGATGGCTTCGTATTGCTTTTTTTTTTTTTAAACGTATTTTCTTATTTCTTGCCGCCGTTCCTCAATCCCATTATAATTCTGTCTCACTAGTTGAAAGCTGTTTAGCTGATCATCTGCTTGATTACATTTCCACGGCGTGATTCAGGAAGGCGAACAGAAACCAAAGGGGTTATAAGGTCGTCTCAGCTGATTAAAGTGGCAATCCTGAAAACATGTCGTTTTTTAAAACTTTTACTCCAATAGCAAGCAGTATCATCTGTCGAACATATTGCCACATCTCCTTGGTGGGAGGCTTCTTTCAATCATTGAGCTGGCGAATTCATCCAGACATGCTGTTCATCCTAAATGTTCAGCTTGGATGATGTGATTGTTAATTTGCAATTCTTCCTTGCAGCGATGGGAATAAATCACTCGCTGTGTGGTTTCTTTGGACCTGGCACCGCTCATGTAAACTAGCTTATGAGCGGGTCAATAAATAACACACAGACATAAAATAGCAATTCAATGCAAGTATTTTACATGTAAAAGTATCAAGTAGTCTGATGAACGGCTATGGACCTGAAGTATAAAAGATCACTTAAGTGTTAAATTAAACAAAGTCAAACATAGCGATGGGGAAGAGAACCCTTCATTACGCCCACTCCCTTAAGTCGTATTAACCCGTAACTGATGTGACACTCTCCAGTTATTTATTTACGTATTTACGTGGGAAGCGAGGCGGCGTTTGTACCGCACTGCTTCACATTAAAACAGAGAGAAGAAAGCCTGCAGAGGATAACTTGAGCTCAGCCTTGTTTACATCCCCGGGGAGAGGAGAACTACAAGACCGTCACCATGCTAACACCATGTGCACAGCCGCGCGCTCCTCGTCGAGCCCAAAGGGAACAGCGGGGTTAAAGAGTTGAGTTCTAATGCGTTTACATTTAATTATTCATGTTCCCATTCAACGTGGGCTCCGTGGGATTCACCTTCAGCGGGCCCTGAGGTTTGTAAAACGTATTAAGAGAGCATTAGGCGCCAACGTATTTTCAAATGTAATTTTGCGTTGGATTATTACTAAACGGCTAAATTCCAAGTAATTGCAGAGTTAGGTTTTTTATTGGAAATGTTACAACGGCTCCGAGTGGGATTGACTATAGTCCAGGGGGGGCGAGGACAGCCCTCCAGCCTGCTGTGCGTGAGCAGATAAACCCGAGGCTGGTTCGACCCCCCCCCACCAGCCCCATCACGCCACACCTTGCTGTTTTCTCCTGGCCGCTCTCTCCAATGAAAACCATCTCCAGAGTGGAGATGGGAAAAAAAATAATAACAAAAAAAAGAAAAAAAGAAAAACCGACATCGATTTGAGGCGGCTCGCTTCAGACGGGAACCGATCGATGTCTGATTAGCCCGTGTCACGCTGGCGGGGGCGTTAGCTTCGACGCTAGCTTCCCGAGGCAGCCGTGCTTGTCCACACTGGTGGGCAGGTGGGGGGGGGGGGGTTCCGTAAAGGAGGGCTACCTTTGGCGTCCTGGGGCGGGCGTCCTCCCGTGTTATGCCAGGGCAGCCGGATGGAGGTTCTGAGGGGCGCGTTGCGCTGCTCATCCAGGAAACTCAGGTCATCCAGTTTGGTGGAGCTGGTGGCTGGAGGGGGAGAGAGGGAGCAAAGAGAGAGAGAGAGAGAGAGAGAGAGAGAGTATGAGGATGAGAGGTGAAGAGGTGCGGTAGTGGTAAGGGCGGTCCTGGCTTCCGTCCCTGATGTCCAAAGCTAACCTGAAGGTGTCAGCACCCCGAACCCTGACCTGCCCTGCAGTGACACTGACATCCGACCACACCGTCAGCAGCTTTGCATGAAAAACGAGTTGCTGAATATTAAGGATAAAGAGTGAGAAGAGGGAGATCGACTGTAAAGCAGAAGACACAAAGCTACGCAGAGTAGTGTAGCTTATAGCACCACAGAAGCCAGCACAACAACCGTTGTGAGGCAACCAATAGGGTTACCCTAGAGATACCCCTAATCCTCACCCTAACCCTAAAACTAACACTAACCCTAGATATAACCCTTACCTAAAACTAACCCTAACCCTAAAGCTAACCCTAACCCTAAAGCTAACGCTAATGGTAACCCTAACCCTAAAACTAACCCTAACCCTAAAGCTAACCCTAACCCTAAAGCTAACGATAACGGTAAGCCTAACCCTTAAGATAACCCTGAGGCTAGGTGTGCTGCAGGTCTTACAC
>JAXIVH010000010.1:4382245-4387245 GCA_036785325.1 Urophycis tenuis | reverse complement strand
TTCACTATCGGCTACATGAAGCCTGGGGCTTACACTATCAGCTATATGACATCTGGGGCTTACACTACCAGCTGCGTGAAGTCTGGGGCTTTCACTACCAGCTACATGAAGCCTAGGGCTTACACTACCAGCCATGTGAAGTCTAGGGCTTTCACTACCAGCTTACGTGAAGTCGGGCTTACACTACCAGCTACGTGAAGTCTAGGGCTTACAGTACCAGCTACGTGAAGTCTAGGGCTTACAGTACCAGCTACGTGAAGTCTAGGGCTTACAGTACCAGCTACGTGAAGTCTAGGGCTTACACTACCAGCTACGTGAAGTCTAGGGCTTACAGTACCAGCTACGTGAAGTCTAGGGCTTACAATACCAGCTATGTGAAGTCTGGGCTTACACTACCAGCTACGTGAAGTCTAGGGCTTACAGTACCAGCTATGTGAAGTCTAGGGCTTACAGTACCAGCTATGTGAAGTCTGGGGGGGGGGGGCACACTACTGGCACTCTGACCTTGAGGTCTGAGTGTGAGACGACAAAGCGGGAACATCAGCCATGGCACTTCGACCTGCTGGCTTTAAAGAACCGTGCTCACGGAGGCCAAACACCTATTTACCAGCCCGCCGTGTTATTTCAGTGATAGTGGGTGGGTGCACACCATCGTCGGGCTTCGACTGGAGGAACAGACACTTCCTTATGAGGCGGAGAGAGCGAGAGAGCGAGAGAGAGACAGAGAAAGAGAGAGTGGGGCCGCCGGACAGCCGAGCCGCGGCTCCCGGTTCGAGACCGCAGACTAGCCAGAGACACACGAGCCGTCGCCACCATCCGCGGCTGCGCACCAACATTTTCCTCCCGAGCTGTCGGCCACCGTGGAAGAAGTCAAGCTCAAGTTTTTTTTCCTCAAGTTCCCCCCGGAAAGCCACAGCGGAGGGAGTGGGCGGGGAGAGCAGCTCAAAGCGGCTGCGGCCACGGCGGTCCGGGGCTCGTCTCCGCCCCGCAGCTGCTCGTACACCAGCGGACACCCTGCCGACGGACGGTCCAAGATGGCGCCCGCGGGCCCGCCCCCCCCCCCCCCCCCCCCCGAGCGGTCCGGGGACGGCCGTGTCCGCGCGGACACACACACCTCACAGCCACCCCCCCCTCTCTCATCCCTGGAGCGTTGCAGACCCGCTCTCCTCCACTCCGGAGACCCGAGAGCTGATGGAGCGATGGGTGTTGAGGTCAGAGGTCAGCGATGCAGACCGCTGTATTCTCACTCGCTACAAACTAAAGCCGCTGTCTGTCGGGTTACTGCGCAACAGCACAGCGTTGGCCGAGCTGGGCTGACACCGCGGCGTCACTTAAGAAGCCCACGCGGCGGCAGGTTGAAGCCAACAAGCGAGACGCGGGCGGCCTCCACCCAGAAGGATGTAGGTGGTACGGACCACCAAGGCTAGCTGCAGCCATGCCGGCATGAGATAACAACAAGCACAAACACCGGGCATTAGCATTCTGCTCAGACATGAGGCTTTAAGCTTCGTATGTAGCTGTGACAGTCACACCAGACTTTCCAGGCCAATAAACGTTTCAATTTGGTTCTGGCTCGCCATCTGCTGTTTTTGCTTTTCTAAAAAGCCTTTCCATAACAGTAAAAATTCCTCACGCAAAACCCCTGGGGAACGTGGGAAGGAAACAAGAATATAGAAAACAGTTAAGGAATCTCTGCTATGCCAAACTGTTCGACGCAGCAGAGAAACTGCCTTGCTATGACTGCCCGGTATTAGCCAGTGCCTCGGTAGGAGGAACCGTACAAAAGGCTTCGTCGTTTCTAATAAAAAGTCACTGATGGACCCTGAATGACCCCCTGGGGCATACCACCATTTCATGTCCGAAAGACAACAGTAACTCACAGAATTTGCCTGTACCAGCCCCCCTCACAGCTGACACAACAACAACATACACACACACACACACACAGCTGACACACACAGCTGACACACACACACACACAGTGTTAAACAGTATCAACAATATCCCTTTCAGGTTTACTGAAAATTTCGCAGAGAAAATTGAACAGAGATGAATGCTAAATTGGATGAATCGGGGGAACATTCAAACAAAGCAAGGAAGGGCTCAGAATGCACCAAATCATCCAAATGTGTAAATAAACGGAATATTTGGTGACTGTTTGCTCCGGGACACCAGCAGGAGCAGGCCGCAACGCTGTGTTTCGGCAGGAAAGCGGAGGGCGTGTTCCATCACAATGTCGTCGCGGGGCTTTGGGTTCGAATGTTCAAGAACTTCGACTACAGCGTGGCAAAATTGCACGTCCACGAAGAAAACATGTCATTACGTTTAACGCACACTTGTTTTTTTTTTTACCTTTACACCTGGTATCTTTTGACATTTCATCAAATTTGTTAATTATTGTGTGATATATTTTAAGTGTGAATCATAAAAATTGTACGGTCCACAAATGTCAAACTATATTACAATACATGACATTACGTTTAAAAGCGCGCCATTAAAGAAAGCCTTCAAATCTCCTGGTTGAATGACTTGAACTTATCCTTCCGTTACCTTTAAAAACACAGCAGAAGGGCTCAGCTGCTCCAAACTAAACCGACCCTCTTGCGAGGGCTCAACCAGCTCCAGAAGGGCAGAGCGGAAGAGGAGACACACTCTCTCCCCCTGTTAGCTTTTATGCCGTCGCCGTCGACAACACAGATGGGCTGTGTCGGAGCGGGTGTTCCTATCGTGTCCGCCCAGGTGTCCCGGGCGACGCAAAGTCATAACGGCAGATTAAAACCATCTGTGAGCGCCGTGACGCGTTCCCCACCGCCCCCCGCCTCGGAACACCGCCTGGATGCCCTCCCTCAGTGGGACCCCGCTAATCCCAAATATAAATGTCACGTTAGGGGGGGCTGTCACCGGTACACCCCGGGGGGTCCCTGCGGGCGCCAGAGGCGAGGCGGGAGCTGGTGTCCTCAGGGCAGGGTGGGCCCGGCCCCCCGTCTCCGCCTCCAGCCCTGTAGACTCCAGAGGAGCATCGCTAACCGGTGGTAGCGGCGTTCCGCGCAGCCGGCGTTGGCTAACACCCCCCACCCGCGCCTGTGGTGATGGCGGAAGCACGCGTCGACCTCTCGGTGGGGCGCCGCTACCCGTGCTAGCGCCATTAGCGCGCTGCGCGGCAGTCGGGGGGGTTCACTGCCTCTGACAGCTGTGTTAGTTGGCCGGATGACAACGAAGGTGGCGGAGCCTTCCGGAAAACCCTTTGGGACGGCTGGCGCTCTGCCCTGGCTCCCTGGCGTGCGCCCGCCCTGCACGGCCTCTGGCGACGCGCAGACACTACGCTTGTTGTGATTGATGCGGCATTAATGATCCAGCACTTACACACGGCGGAGCGTGACTTCACCTCAAGAGGAAGCGGGTGGGATGGGACGTGACACGAGCGCAGCCTTCAAGAGGTAGCGTACCTCTCACGACCGACTGCACCCGACTGCAGATCTGAGGATCAATCCCCCCCCACTCAGCTGGGAAGTTACTGGAAAATTTATGTTCGAGCACAACACATGTACCGTTGAATACTAAAACAGAAGTCTGGTATTTTTTTCGGAACCCGCCAGAGGATAAAAACATTGACTGGCTCTGTCGGCTGTTTTATTGGGGAAGTCGCGAATTCACACCATTCTTCTGTTAGGACTTCAAATCGGGGCTAACCCGAACCCTCACCTAACCCTAACCCTAACAATGACCTTAACTCTTTCTTCATCCAGATTTTCTTGGTTAAACAGCAGGTGGATTTATTTGATATTTTCAGTGTTTTTTTTTCCCCTTGTGGAAACTAAACGTGACCAAATGGGCCCAAACGCGGCCACGTTTACGAGAAGCTATGGCCGAGTCTCCAAATGTGATCCTGGTGTTTGGAACTCGGCTCGGGGAGTGAATTAGAGGCGAGGAGGAACTGTCGGGGGGAATTAACAGCGGCTTGCAGGTGAGACGCTTCATAAAACCAGAGGGGTCCGGGACCCTACAAACAGAAGACCAACTAAGCCAAACCAGTTGAATATTTTTTTTTTTCACAGCGTAATCCTCTGAGCTCAGGGTGCCTTGAAACGCCGAATCCGCAAAGGTAGCCGGGGCCTGGTGGCACCGCGACCTTTCTGACACGGTGATCACTTCAAAGGCTCCGGGCCGCTGCCCCCCCGGGTCTCTACTTCCGGATCACAGAGAAAACATACTTAAAGGAGATTAAAAGGGCCAATTCTAAACAGATTCCTCACAGATCAGGAGGCAGAGTAGTGGAGCTAGACCAAATTAGCAACATACACACGCATGCGTGTGTGTGTGTGTGTGTGTGTGTGTGTGTGTGTGTGTGTGTGTGTGTGTGTGTGTGTGTGTGTGTGTGTGTGTGTGTGTGTGTGTGTGTGTGTGTGCGCGTGTTGGTGTGTGTGTGAGTGAGTGTGTGCATGTGTGTGTGTGTGCGCGTGCGTGTGAATGTGTGTGAGTGAGTGTGTGCATGTGTGTGTGTGCGTGTGTGTGTGCGTGTGCGTGTGTGTGTGCGCATGTGTGTGAGTGAGTGTGTGCATGTATGTGTGTGCATGTCTTGGTGGAACGGGGAGCCCAGAGTGGAGCTAATGACTGCGGTGGCATGTGGCACTGAGGCAAAGTCTCCCCAGTTCCTTTAAAGTTCCCTCCAGCCCGTAGCCGCTGTGTGGCGGGCGACCTATACTGAGCCATCGTGCAATTATAGGAATATCAAGGTCTTTCCTTCCATCCATTACGGTGACATGTCGCTGGGCACGTTCCGAAGGCCCTTCCTCTCCGTCCGGAGCCGGAGACCGCTGCGGTGGCGAGCGCCTGGCGCTGGGAGGCCCGGGCCGGGGGGGGAGACGCGAGCGAGGCTTCTGCTGGATATACGGGCAGGCCTCTCAAGGTGCGTTGGTGTGTGGAGGAGTCCGTGTTTTGGGATCGGAGAGACGCTTTGATAGGACGTCCTTATCGAGGGAAGCCATCTCCGTGTCGGGAGT
>JAXIVH010000010.1:4357245-4379745 GCA_036785325.1 Urophycis tenuis | reverse complement strand
CTACCTCTCTCTCTACCTCTCTCTCTACCTCTCTCTCTCTCTACCTCTACCTCTCTCTACCTCTCTCTACCTCTCTCTCTCTCTACCTCTCTCTCTCTACCTCTCTCTCTCTCTACCTCTCTCTCTCTCTACCTCTCTACCTCTCTACCTCTCTCTACCTCTCTCTCTCTCTACCTCTCTCTCTACCTCTCTCTACCTCTACCTCTCTCTCTCTCTACCTCTCTCTCTCTCTCTGCTGTTTAAAGAAGTCTATCATAACTCCCTCACATCAGCACCCCGCCCCCGCGGTGTCCAGCACTTAGAACAGTCGGCGCTGCTTCATGCGTCACCGTTTGTAAGATCAACCCAACGAAAGCCCGGCGACACTGGGAAGAGCAGCGCCGCCGCCGCCGCCACCGCCCGGTTCCGCCGCCTCACGTACCTGGTTCCTTCCTGCTGCCCTTCCCCCCGTCGCGGTTCTTCTTCAGCACGGCCTTGAACATGGTGTTTACTGGAGACTCTCCGGTTCCTCCCTGTGAGAGATACACACCGTTAAGGCCTAATCACTGGCCGGCTGGGTCAGGACCGCGGAAAAACACATCCATTCTCACTCCCCCCTGACAACGGAGGTTATCTCTGAGCTGGAGAGGAATAGCTTATATTTATTACTCAGTGGAGCGGGTGTGCTGGAAAGGAAAATGGCATGAGAGCAGCACATGCACACGCACACGCAGACACACAGACACACAGAGACACACGCAGACACACACGTTAAAATACAAACACATGCACTTTCCTATTGGAAGTAGCTGACCACAAATGGAGCGAGTGTCCCCAGAAACTCCACAGAGTCTTGACAACGTGTTTCTAGTCTGCCACCAGCCTGGCATTTCCCCACACACAGTTCCCAATCCCGCAGGCCATCAGAGGAGGAGCCGCGGGGGAAGAATGCTCCTAATATTTAAACAGAGCTAAGACGGGAGGGCCATCTTGTTATGGGAACAAGGGGGGAATACTCGGTCAAAATGCCCCGAAAAGCCGTGGCTAAGAGATGCTATGGATGCTGAACTTGGAGGTTTCAGAAGTCACTTTCGTTGGGGGAATTGGAAAGTCACATATACTGTAAGAAAAAAAAGGGTTTCACAAACAACTGAAAGTATGACTGCGGCTGTAACTACAGGGTCCTACACAGAGTCAATATGCCTCAAACAGAAGATTTAAACGTAATTCCAACAAAAATGCGGAAGCTTTTCTATGGCAGCAACATACAAGCCTAACTGAGGCTTGGATCCCAGCAGGTTAGCTTAGTTTAGCAATCCAGCTGGGCAATAGCTGAAACACAGTAAAATAAAAGGCATTTACTAAACCAGAAGGTCAAAAATGTAAAAGCTGGTTCCTTTAATACATCATTAATATTATACAACCTTGCCCTTTAGCTTCTGTGTCGTATAACCATATTCCACATAAACAGTAAAAATCATCAAATCACTGATTAGTCAGAGATTTACGTTCAGATGAACAAAACGTGAACATTTGTACACTGCTATCTCATCTGATTCAAATGTTTCCCTGTTTCGATCCACTCGAGAACCGAGCGCGTGATTGACGGGAAGGAACACCTTTGGACTCCATTAGTACCTGAGATCAGGTGCTTGTTTGAGTAAACACAACATCATCGTCAGCCTGCCGCCGGCAGCCGCGATTTCCGCAACAAAAACATTACTGCAGCCAGTAAAGCCGCGCCGTTATGAATGAGTCATCTGGGAAGTCAAGTGCAGGCAATTTAGTAAAAAGGAACGCGGGATGTCCTTTGGATATATTAATTCAAATGGGATGCAGGTTAGGGTAACACTTTATGTTTTAACCAGAAGAAAGGCAAAATTACTCTAACCAACATCACACAAACAGAGTTTAAACCCACGGCGAGTCCTCCTCCATTTACATGTACTTTTTGTCAACCTGTCCCATTTCAATCCCCTTTCACAGAACAGGAAGAGGTGGATTAGGGCTGTGTTCAGGGCGGCCATGAGTCACAATGGACTGCAGACTGAATACAGACAGTCGCCAGCCCGGTGTGTTGCTCAGCACTTTGCACGGCTTCACACTCAGAGCCCACCCGCCTCGCTGTGTCTCTGTCTACTGAAAGCGCTTCCTCGCGGCGGTGCCAGACATGAATCATATGTTCAGACAGACTACTCCATGTGCGGGACACGCTACGGCGAGAAGGAGTTTGCGGAGACTTTGCGTGTATCAAAGTATTCGGACAACGATCTGGCAACTCTGACTGTTGCACTTGATACTCACGTGGAGGTAATAAACATTAATTAAGGCTAATTTCAAACAAACATTAGATTACAAACATTAATTAAGGCTAATCTTCAGGAATCTCAACGCAACCTTTGGCTCCTGAAAACGAGAGATGTGTGACAGACGACAGGTCATGGCCAGTGTGAGTAACATAGAGATTCTTTATGTGGATGCTGTCTGCCCAGATCCTAATCTCCCGTACATTAGCCTGGTCAGCAGGACTGTTGACAGCTGTGTGGGAGCGGGCTGGTCCATCTCCACAGTAACAATAAACAGAGCCCAGGCTATCCCGGAGGAAATGAGAAAAGCAGCCGACATCAGAGCAGCTAAAAAAGACATGCAGGCATGCACTCTGCACAGACGTGCACACGCACGCGCACACACACACACACACACACACACGCACACGCGCACGCACGCACACGCACGCGCACACGCACGCGCACACGCACACACACTTTGCATTGTATAAGTAATGAGAAGGATGTTCATCAGGTTGAAGAAATCTATCTATGCCCTAAGGTTCCTTACCTGACTAAACAATTGTCACAGCAATTAGTCCTAAGGTCACAGAGATTACAGATGCACATTATGTGATTAAAGACGAGCATTGATACCGTCAAATCATATTGCAAACACTTTCATATTGTCATGTGCATGCCAAGCCAAGGAAAATACCCTTGACTCACTTACATTTTTGGTGATTCTTTCATGTCTACCCAGCATTTCTAAAATTACATTTCATGGATCACGGAAAACGGGATTGACAACACCTGAAGACGTTCCTTTCAAAGGGCATCCTGAAGTAAATTGATGGCATATGTTGACAACCAACGAGTCCGCTGCATTCCTTAACTCCAATTACAGAAGACAAAGAGCAGAGCAACACAGACTCCAGTGGCATCCACACCTGGCGAGCAGGCTTTGGGCTGTGTCGTTTTGTACTTCCTCGACTGTACCTTTGCTTGTTTCAGAGATGAAGATATAAACGTTCCAAAAGATAATCGCCCGGGTCCAGGGTAACCTCCCTGAGGTAAATGGAGGGGGTTGCCGGGCCTTCAGAGGTCCACATCTGACATTGGATCCAAACATTTAATGAAATCAACGTGTGGCTCTGACCAGAACAAAAGTGCAAAAAAAACCCCACAACAACTTCAAACAGTGATAAGCCGTGTCAGGGTTACAATAGTGACCTTTGCGAGAAAACCTCCTGAGGGCAAAGTTATGGTCCAGAACAGCATGTAGCGAGACAGTCCCGAAGAAGGTCAAGCCTGCAACGCTCATCGCTTTCATGCCAATGCGTTTAAGAAGAGGTTTTTGTATTAAGAGTCTTAAAGAAGGCCCCATAGAAGGGGGCCTCGTCATATTGGAATACAACAGCCACAAAGTCCCACTGTGGCTTTGTGGACACACACTGGCTGAATAGACGGAGCAGAAACTCAGCACTCATATGTATTCAGTGTGAGACACCCAATAGCGAGCGCGCATCCCACAGAAAGGCAGAGCAGGACAGATTTGCCGAAACTGCCTCTTGCCTCCTTTGAGTAGGAACCAACAGAACCAACAGGCCACAGGCTCTATAATTTAAACCTCCCTCTGTAAGAGAGGGAGTGAAGGCACACATGGGCCGCCTCACCGGTGACTCTACAAGCTTCGCTCCGTGGTTTCAAGCTTGGTCTTAATGACCTCGTTCACCTTTAAAGTAGGCAAATCTGTGACATCAAGAATTCACACCGAGTGAAACGATAAAAGGAAGAACGCTCCAGTCTATGACGGCGAGACACACACAACCTTCTAGAGCAGGAACCCCTTCCACTGACTCGCGTGGAATCGGAAACCCAAAGGGGCCCTGGAGTGTTCGTGGCGGAGGTTTTCACAGGTCTCTCCCCGCATTGATAGAGTTCACCTCCGTGTGGGCTGGGCCACGCCTGTACAATGCACGGCGTGACGTGTGGTTAATGGGGGCCATCAGACCACACCACGGTCCTCTGAGAAGCTCCACTATATATAGAAGGGAAGTGGGATTGTTTTCCCTGATTGCCTCTGGCCTGGAAGCTTTTCACACACGTCGGTCGTTGGGGAGTTTGAAATGGCTTTGTCCTTTGTCAGATGCCAGACAATGGTGGGTCCCACCTTGGACACCGTCTGGTTTCCTGGTTTTCCAAAGCATGCAAGCAAGAGAACGCCAGCTATTTCCGATTCTGTGATTCTCTGTGAGCGGTCGGCAAGAATTATTTGTTTCCTCGGCAACTAATGTTGCCATTAGAGAAATACTTGGGATTGACCTTTGACCTTTCCCCCCCAATGTTCAAAAAACGACGTCAGTATTTTTGACAAGCTTCTACAAGACTTCTGAAGTGCAGATGTGCAACACAATATCCATCAGCCTGGCTTCTTTGTGTTCTTCAACAGTGCAGGAAGCAGGCCGGACCTTGGAATGTGCCTAAAACAGCTTCATGAAACAATGAGAATTTTGTGCACAACACCAAGCACTGCAGGTATGGAAGAATGGCCAGCGTACCATGTGTGTTGGGCCATTGTAATTCAACTTTTTTTTTATTCTGGACAGGCAGGAAATAAAAGGAATTCTTCTACAAAAACTCAATCATTCATATCCCCTGACAGCCGTCACGCAGGCTAAATCTATATCCAATGACGCACTGTAAGTGTAGAACAAAAAATGCCCAATCTGGGTTTTGGTTTCGATGTCAACTCTGGAGAGTAATGGCGGCGATGGGCTTGGTAATGAGATACTAAAGCCGGCATGCACATGTGTCCTCAGCAGGGGCGCACTTCATCAAACTGGCCTCAACCCAGGTGAAAACCCGTCAATAATTGATTCAGCCCCTTCTAGGTCGCTTCAAATGTTAACCTTTCCTGGGAAACCTTAGCATCCTTTTTACACTGGTTGGACCCAGTAAAATAACCCATGACACTGGTAACATAATAACCTCCCTGGTTCAGCTGCAATGTCAGGCCCATCCCAGTACAACAAGAAAGACCTGAAGGGTATAGTTATAAATTGTGTTGTGTCCAATGATGGGAAAATAAACTGACATTCTCAAAAGTCAGACATTCCCCTTTACCTTGGGGGTGAAAATGACATTATTGAATCACAGGAAGATTAAGAGCCCAGACTGGGGGCTAAGCAACCTTGGTTCTTATTGAAGAAGATATCCAAAAATTTCCCAAACAGGATAACTTGATCTACTCGCTAGGCTGCCGCCTTGAGAGGTGGGAAAATTGACGCCGCTAAAAGCTAGCTTGTTACGCTAACAACTGTCACTTCATTCTTCTATGGCCGCTCGTTCATAAATGAAAGATAGCAGCTACAATATAGTCACAACGTGAGAAACTGTGTCTTTTACTCAAACAGGACTGCCTAAAAGCAGTTAGGTGTCCAGGCTTGTTTTAGTGAGCGATCATTTCTGTGAATTTATGGTTACACCCCAGGCTGTAGAAACTGACAGATGCTGAAGTTCTCAGATGTCTATCCCCCTTAGTCTAGGGTATCAGACCGTAAATGTGCCGTCCCTTCACCAAACACACATTGCCAACACCTATTTCTCAGAGAATAAACTAAACTCTCGGCAGACCACGTCAAGGTTAGTGCTTTTATTCTGTTATGTTTGTAGCCAGTTTGAATTGTTAAGATTCCTCAAGTCAGACCAAATACCAATTCATTTTCATGACATTACAGAATGCCTTTTGATGTTATTCTTCCAATCATTTATATCACCCAATACCTATAAAACATATAGGTACAATATATATATAGTGTAAAACATGAAACATACTGTACAACTTGGGGATTCGAGACAGTACCTTGTCGGCAGTCATTTCTCCTCAGCAGTTAGGTAGCCCTAGCTACTATTTGATGAGAGGTAAAACATTAACCAGTAAGGTGTAAAGTCTACAGGAGGGCCCTGGGAACTGAGCGGAGTGATTCCCTCCCCCCCCCCCCCCCCCCCCCCCCTCCACACAGCGACTAGTAAACACATCGCTGCTTCTTCCTTTAGGGAGCCGCTCGGAACGTGAGAACAAATCTGAGGGAACGGATTAAGATTGCCTTATATTTAAAACCAGATGCATAGTTTTCCTCCCCGTTTAAAATTCCCTATGTGCTCAGCCAGCCAGACAGTACAGATAAGGGGAGAGGAACCACACGCAATGGCAGATAAGTTTTATAATTAGCCTAGCCCACTTGCTAGACGACTAGGGCTAATCAGTGCAGCCTTTGAAGCAGAACCTCCGACAGTGAGCGGCATGGGGCACTGCAGCAGGCCGGGGTTCCTGCTCAAATATTTGTCATTTTTCATCGGTGTACTGCTCAACGATGCCAGTATATTGTGTGTGTGTGTGTGTGTGTGTGTGTGTGTGTGTGGGGGGGGGGGGGGGGGGGGGGGGGTATCTGGACAGTGGGATAGGTAGAAATTGGGGCTATTGTGTTCTCTGTACCACATTAACTGTTCATTCACGTTAACCCCAATCTTGGGTCTGTTCCAAAAGTGCCATTCTCTCATGACCTGTTGACCTCTAGGGTTTTGAAAGCCCCACTATTACACCGTCGTTGGAGCTCTCACCCAGACACTCTCTCTCTCTCTCTCTCTCTTGCCCTCTCTCTCGCTCTCTCTCTCTCGCTCGCTCTCTCTCTCTCGCTCTCTCTCTCGCTCTCTCTCTCTCGCTCCCTCTCTCTCTCGCGCTCTCTCCCTCTTTCCCTCCCTTTCTCTTGCTCCAAAGTAAACATTTGGCTAGCCTCGTTCCCTTATTAACTATTACAACCCCTTTTAAGATTGTTGCATCAGGGTGAGGGAATGACTCGAAAGAGTAATCATACTACACTGCTAGCTAAGCCAAGCTAACTGCGGCCCCCACCTTCAGTGTCTCCACTCCATTCATAACGGTAGTGAGGGAGTGTGGTTGCCTACCGGCACGGTCCCACGTTTCCATTTACATCGAAAGCCCACAGGTGCGCTGAAATCCAATGTAACCCAATCACGGCTGTAATAACATTACGCTGCCTAAAGGGAGCGAGGGCAAATTAAACCGCGGGGCTAGCATTTTGATAGGACGAATTGATCCAATGGAGCTGATGAAATTACACAATGACTCACTAGCAAAAGGCTATTGACATGCTGATAGTCTTGAGAAAGAGCTTATAGAAAACTATGACAGTGGTGATAGTTATGTCGAGTTTTATGAGTGCTGGTGCCTTCAGGTGGGCATGACGCACCATACAGAGCTCAACAACGATCAGCTTTGTTCCTGTAAGGGGCTGGGCCACCAGGGCCCTCAGCTATTATTTTAAGGGCTCCTCTATCATAACAGAATCCTGACAGTGAGGCTGAAGTAAGCGTGACTGGTTACAACATTCACGGTGATTTAAGAGACCAAAACACAGACAGAACCATGAATTTACAAAACAGCCGCCAGATAGAGAGTCATTAGATATTGTTCATGCCTCATTTCACATCAGTAGGCCTCTAGCCTACGGTGTTGCTGCACGGTTACCTGACCAAAACCTCAACACAGCCGTGACGGGCCACCTAGAGCTGTTGTAGCTACACAGCACAATAAACAGGAACATATCCCTTTTCAGGGTCTAACCAAGGGTCAGCCAACTGGCAATGTCTGGATGAAAAAGCTCCCAAACCAAAGGCAACCCATAGGCTATATCCAGCGTGTGGTGGTCAACAATGTCAGCAGCACATTGCCTTCACCATAAAATTAAAAGCTGGTTCTGTAGGTCAGAGCACAAGTGCCATCAGCTGGTCCTCTGCCCCCTACCTACCATAACAAAAGCAACGTTGGTGAAGCCAGCACCTGTCACCAGCCAACTGGCTGAGGTCCATGGGAACCAGGCTCTGGAGACACACAGAAGGAGCCTCCAGTGG
Source organism: Urophycis tenuis (assembly GCA_036785325.1). NCBI lineage: Eukaryota > Metazoa > Chordata > Actinopteri > Gadiformes > Phycidae > Urophycis > Urophycis tenuis. The sequence goes on along the minus strand of JAXIVH010000010.1, from coordinate 4,371,565 downwards.
CACTTCAATGGTTTGGAATGCTGTGAAGTATAGCCCATACGTCTCTGCTCTCACAATCACTCCAACTAGAGAGCTCCTGATCAGCAAATGATTGACATGCAGGGCGACTTATCCCAGTCCAACAAAAGCCGTGCTTCGTAGAGTTGTACTCATTAAAGAAAAGTGGTGGATGCACTGAAGAGAAGTTTACTAATTGTCAATATTTACACCTTAGTTACAACTCATGCGCTCATCAGACTAGGACAGTTGCCAGAGGCGATATTATTTGAGGACAGCTTATATCAATATGGAGGCTGAAGAAGGCTCTATTGGAATATGTGATAATGTAATACTGAAGGCAGGCTATAAGGCCTATAACACCCAAGAATGACAGCAAATCCATAATGACTTCATCAGCCTCTGACGACGAAACATAATCTGACATTTCACCAGGTGCAATGTTCTCAACGAGCCTAGGCGGCCCCAAGGAGCCCAGCTGGGGCCCTTGAGGCTCTGGGCCCCAGGGTCTCTGCGTCCAACCAGCGGTGGGCGGTCACACTTGTGGTGGATTAAGATTATAGTCTCTAAACGTAGTTCCTCCCGGGTGGTTTGTGATTCCAAACGCACCACATCTTATCTTTAATTACAGCATCAAACAGTAGGCCATGCACCACCACGTACAAGCAGACTGCCACGGTAGACTATTCTTATTCATAAAGCCACATCACAATGCATGCAATCCACGTTACGAGGGGAGTTCGTTGCGTAAAATAAGTCACATGGCCTTCACGTCTAAAGCAGTTGTGCGATAAATACAACCAACTAACCATTAACATGATATCACGGTGACATCAGAACCAACACCTGGTGGCAGGCAGGACTTTTTTTTAATCTGCATTCAAACCCATTTAAGTGTGAACGCTTGGCGTGTTACTCAGGCTTAGCCTGGATGGCTCAAACACCATCCAGAAAGGTTCTCTACCAGCCTGTCCCGGCTCTACCCATTAACATTAACATTAACATTAACATTAACGTTAACACATTCATTAGTCTAATTCAAACACCATCCAGATAGGTTGTCTACCAGCCAGTCCTGGGGTCTATCCATTAACATTTACATTATCACATTCATTCGTCTGGCTGTTAACAACGCACACTAAATCCGGATCGACGTGTAACTTGTAAATAACTTTGAACGCATTAATGTCGCTGTCAATCAGGTCCCCTCCGGTATCGCCCCGCTCAGAGACATGTCGCGACATTCCCCCACGGACCCCCCAACTCAATAGTTCTGATAGTCCTTCTGAAACAAACACTTGATACTTTGAGACACTACTCAACAGTTCTAATAAGTCCTTCTGAAACAAACACTTGATACTTTGAGACACTACTCCACGCCACGTCGTCGAATCACGAAGTAAACGTACCGTAGAAATGTCATGGATATCCAAGAGTGGAAAGTTTCCCCCAGCGTTTATCTCCACATGAACTCACTGATGAACCAGTAGGTCGGTCCTGGCGGCTCCTCCTCCTCCTCTTCGTCCTCCTCCTCCTCCTCCTCCACCACCACCAGACTCCATGAGGTCATCGGACTGGTTACCGGTGGGCAAGGCATATATCTGCCTCGTGTGCGCGCCGAGCCCGAGGGATTCGAGCTACGCGAGGATATCATTGCTGGGGGGGTTACTTACTGTATGAATCTGAAGCCTTTAACTTCAAACATCTTCGACTTGTTGAAACGTTAATCATGCAAACGTGATGGGAACACTTTTAAAACACGTTGTAGATGTTTTAACTTCATTTTACATTATATTCAGTTCCGCCATCTTGGTTTTTGTTGTTATTGTTTATTGTTATTGATTACTGTGCAAGCCAACCACCAAGTCAAACTCCTTGGGATGTCAAACCTACTTGGCAAGAAACATTTTTCTGACTTCCGACTTCTTCCATGGAGGCCAAATTGTGATATGCCCGAATACAAACACAATGAATGAATCCTAGGTGATGATCTGTGGTAGTCACATGCTCTTACCGATCAATAAAATATCAAACGCAGGCCGGCTGGATTTATTGAACCCGTGCTGTATCCAGTCAACCGACATCGGAGTGGAGGGGAATATCATCACGCTCATATATGCCTTCAGCGACACCACCAGGAAAGAAGCGCTAGAGCAACTGGCTTTCATTCACTGCTCAATTGGCAATTACAAAAAACGACCATAATAACAATAAACCATGAATATGATATTCAGCCATTTCATTTAATATGAATTTCAATGACTTCCACATACATTAAGATCACTGCTCCTCGTTCATCTTCACCATGGCCCACTTTCTCAGTGTGAGGCCCGGTTAAAATAGATCTGCTCTGCAGTGTTATCCCAAGCAGTCTGGCCGCGGACGTCTGGGGTCATCCTATGGGCTCCTCCGATGGCCGGGAATTGCTAGCACAACACATCGTGTCTGATGTCTGTCTGCCGTGGCCACAGGACCACCATGGTCTGTCCTCAATAGAGTGTGAGGACACACACACACACAGACACAGATGGCGTCCCAGGGAATGTGTCAACGCCACCAGCATCGCCGATGTCGGCATCTTCTGTTTACGAATGGATATGAATAAGTACTATTTATTCCTGGTATATATGCAGACACTGTGGCTGGCTTTTATGACCAAGAGGCAGACAGACAAATCAGAACTATTTAGTTCCTAGTGTAACTGGTATACACACACACACACACACACACGCTATTATAAGCTAGGTGAAGGATGGGTCACACTACAAACCACCAGCCAAGTCTATACATAACATTGGTCTGGTGGGTTCATTAGCCACATCCAGGTGTCCAAAATAAGCAAAGCCGCCTGCCGCGAGCAGTGCCAACACCTGACCGGAGAACACAGAACAAAGGCAGGCCCACCTCGGCGTCAAGCGTCCCCCCCCCCCCCCGCCCCACCAGCAGGTGGGACCCGTTCCAGAATCTGGCAGCTTCTCCTCAGGCACGTCTTGTATCGCCTTGAGGGGGGGGGTGCTGGTGTCCCGGTCCTCATTACTGGGACCCATTAGGGCTCCCTAGCGGAGACCGGGCAGCCGGGCCAGGAAGAGAGGTGCACGCGGTAATCAGGCCCAGTGAGGTGGAAATGAAAACCAGAGCAGGCGATTCTCGTTACCAGTCACCGACGTGGTTTTCCAGAACAGATCAAACAGAGATCAGGTAGTCATTTGGACATGAAGGCCCAGCGATTGATAATGAGCTGAAATGACGGCATGGCGGGGAAACCATTCATACGACACTAATGGATTGAATACAAATGGACAGAAGCAGCTGCACGTGAGAAGGTAACCAGTCTAGTCCGTTATGACTCAACACCTGGTCCAGGCGGCCTATGGTTTCCATCTGGAGGTCCAAAATAATGGCTATACTGCCACCCAGTGGCCATCGTGAGAGGCGGCAGGACAAAACAAACAGCCAGACCAGTCTGTTAATGCCAAGCGGTTTTATTCAAGCCATTGTTAAGTGCTCTGCAGTTACACGTAAAAATATAGAAAAGTCACACTACAAGCCACGCGTTCTCAACTACGCAAAACGCCTTTGTTTTTTAGTCCCAATGCCAAACTAAGCAAACAAATTAAACAAGTACAAAATATTATTTATTTTCCCCAAGCAAGCGATGCGAATGCAGGTACAGCTTTAATAGGCCCCGTTCGGGGAACGCCAACTAAAACAAGCCCCGCCCGGTGCAACTCTTCCTGGGCTGCTGGATGCTGAAGCTCCGCAGAACGTGGGGCTTCTCCATCGCGGGGCGCACCTTGCCGTGTCTCACACTCACCGGCGTCTCGGGGAACTCGTGGCCCAGCTGTGAACGCGAAGAGAGTCAAAAAAGGACGAAAGTCGCGACGTGTAGCATTTCGAACGAGCGCGTAGTTTTAACGTTACCTACCTAACGTTACTTACCCTGGACACGCCTCTCAAGTCAATAGTGACTTATCAAGCCCATCCTTCATCATTCTGGCCAACCCTTAAGCTTTTTGTAAGTAGCAAGTATCTTACTATAGACACACCAAAAGCCCTCCCACTCAGTTACAATAGTCTTACACGTTAGTACTTTAAGTGCTGTAGGCAACATTCGAGAGCGATTATTTGCGTGAGATGTGTTAGAAACGGCAAAGCCATCAGACAGCAATTATGGAGTGAAGTAAGCTGTGAGCGTATCCAGGCTGCCTCTTTCTGTCTGAGCAAAGATAGATTTTAGACCACCCCAGGCTCATCTCTGATTTAGGAGCCCTGATTGTTTCAGGGAAGCCTTCTCGCCTGTCAATCACAGGTGCCTGAATCCAACACAGCACAGTCAGTCAATGTCAGAGAAACACAGGGAGGAGACATTGTATGGTTGTTTCCATGTTTTGTATGGTTCTTCAACATCTAGTCCCATCTACCACTCTTGAATCTCCCCTACTGCAGCGTTATGTTAAGAGACAAAGTAAACTCTGTCTGTCCTCTGGGAGCCCGGGTTCGGTGCAGACCAGGCCCTACCTTGACGATGCTCCCCGTCAGCAAAATGCTGACTTGGTGGGTCCGGCTGAAGACGGCGGGGGACCTACAACAACAACAGCAGCAGCAGCAGCAGGAACATAAAAAAGTTGGACTTGACCTCGATAGAACGGCTCAAATAAGATCAGCAGCATAGAAAAACAGCATGTTTTATAACGTTCCCGCCTTCACACTCTGCGCCAAAACAGACCTTGTGTTCAAGGCTTTTTAGTCCTACTCATCTTTTTTTTGGTGAGCAAGAACCAAAGAACCAAAAACAAACATAAATACCTCGGTTTAGCCGTCCGCTTGGTCTCCTTTTCAGACATCCCATGACCGTCTTCAAAGGCCTTCTTGGCCACTCGCTTCCCCCCAGCCTTCACTGCGAGGCCGGAGAAGACAGATCAGTGGGGCAGCCTTTTATCACTCGCATCTACCAAAACATGTTATCACAAACCGCCACTGCAGCCTTTTATCACAAGCCTCCTCTGCAGCCCTTTATGACAAACCTCGAGTACAACCTTTTATCACGAGCCCAGCTCTGTAGGCTCAACCACACGCCTTCATAACAGTGAGGAAAAACTCAAACAAAAACCAGAGTGGGAAAGCCATCTGATGTTTTACAGAAGACAAGTACAGGACCCATCAGGTGGAGCAGGAGGGCACACATAATCATGGGACAGTGGGACCCACAGAACTATAGAAATACTTTTGTTTATGTTAAAGTGCACAAGTTTGAAAAGTTAGGCGTCTCGTTTTTGCGTTTATAATTTGGGAATTGTAGGCCTGCGTGTTCAGAAACTGATCATGAGTTCAGAAAGAACATCGTGTCTTCGACCTGATGCTGCACTCCACTGCACTCATGCAACCTGACAACACTGCGTTGTAGGCTACAATACGCACGCACACGTTAGTTAGAGTTGTGCAAATTACATATAGTTATTCAAGGCTATTGGGGTACGCAGGGAGAGACAAGTACGGGGATTAGGATTATAGAGATGAAGCCCTGCTGTGGGTTAGGGTTAGTTTTAAGTTTACCCTGTACGGGTTAGTGTGGTTTGCCATGTAGCTTGCAGCATCCGTCTCTAAATGTTGCACAGAGAAGGTGGGTAAGGGTTAGAGTCTGGTAGCCGATAGTAGAAACCTATACGCTAGTGCAACACAGGGTTAGGGTTAGGCAAGGGGGTAAAGGGTCTGGTAGCAGACAGTAGAAAACCATACGCGGGTGCAACACGTTGTCATCTGCAGGACTAGTTCGACGAAGGGTCGCAACGCTTCACAACAAATCATCTGGAATCTGTCCTAAAAGTCGGCTGCAATGTGGGTTTACGTTTTAAAACGCAAAAAATACCTGCAGGGGGATGACCAGCCTTCAGACAGGACGCGTCTTTCACTCCCGATTTGGACTGCAGCACCATTTTAAACGTCCCAACAACTACTGCATAAAAGCAGAACACTACGCCCACAGTATTTATACTGAAGTTTTGTGACGTCATGAACGTCGAACCAGCAGCTCTGGTAGATGGTCGGACGGGGGGCGTGGCCAGGACGGGGCGTTACCAGGTCAGGGGCGTGGCCAGGACGGGGCGTGACCAGGTCAGGGGCGTGGCCCCAACTAACCGGACCTACAGGTTGACTGGGCCAGGATGAATTAGCCTACAATGGGTTCAAATTAAAATGTTCAACTGAAAATTTTAAACGCAATATTGTTAATCCACCAATGTAAGCCATTTAGTTGTGTAGGAAATAGTTAGGCAAGATGTTTAAATAAGCAGGCTATACACGGTCCTACATTCAAACACAAATGTGATAAGACAGCGTTAAAAGGGTATGCATGTAAGTGACTTAATCAAATGCTGACATTTAAATACATTCCGAACTATAAAGCTTCATCTGGTGGAAGGGCCTGACTACAGTCTTTCAGTAATTACATTTCATGATTCAATTTTAGTTTTATAGAAGCGACACGGGTTTGTAACATCATTCTCACTCGTGAGAGAGGTCACAACTATTTCTGCAGGTTTGCAGAAAAAAATACCAGTGAACCCCCGCCGAGTATGGCGAGAAGGCAAAAACATAAGCTAAGAGTTAAGTGACATGAAAAATGAATGGTGAATTTGCTGTGTGACAAAAACGCTTACACGTACACAATCCATGTAAAAAACAAGATACCTTTTTATTACCTTTGCCGCACGGTTGAGTTATGATCTCTCCTTGCCTCACACTACTTACATATATCTATAGAGTTTGAACAAGTCACACGTGTTTCTTTCCAACAGTGCTGATGGGTTTTCAAAGTAGGTCACATGATTTGTCTTTCTTTGTATTTACAGTAAAACACAAGAAAATGTACAAGACTCAAAAGGCATACACACAGACTTTCCACATTCAGAACAATACATTTTGATCCCTCTGTACAAACTAACATCATTAGTGTACTTTTTTATTGGTATCTTTTTTTTTTAATACAGATATGAGTTCATGAACCAATCACGTACACGTACACATCCTCCATCCTGGCCTCACATCCCTCCATCACATGACGCATCACTCACATCTCTGCTACACGTCCCATGTAAATAAAGACAACACATTGAGACGGAGCAGGACACTGACTCTCATAGCGACAGTGCCCTGCACACCGCCATCGTCGGCACGCCGACCGCATGATTCCTTCTTCTAAACAATAAAAACATTCCTTGATTTCCTTCTTTGGGTTCACTTTCACGCCTTCCATCTTTCATCTGGTTCTGAACTCACTTGCCGCCCCATTCACTTTACACAAACTCACGTACACACACGCACACACACGCATACGCCCACACACACACACACACACACACACACACACACACACTCACAAAGTTTCATGAAAGAGTTCATCAGTTGTTCCCCCTGCTCTCCACCACCTCGAGCATCTTGTCACGCGCCGGCTGAAGGAAGTCGAATTCTCGGTGAAATAAATCGCGGTGGAGAACCGGTGGCGAAGAGGGTCCTTCTGCTTCACTCCCCCAGACCCCCCCCCCCCCCCCCCCCTGGGCCTCAGAGCCCCTCCACCGGACCTATACCCAGGAGTCCGGGGACCCGGGGTAGTGCTCGGCCCTGTAGGAAGGCCTGCGCGTGCTCGAGTAGAAGTCCACGTAGTTGGTGGAGGATTTGAGTCCGTGGGCATGATGGGAAACGTAGTCCGCCGCGGTGGGAGGGTAGGTGATGACCTCGTCCAGGTACGGCTCGTCAAAGCCACGCGGCGCCTGCAGGTACATCCTGTAGGGGTCATAGGTCCTCCGGCACGGCTCCTCGGCATAGTACACCGGCTACAACAGGGGGACACAGCACAGCACTGGGTGAGATGGACTCTGACAAGGGACACAACACTGGGTGAGATGGACTCTGACTGGGGACACAACACTGGGTGAGATGGACTCTAACAGGGGACACAACACTGGGTGGGATGGACTCTGATAGGGGACACAGCACTGGGTGAGATGGACTCTAACAGGGGACACAACACTGGGTGAGATGGACTCTGATAGGGGACACAGCACTGGGTGAGATGGACTCTGACAGGGGACACGACACTGGGTGAGATGGACTCTGATAGGGGACACGACACTGGGTGAGATGGACTCTGATAGGGGACACAGCACTGGGTGAGATGGACTCTGACAGGGGACACAACACTGGGTGAGATGGACTCTAACAGGGGACACAACACTGGGTGAGATGGACTCTGACAGGGGACACAACACTGGGTGAGATGGACTCTGACTGGGGACACGACACTGGGTGAGATGGACTCTGATAGGGGACACAGCACTGGGTGAGATGGACTCTGACAGGGGACACGACACTGGGTGAGATGGACTCTGATAGGGGACACAGCACTGGGTGAGATGGACTCTGACAGGGGACACAGCGTAGCACTGGGTGAGATGGACTCTAACAGGGGACACATCACAACACTGGGAGAGATGGACTCTGGGAGGGGTAACAGCGTAGCACTGGGTGAGATGGACTCTGACAACCCCTTTCTGGTTCATTGAGGGCTGACGAGCTCAATATATACAGCTCTATACAGTATAGATAGTGCTGGGTTCCTTGACGTTTTTCAGAGAAGTACCTGAAGTAAGCCTACATGTTGTACATGGAGTGGAGGGCGGCTGGGGTTCTGTTATATTATGATGACGTTGCATATTCACCTGAGTTCTCCTGGGCTCCTCTCTCGTGGGCGAGGTGTAGTAATGCTTCCCCGAGCCTGGAAGCGAGACACGTGGAAAATACACACACACACAACACATCAGATCGGGTTTGTTTGTTTTTGCAACGCAAAAAAAACAAGATGTCCGCGTGTGGACAGAAGTGCGCCTGCTGTCTGCGCTTAACAACGCTACGCTAAGGAGCGTCGCGGGGCGAGGTGACCGAGAAACAACAACAGCAGCAGCAGCAGAGGGGGCTTCCAGTGCCACGGGGCCCAGCCCTCTCTCCCAGCCCGCAGGGACGGGCATTTTCCCGACCCCGCCGCTGTGGAATCCTGGAACTCATTTTCCACTTGGCTTGGTGGTTCCGGGGAATGTTGAGGTTGCAGCGACGGGCCTGTTTACTCTGCTCCCAGCCCAGTGCTTGGTTAGGGTCTCTCGCTCTCTCTCTCTCTCTCTCTCGCTCTCTCTCTCTCTGTCTGTATAAATATATTCTCGGCTCTAGCATTTCTACCACAGTGTTCCAGCCCCCCGCCGCCCCCCCCCCACCCTCTATCCACTCCACCTCCATCTCAGACCGGCTTCAGAGCGGCCGCCTTGTGGAGCGCCCAGAGAAAATGACTGGACGCCCCTCAGCCGCCAGTAAGCCCCTTCATATAGAACTAAAGAGGTTTGAGTGGTGCTTCTTTAAAGTGGCGGCTATCTACTTGTGACCAGGCCTGGGTAGGGTTAATGAGGGGGGGGGGGGGGGGGGGGGGGGAGAGGGGTGGAGGGGGCGTAGGCTGCTTCTGGTGGTGGTGGTGGTGGTGGTGGTGGTGGCGGTGGCGGCGGTGGCGGTGGCGGTGTTGGCACAGGGGCGTGGGGAAGGCATGGAATCCGTTTGGAGTGCACTGAGGGGTGAAATGGAAGAGAGGGCCTCGGGGGCCACTTTGATTACAGCCCGCTGCACCCGGCACACAGGCTGAATTAAATTCCCCAGCCCTCACGGAGATACCCGGTGCTCTGTGGGAAGGCAAGGGGCGCCTGCTGGCCACCTGGGCATGTGTGCATGTGCACGTGTGTGTGGGTGTGTGTGTGTGCATGTGCATGTGCATGTGTGTCTGTGTGTGTGCAAGTGCACGTGTGTGTGTGTGTGTGTGCATGTGCATGTGGGTGTGTGTGTGTGTGTGTGTGTGCATGTGCATGTGGGTGCGTGTGTGAGTGTGTGCATGTGCATGTGTGTCTGTGTGTGTGCATGTGCGTGCGTGTGTCTGCGTGTGTGTGTGTGTGTGCATGTGTGCGCGTGAACCGCAATACTGTACCTGTGTATTGGTTTTTATGTACACTGTTGTTGTCCCCCTGGTGGTTATAAAATTGCATAGCGGTCGGTGCTCTCTGGTACTCCGAGCGGCTCTCTTTGATGCCCAGCACAGCAGGCGATGAGGTGGTGCTCCCCACTGGGGGGGGAAGAACACAGAAGAAGAACACAACGAATGACTGCGTTATTCCAGGGGGTGTGAGGGAGGCAAGGGCTGAGCCGCTTTATTTCTGCAGCGTTTAGCCGTAGCGATCTGAGCTTGCACCTCCACAGTGGGCCACGTGAAGTGGCCCTGCTCGGTGCCTTGCTTACTATCCTAGTCATTTTAGCGCTTACGCTTCCATCCGAAGCACTTTACGACAAGTGGATACGAGTACACGTCAGGAGGGGGAAGGTAGGGGTTCGGGGGGCACCTCGCTATGGGACGCCCGCGGGCTGAGGTCAGACAGCGGGGGGGGGGCGAACCCAGAACCTTTACGCTGGGAGTCAAGCGGCATAACCGGTGTAGCGTAGCCTACCCGACCATCACCCCCGGAGCGTAGCCTACCTCACTATCACCCCCTGAGCGAAGCCTACCCGACCATGAATGGCTGAGTGTAGCCTTCCCGACCATCACCCCCTGAACGTAGCCTACCCGACCATCACCGGCGAAGCTAAGCCTACCCGACCATCACCGCCGGAGCGTAGCCTACCCGACCATCACCCTCTGAGCGTAGCCTACCCGACCATCACCGCCGGAGCGTAGCCTACCCCACCATCACCGCCGGAGCGTAGCCTACCCAACCATCACCGCCTGAGCGTAGCCTACCCAACCATCACCGCCTGAGCGTAGCCTACCCGACCATCACAGCGCGTGGTTCTGGGGGTTGGGCCGGGGCGGGGACCTACCGGTGTGGTTGACCGGCGACATCTGTATGGAGCCGGTCGGGAGGGAGGGCTGCGACTTGAACCGGTCCCGTTCCAGCGTGGACACCGGGGTGAGGAAATGGTTCTGGTTCCAGCCGTCCTGTTGGACGAGAGCACAGGCCGACGGAAGCAACGAGTGATTCGATCAGATTGTCAGGATATTACATATCGTAATAGTCTCTCTGCCGATTGCGGGACGCCCAGGCAGCCTCCATTAACGTTTCTAATCGACGTTTCTAGAACATTCTGTTTGATGTGAACGTGGGCATGTTCAACAGTTTTACTCTATTCATGTATTCAGTTCATGCAGGTTATTTATCAATAACCTACAGTTAAAAAAAAATCTATCCTGAAAACCTTGTGCATGCATACTCTTTAATTGCAGCACGTGTTACGATTCAAAATTCTCGCACATAAATGATTTCGATTCCACAGTTCATACAAATAGGTTTTATATTCGTTTCTATTAGGACGTGTTATTTTGCTCCCAAGAAGGAATAAACCACATCCGTTCCACAAGGGGGCGCCACGGCACCGCGACGCGACGCCGGCCCCCGAGGCGTCCACGTTCTCCCAGCATGCAGTGCGGCGGTGCGCTCACCTTCTTGTAGATGGTGCGCAGGTCTTTGTACTGCCACAGCGTGTTCAGCACCTGCGCGGCCGCCTTCACCACCTTCAGCGAGTACCTGAGACACAGCGAGCCGGAGGGTCATGGGGGTCGCATCTCATCGGCCCCCGCGGGTCAATTATTCAGCCGACGCGGGCCCGGCGCGGTACGACTAGCGAACACATGAATATGAATGAGTGAATAATGTGGCCTGCGGGCTGCGCTGAAGCCACAGATGTGGCAGAAATAGCTGCTGTCCTCCTCGCGCACCACCACCTGGATGTGGTACATTAAAAAAAACTTAAAAAAAAAAAAAAAAAACGACGTAGCGCGCAGCACCACCTTCCCCGGGGCGCGGGTGGAGGCCGTGTTGCCCGTGTGTTCCCAGAAACGTGCGGCGTGTCAGCGCCCGCTCCCCACCCCCCCCACCCAGAGGTGCTCACGCAGGGTGCTAATGAGCGGCTGCGTGTCTGGGTGAGTGGTGCGCAGTTATTGTTCACAGATGTCACTGATGGTTCTTGGCGGTTTCTGTCCTTTTCTTGTTGTCTTTATGCTTTCCAATGTCGATGGTGTGACATTATTAGTCTCTGACTGTTGTATTTCCGCACCGTGCGGTATTGTGTTGCTGATTAGTACAGCCGCGTTGTAACTCCTGAAAGAGGCTGTTGTGAATAAGGACAATTCTGCCCCAAAGTGTGGTCTCTGAAGCTAACCTAAGAACCTCAGTCTATAACCGTGATTAAAGGCTAAACAAATGTGCTTGACTTGATTTATCAATCATCATGATTAGTATAATTATGATGACGATTATAATTGTGTGTGGGTGACAGTGAGTGAGACTGTGAGTGAGACTGTGCACGTGTGTTTGTGTCCATGAGTGAGTGAGTGAGTGAGTGAGTGTGAGAGAGAGTTAGAATGAGTAAGACTGTGCACGTGTGTTTGTGTCCATGAGTGAGTGAGTGAGTGAGTGAGACTGAGTGAGTGAGTGAGTGTGAGAGAGAGTTAGAATGCGTAAGACTGTGCACGTGTGTTTGTGTCCATGAGTGAGTGAGTGAGAGTGAGTGAGTGAGTGACTGAGTGAGTGTGAGAGAGAGTTAGAATGAGTGAGACTGTGCACGTGTGTTTGTGTCCATGAGTGAGTGAGTGAGTGAGTGAGTGAGTGAGTGAGTGTGAGAGAGTTAGAATGAGTAAGACTGTGCATGTGTGTTTGTGTCCATGAGTGAGTGAGTGAGTGAGTGAGTGAGTGAGTGAGTGAGTGAGTGAGTGAGTGAGTGAGTGAGTGAGTGAATGAGTGAGTGAGTGACAGGGTGTGAGTGCCCACCTGTCTCCCCTGGTCTTGGTGATGTTCACCAGCTTCTCGATGCCCCCGGTGTCGGCCAGGGCCTTGGCGTTCTCCATGTTCCTGCTGCTCACCTCGTGGAGGGTGCAGCACACGGCCGCCACCGTCTCGTCCGACAGCTGGTTGGTGCTGCCGCCGGGGAGGCGGGTCACCAGGTCCCTCATGGCGTACTTACCTGGGGGGGGGGGGGGGGGACAGACAGACACACGGTTAAATGGAGTGAACCAGGCAAAGGTAGGTAAAGGTTGTCCTAGTTGTACTAGTCCACTAGGTTCATTAAAGGTAGAGTCCCACTAGTCCACTTGACACATTAAAGGTGAAGTCCTACTAGTCCACTAGGTTCATTACAGGTAAAGTCCTACTAGACCACTAGACACATTAAAGGTGGAGTCCTACTCGTCGACTAGGTTCAGTAAAGGTAAAGTCCTACTTGTACACCAGGTTCATTAAAGGTAAAGTCCCACTCTTCCACTAGACACATTAAAGGTGGAGTCCTACTAGCCCACTAGGTTCATTAAAGGTAAAGTCCTACTAGTCCACCAAGTTCATTAAAGGTAAAGTCCTGTTAGCCCACTAGGTTCATTAAAGGGACAGTCCTGTTAGCCCACTGGGTTCATTAAAGGTAAAGTCCTGTTAGCCCACTAGGTTCATTAAAGGGACAGTCCTGTTAGCCCACTGGGTTCATTAAAGGTAAAGTCCTGTTAGCCCACTAGGTTCATTAAAGGGACAGTCCTGTTAGCCCACTAGGTTAATTAAAGGGAAAGTCCTGTTAGCCCACTGGGTTCATTAAAGGTAAAGTCCTGTTAGCCCACTAGGTTCATTAAACGGACAGTCATGTTAGCCCACTAGGTTCATTAAAGGGAAAGTCCTGTTAGCCCACTAGGTTCATTAAAGGGAAAGTCCTGTTAGCCCACTAGGTTCATTCAAGGTAAAGTTATGTTAGCCCACTAGGTTCATTAAAGGGACAGTCCTGTTAGCCCACTAGGTTCATTAAAGGGAAAGTCCTGTTAGCCCACTAGGTTCATTAAAGGTAAAGTCCTGTTAGCCCACTAGGTGCATTACAGGTAAAGTCCTATTAGCCCACTAGACACATTAAAGGTGGTGTCCTACTAGTCCACTAGACACATTAAAGGTGAGGTCCTACTAGCCCACTAGGTTCATTAAAGGGAAAGTCCTGTTAGCCCATTAGGTTTATTAAAGGGAAAGTCCTGTTAGCCAACTAGGTTCATTATAGGGAAAGTCCTGTTTGTCCACTAGCTACACTGAAGGTACTGTCAAGTTAGCCCACAAGCTACATTAAAAGGTAAAGCCGCCAGAGAGTGCGGGAGGTGCCGGGTTCATGCAGGCGTTCAGGCCCTGAGGGGGCGGACAGACACTCACTACTAATGTTTCCCTGCGCGTTACATAATGCATTAGGGTGCGACAGCCTCGGGTGACCAGAACCATAATGTGTACTTTCAATA
>JAXIVH010000010.1:4342422-4349545 GCA_036785325.1 Urophycis tenuis | reverse complement strand
AAAAACCCATGACAAGAAAAGGCGACCCGAGCTTCTAACAGCTAGCACGCTGACGAAGCTGCGCGGAGAAGGGACAGGAGGAACCCGCGGCTCCTGGCCCCCCCCCCCCCGGCGTCTGATCCCGCTTGGCAGGCGTGGGGGCTCAGACGACGCTGCGCAGAGCACACCGATGACCCTTCAGGCTAGCGCTGTTAGCCTGCGTTCTGGCACCTCTTGTCTATGTGGTGTCCACCGCGCGGCTCATGCATGCATTCATTCAGGGGGACTTCTTAGGTGTTGTGGAGTCAGACCTGTTGAGTCTCGTGTGTTTGCATAGCGCCTATTGTCGGAGGCTTGTGGCTAATGCACGTTCATTTCCCTTCAGGGCTTTTATCTAATCTGAGTAAATAGCCATGTTATTACCACGCGCACGTGCATACGCACGCACAGACACACACACGCACACGCACACACGCACACACACACACACACACACACACACACACACACACACACACACACACACACACACACACACACACAACCTGGTGCCATGGAACAAGCAAGGGCTCTAGCAACAGACAGCTTTTAAAGTCAAGTAGAGTTGTGTACGGATGACCTCATCATTGTTCAGAGAGAACTAAACGGAGGAGGAGCATTCCATTCAATTGTGCAACTTTTGAAAATATGTCCCAACTATCACAGAAACAGAAATGGTGGCCTGCGGCCTAAATCTCCCCCTCGCAACAATATCATCCCACTCCATGCGAACAACACCCATCCTGCAGCTCTGCTATTGGCTTTCCACATAACATCAAAACAAATGTATTGACCAGACACATCTTCACCTGCCAGATATGCTAAACGCTAGCCTGGTGAACTCAAAGTTAGCTTCTTGCTCGTCCGTACAGAGGTGGACACCAGCAGACTGAGGGACAGAGTGTGAACTCAAAGTTAGCTTCTTGTTCGTGCTGTAGAGGTGGACACCAGCAGTCTGAGGGACAGAGTGTGTCTGTGTTCGCTCTGATGTTCCCTGAACCTCAATGACTGTCAGCTGTGTGAGTACTCTGGCTGTAATGCGAATCATGGGGAGAGCAACATAAACACATCTGTGTGTGAGTGTGTGCACGTGTGTGTGTGTGTGTGTGTGTGTGTGTGTGTGTGTGAGTGTGAGTGTGTGCACGTGTGTGTGTGTGTGAGTGTGTGAGTGTGTGAGTGTGTGTGTGTGTGGTGTGCACGTGTGTGTGTGTGTGCGCGTACAGACAAGACAGCAAAAAGTAAGCACAATATGATTTACAAGATGCCTTTTGCCACAGTTGGAAGGGCCCTTTTCCTCAGAAATTCAATACATGCAAGACAGTTTTTTTTTAAACGATATGGAATAAATTGGTTTCCATGTCAACCACTTCAGGTGTACCTGTATTTCTTGTCATTATGCCCAACCCGCTAGGAAAATGACAGGCTATGCTTTATTTCCTACTCCTGATTACATTAATCACCACTGGGATGCGCGTACAGGCTCCGCCTGCGTTTGTGCGTGATGCTTTGGAAAATGACTCACTTGGAAAAATCCATATAATATACACACGCTTGAATATGACTTGAATATAACATACACACTTGACATATGCCACATAACCGGACACTTTAAATAACAAAGCACACTTTATGGTTACGGATAAAAGAACATAAACGCCGTTTCCATGCGCCATCACAGCGTGAATAACGGCATGGGAGCTGCATTGGGGGACGCGCTCATGCAAATGGGTGAAGGTGAGATAAAAAGGTGAGCTTATCTCGTGGGAGCCCAAAATCCACGCCCACCTCGCATTCCTCGCATTCCTCCCTAACCTCACCTGCCTTCTCACTCCTCCTTCCTCCCTCCCTCTCACTCTTTCTCCCTCCTTCTCCCTCCCTCCCACTCCTTTTCCCTCCCTCCCTCTCACTCCTCCTCCCTCCCTCCCTCCCTCCCTCTCACTCCCTCCTCCACGGGGTGATCCACTCCGACCATTCAAGTGAAAAAGTAGGACTACATACACGGATATAAATATATATATTTACACACATGTCTTCGCCTGTAACAGCAGCGAGCATTGCCGTGCCCCGTGCCTTATGGCTGCTATTAGGTTTTCAATCTGCCCACGAAAGCGCTGACAAGACACGACACGAAGAACCAAGACCAAGTCAGACCGGTCCCGGGGTGGGCTATAATACTGCATCTAACCCTAACCCTACTGCATCTAACCCTAAACCTCACTGAACTAGAGGGTTAGGGTTAAGTTAGGGGTCCCAAGGTGGGCTGCGCTGCATCTAACCCTAAACCCTACTGCATCTAACCCTAACCTAACTAAACCTGACCTAAACCTGAAGTAGATCGTCCCTGAGGAGTATTCACTGACCTAGAGTTTCCACATGGAGGGCTATGCGCCGAGAGACCACACACTCTGCTGTACAAACTTTGCGGACCTGATCGACACCCCGGAGAGAGACCCTTCATTTTTGCCTTCTGTCTTCTCTCTACAGTGCGCAGTGGAGTAGAATGTTCCGTACCTTGGGAAGCTTGTTGGGTTAAGTTGTGGGCCGGATCCCCATCAGAACATGTCACTTCATCGGTAACCTTTCCCGTGGTTTAGTCCCAGGAGGGAAGGGGTCCTCCGCGGTCTCCAGAACCAGAAGACTCTCCGCGGTCTCCAGAACCAGAAGGCTCTCCGCGGTCTCCAGAACCAGAAGACTCTCCGCGGTCTCCAGAACCAGAAGACTCTCCGCGGCTCTGCACCCAGACTGAGGAATCCGAGCGTGACGTCAGCGTTCGAGGGGTTTGCACTGCTCGGTCCTCATTGGATCCGGTGGGAAAGGGGGGCGTTTCTGTTTGACTGGCGTCGTTGAATGGACAATGGCGAGGGGATTACAGTTCCCTTGGTTACAAATGTTGTCGTGGACCGGACGCTTTAAAACACAAGGTAGGACGGCAAATATTCACTCAACTTCAACAAAGTGCTATTTTCTACGAATTGATAAGTCCACGTGGTGTTCAAAACACACGATTCATAGGGTAGGTCTACTTCGGTTAGAGTTTTCCTCTATTAAACTACAAACATGCTACGCTTGTTTGTGTGGATGAGCAAATCCTTCATCCTCCTCCAGCAGGGTACAGCAGGACTAGTGGATCAACAGATTAGATATCACGAAAGGATTGCGTATTTGACCGCTATGTCATCATTTCACCTGACACAGTGGCCAGAATAGTGAACCCCCAGAATAGTGAGACGGGACATAATGTGTGATGGAGAGAACGCGCTGCTGGTAATCATGTAGAATATTAAGTGGAATCATTAGAATGGCTTATAGCTCTGGTCTTTATCACCCTTTTCCATAAGCAGCATGCAGTATTGATTGTGCAATGAAAAGCATTATATTATGGCAGTCTTTAGTAATGGGCTCTACAGTCTACTGCAGGGCATTTTTAGCAGCGTTATGGTCGGGTGATGCATAACTATAAGGATTAGTTACCTCACAGACAGCGAGCAAACAAGTACAGCAAGAGTGAAATTCACCCAAAACATTCACCCATTATCGCCACACTAGTGTTGCACCATAGCATCAAGATGCTGTCTTTTATTTTTATTAATCGCAGAAAACAACAGCAAATAATAACTCACTTATAAATAATAACACAGCTCTTAAAGGGTCTATGCACAACTTGGTCTGTCACTGATTGTCTCAGCAGACTTCATCCACATGCGTCGACAACTACAGAAGGATGACTGGGAGGGACCTTCGTGCCTTCATCACAAACTACAGAACACAGGATGATGCCGGTCAGTCATTGGGTTGGACCTTAAGTACCCTCACATGGTTGTATTGATAGAACGTGCAGTGATCAAAGCAAGGGCCAGGTGAAGCAAGATCCAGGTTTTTCAGGCGGCAGTAGCTCAGTGGATAGAGCTGGTTGTCCACTAACCAGAGGGTTGGCGGTTCGACCCCCACCTCCACATGTCAACGTGTCCTCGAGGAAGAACACTGAACCCCAAATTGCTCCCCGGGGCTCTGTACACAGCTGCCCCCCTGCATCCTATGTACCATAGGATGGGTCAAACGCAGTGAACAAATCTAATTACCGTACGTAAATACTGACAACGATCAAAATGAAGACCGGAAGGTCCTGTTGTTTGAAGGGTGGGGTGTTGTGGGAGGCACAGGGTTGCGTATTCAGCTGTGTCTCAGAGTCACAGCTGAACCACGCCAGCCAGCCTCTGCTATAGTTAGCAGAGGCTGGACTCCCTTGTGTCTCTGCACACCCCCCTCCAGCCAAACCGGAAAAAAAACATTGATCACCTCATGCAGTCACAGCAAAGTACTTGACGGGACACAGTTGGATGTGTTGTGTTTGTGGTTTGTTGCTCTGTAAGTCGTCATGAACCTTTGACATTTGACCCAGCATCAAGAGTTAAAAAGAAAGATTTTTCAGTTCTTTTTTATTTAGACGCACCTTTCATGGCCAGGGACAATTACAAATGCAAAACGGGTGGGGGAAAGAAAAGCCGCACTTGAAAAAATAACAACAGCAAATAATAAATACACACCGACCAGACGTTGACGCTCAGACAAATTCATGAAACAATCAAAGTAGTTAAACGAGATCCTCAGGTCATCGACCGAGTCCTTCACCAAATGAGCCGGTTAATTTGGTCTCTCGTTGATGAAGGCAAACATCTGGCGAGGCGGAGCGACGGCTCGGTAAGCATCACCGGCCCAGCGTCGAGTGCCAGCGTCTCGAAGCCGCCTTGGAAGCCAGACGTCGGGAGTCGGAGAGCATCGCGCAGAAGGTAGTCTGAACCCGGCCTGCCTGTGATCCGTCTCCTATACCTGCGCGTGTAATGAAACCTGGAACAATTTCATGTGTCTTGTTTGCCGGCTTCATGAATATGGAACGGCGTGGCGGTAATGAGCGCCTGGCGGTATCGGGAGAGACCCATCAGTGGTTTCCTGCCGAGTTCAACCGCTGCTTTTTGGTTTACTCCTTGGAGCCCATTATCTGGCGGTCTTCGGGGAAATGCGTGATATTGACAGCTGATGTTAAGGCTGTGAGCTGTAAAAACATCACGGCTGTACCGACTCTGTGGCCATAGGCCTCTCTCTCTCTCTCTCTCTCTCTCTCTCTCTCTCTCTCTCTCTCTCTCTCTCTCTCTCTCTCTCTCTCTCTCTCTCTCTCTCTCTCTCCTCTCTCCTCTCTCTCTCTCTCTCTGTCTCCCCTCTCTCTTTCTCTCTTCTCTCTCTCTCTCTCTCTCTCTCTCTCCTCTCTCCTCTCTCTCTCTCTCTCTCTCTCTCTCTCTCTCTCGCTCTTCCTCTTCCTGTCTCTCATCACTTGCAAAACACAATCGCAGTGTTAATACATGTCCTGTCTGCAGAAGAGACCTTGAGATTGCTCTTTAAAACGCTACAGAGTGGGATATTGCTGCCATAAAGTGTGAGATGAATATTCAGGAGGCTCAGCCTGGGGTCCTCTGCACTGTTTGAAGTTCATTCATTCTCTCCTCTTTGCATTTATACAAGTTCTTAGAAGTTAGCGTTGGGGGCGGAGAGAGAGATCAGGCCGTTAGTCCTACGGTGTTTTAATTGGTAAACGGTTTATAGTATCTCATGTTGCCGGTGGTCTAGTCCCACCCTGGCCTCTCTCCTCTCTCTCTCTTCCTGCACGGACTAGATAAGGGCGAGCGACGTTGGCGTGGGCTCACTGCTCGGAGGAACTGAGGAACAGCCTGGAGCAGCCTGGCGAGGCTGCTCCCAACGACCATGGAGGAGGGGAGGGGAGGGGATGGAGGAGGGGGGAGGAGAGGGAGGGGACGGAGGAGGGGGGAGGAGAGGGAGGGGACGGAGGGGAAGGGAGGAGGGGGGAGGAGAGGGAGGGGATGGAGGAGGGGGGAGGAGGGAGAGGGGGGAGGAGAGGGAGGGACGGAGGAGGGGAGGAGAGGGAGGAGGGGGGGAGGAGAGGAGGGGACGGAGGAGGGGAGGAGGGGGGCGGAGAGGGAGGGGATGAGGTGAGAGGAGAGGAAGCAGCGAGAGGAGATGGGAGGGAGGAGGAGAGGGCAGGGGATGGAGGAGAGAAGGCGAGGGGAGGAGGGGGAGGGGAGGGGGGAGGAAGGGAAGGAGTGGGGAGGAGTTGAGAGGGGAGAGGAAGCAGGAGGAGGAGATGGAGAGGGAGAGGATAGGAGGGGGGAGAGAGGGGGGAGGGCAGGTGGGAGAACAGGAGCAGAGGGAGGACAGGAGAGGGAGGGGGCTGAATGGCAGCGGGCGTTAGAAACAGATCCGCTGTCTCCAGTGATGCTGGCTGCGTTGTTGGATTGCAACAGCGAGAATCTTAAATGAGAAGGGAAGTGGGGGTTTCATACCCAATGTCCACTGCCTCCCAGGCATCATAGAGCAAGATACCAGAGGCATAACCCCAACCAGCTCATTAAAGGCGTGTTTCAAACCGTCTCACTCTAAGTCTGAATAAACTGATTCAATGACTGAATGCTGATAGTAGAGTCCAGGTAATATCGGTGAATTTGACTTTTTTATTTTTTATTTTGAGATGCGTCCATTCTAGATGCGTCCATTCTAATGGAAAGCCTCACTTTGTCCGTCTGAAACACCACAGGAACCCTGAAGATTGAATAGCCACTCAACAGAGCACGGTGTTTACATCCTCCAGCAATAGCCTTACACTGCCAAGCCGCCCAATACCCAGACAACGTGCACCAATGTGTGTTTGCATGTTACAGGCTTTACCACGTGACGACCAGCTCGGCGAAAGCCATGAAGGGGATGAAGATATTGGGAAATCACACGGAGCCTCTCCAGCTGTGTGCCTTCCCCCCCCGCGTGATTGCAACTTAGGGAAGATTTCTGATGTACAATATCTGAGCTAGCGACCTGTGTAGAGCCAACTGATAGACAATTATGTGCTTTGCTGAAATAGGGGTAGCGTGTATGCGAGGAAGCTCGGTCCATAATGAAAAAGAAAAAAAAAATGAGGACAGATGAAGACGTTCAGCGCCTCCCCCCCTCCCGCCTCCTCCCCCCCCTCCCGCCTCCTTCCCCCGCCACCCCCACCTCCCGTCCCTACCGAGCAGCGTGACATGTATATAACATGCATGTTTCA
>JAXIVH010000010.1:4329922-4334922 GCA_036785325.1 Urophycis tenuis | reverse complement strand
GCTAAGCGGAAGTGTCTGCTCAGTGACCAAACAGTGAACCGCATAACGAGATAGCGGGGTCTTCTGTCGCCGCCATCGAAAGCGGCTTCCAGAGTGTTGTCGGGTGTTTGTGTTTGTCGTGTTGATGCTCCGCGTCGCCATGGCGACACGGCCTCTCCAGACGCGCGGCCCAGACATTCTGGCATCTGTTCCAGGTGCTGCGGCTGGCCGCCCGCTGACCACCTGTGCTTCCAGTGGACGGTGGGTCAGTACGGGGCAGACCTGCCCGACCGCAGGACCCTCTGCTCAGACATGCTGCTCCGACTGCTCCCGCACCGAAGCCGGCAGGATGTGGTCAGTGCACAAGTACGCCGGGAGACACAGCAAAGTGCCCGGGAAAGTGGCCGCAGTGCGGGTGTTTGGGTGTGTGTGTGTGTGTGTCGGGATGGGCTCGGTGGATGGGGCTCGCGTTGTCTCTGACAACAACAAAGTGGGAGTGGTCTGGCGGCCAAGGTGAAAACACTGAAACAAAAACACTAAACACTGAAACATGGACGACCGCGGCGAGCGAACCGCCACGCACTTACGCGCGTGCGCACGAACGCGCACACACACACACACACACACCGGCACACCTGCACGAATGCACGCGCACACAGACGCACGCACACACACACACACACACACACACACATGCATACCTGCTCACATGCACACAGATAAGCGCACGTAAACACACACACACACACACACACACACAGATGTTGTGCCCAGCAGGCTGCTGGATCGGCCGTGTCACCTCTCTCACACCAGTGTCTGGCATCACCATGACAACCGCCGGGCTCTCTCTCCCTCCTCCTCTCTCTCTTCCTCTCCCTCTCGTCCCCCATTTCCCACCATCACTTACCCTCCTCCCTTGCCCAGAGGCCTATCCCCCCATCCTACCATCAGCAGCAGCTGGGTACTGTGTGTTTTGGAGGTTTCAGCAGGTTGCCAGTGTTTCTCAAAACCCTCTTTCCCAGCTGAGAGCTGTCTTCTACTGGACCGACTGGAGTCAACAGAACTCGGAGCCCCTCCTCGTGTCGTCTGTTCGTCTCCATTAGGTCGACTGACTCGCTGCCGGTGAACAGGTGCCCATCTGAAACCGTAGGGGTCCTCTTCATGAAGGGAACATCCTGAATATAGAGTGCTTATTACAATATAACAATAAAGTTGACGCCCCTCTATCTGTCAGCTCTATCGGCCCAGCTCTAATATCTGAGTAATGAACGGGGGGGACTCTTTCTCTTCGCCGCGGGAGGGGGGAAATGCAGACAGGAGGGTTCCGCACCGTGGCCATCGAAAGGTTTTATTGGTTTGTTTCTTCGTCATTTTTTTTTTCTTTTTTTTTTTCCCCTCTGCAATTGTCATAAACATCCCCCCTCCCCCCCCCCCCCCCCCCCCCCCCCCCCCCCCTGTGTGGTGAAGGTCCCCGAGAACATACAGAGCTGGTGCTCCTCGAGACCCCTGAAACGCCGCGGCCCCGCTGCCCTAATGATGCGCCGCCCTCACGCTGGTCCTGTCAAACTGTCTCCGCCAGAGCCCCTCCGCTCTTATTCTCGTAATAACGGCTGGTTTTCGCGGAACTCATTTTCTTTTTCAGCGTGTCTCCTTCAAACTGCTTGAGCAGTGACTCAACAAGAGGTTTGGTCGCTCGGATTACCAAACTGTATTTTCTCATTAAACTGGAGGATGCGGATTTCTGACCCCATTTTGTCCGGTTAATGTCTTCTTCTGTTTGAACGACGCCGGAGTATTTAGCGCGGCAACCCCCCCCCCGGGAGAGTCACATTATCACTACAGAAACTGCACTCAAACAGGCAAACGTTGCAGCTGAAATGTGGACACGTCCCAGCTGACATAATACAATTTACCTCTAATTTCCATTGTCGATTGTGCGCCACCCTGCGCTCCTCCAAAAGGCTAGTGCGCCCCCTGCTGGCCGAGCGGGATTATAACCTGTTCTAATGATCCAGCGATGACCTCATCGTGAGCCAATGTGGTGAAGGTCGGCGAGTTTCCACAAGGATTCGATAGTAAATGGTTCCTGAATGTTCCCCAGGTGGAACCAAGTTCATTCAAAGCTTTCACTTTTTTTTTTTTTTTGTTCTTGCTTTTCTGGCAGGAGGAGGAACACATTTAAACGTTCAGCCTTGATGCGCCCTATATGGGGGGAGAATGCAGACTAATGGTGTCACGCTGTTTCATGAGCACAGCTGCCTCTCACCTGTCAGGTGTCCTCGCAGGCACGTGCACGGAGGCGCGCACAGCTACGTGATTGAAAAGGTGAAGAAGGAAACCCTTTTCCACGCGCTCCCCACGCGCGCGCGCGCCTCTCCCACGCGCACATGACAGGGGAGGAAGAGGAGGAGGTGAAGAAGAGCAGAGGACAGATCTTCCTCAAGTTGTGCTCTGCTGCCTCCAATACTTCTGCTCCTTTCTTCTGCGGTCTGTCAGCCCGCTTCGCTTTCAATAAAACCAGTCATCCACATCACGTCTCGCTGCGCCTCCCTGCGCCTCCCTCCCTCCCCCACTCTGCCTCCCCCACGCCTCCCCACTCACGTCACCCCCGCGCTGCCTCCCCCATGCCTCCCCAGTCTCCTCACCCTCAATCTGCCTCCCCCACGCCTCCCCACTCTCCTGACCCCCCCGCTGCCTCACCCACACCTCCCCACTCTCCTCACCCCCACTCTGCCTCCCCCACGCCTCCCCACTCTCCTCACCCCCACTCTGCCTCCCCCACGCCTCCCCACTCTCCTCACCCCAGCGCTGCCTCCCCACACGCCTCCTCACTCTCCTCACCCCCACTCTGCCTCCCCCACGCCTCCCCACTCTCCTCACCCCCACTCTTCCTCCCCCACGCCTCCTCACTCTCTTCACCCCCACTCTGCCTCCCCCACACCTCCTCACCCCCGATCTGCCTCCCCCACGCCTCCTCACTCTCCTCACCCCCAGTCGGCCTCCCCCCCGCCTCCCCACTCTCCTCACCCCTGCTCTGCCTCCCCCACGCCTCCCCACTCTCCTTAACCCCGCTCTGCCACCCCCACGCCTCCTCACTCTCCTCACCCCTGCACTGCCTCCCCCACGCCTCCCCACTCTCCCCCGTCCCCTGGCCCCCTCCCCACATGCCAGCCGGCCGCCTCAAGTGTCTCCCTGCTACCAGTTAGCTGCTATTAGCCCTCAGATGAAAATCATTCACTGCATTCCAATGAGCCAGCCGAGTGGCGCTGCTGACACCAAGATGAATAGCTACGGCGAGGGGCTCTACTTTGTGTTGTTCTGCTTTGTTTTTAACACCAGAACACATCCAACACCACTGCTCCGTATGGACGTCCAGCTCCACATTCAGGTCCATGGCTTCACGTTCTGGTTCATGCTGGTTGCGCGATGAGACAGGCCCGCTTCCCACACAGGTTGCATGTCACAGGGCGTGTCATGTGATACAGTGGCAGACACAGGCGTGTCATGTGATACGGGCGATTGTCATGTAATTGGCAGACCGGCAGAGTGTATTCTCTCTGTATGTGCTGCCGACTGCAGAGTGTTTTTGCGGTGTCGACGAGGCCAACACAAATAACACATGTCTGTGATGTAATTGTGCTCATCTATCACCTCCCACGCTGATTAGCATCGCCCGCGCACCCAGCGCCCCGCCTCCATTAATCTGTTCATGTGCGTGTGTGTGTGTTTGTGAGTCAAAGATGGATCACGAGCGCGCGTGGGACCGGCGCTGCTTCAGTCAGGCCCAGCTGCGGGCGCTGGCCCAGGGCTGGCAGCGGGACCGGGGGGAGCTGCTGGCCAGAGCCCTGGTCACCCTGGAGGAGGCCCAGCACGCCCACCAGGAGGAGCGGCTCCTACACCGGGAGCGCCGACTCCAGCTGGACACCTGCGCCCGGCTCCGGGACCAGGTGAGGGCGCGGTCACGTGGTGGTAGTGGTGCTGGTGGTGGTGCTGGTGGTGCTGGTGGTGGTGGTGGTGGTGGTGGTCATGGTAGTGATGGTGGTGGTGGTGGTGGTGGTGGTGGTGGTGGTCATGGTAGTGATGGCAGTGGAGGTGGTGGTTGTGGTGGTTTTGGTGCTGGCGGTGGTGGTCCTGGTGTTGGTGCTGGAGGTGGTGGTGGAGGAGGTGGTGGTTATGGTGCTGGTGATGGTGCTGGAGGTGGTGATGGAGGTGGTGATAGAGGTGGTGGTCTGTTTCTGTTTCGCGAGCTACTGGTCCACTTTACCCAAAAAGCAACATAACCCAACATAACCCTCTCATCTCGCTTATCTCTCAATGTAGTTCATATTTTTGTTGCTGTTGGTTGTTGTACCTGTTGGGTTGTCTCTCTCGGATCAATGCCGACCGGCCTCTGGGATTGCACTGGACAGCTATCTGGTATCTGTAAGTTAGATACCCTTTGACCTGCTATGACCAGTTTTAGAGCTCAAGGCCAGAAGATCAGGGTTTGTAGTGCCCCATGTAGTGTACACATTAGCATGCCTGCATGCTACAACATTTACTTAAAGTTGCCCGCTTGTAGCTTCAAACGACCTGGATGTACCTGGAGGCTGATCGATAGTGACACTGATGTTTTTTGGGTTCTGAAATGTCCCCGCCTCAAGGGCTTCATCATGCACACATGGCGACTTTAACTAAATACTGCCACATATAACTTTGCACGTATTACCCGCGTCCTTTGGAAAGCGAAACCAAGTCAGTGCGATGTGACTTGTTTGTTTGCATCTGGTGTGATACATATTGACCGTCTCTGTTCCGGCCAGCGTGGTGAAGGCTGGGGCCGAGGTCAGATCAGGCACCGCTTGATGCAATGATGCACTCAGCCTTTGATGATGCTGGAGAGTCTTTATGGGGGTTTTCTTTGTTTGTTTTCATGTAGACACATCAAGAACATCAACAGAGACACCAGTAATATCTTATGGAACAGAGCAGCAGGAATGTTCTTCATGTGCCTGCTATTCTAGTGCAGTCCTTCAGTTAAA
>JAXIVH010000010.1:4304922-4324922 GCA_036785325.1 Urophycis tenuis | reverse complement strand
ACGGGGGTCGATCGAAGGAAGGATACACGTATAGAATAAAGGGATCACTCAAGAGGAACATGGCAGAACTTCAACAAGAAGTGTGCTTAGTCATGGTCGACCAAACAATCAATGTTTAAAGCATTGGTCCTCTGCTAATGTTTGAATGACATACGACCCAGAATACAAAGTTTGGAAAGGCAGGTCTGTGGCACCTCCCACACAGTGGACAGAGAACATCGGTTTAGTGTTTACATACATGGTACATATTTGGTCACTTATCCTAAAACTCCTAAAACAGTTTTTAGCCAGTACCAAGAACGGCATAGTTTTGTATTTGGTTCAATTTCTGAGCACATACTTATAACTTCTAGAAACTCTTTTGATCCCGTGAGGGAAATGTGGTCTCTGCATTTAACTCAATCGTGAATTAGTGTAGTGAAACACTCAGAACACAGTGATGGTGAGGCACACAGTGAGGTGAAGCACACACTTAAACCCGATGTAGTGAGCTGCCTGCAACAGCGGCGCTCGGGGAGCAGTGAGGGGTTAGGTGCCTTGCTCAAGGGCACTTCTGCCGTTCGTACTGGTCGGGGTTCGAACCGGCAACCCTCCGGTTCCAAGTCCGAAGCCCTAACCAGGAGGCCGCGGCTGCCCCAAAGAAAAATAATCCTACAATGGGACAGATTCTGTGCCCATTCCACGCGAGGCGTCCATATTGGACGGACTGGGTTCCTGATCTCGTCTGCGGTTTCAGATCGTGTCGGACCCCAGGGTGCGCCTGGAGCAGGCTCTTCGCCAGGCCGGCCTCCACCAGACGCCGTACGCACGGCAGATCCTGGACCAGGTCCAGCCCCCCAGGCCCCCTCGCAGAGACACGGTGTCCAGCGCCCTCCAGACGGGACCCGCGGCGTCCGGGACCCGCGTTGACCAAAGACACCCAACGGCACAGAGCAACGGTCCAGCTTAATCATTTACAACCCAAGTCATTTTAACCCTGTTGTGAAACAGTGAACAATTTCTCTCTCGTTGCTCATCGGCAACCACATGAAAGAACTTAATGAAAGCTAATGAACCTATTTCCATTGGTTTATTATTGCATAATGTCATGATAACAGAAATAGGATTATTCTGCCAACTATAGGATTAGTTTTCCACTCCTCTCAAGTCCGTTGCACTACACCATATGAATTGCTGCTGTGTGACGTGTAAAGAAGTACAGAAACAATAATAATTGTCAAGAACACTTCAACGTTATCTTATACGACTCTTTATTTTCATATTCACATGACATCACAACATCATACATAGAAAAAGTGTGCATATAATATAAATAACAACAAACAATTTTGTACATGCAATTAAATCAACGCAGTTGTCGCTGTCAACTATTTAAATAATAACTACATCATCAAGCTCATCAGAAGCAGCGACACAACGTATGTACCCACGTCCACGAGGTCATAACACAAGTCCGTCATCATACATATTATACATATTATATACACGTCGTTGGTGGCAGGGGGGGGGCGGGGGGTCTAGGCGACGAGTCCCAGGCGTTTCTTGATGAAGTGCATCACCAGGACCTGGGGTCTCTGCTGGTACTCCACCAGAACCTCGTGGGAGCTGGTGATCTGGTCTCCGTCGAAGCGGTTCAACAGGGTCACGCAGATCACGGCCGCTGTGGCAGAGGAGGAGGAGGAACCCGTTAAAGACAGCCCCGCGCTCTGAGAGGAGGAACACGTTAAAGACAGCCCCGTGCTCTGAGAGGAGGAACCCGTTATAGACAGCCCCGCGCCATGAGAGGAGGAACCCGTTATAGACAGCCCCGCGCTCTGAGAGGAGGAACCCGTTATAGACAGCCCCGCGCCATGAGAGGAGGAACCCGTTATAGACAGCCCCGTGCTCTGAGAGCAGGAACCCGCTATAGACAGCCCCGCGTTCTGAGGAACCCGTTATAGACAGCCCCGCGTTCTGAGAGGAGGAACCCGTTAAAGACAGCCCCACGTTCACGCTCTGAGAGGACAAACCTGTTAAAGACAGTTAAAGACAGCCCCGCGGTCTGAGAGGAGGAACCCGTTAAAAACAGCCCCGCGCCATGAGAGGAGGAACCCGTTATAGACAGCCCCGCGCCATGAGAGGAGGAACCCGTTATAGACAGCCCCGCGTTCTGAGAGGAGGAACCCGTTAGACAGCCCCGCGTTCTGAGGAACCCGTTATAGACAGCCCCGCATTCTGAGAGGAGGAACCCATTAAAGACAGCCCCGCACCATGAGAGGAGGAACCCGTTAAAGACAGCCCCGCGCCCTGAGAGGGCTGCGCGGGGCACGCATTCCTGCTCACGCGTCCAAAATGTGGCGTGTGTGACTGTGGTCGTGGCGTGAAGCGGCGATGCGTGTTCGGGGGCGTGGCCTCACCTTTGATTCCGCACACGCGGCACATGGCGGCGAATGCGGTGGACTCCATCTCGATGTTGCGGACCCCCGCGTCGTAGGCTTTGCGCAGGTACTCCAGCTTCTCCTCGTGGGAGAAGGAGCAGAGAGCTCCATCCATGCGCCCTTGACCTGGTGAGGGAGGGGGGAGGGGAGGTTTGGATGCCTGGTCTCGCTGAACGGTATTACAGTGCGTTTCTTTGGAATGAATTCAAAGGGTCGCGTTCACACCAACACACAACCCCACGACACAAACGCCGCAGGCCTCGATCATGCCTACGGGGCGAGACCCACCTTCGTAGAAGTCATGCGTGCACATGGTGTTCCCGATGACGGTCGGCAGGTCGTGGAGCTCCTTGGAGCACTGCAGCAGCTCCTGGGACACGCCCTCGTCCAGCTCGGTGCTGCGGCTGATCACCTTGCCCAGGACCACCTGCTCGAACTGGGGCCGGAAGGCGTAGTCCACGGCCTTCTCCGTCACCACCACCGTCCCAGGGGGCAGCCCTGGAGGGAAACCACGCTGGCATGAAGAACCCTGGCCCGATCATGGCGGGGTCCGGGCGGGACCACAGGAGAGCAGGCCCTTCTCCCCCGGGGGGGGGGGGGGGGGGGGGGGGGCAAACCGAGGAGCTCAACTCACCGACTCCCCCGGACGTCCCGAGGCGAAAGAGGACCACGTCGCGACAGTGGGCGTGGTGCAGAAGCTTGATGAGTTCATGCAGCATGATGGAGATGGAGGGCACGCCCATGCCGTGCTAAACGCAAAAAAAAAAAAAACGTACAAAAAAGAAAATCAACAATGTGTTTGTTTTTTTTGGCAGGGGGGCAAAAATAATATAAAAGATAAGGAAGGCCGGTGGGTCTGGGCAGCCAGTCTAGACGTGATGCGTGTCGCTGTGAAGCAATACCGCTGATAGGGACGCGACCCGGTGATGAAATACTCACGTTGATGGACAGCACGGGACCCACTTTGTACATGCAGTAGCGGTCGGTCCCCTCGCAGATGTCCTGGACGTCTTCGGCGCTGCCGGGCAGATTCAGCTCCCGGTGGATGAACTGGGCGAAGGCCTTCATGCGATTTGCACTCCCCCCGACACACACAAACTGTATGAGAGAGAGAGAAGAGACATGTCTTTACTCTACGGTGTTAAGACAGAGAAGAAGAGCTTTCCTCCCCACAGTCCTTCTCCTCTGAGGGAAATGCGCACTCAGTTTCTTCTTCTGCTAGAGTAGATGTCCAAAGGCATTTATTTTCCGGTGACCGTCGTTCTCACAAACCTTGATGTCTCCAAACATCTCAGGGAGGTTGTGGGTCTTGGTGCCCAAGCTGAAGTGATAGAGGATGTCCTCCTCCATGCCGTCCAAGTAGGGGTTGCTCACATTAACGGTTTGCCTGCGGGGAAAAAAGGAAAACAGCGACTCAGTTTCCCGTAGAAAGTAAATAAACGACCAGAAACTCACCCGTCTCTTCCTGAGATGATGGCATTGGTTGTGTTTAAACAGTTTATCGTAGAATCAAACTAATATACTCACTCGATATATTCCTTGCGATCATTTCCCATGCAATTGAGCAGAATTGGTGCCATGACTGCAGAAGTTGCTGGGTATAGGTATAGGAATGGTTTAAATGAAGTCGCTTGGCTTGCTGCTGGGTAATGAGTAAGGATGTCTGGGTGCTGGGCTGATATAGTGGTGACCCCTGATCTAGTCAGCGGGGTGATTGGCTGCCTGCAGGGGCGTGTCATGTGCCGAGCGTCGAAAAAAACACTCCCGAAAACGTCAAAACAAACATGGATTACAAAAGATAGGAGTATTCGTTTTAAAGTACATACTGGCAGGGTTGAACAAGCATTACAACAGCAGAACCTCCTCATGATTTTTAAAAGGTTTTGTGTTTGTAGTTTTGTATGCATGTATATTTGGATATATTGAGTTGTAACCTCATGTACTATACAGCCAGAACAGTGGGTTTACATCACACCACAATAATGTTATGCAACGCAATGTGGCTTCACTGAGTCAATATTGCCAAACGACCCCAAAACAATACTTGAGTTGTAAATACCGGAAACAGAGAACACAGCAACTCATTGCTTACACCATCCAATATTCAACTTTGACTGATACAAATGATAAATATTTCACTAGCAATGGTTAACCTAGCAATTGAAATGCTTGGAACTTGTTCTGGTGACTTTCTTACTGTAATAACAGCAATGAAGTGTTTCACCTTTTTCTGACAAATGTACTTTTTGTAAGTTGCTATGGATAAAAGCGCCTGCTAAATTCCCTAAATGTAAATGTAACTTTAACTTAAACGTGTGTCAGACAAGCACTACAAGAAAGGTTACAAAACACTTTATTGAAATTTCTCCCAAAAAAGAGCTTTGATGACATAGGATAATCAAACAAATGTTAAATCACATACTGCTCATCATATAAGGCATAACTTCAATGACATAAGTTGCTATTCATATATGTGTTGGTATATATATATATGTATAAAGCATTACTAACAGGCCTGGCAGGCACTAGTGGGCCATCTCACATTCATTAAGACCAGCATTAAACATTATATTTTACTGTTTTCTGGTGACATTACAACATATCTTATGTTATAATGTTAACTGGTAACGTTAGCTAACAATGCAAGAATGCAAACAGCAATACAGACGGGATTGCAAAGTGGTATCAGTTAATAGTGTGACAGGCTGAGGGAGGTTGGATCAATTACTGGTATACCAGCTGAGGGAGGTTTGATCTATTACTAGTATACCAGCTGAGGGAGGTTGGAGCTATTACTGGTATACCAGGCTGAGGGACGGTAAATTTTGGCCAGAGGTGAATTAATGGTTTCCTCTGTTGTGTGCGTGTGTGTGTTTGGAAGTGTGTGTGTGTGTGTTTGGAAGTGCGTGTGTGTGTGTGTGTTTGGAAGTGCGTGTGTGTGTGTGTGTGTGTGTGTGTTTGGAAGTGCGTGTGTGTGTGTGTGGGCGGGTGTTCCTCCTGGCCTCAGACGGAATCTGTTTATTCTGGACACAGACACACAAAAACAATTGAGTCAGCCAGCCACTGTGAAGCCAGCCTCGTTGGCTTTGCACACCGACAACATGTGTAACTGGGGTGCAGGCGGCCGGCTGGTCAACTCTAATGATCCCATCTGACATTTTATCATTGACCTTCAGAAGCCCACTGCCAATAACGTTTATCAATCACCAAATATAATAATACATATATATATATATATAATTTTTTTTTTTTTACTAAGTTGATGCCCACTATTCAGGTAGATGTTGCTTTTCTCTATCAGTTCCCCCCTCAAGCCATGTATTTTACTTACGCGTTAAAAATGCTTAGCTGTCTTTTCATTCGTGACAATGTCGGACTTACAGTGACTGACAAATGAGCTGTAATGAACGGTGAGCCGGGGGCGCGAGACGGGGGACCCCCCCCCCCCTGCAGAAGAACCACTTACTTAGTTTACGGCCCGGCGCCGCTTTCTCCTCCTCCACGTACCCGAAGCTCAGCAGCTTGGACATGCTGACCGGGGCGGGCTTCTTATCGAAGGCCCTGGGCGGGGGGGGGAACAGACGAGCACCACACACGCTTTTAATACATGCTGCGTGGCTCTGAGGGCAGAGCCACGCATGGTGGCGGCGGCCGGGCAGTGGAGGCCACTGAAATATTGACACACGGGAGCAACCGGGGTGAGAGTCGTACAGAGGACTCCCTGATGGAGCCCTGACATCACTGTGACCAAAGCCCGGGTCTGGATCCTCATTACCAGCCGACCATCGGATACAATGAGTCCCCCCGCCCCCCCCCCATCAAAATCAATCGGTCACACTCTTTATTTACACTTAGTGTCCGAGCCTGCTGCCCTTCTGAGCAGTCGCATCGCGGGCGTGGCTGAGAAGTCGAGTCACAGCGGGCAGCCGAGCTGCGGCAGCTAAGCGCGGACATTTTGCCAGCCAGACGGAGACAAACATTTGCTGGCCAGGGAGTGACGCCAAGACCAACAAGGACATGTGTAGAAAAGCCAGGGTTCGGGACATTTGTCCAGAGCGCTACAGCGCACTCCTGACCTGCTCCTCCTTTTCTTGTTGTTATTCCTAACACAGTCGCAGGAATGCCAAATCCAATATTAAAAACAGACACAGGGTAGAGTACCGTGGCTCACTGGTTGGACTCACATTTCTGTACGGCCGGCCGGCGGCTTTATAGAGTAAAAAACAATATTTGACCAGAGAGTACAGCCACCTTTCTTCAGCCTCACGGGCCACACGGGGTGAACAGCACTGCCACCTTGTGGCCAAACCAACTCACAGTTTTTTGAAGGAGGAGCTCATCTCTTGGTCCTCCGTGGGGCTGACTGGGCTGACGGGGCTGACAGGATCCTTGTCCTGCAGCTGTTCTCAGGACAAAAAGCACACGTCAGCCAGCCGCTCCGGCCACGCTCCGCCTGCGACCGTTCTAAGCTCCTATTTCTAGGTTGTTCTTTCTTTCTTTCTTCGTTTCCCCCCCCCCCCCTCTTTACCTCATCGTTTACATCCTGCTTCTCGTCGTCCTTCACTTGGACACCGTCGCCCTTCTCCAGCGCCGGCTGGTCGTCGGTGCCAAAGGGCGCGGCCATGAGTCGGGAGCTGGCCCCGTTCTTCTTGAAGTCCTCGCCGCTGCGTGGAGAGAGAGAGACGACCCGTGGGAACACCCCGGCTCATGAGCTTATGGCGTCCACTCGGGCTACTCATTAATACAAATGGTTCTTGTAGACCATTGTCAATAATAGTGAATAATAATAGTGTGTCATTGCTGCTATCAATACTATTCATGATGATGATAATGATGATCTCGTCTCGTCTCATAATCGTCGGGACATGATTTTCACTAAATAAAAAGAATGGGTTTTCTACGAGCACTAACGGTAAGGAAACCCAATCTGTGAATTGATGAATGACCGATAACTGTCAACCAACAGGGATAACAAAGGGGAATACTGCTCATTGATAATTCATATATACATCATAAAAATAACATCAGTGTTAGCGAAGCGCTCTGGTGATCTACCTTAGGTTTCCATTGTCGTCTGCTGGTTCAGAGTCGCCGAACCAGTTTGAGGGTGTGTACTGAGAGGGTTTAGAGGCCTGAGTCTCCTCATGCCAGAGAAGGCCTGTTGGATCAGGATGTAAGGCACAGAAGATAGTGAGGGCCCAGCGAGGACAAAAAAAAAAGAACACAGACGAGAAGAGCTGCAATATCTCAAAATGATAGGAGGTATGATACCCTTTTGTCCGCCCTGTTTGGCCAGTTTAACATAGTCCGAGTCCGACTCCAGGACCCCCACCCTGCGGCCACGGGTCTTCTCCTCTGGGGCATCGTCAGCCTCCGTGGACAGACCCGGAATCTGGGAGGTCGGCCCATTGTTACTGAGGTAGCCGGTTTTTAAACCTGTGACGCGGAGAAGGGCGGATGGCAACATTAACACGTTGTCACGTTCTCTCTTCGTCTGCGGCGAATGGCTAGCAGAGGCGGCGTCCGCAGCGCAGCGCAGCAGCATCCCTGCTCTCATCCGGGGGGCCCTGCAACATCACCCAGCTGGCGCTGCCAGCAGGGGGCTGAGCAGGCCCTGGGCTGGGCGGACCTTCTTCACTCGTGTAGCAACAACCAAAGTAGCGTGTTCCGTGACACGCCGTCGTGTGTTTATAGACTGCGGCGTGTGAGCGAGTCAACACGGCCAAAATGTAGGCTTAGAAAAAAACAACAACCCCATTCATCTCATGTTGCGGAAGAACCGGATATTGCTACGGAAGTAGCATCTTGAAGTAGCATGGCTTCGTAACCGTCAGGAGAAACCGACTCTGTTGTTAGGGGTTTAAACCTGTAGTTTAAACTGATACTTCCGACCTGCACCAATCTCAGAATGTCGCAGTAACTTTCGCTTTAATTATGAAAAGAACGACCGCAGTAACATAATTGTGATAAAATGTTCGTTATTACGGTGGCTCGACGCTTCGCGCAGAGATAACTGCTCTAGAGCCTCTCGGGACGTCAGCAGGGAGCTAGGCTAGCAGGGAGCTAGGCTAGGATTGGACCGATGCTAGCAGGGAGCTGGTCTGGGAGCGGCGCGATGCTAGCTGGGAGCTAGGCTATGATTGGACCGATGCTAGCAGGGAGCTAGGCTAGGAGCGGGGGGATGCTAGCGGGGAGCTAGGCAAGGCTAC
The DNA here is from genome assembly GCA_036785325.1 of Urophycis tenuis. Lineage (NCBI taxonomy): Eukaryota > Metazoa > Chordata > Actinopteri > Gadiformes > Phycidae > Urophycis > Urophycis tenuis. The sequence goes on along the minus strand of JAXIVH010000010.1, from coordinate 4,316,296 downwards.
GCCCAGCCCCACTGCGGAGGCCTTTGTTGTACTTGCCCGACTTGGTGGTTTGCAGATCGTTATTCATGATGATGATGATGTTCTGTTGGAGACATGAGACAGAAAATGGTCGGGGTTTAAAGAGAGACAAGACCCCGCATGTTGTCAAGTCACATCCAGACCAGAACAGCCCGTGTCCCGTCCAATAGCCGCATTATTAAATATGAGATGAGTGGCCCCGGGGGCTTCATAATTAAAATATTTCTAAGACAAAGAGCAGAACAACCACAAGATAATAAAGACTGATTATTTCACCGGAGTGATGTGCAACCTACCCGTTCAGCGAAGAGAGCAAAGTGATGGGCAGCAGCAGCACCGAGTCTAGTCTGGACCGGGTCTCCGTGGTAACGGGCTGTTGATCCTAGAGCTGGATAACCTAGAGTGGAGGAGAACCTAGAGCATAAGAACCTAGAGTGTCCTCCTGCACTGCAACTATTTGATTCTACAAATAAAGAGTGACACACTCTGGGTGTGGGTGCTTGTGTAGGCTGACGGTAATTATGGCATGATAAACACATTATTAAACAATCACCAAAGGGCGGGTCATGACGGAGGGGTGAATGTTTCTGATTGTGGTGATTTGTGTGATTGCGACCATTTTCTTAATATTTCTTAATATTTCGTAATATTAAGGATATAAAATATTGAACAAAAATATGTCTTTTTCCCATGTTGCAGGCTAGATGGTTGTGGAATTAACTTATGGTTAATTCTATAAAATATAAACTAGAGCACTAATATAATTTCGGTTGGCACTACAGTTCAATAATTAGTAGGATTATGAATAATGAATACTCATATTTTAGACATCTACATGCAATGAATTATGCTATTTAAACTATATCCAGAATCTCGAATAAATATTACAATATTGGCTTTGAGTTGAGTTGTAATTTATATATTTCTTTTATTTTGCCTTCATACAAACAGAAAGTCTCATTAAGATTATACTTTACAATATATATAAAGGCTATAGCCTGCCAATACATATCAAGAACATAGATATTTTTGTTGTCAAGACCTTACTAATGAATGATTCTCAATATTCTCAGTCCATGGTCTCAGAGATCTGAGTCAGAGGTCTCATGTCCCTCTAACAGTAGTAGGCCTGGCGGCCTCTAGTGGCGGCGCCGGGACCTGCAGAGGAAATTATGCGTAATGGTGCTCTAATGACACGGAGTTCCACGGCAACTTCCTCCTGCAGTCCACGAATCCGGGCTCTGCGTCGGACCGCCCTCAGATCCTGCGGGCAGCAGACCCCGTTCGCTGCGCATACGTGTGGAAAAACTTCTACGATAGCTAATCCAACGCGGATAAAGTTCCAGCCGACCACCGGACTCACCGCGTCGTTCGGAACGTCGTCGGACTCTCCACGTTACCCGGACGGGAGGGTCGTGGTGGCTCTCCGGTGGCTCCCCGCTGGCTCGCTCCTCTTCACTTCTTCACAAACACGTCGCCGGATCCTCGGGAGATGGGAGAGTAGCTCGGAGTTTACTGGACTGCTTAGCGGGCACTTCGTTCTAAATAAGGTAAGTTTGCTCTTTCCGTCAAACTAAATGTCTTTTAAAGCTTCCCTCAGGAGCAACAGAAGGGAGGATTCTTTCTGTGGAGGCTTGTTTGTGCTGTTGTCCTCTTGTCTTGTTTGTGCTCTTGTCTTCTGTCTTCAGAGGGTCTCCTCTGATCGGCGTGTTACCTCTTTCAAAGAGTGCCTTACAGTTGTTTTAGGTTCTATTAGGTTCTATTAACCTAATACGTTGATCCATATTTCGCCTCTGGGCTATTCTTAAGACAAGCGTAGAGACCCCCCTACCCCCAGACATAGTGTCTCCTTAATATAGTGTCCCTCACAAACCCTCATCCTTATTAAAGACTCTACAGTAGCGACCCGATGATGCTGGTTTTGTACATGTGCAGCTTGGATGTGTTGATGGTCTATTTTGGTTCATTTATGCGTGTCTTCGGTACGGTGTATTGTTCGCCCCTTTTTCTTTTTGGATTGGGGACACTGTGTTGCAACTACTTGTTACTTTCTTACAGTCTTTTGTGGTCGAGATGCCGTTAGGGGGGTCGTTCTCGTGTGTATTCATTGTCCCACGCTGAGCTCTACGCATCACAATGGACCGTGAAAGCGATGGGGGGGGGGCATGCATAATGAACGACTTGGGTGATCGCATTGATTAGTCGAAAATGGATTGATCACAGTAAGAATCAAGCGAGATACAAGTCCGCGGTCACGCAAGCTGAAACGACAACAACCACACACACACACAGGTTATTGTGTACGGGACGGGTTCGGACTTATCTGTTGGAGCCCGAACAAGCTGCCGCAGGAAACATGTCTCAGAACAGAGATAAGACTGGACAGGGGGGGCACACTTCATAGGGCGCCTGTCTGGAAGCAGTGCGTGTGTGTGCGTGTGCGTGAGAGATGAGGGGGGGGCGGTGTTTTAATGTTTCTAGAAAAGTTGTTGCCTCCATTTAATTAAAAAAACAAAAACAAAAAAACTTTCCACGTTAAGCTGAACCTCCCAAACACACAGACTGTTGTAGTGGATTTTTTGCACAAGTAGTGTTTACTGTATATAACCCACATTCTCTCTTAGGCAGCACTTTGAAAGGACACCCTCTATGTGTCCCAAGTTATTTGAATAGCTCCTTCCAGTTCCGCATGTCAATGATTGTAGAAGTAGTTTCACTGTTGTCATTGTAAAATGTCACAGCGATTGTGTCATGGCAGCTGATATCATCTGGAGACAGTGATTTGTGTAAGTCAACACAGACAGTGGTTGGGGAGATGGACTGGTCTCTGGAGGACAGACTCCAGATCTCCAACCCCCCCCCCCTCGGTGGATCTGTCTGGTCTGTGTCTTACCTGAAGCTCGTCAGTTTAGCTCTGGCTAATCCCCCCCCCCCCCCCTGTGCCTGTCGTTGTTTAGTCCTGAATGAGAGAGTCATGTGTCTGATGGTTTGTCTGGGATGCCCTTAAAGAAACTCTTGCCTAACAATGCCCCCCCTAAACCATACGGCTTTTATTTATCACCGCCTGATAGCCACATCAGTGTACAGATATACAAACGTTTGTATGACCAATGTACTTATTGTCAGTTAGTGCAAGTCGCTATGGACAAAAGCGTCTGCTAAATGTAAATTGCGTCGTGTTGTATTTTTTTCTCAATAATAACTTGGCTTTTAACTCTTTTGTTTTAATTTAAAATGCGTTGCTGTTGTTGCCATGCCGTGATGGATGGATTCACTGGACCGTTTTACTATCACAACCTTTTGAAAGCAGCCGGGGGGGGGCTACACGGTGTGCAGGTCAACATACACGGAGCGGACGTGAGCTCTGATACAGGTCTTAGGATTGTTGGTTCTGTGCCCACGGTCCCCGGTTCACTATCAGGTCTCTGCTCCCCCCCCCCCCCCCCCGCCCGCCCCAGAACCCATCTGCAGCTGCTCTTTCTGAGGACCATAAAGTGTATAATCTGCCCACAGAGGCCTGAGAGGGAGAAGGAAAGCAAGCAAGCAAGCAAGCAAGCGAGACGAGGAGGGAGAAAGAGAGGGAGAGAGAAAGAGAGGGAGAGAGAGTCCTTTGACGGGCAATCATTTCTCTGCTCACAGTAATTTGGCTGTCACTAGCAGCTGGCACTCTCTGGGCAGGAACAATGTGAGAGTGGAAGAAGGAGAAGGAAGCCCGGCTCAGACAGCCATGTTGTGCAGGGGGGTGGGGGGGGGTGGGGGGGGTGGTTTGGCTTGGTGCGGGAGTCGGGTTACACTCTGTCATTAACCAGAGTAGGAGCGCGCTGCGCGGCGGTCCGGCTAGCTCTAGACGAGAGGACGGCGTCAAGTCTCGGCAGGAATCTTCGTCTCGCCCCCACCCCACCACCACCACCCACCCACCCCCACCCACCCCCACTAGGTGTAGCTCTCAAGCGGTGCTGCCGGAGGGGGCGGGGGGGTGGGGGGTGAGGGGAGGGAGAAGAATGTGATGCTTTTATGCAACCTCTCTTGTTTTCCCTCCCTTTGTCTCCCCCGTCTCTCTCTCTCTGTCTCTCTCTCTCTCTCTCTCTCCCTACCCCCTGTGTGTCGGGAGAGCGAAGGGCGAACGAGCGCCGTGGCGTCCGATGCCCGCCGCCGCCGCCGCCGTCTGCGGGGTGCGTGTGGCCTGGCGAGGGCGTGCGTGCAGCCAGACATGTCGGGGGCGCCGGGTTGGGATTAAGCCGTGTCCCTGGCACCCGGATCAGGCAGAGGGGAACATGTGAACGCGGCGGCTCCCGGTTCGAGTTCTGCTTCTATGGCTTATTGTTGGGACACACAGCCCTGTTCTTTCTGCGGGGGAGTCTTTGCCCACCATATTTGATAGTACCCCCCCCCCCCCTCCCCCCCCAACCCCCCAAAAAGGCCTTTTATAATAATTATAATCCCTTATGTAACCATCTACTTTGAGTGGAGAGTTTGGACTTTGTGGGCACTGCATTTTCAGGAGGAGACAGGAAGTGAGACGAGGGGGGGAGACGGGGGGGGGGGGGGGGGGGGGGGGGGGGGGTCAGGGACCGTGTCGGCTGGTGGGCTCCTGGCATGGTTATGGATTTCTGCTCCTCTGGATTCAAATACGGGGAGAGGAGCAAGAGGAGCCAGGAGTCCTGCTGTCTGCTGCACACACACACGCACGCACAACACACACGCACGCACGCATGCACACACACACGCGCACACACGCACGCACGCACGCACGCGCACACACACACACACACCGCAAAGATCAGTAGTCCTCCAGACTCTGTCGCTAACCGACTGAGACGGCCCAGCTATCCACATTTCATGAGCCATTCAGTGGCTTCAGTGCTTCAGTCTTATCTCCCAGCTCTTCGGGGGGAGTTAGTTTTGTATTAAATTGAACAATGGCCCCTGTGCAACCTCTCGGGTGGATGGCTTGTGTATTGAATCAGTAATCATTAAAAAAAAAAGCCCCTGAGAGTCCCATCGATGGGGACATGTTTGATATCGACGTCGCCCTGACTTCACCAATCACGTGGACGCTACTTAGCATCCTAGCGGCTCCGTTTTAGATCTTAACTTTCTCGGTACTTTCCTAGTTCTTCCATTGTTCCTCACCATGCATGTCGGTGGGAACCTCCGCTTGGGCCGCCTCCCCACCCCACACCACCACCACCAGAGATAGGCTAGGAGGCCGGAGCCCCGGGCCGTAAAGGCTGGCAGCAGGATGTCACAGCCTTGTCTGGACTGCCACGGCCCGGGACCCCAGGGGGGGGGGACAGTAAACGGCCGGTCACAAACCACGGGAGAGCGGGTTTTCCCGCAGCTCGGCTCGGCGTTCGGGGGGTCTCGGTAACCGATGTCACGCGGACCCCCCCCGCCAGAGGATTTTGGAGAGCATGTGCCCGCGTCGGGCCGGGGCAAGCCGTTGCTAGAGATGGTTCTACAGTTGGTGGGGATGCTAGCGGTGGACTTTGGTCAAGGGCCCCTTCAGGGGGGGAGCGGAGAGAAAGAGTGTTTGTTCATTCCTCCGACAGCAAACAGAGCAGGAGGCCGTAAAGACAGTGAATAAACTGGCTGTTTCAAGTGTTTTAATGGCTGGCCGGACAATGGATGTCTCAGAGTCATGGTGACCCGTATTCTATGACATAACAGTGAACAAACCCTCTGGGGAGAATCCTCCTTCCCCTTGCACTACGTTCTGCCCAGGATATTTCTCAGTGTGATCGTTTTCATGGCTGTTACAAACCGGACGCCCCCCCCCCCCCCCCCCCCCCATCCACACCAAGTCATTTTTTATCGTGGATATTGATCCAAGCGACATGTTCCCCGTGGAAACTCAACTCAATTCAGACCATTAGCCCGCTACAGTGAATGATTCGACATCAGAAAAACATAAAATATGTATGCTGCTGTGTTGCAAAAAGCAAACACGGTCATTAACTCGTCTCGTTCTTGGGTTTCAGTAGGGGTCGTGTATAAACACACACATATATATCATAATATATCTATCTATGTATATATCTATATATATAAAATATTGTGTCAGAGTATGTTTGAAACACCTCCGGGCTCGGGCTGTAAAGGCGTGCTTGCTGCTGAAGGGTAACCCGGCAGACTGGGGGTTAAGGAGTTTGCGCCAGAGGGGAACATTAAACATGAACAGGGAGGTATTTGCATTTGATAACATTCCTGGTGCGCTGCATTGGCGGGGCAGAGACGGCGGGCGGGCGGGCGGGTGGGCGGCCGGCGCCAGACGGGACGGTCCCTGCGAGAGAGAGAGAGAGACGCCACGCCGGGCGGGGAGCAAGTCCGCCGCCGGCGTCCACGAGTCGCTCACGGACGCCGTCCCGAGCGCTTACCGATCTGAATTCTAGCCGTTGATTTTGGCAGTTTGGCGGAAAGAAGGGGTTGTTGCTTGTAATTAAAAGAAAAACACACTGTTTAGTTTTAAACGAAGAGGAGCCCCCCCCCTGCCCCCCCCCACACCCCACCACCCCGGGGTTGGCGTCATGAAGACGACGTGGTGGCCTTGATTTCATTGCTATGCGGATGACACCTGTGGGTTTATCTGGGGGCCCAGCTCCTCTGCCCTTATCTGTCCTGCTCAACACAAAGGCTTGGAGGGGAGCCTGCATACAAATAAACAAGTCGCCCGGCCGCACAGAGGTGCTCCTTGATAGACCATTCAACCTTGTGAGCTATCTCTCCTTTTAATAGCCCGGACACTCTGCCCCCCCCCCCCCCCCCCCCCATCACCGCCTCCTCCACGGCTCCGGGAGTTGGGCTTGACCTTACGGGAAGCCGGACAACCAATTTAGTTTTTTAGCAAGGTTTCACCCCCCCCCCCCCAAAAAAAAAGAAAAATCATTGCAATGCAGATCAGCTCCCCGTGCTTTTATCCCCTCAAGGCTGGGCCCCGACTGCACTGCGGTCCTTTCCCCCCCCCCCGCCCCCCCCCCCCAGCCTATGCCCCACAGAACCCAGTGCCGGCCGGGGTGACCAAACGCCACGCCGATAACCCGCGTGAACCGCCGCGTCTTCCTGGGCGCCACGAGGCTCCTCCTGTGGCAGCGGTCGACCCCTCACGGGCGGCGCGGGCTTTCTCTCTCTCTCCCATCTCTCTCTCTCCATCTCTGTCTGTCTGTCTGTCTGTCTGTCTGTCTGTCTGTCTGTCTGTCTGTCTGTCTGTCTCTGTCGCTCTGTCTCCACACCCCTTGGTCTCTCTCTCTCTCTCTCCTCCTCTGTCCTCTGTCGCTCTCTCTCTCTCTCTCTTCTCTCTCTCTCTCTCTCTCTCTCTCTCTCTCTCTCTCTCTCTCTCTCTCTCTCCTCTCTCTCTCTCCGGGGGGGAAAAGCCTTCGGTCGTCGAGGACACTTTTTTTATCTTAATTAACGAGCGGCTAATCCCGGTCCCACAGGATCCGTCCTGTCGCGTCGCCCGTCACACTGAATGCAAATGGGGGGTGACCCCTAGCCTGGCTGACGCGTCCACATCTCGATGAGATGGTGGTCTGGGAACTAGGTGTGCATTTTCTCGTATTTGAGCGTGGTTTACGAATGCCTAGCACCGTTTATTGGGCGCTACGAATGTCTATCAAATGGCGTCTGGTTCTTCACATGCTGCTTTGCGCGCGATTCATAGCCAATTGCTACTAAAAATTAGCTACTAAAATTAAAATTAATTGCTACAAAAGCTACTTAATACACTTTTTAAAGCTGCATCGAACGGTAACGTTGTGTCCGCTGCCATGTTGGATTAACACGCTACAAGCTTCGGTGTCGTGCATAGACGTCGTCATCGTATTGCTGCCCCCCCCCGTTCTGTGATTGGTTCCCTAACTCAGGGGAAAATAAGGGCGGTGGTTTCCAGGCTGTCTTTGCAGTGAGAATGAAATCGCGCGCAAAGCAGCATGGGAATTCCCAGGCTAGGTGACCCCTGCATTTCTGTTCATATAGTAAGTAAGTGTATATGACAGATATGCTGACTCATACAAGGCATTTAAGCAAGGTGTTTAAGACCATCATATTCTCTACCACTTTTTTATGCCATTCATAAATTTATATGGTAATGATTGTATATATATACAGTATATATATATTAATACTTAGTTATAATATTATGAGTAAGAATGTTTTACTTGACATTGACCCTGACATTGATCAGGCTCTTGCAACTAGCAGCAAAACACTTTTTAGTTTTTTCTAGCAATACGTTTACTTCCCCATGATGCCACATTTAAGGTGGTACGTTCCACCAAAGTAGGAGAGAACCATTTGGAATTGGTGTCGGTTTGTACACCAACTCGATCCTGCCAGAAGCCTAACCCTAACCCTATAACTAACCCTATAACTAACCCTAACTAACACTAACCCGATAACTAACCCTAACCCTATAACTAATACTAACACCAACCCTAACTCTATAACTAACACTAACCCTAACTAACACTAACCCGATAACTAACCCTAACCCTATAACTAATACTAACACCAACCCTAACCCTATAACTAACCCTAACCCTAACTAACACTAACCCTAAAACTAACCCTTACTAACACTAACCCTATAACTAACCCTAACCCTATAACTAACTCTAACACTAACCCTATAACTAACCCTAACCCTAACTAACACTAACCTTATAACTAACCCTTACTAACACTAACCCTATAACTAACACTAACCCTAACCCTATAACTAACCCTAACCCTAACTAACACTAACCCTATAACTAACCCTATAACTAACCCTAACCCTACTGTGAGGCTTGATAAACGATGGCGTTCTTCACAAATGTTTGTGCACAGAAGTAGAATCTCAGTCCCAAACTAGTGGTTTCACTCACACATTCAGGAAGAAGGATTGCATTATTTAGGGCGGTAAATATATTTGTCATGCTTTTTCATTGTGGCTGCAGTACGCTCTGAAGCATCTCCAAGACATTGTAGTCTCATCCTCAAAGTGAGGAAGCAGTGTTGGATAACTAGCACTCTTACAGCTGTATCTTTGTATCTCTCGACTGTGGCTGCAGTGTTTTCTCCTCCTGCCTCCCGCTGGTTTGCGTGCAGCGTGGCCGCGCTTCGCTCGGGTGCTGTCGTGTGTTCCGAGAGTCCCCGGCGCCGGCACGGGGCGGCGCGGCGCCGAGCCGAATGTGTTGTTGGAACAGCGGTGTGTGGGCCGCGGAGGACGAGCTTGGCCCAGGGCTCTCCGCATCACACCCACCTCCGAGCAGAGCCACCTGGCTCCTCTCTGGCCGCCCCCCCCCCCCCCCGGCCCTGGGGGCCCCGGCCCCGCACCCGGGACCAGACACTGGGAACAGCCAGGCAGACAGCCGCATTGCCCTAGTATCCCCCCCCCCCCCCCACCACCCCCTGCTGCGGTCACCCCCCCCTCTCCCCCCCCCTGCTCTGCAGTTCACCGCGGCCCCATCAGGGCTATTTGTGCCTTGGTAACAGTGCCAGGCTGCCAGCTCAGACACACATTCAGCCTCTCATCTGCCTCCTCTCCACTGTGATGATGAGTCAGCAGTTCCTGCCGGGCCTCCATCTCTCTCTCTCTCTCTCTCTTTCCCCCCCCCCGCACGACTCTCCACGCCACGCCACGCATCAGACAAAACACGCTTTTTTGTCCCTCGCTCTCTCCTCTTCGCCTCCTCGTCCTCCTCCTCCTCCTCCTCCTCCTCGTCCTCCTCCTCTTCATCCTCCTCCTCTTCGTCCTCCTCCTCTTCGTCCTCCTCCTCCCCCTCCTCCTCTTCCTCCCTGACCTGAATACAAATAAGAGCAGCACCGTGGATGGAGAGCAGCAGTCTCACTCGGCTTCATCTGAGTTTTACATGCTCCGTTGGTTCGACAAATGTCACCGTTTCAAAAATGGAAACCTAAAAAAAAAAGCGGCGAAACCGTACGGAGGAGCGGGCTTAGCGACGCCGTCGGTTACAGTCGGAGCATGGCAACACTTATTCTGTGGGGTGGGGTTTTTTTTTTCTGTATCGCAGTATTCGAGTCGTGTGTTTTTTTTTAATTCCTCCAGCCTGATCACGGTACAGCGCTGCTCAACTTCTGATGTGAGCTCATCAAGAGGGTCCAACGCCGCCCGCGCCCACGCCACGTGGGATTCTGGGAGGAAGTATGACGTCATCGAGTGGGGTGGTGGTGGTGGGGGGGGGGAGCAGGGAGAAGGGTGCAGTGGGGGGGGGGGAGGTTCTGATATGAGATGAGTCAGCATCTCCCCCCCCTCCTCTTATCCTCTTAAACACCCTGACGGTTAAGGCTGGTCCCCGGTATAGGTCGGTCACAGCATTTTATGGCCATACAGTAGAAACTGGATGAAAAGTTATTGTCGCGGTTTACAGTGAGGATACTGTACGTTGGGACACCGTTTCCGATGAAATGGTGAATATTTAAGTAGCTATACAGTGAGAGAGGGAGGGAGGGAGGGAGGTAATTGAAAATGGCTTGCATGAATTCAACGTGGAAGCAGATTTATCATGTTTAATAAATAATTAACGGATGATTTATTCACTTTGTAAGTTGGTTAAATTGGGCTTCTATTGTGGGAATAATACTACATCACTGGAGTACTATGTCACTGGACCACTACTCTGCTATCGTACTATGGTACAATAGTACTTTATCACTGGGTAAATGGTTCTCACTGGTTGATGGTACTATGTCACTAGTTAGATTGTAGTGCATCACTGGGTAGATGGTATCACATCATTTGGTAGATGGTACAACATCACTTGATATATGGTACCACATCACTGGGTTGATGGTATCACATCACTGGGTCGATGGTACAACATCACTGGGTCCATGGTACAACATCACTGGGTCCATGGTACCACATCACTGGGTCGATGGTACCACATCACTGGGTCGATGGTACCACATCACTGGGTAGATGGTACCATATCACTGGGTCCATGGTACCACATCACTGGGTTGATGGTACCACATCACTGAGTCGATGGTACCACATCACTGGGTCCATGGTACCACATCACTGGGTAGATGGTACCACATCACTGGGTCCATGGTTCCACATCACTTGGTAGATGGTATCACATCACTGGGTCGATGGTACCACAACACTTGGTAGATAGTATCACATCATTGGGTCGATGGTACCACATCACTGGGTAGATGATACCATATCACTGGGTCAATGGTACCACATCACTGGGTCCATGGTACCACATCACTGGGTCCATGGTGCCACATCACTGGGTCCATGGTACCACATCACTGGGTCGATGGTACCACATCACTGGGTCGATGGTACCACATCACTGGGTCCATGGTGCCACATCACTGGGTCCATGGTACCACATCACTGGGA
>JAXIVH010000010.1:4294922-4302422 GCA_036785325.1 Urophycis tenuis | reverse complement strand
CTCCTCCTCCTCCTCCCCTCCGTTATGCTTATAACTCAGCATATGGTCGTGGGTGGGGGCGGGAGATAAACACCCAGCCAGCTGTGGCTTTAATGATTAAAGTGACTTTAACATCGAAGTGCTGTTGTGTTCTCGTTAGCCGCCGCGCTACTTGGTGACTGCGTCGTCCTCTCAGGCTTTTCTTGTCAGACATATGGTTGGTATTGGTTGTCTGACGTTCATCTCTCTCTCTCTCTCTCTCTCTGTCTGTGTGTTTCTGTGTGTGTCGCTCTCTGTCTCTCTCTGTTTCTCTCTCTGTCTCTGTTTTCACGTCTGTCTCTCTCGCCGTCTCTCCGTCTGTCTGTCTGTCTCTCTATCGGCCTATCCCTCTCTGTCTCTCTCTCTATCTGTCTCTCTCCCTCTATCTCGCTCCCTCTCTATATCGGTCTCTCCCTCGCTGTCTCGCTCTCTTTATCTGTCTCTATCTGTCTTTCTCTGTCTCTCTCTATCTGTCTCCCTCTATCTCTCTTTCTCTCCCTCCCTCTGTCTGTCTGTCTCTCTCTCTTTCTCTCTCCCTCTCCCTCTCTCTCTCCCCCTCTCTTTCTCTCTCTCCCCCCCTCTCTCTTTCTCTCTCCCCCCCCCTCTATCTCCCTCCCTCTCTGTCTCTGTGTGTCTCTCTCCCTCTCCCTCTCCCTCTCTCTCTCCCTCCCTCTCTGTCTCTGTGTGTCTCTCTCCCTCCTGACCAGACGAGGGCGTGGCGGGGCCGGAGGACGAGTGTGTGTGCGAGGGCGCGGCGTGCGGCGAGGCCCGGCGCTGCCTGGCGCCGCGCTGCTTCGTGTCGCTGTCGCTGGCCGCCGACGGCTCGCCGCTGCGGCAGATGGGCTGCGTGGGGGCGGGGCCGGTGGCGGCGGTGGACTGCGAGGCCCCGCCCACCCCGGGCCTGGTTCTGGAGTGCTGCCGGGGCCGGCTGTGTAACATGAACTCCAGCGCGGAGCCGCCGGCCAGAGGTAGAGAGAGCGCCCGTCCGTCCGTCCGCCCGCCTGCCCGCCGCGCAGGAGTGATTATTTATTCAGGTTTTTTATTCAGGTGGTTATTCTTTGGAAATGCGAGAGAAAAAAAAAAAAAAGTTTTGCATTTCTCTCGTACACCAGAGGAAAGATGTGTGGGAGCCCGATGCCACGCATGAGCTTGAACTATTCAGTGGTTGTTATTGGTGGGACCCAACCGAGTCATACTGTATATAGTCTCTCTCTCTCTCCTTCTCCCATTCTCCCTCTATCGTTTTTCCTCTCTCTCCCCCCCTCCCCCCCCCCCCCCTCTCCCTCCTCCCTCCTCCCCTCTCTCCCCCTCCCTCCCCCCCTTCCTCTGGGATGTTCTCCGGCCTGACTGAAAGCCACTTCATTGAATGGACCCATAACGATGTTTGTGTAATGGATCCGGCTCGTATCCGCCTCCCCCTCCTCCCTCCTCCCTTCCCTCCTCCCTTCCCTCCCCCGCTGCAGACGCCGCCGCCGACGCGCGGCCCGGCCGCCCCGTCCTCCGGGAGCAGGAGTGCGCGTGCGAGGGCGGGGCCTGCGAGGCCGCCGCCCGCCGCTGCCTGGGGCAGCAGTGCTTCTCCTCGCTGCGGGTGATTGACGGCGCGTCCGTCCAACAGAAGGGCTGCCTCCGGGACGACGAGGAGGGCCGGGCCCGCTGCGCCACGCCCCCTTCCCCGCTGCAGGTCATCCGCTGCTGCCAGGGCCACCTGTGCAACATGAACGTCAGCGTGCAGCACGCCGCCAGAGGTGAGCCGTCGGGCCCGGGCGCCGGCCAGAGGGCGGGGAGGAGGAACCGGCCTGTTGTCAGCTTTTTGATGCCCGGTCTTCACACACATTTACATTTACATTTACATACGAATTGCACTAAGTATATTTGCCAGAAGAAGGTGAAACCCTTCATCGCTGTTAAGACAGTAAGCAGAGTCACCAGAAACAAGTTTACAGTAAAGCAATTCCAATGGCTAGGCTAACCATTGCTAGCAAACAACACATCCGGCCTACGATGCTAAGCGCTAAGATACATCTGCCACACTGGGTTTGGTTCGGCTTGACTTTTTGCTCCGTTCCCCCGATCAACGGCGACCACGAAGGGAGCGATGGCGTCCTCCTTCTGGGTTCAGATCCCTGTGACGCTTCCCCACCACGGGCTCCTCGAACCCTTATGAGTCCTAGAACGTAACACACATCAAACCTGTTTGGTCTCCTCCCGCCTGACTCCTCCTCGTCTCCTCCTCCTCTCCTCCTCAGCAGAGGAGCCGAAGCCGCCGGCGGCGAGGGAGGAGCACGCCTGCGTGTGCCAGGGCAGCTCCTGCGCCACGGGCGGCCGCTGCATGGGCCACCAGTGTTTCTCCTCGCTGGCGCTCAACGGCGGCGCCCTGGTGTACCAGAAGGGCTGCTTCAAGGTGTACGAGCAGAGCACCATGACCTGCAAGACGCCGCCCTCCAGGGACCAGATCGTGGAGTGCTGCCACGGACACCTGTGCAACCTGAACATCACCGTGGCGCTTCCCGTGCAAGGTATGACGCGCGTCGGCGCTCAGCGCGTCTCTTGTTTTTTTGTTTCCTCCGTGTGTGTGTGTGGCGGCAGTTAGCTCAGTGGGGTAGAGCAGGGTGGACAGAGCGGGTCGTCCGCTCACCGTAGGGTCGGCGGTTCGATCCCCTTGTTCCCCCCCTCCTCCTCCTCCAACTGTCCACATGTCGAACCCCCTCAAATGTACTGATTGTACGTCGCTTTGGACAAAAGTGTCTGCTGAACGCCCCTTGTTGTGTCTCGGAGCTCGTTCTCCCTGTGGCTGGCCGGCCGCGCCGCTCGGAAGACAAACGCGGACGTCTTGTCATGTCATGACGGTGACTTCCACCACCACCGCTCTCCTGTCCAGCAGCCGCCATTAAAATCCCACGCAGAGACACCACCCCCCCCCCCCCCCCCGTTTCCCTGACAAGGTGTCCTGTATTACGATGGGGACGGCCAGCAGGGTTAGCGCTGCCCTGTGTGTGTATAAAGTGAGGTGTGTGTGTGTGTGTGTGTGTTTGGGGGGGGGGGGTGCTGCCCTATCTATTGTCCCCTGTCCTCCAGACTACAGTGGGGGGGACGGGGGGGGGGGACGGACGGACGAGTCCTCTGCCATGAAATTGTCTTCTGCAGCCTTGTATTGGCCGGCCGCTGTTGCCGTGGGTTACATGTCTGGCTGGTCACACAGCAGGTGGCAGGCACACACACACACACAGAGAGAGAGAGAGAGAGAGAGGAGGAGGAGGAGGAGGAGGAATATTGTTTAGTCATGGTCTGCATGGCCGCCTCCTCCCTCCTCCTGGGGACCGCCAGGAGGAGGGAGGGTGACTGTGTGTGTGTGTGTGTGTGTGTGTGTGTGTGTGTGTGTGTGTGTGTGTGTGTGTGTGTGTGTGTGTGTGTGTGTGTGTGTGTGTGTGTGTGTGTGTGTGTGTGTGTGTGTGTGCCTGTGTGTGCGTGTGTGTGACACTGCAGAGATACAAAGACTCAGAGAGAGAGCTGCATAAGACGCCTGGACAGTAAATATCCCCCTGGTTCTCTCTGCCAGTGGAGTGCGATTTAGAGGAGAGTGATGTAGAGCAGAAGTGTTGTAGGGGAGGAGTGACTTGGAGAATTGATGTAGAGGAGGAGTGACTTAGAGAAGTCCTGTAGAGGAGGAGTGACTTGGAGATGTGACATAGAGGAGGAGTGACTCAGGGAAGTGATGTAGAGGAGTGACTTAGAGAACTGATGTAGAGGAGGAGTGACTTGGAGAAGTGAGGTAGAGGAGTGACTTAGAGAAGTGATGTAGAGGAGTGACTTAGAGAAGTGATGAGAGGAGTGACTTAGAGAAGTGATGTAGAGGAGGAGTGACTTGGAGGAGTGAGGTAGAGGAGGAGTCACTCAGGGAATTGATGTAGAGGAGGAGTGACTCAGGGAAGTGATGTAGAGGAGTGACTTAGAGTAGTGATGTAGAGGAGATGTTGAAGAGAAGTCTGCATAGAGAGGAGTAAGAGGCGCGTTGTCTGCCCTGTGGGATGCATACTTTCCCCTGGAATGTGTGGTGTGTGTGTGTGTGTGTGTGTGTGTGTTGAGTGCTGTGTGTGTGTGTGTGTGTGTGTGTGTGTGTTGAGTGCTGTGTGTGTGTGTGTGTGTGTGCGCGCGCGCTGTGTGTGTACCACAACCTCCTCAACCGTGGACACACACACACATGCGCATCTCACTCACCCGCCCCGTGCACGCCACCTCCGCACATTCCTCCGTCTGAAGTGAAGCGGCGCTGCTTGGCGCGGCGGCCCGCTGCCCGTGTGGTCCGCCGCGGAGCAGGAGGCGTGATGAGGAGTCAGTTTCCATGGCAACCTGGCCCCCGCTGCCCGATGCCCGCGGCGGCGGCGGTGATGGCCGCTGACTCAGGCCCGGGTCGGTGTGGCCCAGGCATCCCCCCGTCACTCCTAACCCCCCCCACCCACACATCCCACATGGCCTCACCTACCTCCCCCATACCACCGTCCCTCCCCCGTCCCTCCCCCACACACACGGGGGGGCGGTGGGGGAGGAAACCGGGGGAACGATGGTCGATGCAGAACGTTGTTGTGTGGTTGCTCACGTTTAAGTCAGCAGCCAAAGCCCTGACTCACATTCTCCTTCCTCTTGTCTTGTTCACGGGGGGAAGCCGCGGCCTACTGTTTAGGGCTTCGGACTCGTAACCGAAGGGTTGCCGGTTCGAACTCCGACCAGTACGAACGGCTGAAGTGCCCTTGAGCAAGGCACCTAACCCCTCGCTGTTCCCCGAGCGCCGCTGTTGCAGGCAGCTCACTGCATCGGGTTTAAATGTGTGCCTCACCATCACTGTGTGCTGAGTGTATTTCACTAATTCACGATTGGATTAAATGCAGAAGACCACATTTCCCTCACGGGATCAACAGAGTAATTCTTCTTCTTCTTCTTCTTCAAACCCGCACCCCCCCACCCCCACACACACACACACAGCCGGCGAGGCACTGAGCTACAGCATGCCCACGCTGGCCATCGTCATCGTGGCGCCGGTCATGGCGCTCATCGTGCTGTCCGCCATCGCCATCCTGGTGTTCCGCCGGATCCACCGGCGGCAGATGGAGCGGCTGTCGGCCCGCGACGCCGAGTACGGAACCATCGACGGCCTCATCGCCTCCAACGTGGGCGAGAGCACCCTGGCGGTGAGTTTTGTGGGGTCAGGGGTGGGGTCACGTGGGGGGGGGGGGGGTGCGTGGCGAGGCTTCCTCAATGGTGGGACTCGGGAGCAAGACGGTGTCTGCTTTCTGGTGAAGCAGCACTTTAGTTTGGTTGACTTTGGTTTTGCGTTTGAGTTTATTTTAAGTTCGGGAGTTGCGTTGGTTAAATGACGATAAAGGAAAAGAAAAAAAAAACATAAAAAACTGCAGTGCTAAATATTGTTTTGGGTCTGGAACCCATTAACACATCACACGCATAATGATGTGAGGCCGAGAGATTGAGTTCCTTTTGGGTGTTTATTCTTGACTGTGCTGCAGTAAGGGAAAGACTTTCCCCTCCAGAGAGGCTGGTGTGTGTTGGAGGAGGTCTGGTGAGCAGACGTGGAGTTTAGGCGCGTCCTGTGGTTAACGTTGGCTCTCTGTGTGACAACCACACACAACACACACACACACGAACACAAACACACACACACACACATGAACACACACTATAATTAAGCTCAGAGCGAACATTGTACAATCTGCAGTGCAGGCGGAAAATATTTCCCTGTCTGCCGCTCTGTTTTGGTGGTTTCAGAAGTTCTGCTTTGGTTTCTTCTGTTTCAGTCATTTTTCTGTCTTCTGTAAATAACGCCAAACTGTAAACTAACTAGTGTGTTTGGAGTTCGGCTCGCTGCTCCCCTCGTAGGCCTTAGTAATGATGGAGGTAAAAACACACGTAGTTGCCCAACTGCACATACCACACCACCACTGGTGCGTGCGTGCGTGCGTGCGTGTGTGTGTGTGTGTGTGTGTGTGTGAGGGAGGGCATGAGAGAGAGAGAGAGAGAGACAGACAGACAGACAGACAGAGTGGGAGAGCGAGGGGAGATGAATTGCCGTCATTGGATTCATATCAAGTTATTTTCAAAGGCTATTGGGACGGTTGGCGCTGAGAAAGCCCCGCCACAGAATAGCAAAGTTAAGCCGTGCTGGGCGGGGGGGGAGGGGGGTGGGCAGGGGGGAGGGAGGGGGGAGGAAGGAGGAGGGAGGAGGGGCCGCCAGACGCAGGAAGTGACGGGAGCGCGTGCTCTCGTCTCAGCCCGGGGAGCCCACGGGCCCGGGATGGGGTCGGGTTCGGGTCGCCGTGCGGTTCCCTCAGGTGGGCCGTCCCACCCGCGACAGGGGGGGGGGGGCGGGCAACTGGCCCGTTGTCATGGCTACCGTCACCCTGCGTCTTATCTCTTCACATCGTGGGGTGTTACAGACGCTGTTATTACATACATGTGCTGTTTGCTGTGTATGTTGTTGTTGTTGTGTAGAAGGTCGTCCCAGGCTTCCCTCTCTCATTCTGCCCCTGCCTGTTTTGTTGTTCCTCGACTCTTTCCCTGCGTGAGAGTCAGTGTGGCTCTGTGCTGCCCCCTTGTGTCACTCGGCCGCCACTGCAGCGCCCTCCAGGGGGAGATCAAAATAAAAGGCTTAGCAGCATTGCGTCTGTTTTGGAGTCTGGCACTCGGATCAGACCAGGCCCCCCCCCCCCACCCACCCACCCCCCACCTCTGTCACTGGGAGGCCACCACACTGCTGTTGTTTACTCAGCAGGGAGCAGCCAGCCTCCTGCGAACCCCCACTCTGCTCCTCATGCTCAAACACGCACAAATACACACAGACACACACACACACGCACACACGCACACAGTCATGCACACACATGCTCACGGTTACGCACGTACGCACGCACACATAACATAACAAACACACACACGTGTGCGTGCGCATATTCAAAACTCCTGTGTATCCTAATTTCCCTTCGGACTTGCACATAAACACACACATCTATACAAAACTTCGGTGTATACCCAAACACTGAAGCCCTACCCTTTCATCACACACACACACACACACACACACACACACACACACACACAGCAAGTTGCTAAGCCCCCCCCCCCCCCCCATCCTGTGGATACCACATCAAAGGAAGCCTGATTCCATTCGCCATAGTATTCTCTTTCACCACCCCGCCAAAATGTGTGTGTGTGCGTGCGTGCGTGCGTGCGCGCGCGCGCGTGTGTGTGTGCGTGTGTTTGTGTGTACACCATTGATTCATGTCATACTTACCGATCCGACAGTGGTAGACGTGCGTGCGTGCGTGCGTAGCCGTACACCATTGATTCATGTCATATGTACGATCCCACAGTGATAGACGCGTGCGTGCGTGCATGCGTGCGTGCGCGCGTGCGTGTGTGTGTGCGTGCGTGCGTAGCCGTACACCATTGATTCGTGTCATATGTACGATCCCACAG
>JAXIVH010000010.1:4254885-4294722 GCA_036785325.1 Urophycis tenuis | reverse complement strand
AACGGTAACGTTGTGTCCGCTGCCATGTTGGATTAACACGCTACAAGCTTCGGTGTCCGTGCATAGACGTCGTCATCGTATTGCTGCCCCCCCCGTTCTGTGATTGGTTCCCTAACTCAGGGGAAAATAAGGGCGGTGGTTTCCAGGCTGTCTTTGCAGTGAGAATGAAATCGCGGCTCAAAGCAGCATGGGAATTCCCAGGCTAGGTGACCCCTGCATTTCTGTTCATATAGTAAGTAAGTGTATATGACAGATATGCTGACTCATACAAGGCATTTAAGCAAGGTGTTTAAGACCATCATATTCTCTACCACTTTTTTATGCCATTCATAAATTTATATGGTAATGATTGTATATATATATATATATTAATACTTAGTTATAATATTATGAGTAAGAATGTTTTACTTGACATTGACCCTGACATTGATCAGGCTCTTGCAACTAGCAGCAAAACACTTTTTAGTTTTTTCTAGCAATACGTTTACTTCCCCATGATGCCACATTTAAGGTGGTACGTTCCACCAAAGTAGGAGAGAACCATTTGGAATTGGTTGTCGGTTTGTACACCAACTCGATCCTGCCAGAAGCCTAACCCTAACCCTATAACTAACCCTAACTAACACTAACCCGATAACTAACCCTAACCCTATAACTAATACTAACACCAACCCTAACTCTATAACTAACACTAACCCTAACTAACACTAACCCGATAACTAACCCTAACCCTATAACTAATACTAACACCAACCCTAACCCTATAACTAACCCTAACCCTAACTAACACTAACCCTAAAACTAACCCTTACTAACACTAACCCTATAACTAACCCTAACCCTATAACTAACTCTAACACTAACCCTATAACTAACCCTAACTAACACTAACCTTATAACTAACCCTTACTAACACTAACCCTATAACTAACACTAACCCTAACCCTATAAATAACCCTAACCCTAACTAACACTAACCCTATAACTAACCCTTACTAAACACTAACCCTATAACTAACACTAACCCTATAACTAACCCTAACCCTACTGTGAGGCTTGATAAACGATGGCGTTCTTCACAAATGTTTGTGCACAGAAGTAGAATCTCAGTCCCAAACTAGTGGTTTCACTCACACATTCAGGAAGAAGGATTGCATTATTTAGGGCGGTAAATATATTTGTCATGCTTTTTCATTGTGGCTGCAGTACGCTCTGAAGCATCTCCAAGACATTGTAGTCTCATCCTCAAGTGAGGAAGCAGTGTTGGATAACTAGCACTCTTACAGCTGTATCTTTGTATCTCTCGACTGTGGCTGCAGTGTTTTCTCCTCCTGCCTCCCGCTGGTTTGCGTGCAGCGTGGGCCCGCGCTTCGCTCGGGTGCTGTCGTGTGTTCCGAGAGTCCCCGGCGCCGGCACGGGGCGGCGCGGCGCCGAGCCGAATGTGTTGTTGGAACAGCGGTGTGTGGGCCGCGGAGGACGAGCTTGGCCCAGGGCTCTCCGCATCACACCCACCTCCGAGCAGAGCCACCTGGCTCCTCTCTGGCCGCCCCCCCCCCGGCCCTGGGGGCCCCGGCCCCGCACCCGGGACCAGACACTGGGAACAGCCAGGCAGACAGCCGCATTGCCCTAGTATCCCCCCCCTCCACCCCCTGCCGCGGTCACCCCCCCCCTCTCCCCCTGCTCTGCAGTTCACCGCGGCCCCATCAGGGCTATTTGTGCCTTGGTAACAGTGCCAGGCTGCCAGCTCAGACACACATTCAGCCTCTCATCTGCCTCCTCTCCACTGTGATGATGAGTCAGCAGTTCCTGCCGGGCCTCCATCTCTCTCTCTCTCTCTCTCTCTCTCTTTCCCCCCCCCGCACGACTCTCCACGCCACGCCACGCATCAGACAAAACACGCTTTTTTGTCCCTCGCTCTCTCCTCTTTGCCTCCTCGTCCTCCTCCTCCTCCTCCTACTCCTCGTCCTCCTCCTCTTCATCCTCCTCCTCTTGGTCCCTCCTCCTCTTCGTCCTCCTCCTCCCCCTCCTCCTCTTCCTCCCTGACCTGAATACAAATAAGAGCAGCACCGTGGATGGAGAGCAGCAGTCTCACTCGGCTTCATCTGAGTTTTACATGCTCCGTTGGTTCGACAAATGTCACCGTTTCAAAAATGGAAACCTAAAAAAAAAAGCGGCGAAACCGTACGGAGGAGCGGGCTTAGCGACGCCGTCGGTTACAGTCGGAGCATGGCAACACTTATTCTGTGGGGTGGGGTTTTTTTTTTCTGTATCGCAGGTATTCGAGAGTCGTGTGTTTTTTTTTTAATTCCTCCAGCCTGATCACGGTACAGCGCTGCTCAACTTCTGATGTGAGCTCATCAAGAGGGTCCAACGCCGCCCGCGCCCACGCCGTGTGGGATTCTGGGAGGAAGTATGACGTCATCGAGTGGGGTGGTGGTGGTGGGGGGGGGAGCAGGGAGTAGGGTGCAGTGGGGGGGGGGGAGATTCTGATATGAGAAGAGTCAGCATCTCCCCCCCCTCCTCTTATCCTCTTAAACACCCTGACGGTTAAGGCTGGTCCCCGGTATAGGTCGGTCACAGCATTTTATGGCCATACAGTAGAAACTGGATGAAAAGTTATTGTCGCGGTTTACAGTGAGGATACTGTACGTTGGGACACCGTTTCCGATGAAATGGTGAATATTTAAGTAGCTATACAGTGAGAGAGGGAGGGAGGGAGGGAGGTAATTGAAAATGGCTTGCATGAATTCAACGTGGAAGCAGATTTATCATGTTTAATAAATAATTAACGGATGATTTATTCACTTTGTAAGTTGGTTAAATTGGGCTTCTATTGTGGGAATAATACTACATCACTGGAGTACTATGTCACTGGACCACTACTCTGCTATCGTACTATGGTACAATAGTACTTTATCACTGGGGTAAATGGTTCTCACTGGTTGATGGTACTATGTCACTAGTTAGATTGTAGTGCATCACTGGGTAGATGGTATCACATCATTTGGTAGATGGTACAACATCACTTGATATATGGTACCACATCACTGGGTTGATGGTATCACATCACTGGGTCGATGGTACAACATCACTGGGTCCATGGTACAACATCACTGGGTCCATGGTACCACATCACTGGGTCGATGGTACCACATCACTGGGTCGATGGTACCACATCACTGGGTCGATGGTACCACATCACTGGGTAGATGGTACCATATCACTGGGTCCATGGTACCACATCACTGGGTTGATGGTACCACATCACTGAGTCGATGGTACCACATCACTGGGTCCATGGTACCACATCACTGGGTAGATGGTACCACATCACTGGGGTCCATGGTTCCACATCACTTGGTAGATGGTATCACATCACTGGGTCGATGGTACCACAACACTTGGTAGATAGTATCACATCATTGGGTCGATGGTACCACATCACTGGGTAGATGATACCATATCACTGGGTCAATGGTACCACATCACTGGGTCCATGGTACCACATCACTGGGTCCATGGTACCACATCACTGGGTCGATGGTACCACATCACTGGGTCCATGGTGCCACATCACTGGGTCCATGGTACCACATCACTGGGAAGACTTGGCGTGGGGGGGGGGAGGGATTCACACCCTTGGCAGGATGTAGATTTAGCTGCAGAACGCTGCAGAGAATACAATATGCAGTAATGAAGAGACGCACAAACACATACACACACACACACACTCAGCTTATATCACGTCGGTTGTGCAGATGTGAGCACTCTCCAGCGCTGGCAGATTTCCTGTCTGTGGCAGATTTCCTGTCTGTCCTGTGCAGCTGTGAGACAGCAGCGCACATTCGCCTCGCTCTACTCTTAATGTGTTATTTAAATAACACGCGAAACTCCCAAAGTGCCGTTTTATTTTTGTTTTCCGAAAGTCTAGCTCTTGAGCAAAGTTTAGGACGAAAGTGGGATTGAGATTGGGGTCACTGGTTTGCTCTGGGCCGGTCCCCGCCGTACCTCCCGGCAACACTGAGGGAGCTGCAGCCTGCTTAACCCCAAGGCCCCTGGGGGAGGGTCCCAGGAGGTAACCCCCCTCAGTACCCTCAGTACCCTCAGTATCCCCCCCCCCCGAAAACTCCCCCCCCGGCTTCCTCCCCCCCCCCCCCACAGCAGAAGGGAGCAGACAGAGCTCCTGATTATCTCTGAGTGGCAGCCTCTATGTGTGTATGTGTGTGTGTGTGCGTGTGCGTGTGCATGTGCGTGTGCGTGTGCGTGTGCGTGCGTGCGCGCGCGCGTCGGGGCTAATGCTAACATCACATCTCTTAATCATTCATGTCTGGGAGTCTGGCACAAAGGCTCAAGGGGTCTCTCTGACACACGCACACACACACACACACACGGGCACACACACACACACATACACACGGGCACACACACACACACACACACACACACACACACACGGGCACACACGCACACACACACACACACTGGCACACACGCACACACACACACGGGCACACACACACACACACACACACGGGCACACACGGGTACACGCACAGGGGGGCACAGAGGGCATGTCCGCGCTCGTAGGGTCGGGGTCAGCAGGGGCACAGAGACGGTCGCCCACACACTGGCGCTCACTCACTGCCAGCAGCGCGGCTCCTCGTTAAGCATGGCATTAAGGGGGCGTGTAGCTCCACACACACACACACACACACACTCTGCTCCTACATGATCTGTAATGAAACGCAGGGCTTCAGAAGGAGCGCGCCCTGGTCCCCTCAAAGCGCCCTCTGTCCGCCGGCCGGGCGGTAAGCGGCGCCCACAGAGGAGCGTGTTCTCTGGAGGACGCGCCCGCAGACGCGCTCCGCTAGCGGAGGATTAAGGCTGGCTCCCGGCGCCGCTGATCGACGCCCACATGCACAGCCTTCCCGCTGGGCTGTATGCTCCTCTATTCTCCTCCTCCTCCTCCTCCTCCTCCTCTTCATCCTCTGCCACCTCTCCCTACTCCTCCTCCATCTCCCTCCTCCTCCTCCTCCTGTCCTGAGCCTGAGCCTGAGCCTGTCCCCCTCACACACGCACACACAGAGGCGTGCACACGCACGCACGCACGCACACACACACACACACGCACACACGCACACACGCACACGCACACGCGCACGCACACACAGAGGCACTCAGTCACCCAGGCAGCCAATCCTGGAGCACCAGTCTCCCCATTGCTTGCCACTCAACGTCTTGTTGCCAGGACAACAGGAAGGCATGAGGCCCACTTTATCGGAACATTTTTAACTTGCTGTTGACTCTTTTTTTTTTTTTCTTCTTTTTTTTTTTCCTTTCTGAAACATGGAAAGGTCTCTCTCGCTCTGTCACGCTGTCTCTCCCTGTCTCTCGGTCCATCTGTCCGTCTATGCGTGTGGTGTGCGTTTGCAAAATAGCTTTGGCTAACACTAGTGGTGTGTATGTGTGTGTGTGTGTGTGTGGCCCTAGCCCTCGCCCTCTGCTTCACTCGCTGCTAGCTCTTCATCATGTGTCCCTAAAGAAGGCTAACTACCGTCCTGTTGGCCCATGTCGTCAGCGTTGTAAGCAGGCTACCGTTTGTCCCACAAACCCGGAGGAGCGCGACAAAGTGCATAACGACGTGTCATGCTGACCTCCGCTTCCCCTCCTTCTCCAGATCTCCACAGAGTGTGACCGAGAAGGGGAGATGTTCCTGCTGGCCCTCACCCTGGTCCTGGTGCTGCCTTCCTGCAGCCTGCAAGGTGAGCCATGCCCTGCACTCTGACCCCCCCCCCCCCCAACCCCACCCCCCGCGCGTTCTGTCACTCTCACGCGTCACCATCACGTGACATGACAGGGCCCCTGTGGTTCTCCTGTGGTTCTCCTGTGGTTCTCCTGTGGTTCTCCTGTGGTTCTCCTGTGGTTCTCCTGTGGTTCTCCCATCCCACTGAGATCACGCAGCACTCACACGGTTCCAGGTTTTTGTTTGTCACCCTCCCTCTCTCTCCCCGCTCTGTCTCTTGTGTCCGTCGCTTCTTCCAGACGGCGGGGGCACAAGGGGGGGGGGGGGGGGGGGCGGGGGGCTTCTGCACCTAAATCGTCTGGCGAGACACTTTTTTTTTAATAATCCCTCCTCCTCCTCTCCTCCCCTCCGTTATGCTTATAACTCAGCATATGGTCGTGGGTGGGGGCGGGGGGGCGGGAGATAAACACCCAGCCAGCTGTGGCTTTAATGATTAAAGTGACTTTAACATCGAAGTGCTGTTGTGTTCTCGTTAGCCGCCGCGCTACTTGGTGACTGCGTCGTCCTCTCGGGCTTTTCTTGTCAGACATATGGTTGGTATTGGTTGTCTGACGTTCATCTCTCTCTCTCTCTCTGTCTGTGTGTTTCTGTGTGTGTCGCTCTCTGTCTCTCTCTGTTTCTCTCTCTGTCTCTGTTTTCACGTCTGTCTCTCTCGCCGTCTCTCCGTCTGTCTGTCTGTCTCTCTATCGGCCTATCCCTCTCTGTCTCTCTCTCTATCTGTCTCTCTCCCTCTATCTCGCTCCCTCTCTATATCGGTCTCTCCCTCGCTGTCTCGCTCTCTTTATCTGTCTCTATCTGTCTTTCTCTGTCTCTCTCTATCTGTCTCCCTCTATCTCTCTTTCTCTCCCTCCCTCTGTCTGTCTGTCTCTCTCTCTTTCTCTCTCCCTCTCCCTCTCTCTCTCCCCCTCTCTCTCTCTCTCTCCCCCCCTCTCTCTTTCTCTCTCCCCCCCCCCTCTATCTCCCTCCCTCTCTGTCTCTGTGTGTCTCTCTCCCTCTCCCTCTCCCTCTCTCTCTCCCTCCCTCTCTGTCTCTGTGTGTCTCTCTCCCTCCTGACCAGACGAGGGCGTGGCGGGGCCGGAGGACGAGTGTGTGTGCGAGGGCGCGGCGTGCGGCGAGGCCCGGCGCTGCCTGGCGCCGCGCTGCTTCGTGTCGCTGTCGCTGGCCGCCGACGGCTCGCCGCTGCGGCAGATGGGCTGCGTGGGGGCGGGGCCGGTGACGGCGGTGGACTGCGAGGCCCCGCCCACCCGGGCCTGGTTCTGGAGTGCTGCCGGGGCCGGCTGTGTAACATGAACTCCAGCGCGGAGCCGCCGGCCAGAGGTAGAGAGAGCGTCCGTCCGTCTTGTCCGCCCGCCCGCCCCGCCGCGCAGGAGTGATTATTTATTCAGCTTTTTTATTCAGGAGGTTATTCTTTGGAAATGCGAGAGAAAAAAAAAAAATGTTTTGCATTTCTCTCGTACACCAGAGGAAAGATGTGTGGGAGCCCGATGCCACGCATGAGCTTGAACTATTCAGTGGTTGTTATTGGTGGGACCCAACCGAGTCATACTGTATATAGTCTCTCTCTCTCTCCTTCTCCCATTCTCCCTCTATCGTTTTTCCTCTCTCTCCCCCTCCCCCCCCCCCCTCTCCCTCCTCCCTCCTCCCCTCTCTCCCCCTCCCTCCCCCCCTTCCTCTGGGATGTTCTCCGGCCTGACTGAAAGCCACTTCATTGAATGGACCCATAACGATGTTTGTGTAATGGATCCGGCTCGTATCCGCCTCCCCCTCCTCCCTCCCCCCTTCCCTCCCCCGCTGCAGACGCCGCCGCCGACGCGCGGGCCCGGCCGCCCCGTCCTCCGGGAGCAGGAGTGCGCGTGCGAGGGCGGGGCCTGCGAGGCCGGCGCCCGCCGCTGCCTGGGGCAGCAGTGCTTCTCCTCGCTGCGGGTGATTGACGGCGCGTCCGTCCAACAGAAGGGCTGCCTCCGGGACGACGAGGAGGGCCGGGCCCGCTGCGCCACGCCCCCTTCCCCGCTGCAGGTCATCCGCTGCTGCCAGGGCCACCTGTGCAACATGAACGTCAGCGTGCAGCACGCCGCCAGAGGTGAGCCGTCGGGCGGGCCCCGGGCGCCGGCCAGAGGGCGGGGAGGAGGAACCGGCCTGTTGTCGGCTTTTTGATGCCCGGCCTTCACACACATTTACATTTACATACGAATTGCACTAAGTATATTTGCCAGAAGAATGTGAAACCCTTCATCGCTGTTAAGACAGTAAGCAGAGTCACCAGAAACAAGTTTACAGTAAAGCAATTCCAATGGCTAGGCTAACCATTGCTAGCATACAACACATCCGGCCTACGATGCTAAGCGCTAAGATACATCTGCCACACAGGGTTTGGTTCGGCTTGACTTTTTGCTCCATTCCCCCGATCAAACGGCGACCACGAAGGGAGCGATGGCGTCCTCCTTCTGGGTTCAGATCCCTGTGACGCTTCCCCACCACGGGCTCCTCGAACCCTTCTGAGTCCTAGAACGTAACACACATCAAACCTGTTTGGTCTCCTCCCGCCTGACTCCTCCTCGTCTCCTCCTCCTCTCCTCCTCAGCAGAGGAGCCGAAGCCGCCGGCGGCGAGGGAGGAGCACGCCTGCGTGTGCCAGGGCAGCTCCTGCGCCACGGGCGGCCGCTGCATGGGCCACCAGTGTTTCTCCTCGCTGGCGCTCAACGGCGGCGCCCTGGTGTACCAGAAGGGCTGCTTCAAGGTGTACGAGCAGAGCACCATGACCTGCAAGACGCCGCCCTCCAGGGACCAGATCGTGGAGTGCTGCCACGGACACCTGTGCAACCTGAACATCACCGTGGCGCTTCCCGTGCAAGGTATGACGCGCGTCGGCGCCCAGCGCGTCTCTTGTTTTTTGTTTCCTCCATGTGCGTGTGGCGGCAGTTAGCTCAGTGGGGTAGAGCAGGGTGGACAGAGCGGGTCGTCCGCTCACCGTAGGGTCGGCGGTTCGATCCCCTTGATCCCCCCGTCCTCCTCCACCAACTGTACACACGTCGAACCCCCACCAATGTACTGATTTGTACGTCGCTTTGGACAAAAGCGTCTGCTGAACGCCCCTTGTTGTGTCTCGGAGCTCGTTCTCCCTGTGGCTGGCCGGCCGCGCCGCTCGGAAGACAAACGCGGACGTCTTGTCCTTGTCCTGTCCAGCAGCCGCCATTAAAATCCCACGCAGAGACACCACCTCCCCCCCCCCCCCCCGTTTCCCTGACAAGGTGTCCTGTATTACGATGGGGACGGCCAGCAGGGTTAGCGCTGCCCTGTGTGTGTATAAAGTGAGGTGTGTGTGTGTGTGTGTGTGTTTGGGGGGGGGGGGTGCTGCCCTATCTACTGTCCCCTGTCCTCCAGACTACAGTGGGGGGGACGGGGGGGGGGGGGGACGGACGAGTCCTCTGCCATGAAATTGTCTTCTGCAGCCTTGTATTGGCCGGCCGCTGTTGCCGTGGGTTACATGTCTGGCTGGTCACACAGCAGGTGGCAGGCACACACACACACACACACACAGAGAGAGAGAGAGAGGAGGAGGAGGAGGAGGAATATTGTTTAGTCATGGTCTGCATGGCCGCCTCCTCCCTCCTCCTGGGGACCGCCAGGAGGAGGGAGGGTGACTGTGTGTGTGTGTGTGTGTGTGTGTGTGTGTGTGTGTGTGTGTGTGTGTGCCTGTGTGTGCGTGTGTGTGACACTGCAGAGATACAAAGACTCAGAGAGAGAGCTGCATAAGACGCCTGGACAGTAAATATCCCCCTGGTTCTCTCTGCCAGTGGAGTGCGATGTAGAGGAGAGTGATGTAGAGCAGAAGTGTTGTAGGGGAGGAGTGACTTGGAGAATTGATGTAGAGGAGGAGTGACTTAGAGAAGTCCTGTAGAGGAGGAGTGACTTGGAGAAGTGACATAGAGGAGGAGTGACTCAGGGAAGTGATGTAGAGGAGTGACTTAGAGAAGTGATGGAGAGGAGTGACTTAGAGAAGTGATGTAGAGGAGGAGTGACTTGGAGGAGTGAGGTAGAGGAGGAATCACTCAGGGAAGTGATGTAGAGGAGGAGTGACTCAGGGAAGTGATGTAGAGGAGTGACTTAGAGTAGTGATGTAGAGGAGATGTTGAAGAGAAGTCTGCATAGAGAGGAGTAAGAGGCGCGTTGTCTGCCCTGTGGGATGCATACTTTCCCCTGGAATGTGTGGTGTGTGTGTGTGTGTGTGTGTGTGTGTTGAGTGCTGTGTGTGTGTGTGTGTGTGTGTGTGTGTTGAGTGCTGTGTGTGTGTGTGTGTGTGTGCGCGCGCGCTGTGTGTGTACCACAACCTCCTCAACCGTGGACACACACACACATGCGCATCTCACTCACCCGCCCCGTGCACGCCACCTCCGCACATTCCTCCGTCTGAAGTGAAGCGGCGCTGCTTGGCGCGGCGGCCCGCTGCCCGTGTGGTCCGCCGCGGAGCAGGAGGCGTGATGAGGAGTCAGTTTCCATGGCAACCTGGCCCCCGCTGCCCGATGCCCGCGGCGGCGGCGGTGATGGCCGCTGACTCAGGCCCGGGTCGGTGTGGCCCAGGCATCCCCCCGTCACTCCTAACCCCCCCCACCCACACATCCCACATGGCCTCACCTACCTCCCCCATACCACCGGACCTCCCCCGTCCCTCCCCCGTCCCTCCCCCACACACACGGGGGGGCGGTGGGGGAGGAAACCGGGGGAACGATGGTCGATGCAGAACGTTGTTGTGTGGTTGCTCACGTTTAAGTCAGCAGCCAAAGCCCTGACTCACATTCTCCTTCCTCTCGTCTTGTTCACGGGGGGAAGCCGCGGCCTACTGTTTAGGGCTTCGGACTCGTAACCGAAGGGTTGCCGGTTCGACCTCCGACCAGTACGAACGGCTGAAGTGCCCTTGAGCAAGGCACCTAAGCCCTCACTGTTCCCCGAGCGCCGCTGTTGCAGGCAGCTCACTGCATCGGGTTTAAATGTGTGCCTCACCATCACTGTGTGCTGAGTGTATTTCACTAATTCACAATTGGATTAAATGCAGAAGACCACATTTCCCTCACAGGATCAACAGAGTAATTCTTCTTCTTCTTCTTCTTCAAACCCGCACCCCCCCACCCCCACACACACACACACAGCCAGCGAGGCACTGAGCTACAGCATGCCCACGCTGGCCATCGTCATCGTGGCGCCGGTCATGGCGCTCATCGTGCTGTCCGCCATCGCCATCCTGGTGTTCCGCCGGATCCACCGGCGGCAGATGGAGCGGCTGTCGGCCCGCGACGCCGAGTACGGAACCATCGACGGCCTCATCGCCTCCAACGTGGGCGAGAGCACCCTGGCGGTGAGTTTTGTGGGGTCAGGGGTGGGGTCACGTGGGGGTGGGGGGGGGGGGGGGTGCGTGGCGAGGCTTCCTCAATGGTGGGACTCGGGAGCAAGACGGTGTCTGCTTTCTGGTGAAGCAGCACTTTAGTTTGGTTGACTTTGGTTTTGCGTTTGAGTTTATTTTAAGTTCGGGAGTTGCGTTGGTTAAATGACGATAAAGGAAAAGAAAAAAAAACATAAAAAACTGCAGTGCTAAATATTGTTTTGGGTCTGGAACCCATTAACACATCACACGCATAATGATGTGAGGCCGAGAGATTGAGTTCCTTTTGGGTGTTTATTCTTGACTGTGCTGCAGTAAGGGAAAGACTTTCCCCTCCAGAGAGGCTGGTGTGTGTTGGAGGAGGTCTGGTGAGCAGACGTGGAGTTTAGGCGCGTCCTGTGGTTAACGTTGGCTCTCTGTGTGACAACCACACACAACACACACACACACGAACACACACACACACACACACACATGAACACACACTATAATTAAGCTCAGAGCGAACATTGTACAATCTGCAGTGCAGGCGGAAAATATTTCCCTGTCTGCCGCTCTGTTTTGGTGGTTTCAGAAGTTCTGCTTTGGTTTCTTCTGTTTCAGTCATTTTTCTGTCTTCTGTAAATAACGCCACACTGTAAACTAACTAGTCTGTTTGGAGTTCGGCTCGCTGCTCCCCTCGTAGGCCTTAGTAATGATGGAGGTAAAACACACGTAGTTGTCCAACTGCACATACCACACTACCACTGGTGCGTGCGTGTGTGTGTGTGTGTGTGTGTGTGAGGGAGGGCACGAAAGAGAGAGAGAGAGAGAGAGACAGACAGACAGACAGACAGACAGACAGACAGACAGACAGACAGACAGAGTGGGAGAGCGAGGGGGAGATGAATTGCCGTCATTGGATTCATATCAAGTTATTTTCAAAGGCTATTGGGACGGTTGGCGCTGACAAAGCCCCGCCACAGAATAGCAAAGTTAAGCCGTGCTGGGCGGGGGGGAGGGAGGGGGGTGGGGGGCTGGGAAGGAGGAGGGGGGAGGAAGGAGGAGGGAGGAGGGGCCGCCAGACGCAGGAAGTGACGGGAGCGCGTGCTCTCGTCTCAGCCCGGGAGCCCACGGGCCCGGGATGGGGTCGGGTTCGGGTCGCCGTGCGGTTCCCTCAGGTGGGCCGTCCCACCGCGACGGGGGGGGGGGGGGGGGGGGCGGGCAACTGGCCCGTTGTCATGGCTACCGTCACCCTGCGTCTTATCTCTTCACATCGGTGGGGTGTTACAGACGCTGTTATTACATACATGTGCTGTTTGCTGTGTATGTTGTTGTTGTTGTGTAGAAGGTCGTCCCAGGCTTCCCTCTCTCATTCTGCCCCTGCCTTTTTTGTTGTTCCCTCGACTCTTTCCCTGCGTGAGAGTCAGTGTGGCTCTGTGCTGCCCCCTTGTGTCACTCGGCCGCCACTGCAGCGCCCTCCAGGGGGAGATCAAAATAAAAGGCTTAGCAGCATTGCGTCTGTTTTGGAGTCTGGCACTCGGATCAGACCAGGCCCCCCCCCCCCCCACCCACCCACCCCCCACCTCTGTCACTGGGAGGCCACCACACTGCTGTTGTTTACTCAGCAGGGAGCAGCCAGCCTCCTGCGAACCCCCACTCTGCTCCTCATGCTCAAACACGCACAAATACACACAGACACACACACACACGCACACACGCACACAGTCATGCACACACATGCTCACGGTTACGCACGTACGCACGCACACATAACATAACAAACACACACACATGTGCGTGCGCATATTCAAAACTCCTGTGTATCCTAATTTCCCTTCGGACTTGCACATAAACACACACATCTATACAAAACTTCGGTGTATACCCAAACACTGAAGCCCTACCCTTTCATCACACACATACACACACACACACAGCAAGTTGCTAAGCCCCCCCCCCCCCCCCCCCCCCATCCTGTGGATACCACATCAAAGGAAGCCTGATTCCATTCGCCATAGTATTCTCTTTCACCACCCCGCCAAAATGTGTGTGTGTGCGTGCGTGCGTGCGCGCGCGTGTGTGTGCGTGTGTTTGTGTGTACACCATTGATTCATGTCATACTTACCGATCCGACAGTGGTAGACGTGCGTGCTTGCGTGCGTAGCCGTACACCATTGATTCATGTCATATGTACGATCCCACAGTGATAGACGCGTGCGTGCATGCGTGCGTGCGCGCGTGCGTGTGTGTGTGCGCGCGTGCGTAGCCGTACACCATTGATTCGTGTCATATGTACGATCCCACAGTGATAGACGTGTGTGTGTGTGTGTGTGTGTGTGTGTGTGTGTGTGTGTGTGTGTGTGTGTGTGTGTGTGTTCCCCAGGATCTGCTGGACCACTCCTGTACGTCTGGCAGCGGCTCGGGGCTGCCCTTCCTGGTGCAGAGGACGGTGGCTCGGCAGATCACCCTCAACGAGTGTGTTGGTGGGTGGTGCTCCCTCTCCCCCCCCCCCCCCCCGCGGGGGCTCTTATTGTGAAGAGACGGGGCCCGCGGGGCTCTGCGGGGCAGCTCTTGAGATCCGGCCCCCCCCCCCCCCCCCCCCCCCCCCCCCGGGAATGATCTGGAATGATCTGAAGGCGTAATGCGTTCCCCCCCCGGGCCCCGCAGGCTCATGAGACGATGAAAAGAGCCCACCGTCGATTCGCGTCTGGTTGTTATTAGCGATAAACGCAGAGCCCACAAGTTTGAAGAATAAACGTTATGACCTCCTGTCTTCACACCAAAGTGGGCCTGTAGCAGGTGAATAGTATGCAAGCCCTGTTTACACCATGACAAACCGGCCGCCATTAGCGGCAAAATGGCGTTTCGTCCAATCAAATCACAGTGTTATTAACACTGTTATTTACTGTTATTTTAGCTTGGTATACGGTTCTTGTACACAAAAAGTGCAATTCTAAATTAGAACTGAAGATAATAGACTTAAGGTTTGATTTAAATAGCATCGCTTCGGTCACACTCGCGAGCGGTAACGGCGGCTAACGACGGCGCTCGCTAATGGTAACACGCGCTAACGGTCACGTCCGCTAACGAACGCTAACATTCAACCAACGCTTCTTCCGTCTCCCCTCGCCCGCAGGTAAAGGCCGCTACGGCGAGGTGTGGCGCGGCCAGTGGCAGGGCGAGAGCGTGGCCGTGAAGATCTTCTCCTCCCGGGACGAGAAGTCCTGGTTCCGTGAGACGGAGATCTACAACACAGTTCTGCTGCGCCACGAGAACATCCTGGGTATGGAGGCGTGTGCGTGTGCGTGTGCGTGCGTGCGTGTGGGCGTGTGTGTATATGCTTGGAGTCACGCAAGATGAATCACTAAAATCCGAGTCATTGTAAGATCTGAATGTTGGAAATATCAAACTAGTCATCGCATGGTTGCACCTTTTTCATGCCCCTTTGAGGTACACAAATACAAATACTGACTCAACGTGACTTGATAGTGACATCCTATTGTTGTGAAACCTTTTTTAAAGGGCCCCTACTTCACTTCATTAGTCATTACCAGTCCATATTAGATCTACTCCTGTTAGTACACTCCATCATGGGGGGCGACCCTGGGTGCCAGTCTACTTATCATACATCTAGGTGGCCACTCCCAGTTGTGATGTCACCAGTGGATCAATTTAAAAACGGTTCATGGCCTTTAATCACAACCTGGTGGCCAATTAAACCAGGCACCTCTTAAACACGATCTTCATCATCAAGGAGCCTCACGCCCGTCGTCATCATCATCATCATCATCGCCGCCACCTTCCTCTTCCTCCCCAGGCTTCATCGCGTCGGACATGACCTCGAGGAACTCCAGCACCCAGCTGTGGCTCATCACCCACTACCACGAGATGGGCTCCCTGTACGACTACCTGCAGCTCAGCACGCTGGACGCCGGCGGCTGCCTGCGTATGGCGCTGTCCATCGCCAGCGGCCTGGCCCACCTGCACGTGGAGATCTTCGGCACGCAGGGCAAGTCGGCCATCGCCCACCGGGACCTGAAGAGCAAGAACATCCTGGTGAACAAGACCGGCCAGTGCTGCATCGCCGACCTGGGTGAGCGAATGTTTGGCGGGGAGAAAATGAACGACAGAACGAGCCGGCGAAGGGGGGGGGGGGGGGGTGCGCTGGTGTGTCATGAATAACGTGAACAACAAGAGTGGAGACGAGAGGACATAAAAATAGCCATGGAAAAAAAAAGATATTTGAAGTCACAGCTCTGATAATGGATAAATTTCTTCTAATCAAACGAGCAAATTACATGTAATCAATGTGTTGATGCCTCAGGCGCGTTCTCCCCCCTCTGGGCTTTTTCTTTTTCTTTTTCTTTTTTAAGCCCTGTTTGTATTTCCTCACTTGTTCACTTTTACTTAAATGTTCCTGTGTGCCTGGGGGCGGTGGGTGGGTGGGGGGTGCAGTCTGAGTCGTTGAGAAAGTGCCGGCAGGTCTGTTGTTATTAATCCATTTAGCGGTGTGTGTCGTCAGAGCTGCAGCCGGGCTGCCGAGGCCCTAACTGAAAACACATTAGGAGCCACTTCAGTCCTCCGTGTCCCACTGGCAATGTTCTGTGTGCCCTTAATAAATAATCAAATCTACCGTCCGCCTCGCACCGTGGTCATGGAGGTCCGAGCACTGGCTGTTCTGGAAAAGCCGTCTCTCTCTCGCTCTCTCTCTCTCTCTCTCTCTCGCTCTCTCTCTCCCTCTCTCTCTCCGTTGATGTGTTCCGGTTTACGGGGAAAACAAGGTTATTGTTGTTTTGTTCCCAAACTGGTTGGTTGGTTGGTTGGTTGGTTGGGTGGGGGGTGGGTGGTGTTGTTGTTGTTGTTGAGAAGAGAAAATGGAACTAGCGGAAAGCAAGGGCTGCATTTCAGGGCCAAAACCCAGCTGCCTATTATCAGACATGGTTTTAGAGACCCCCCCCCCCCCCCCCCCGCGCCCCCCTAGAATCCTTCACTGCACAAGTCAAGGTTTTCCTTTGGTATACCAGCCCCAAAATGTGCTCCTTTGCCGTTTTTTGGGGTAAAAAAAAAACACTTGATGTAAGTTTATTTCAAGGATTTCAACGCAATGGGGGATGACTTTAAAGCATCTTCCTCCTCCTCCTCCTCCTCCTGCTCCTCCTCCTCAGGCCTGGCGGTCATGCACTTCCAGGACACCAACGAGCTGGACGTGGGCAACAACCCCAAGGTGGGCACCAAGCGCTACATGGCCCCCGAGGTCCTGGACGACTCGGTCCAGACGGACTGCTTCGAGTCCTACAAGCGGGTGGACATCTGGGCCCTGGGCCTGGTGCTGTGGGAGATCGCCAGGCGCACGGTCAGCAACGGTCAGTCGGACACACCCGCACAGGGTCACGCACACACACACACACACGCACACACACGCACAGACACGCACGCACACACACACACACACACACACACATGAGGCACACAGTGATGGTGAGGCACACGGTGATGGTGAAGCACACTATTGGGTTTGGGTTTTGCTCAATTGGGATTGGGTGCCTTGCTCACAGGCACTTCAGCCGTTCGTACTGGTCGGGGTTCGAACTGGCCGGAACTCCGGTTACAAGTCCGAAGCCCTAACCAGTAGGCCACGGCTGCCCCCTGCTATTGTCATTACAAAAGTTTTGGTCATTCGCGAGGCCACCGGTATATAGCGCAAACAACAGTTCACAGAAGGGGAACACGCGTTAGGGACATGTGAGAGGATTCCTGCGTAGGGTTACGAAGCTCACCATGGCTCCCCCCGGCCCCCATTGGCCGAGCCGTCAACTCTATAAGCCCCCCGGCCTTGACTGTCCTATCACACATAAGCCTTTGATCACATGAC
Source organism: Urophycis tenuis (assembly GCA_036785325.1). Classification (NCBI taxonomy): domain Eukaryota; kingdom Metazoa; phylum Chordata; class Actinopteri; order Gadiformes; family Phycidae; genus Urophycis; species Urophycis tenuis. The sequence goes on along the minus strand of JAXIVH010000010.1, from coordinate 4,277,692 downwards.
ACACATCCTGGGCAGCAGAACACGGAGTCGTTAGCTGAAGGTTCCATAGCGCCGGTGGGAGCTGCAGATTTGTTCCCATGGGGACGTTTCATCCCAGATGAGCTGAGATAATCATTAGCATGCATTCACGCTGAACCTTTGTATTCATTTGAATGAATACTACACACAAAAATTGTCTTGAGTTGAATCCACTTTGATGAACCTTGGGCACTCCAATGCGATAAGACCTTATCAGGTAGAATTATATATCATATAATATCCGGGAGCTCAAAGGTGTGTTGCTGCCTTCCCACCCCCAGGCATAGTGGAAGAATACAAACCTCCTTTCCACGACGTGGTGCCCAGTGACCCCAGCTTCGACGACATGAAGAAGGTGGTGTGTGTGGACCAGCAGAGGCCCAACATCCCCAACAGATGGTTCTCAGACCCTGTGAGTCCATATGTGTACATGAATACAGGCCCCCCCCCCCCAGATGGGGCCTGAGACTAGCGTTGTAGCGACTGATTGGTAGTGAAGACATTGAATTGAGTGAAGCAGTGAAGAAATTGTTCACCTTGTGTCCCCAAAGCAATGCCTTGGTAAATGGTTTATTGAGAAATGACTTGGTAACTAGTTTGATCCTTTAAAAAAAAACCCACCTTGACAGCCAAACTCACCGAGGTAAGGACTGAGTTGGCAGGGTAGCGGTGAAGAAACTCCGGCCAAGAATTCAAAGTGGTAAATGTTTCACGAGGCTCTAACCTTGACCCCCCCCGTGTGTGTTCCCAGACCTTATCGTCCATGGCTAAGCTCATGAAGGAGTGCTGGTACCAGAACCCTTCTGCTCGCCTCACCGCCCTGCGCATCAAAAAGACTCTGACAAAGATTGACAACTCGCTGGACAAAATCAAAACGGACATCTGAGGCCGAGGGAGAGGTAGGGCTCCACCGCCCGCCCCCCCCCCCCTGAGGCCTGCGATGGGACGTCCAAGAGCCTGGGAGCCCCCCTCCTCGCATCGTGGCAGAGGAACCGAAGGAACCGAAGGAACCAGCACGGGGCCCTTAAAGTGGCACACTGTATTTATTTTGTAAAAAAAAACAAACACACACTTGACAGAGTGAGGACAGAGGGGGGGGGGGGGGATTTTGGAATCCAAAGATGGCTTACAGGACTTCTCCGTAGACTGCCGTTGCATCTTGGGAGATCAGACCAGGAGATGCAATCATGGAAGAGACATTGAAGCGTCGCTGCTGGTGTAAAGTACTCACAGAAGAACAGGACGCCGCTGCCTGGGGTTTGGATCGTTCCGGTTTTGGTTTAGCACTACAGAGCTTCTTTGACGCATTATCATTTTTGAAAAACAAATTGGAAGATGTAGTGATTAGCAATACCACTTTATTTCTCTCATTGCACTGGTACGTCGTCTTCGCATAATTTATTCGCAATGAGGAGGCTTGTTTCCCCCCCCCCCCCCCCCCGCTAGCGAAAGGTTCTGTGCGTGCCGCGTCTGGGCCCAGCGGGTCTTCAAAGCCAGGACCCGAGACGTGGCGCCGAGACCGGTGGTTTTTGGTGTGTTCTTCTGCCTGCCGTATCCCGCCACGCGCTTCACGACTCCGTTAGCGCGGTTTCGCATCCCGCACACGTCCCATAGCTTTAGCTAATCGTACGCCCGAGTTAGCGTCGGCGCGCGTCACCAGAGGCGCTCGGCTAGATGTTCCGGAATGTCGCAGAAGCTCCGCTGTGCATTTTGACTTTAATACCTTCTCTACATATTCTGTGTTTTCTTTATTATTATTATTATTATTGTTATTATTATTATTTTTCAGGCTTTCCAGAGAAACAAGCTAAAAGAACAAATACAATGTAAGCTAGATGATGCTGGGAGCCATTGTCCCAGGAGCAGTATAGCCTGTAATGCTATGTCTTAATGCGTGCAATGTTGTCTTAATGCATTGTCAAAGTCTTTTGAAGTCAAACTTCAGCCTTTTTTTTTTATTTCTTTAATATTTTATATCAAATAGTGATTTCTATTAATTAAATAGAAAAAAATGTTATCGTTTATCCGTCTCATTTTGTCTTGATGCTGGTTACAGGAAGACAACTTGCAATTGTGTGTCTGTCAGACTCTACTAATTATAGACATTTTCTACCTCAACAATACAAACACACATTACTACTGTCACCCAAATACATACACTGTCCTACTGTCTCCCAAATATCAAAACCAACCATGTATCTCCCAACGTTTACCGTTTACTGCCTTTTCAGATGCACTGCCTCCCAGCGAGTGTTTACCAGTGAAAGGGTAGCGCCGTGTTGCTGAAAGTCCTTGAAGGTCCAGACTCACTCAGTGTTTCACTCACACAGAACCATGGGCCGGTTGGGAGCCGTTGGGTTTGCTCTGCTGCTTCAACCGGTGCTGTACTTCACCCTGACAATGCCTTTGTTGCAGTAGAAAATACAGTTTAAAGGCAGAGGCTTTGCTCACAGATGAGCAACAGCCCTTTCATGGGTCTGTCTTTTTTAGGTACCGGGGGAAGAGGCTTGGGTTTTTATCTTCACTGGTTCAGTCTTCTGCCCTGAAGTAGCAGGCCCATGAGCAACACCTGTTCGTCCTACGATGACGGCCTGTGTGAGGAGGTGTCATCTATCACCTACTGACGAAGAGCGCATCAGATAGAGATGTGCTCTGTGTTCATAAAGCCTACATTGACCGAGCTAAACACATCATGTCAGATTCAAATTTGGTCATTCTCAGTATTTATTTTTTTAGATATGGGAATGAAATTTGTTCTCTACATTTGACCCATCCTATGGCACATGGGAGCAGTGAGCTGCTATGTTCAGCACCCGGGGAGCAAGTTGGGGTTCAGTGTCTTGCTCAAGGACACTTCAACGTGTGGACAGTTGGAGGAGGGGAATCGAGGGAATCGAACCACCGACCCGCTCTTTCCACCTGCTCTACCCACTGAGCCACCGCCACCCTGTTGGATTTGACAATGTTCTACTCATAATCTGCAAGTATTTGAATATACAGTATGTTGATCTACCAATATTAGAATATATAAATATATAAAATACAGGATGGTGATGACGTTGCAAAATATTTTTCCACGTGTCATCCAAACATGCACACACACACACACATAGTGAAATAATTACCCATACAAAAGTAGACACAGCGTCTCCAAGTAATTGGTCTTTCAGGTTGGATGAGTTCAGCCTACGCGGGGACAGAGAATTAGAGATAAGGAGACCGAGTCACAGAGAAAAGTCACAGAGCCGCGAGGTCTTCTCGCCCGGCCGGTGGTCCTCCTCTCCCTGTCGTGGGGCACAGAGCTCGGAAGAAGCCACTAATGGATCCATTAAGATGCCCACGCCGACTAACAATCTCGCTTTGGGAACCAGGTAAACGGGTTTTCTATTTTCAACGGTCACCGGACAAGGAACAAACAGACGCAGATGGCGCGTTGCGCTTAATCGACTCGTGCGTTGGACCATCAGGAGCGCAAACCGGAGGAGCGCAGCAACGCCAAGACACCAGGAGCAGCTTTTGTCATCCTCACTTCAGACACACGGCGGCCGTGTGTTGAAACGACGTTCGGTGCCCACTTCTCTTCCCCCCCCCCCCCCCCCCACCCCCCCACCCCCAGAGAGTCGTCCCCGTGTCTCTCTATCAGCGGGGTGTGGAGAGAGCGCTAATCCTCTTACTCCTGTCACAGAGGCGGAGCAATCTTTTATTGCGTGTTCACTTTTCCCTCTGCGTATATGGAGTGCGTGTGTGTGCCCTGCTGAGCGGAGCAATGCGCGGAGCAGCGCGTTGTGGCCGAAGTGAACGAACTAAAAGTGGGATGAATTCTCGTGGAATAGCAGTTTGAGCCGAAAGCCCAGCGGCAGCGGCAGCGGCCGGGCGGACAGATGCGCCAGCGGCGATGAGTCTCCTGCGGAACTTCAGCGTCGAGGCGGCGGTGCTCTTCCTGTCTGTCGCGCAGCTCAGCCAAGGTACTCCAACGAGACTGCTCGGTTTGGTTCTTGAGTGTATGTATGGCTGTCTTTAATGCTAGCATGAGAACGAGGTTTTGGGGATTTTGTTTGTTTTTTCAAATTGCCTAGAGACTTCTTTTTTCTTATAGGCCTAATGGCACAGGACCCATAGTTTACATCCATGCCCGGAATTAAGTTATTGTGAAGTCTTGCACGGCAGAACATGTGGACGTTTTAGTAGTCTGAACTATCGTGTATTAGGAATATTATGTTAATTATGTTAATTATGTTAAAAGGATAAATGGAAATAGAGAGGGGTGCTTCGCTACTTGGGAGGCAACTGCTAGAACTTGTTCACTGCAACTTTGACAAGAATGAAATATAGTGTAGGGCCTAAAATATTCTACCAAAAAACAGCTTCGTTTGCCAGTGCACACCAGCCATGGTTTGAAGGGTAATCCCCTGGACGCCAGAGCTCTGTTCTGAACAGCTGGGTGATGCTGCACTCTAAATAAACAGCAGTGTTTCTAAATAGAAACACGAGCAGAACAGATGTCAGAGCAGGTGACTCACCTGCAGCCACCGGCCACGTTCCTGTCCGTCAACCCGTTGAACCATCACGGCCGGTTGCCAACATGGCGTGTTTTTATGTTCCAGGTATTTCGTCAGACTTCTCGGGATCTTATCGGTTTCCGCCAGAGGCAAACACGCTGCTTGCTCTACGGTCCGAGCGGGACGCGTCTTCGGTTTCCTATTCCTGATGTTCCTTACACACACGTCTGTTGTGTCGTCGTCTGCTGCTCAGTTACCAAACTCAATATGTACTAGGATCTGAAGATCTGGGAACACTCCGATCTCAAACAAGAGCGCTTGGCATTGTTCATTCACTTTGTCGTACTTTGCCCTAATATTTGCTTAGTGTAGCCCTATACTTCCTAAGCAAGCACCGCTTTCTGTTAACAAGCGCCTCTTGTGCGCGGCGGAGCGCAGGTAGGCTGCGCGTGTTTAGCGTGTTTACCCGCAGCAGCATCTCGCCGGAGCAGTTCTCTGGTTCTCCGCATCTATCTTTCTAGAATCAATGTCATTTGTCAAAATTCAACGTTTTTTTTTTTTTTAATGATCAAGAATGTAAGAAAAATATTTATAATAATACAGATACACTTGTTAGGCAATTATCATGATCAGCATATTTGATTGACAGTTATATTTAATACATGATGATGCCGTATCATTCGCATTACTCAAGAGTGCAAAGGGTCACCGTGGTGTTTTAAAAGTTGCTGTTATAAAGCAGTTAGTTATGCGCCATGACGTGGACTTAGACAGGTAGGCTAATGATTTGTATCTTAGCAAGATACAAATCTTTCTCAATGTCATCTTAACAATATGCAAATATGTCTTTTTAGCTAAAATATGATATGCAAATATGATTTGCATATCATACTTTTCATTTATGTAGTCAGTGAGACTAAATAACCCCCCCCCCCCCCCCTCCCCCCTAATTTAGTGTGCACACACTTTATATATTTGACTTATGACCTCCAATCGGTCACCAAAAACTTGAGACGTTGAACTCTGATCCCCCTTGTGAGCACACGTGTTACCGCGCGACCGAAGGCGAAGAAGACGCTCAGTCGCTGACTGTTGGACTGGCGGTGGCCGCGCTGCACGGCCGGTCTCCCAGCAGGGGGGGCCGGTCTCACAGCAGGGGGCGGCCGGCAGCAAAACCACCACACGCACGATGGGCGATGTGACCGGCGGCAGCCTTCTCCTCTCCGGCCAGGCATGACGGCAGCTCCCAGAAGAGCAACGGCTTATCTTGGTGTTAGACTAAGAGGCATTACCCTTACCTCCAGGAGCAGAGTCCTCCTTACGTAACCCCCCCCCCCACCCCCTCACCCCCACCTCCACCCCGCTCCTCCTCAGATGTGTGAAAAAGGACAGCAGTCACAGCCAGGGTTCCTTCCCTCTCGGCGTGCCTCATCCCGGCAGCGTGAGTGCGGCTGCGTCGAGCCGCCCGTTGCCAAGGCAGTTTTCCACGCTGCTGTGAATGTGAAATTCAAATGTGCCACGAAAAAAAAAAAAAAAAAAAACGAACAAACAAACCAGGAGGAGGAGGAGGAGGAGGTTTCAAAATGTGCCTGCCTGGCTGTTTTTTTTCGCGGTGGCGTCGAATGGGGGGGCTGTGTTTACTACCGAAACAACCAGCCATGGTGGCTCTTCTTGAGAGCACGGTTGCTCCACCGCTGCCGTCGTACTGGTTTAGTCGGCCCCGGGGGTTTTACCACGCGCTGCTCTCACGGAAACAACGACAGCTGCTGGATGAACGCCTTTCCCCCTTTGGTCATCGCGCCGTACGTTTATGGGTTTGCAAACGGCGGGGTCTGCATCGATGAACAATATAGTTATTCTAATAGTTATCCCGCAGTTATTCTTCATAACCGTGTTCTATTTGCCGGGTCAAAAGTAACCCCGCAGGTAGGTCACGGCATGACCTATGACCTGACCTCCCGACCCCCTGACCTCCGACTCGACCTCCGAGCGGCAGCCATGGCGCGGTCATGGCGACGCGGACAGCGTGCAGAGAGGAGGGGGGGGGGGGGGGGGGGGGGGGGTGTGGGGGGGGCTCGCTGACTGTGTCCCCGGTGGTCCTCCAGCCCTCAGGTGCGTGTGCCACCTGTGCAACAACCACACCTGCGAGACGGAGCCGGCGGGGGCCTGCTGGAACTCGGTGACGCTGGTGTCGGGCAAGGAGGAGCGGGTCCAGTCGTGCCTGACGCCGGCCCAGTACAGCGGCCAGATGTTCTGCTACGGCTCCCACAACCTGTCCAAGAGGCACTGCTGCTCCACCGACTTCTGCAACAACGAGACGCTGCGCCTGTACTCGGGTAGGCGGGGGACGGAGGCCGGGGCCGCCCTGGGGATGGGGGGGTGGTGGCGGTGGCGGTGGTGGTGGTGGTGGTCGGTGGTCGGTGCTCGCTCTCTCTCTCTCTCTCTCTCTCTCTCCCCTCATCTCTCGCTCTCTCTCCCATCTCTTTTCTCTCTCTCCTCTCCTTTCTGTCCGCTCCTCCCTCCTCCCTCGTCTCAGTCTTCTCCTCTCCCTCTTCTGTCCACTCTCTCCTCTTTCTCTCTCCTCTCTCTCTCTCTCTCTCTCTCTCTCCCCTCATCTCTCGCTCTCTCTCCCATCGCTTTTCTCTCCTCTTCTTTCTGTAAGCTCCTCCTTCCTCCCTCGTCTTACTCTTCTCCTCTCCCTCTTCTGTCCACTCTCTCTCCTCTCTCTTGCTTATCTCTCTTCTCTCCCTGTCTCTTCTCTCTCTCTCTCTCTCTCTCTCTCTCTCTCTCTCTCTCTCTCTCTCTCTCTCTCTCTCACTCTCCTCTACTCTCTCCTCGCTTTCTCCTCTCAACCTTCTCTCTCTCCCTCTCTCTCTCTACCCCTCTCTCTCTCCCCCCTCATCTCTCTCCTGGTATCTTCTCACACATGGGTCTGTCTGCATTAGCGTGGCAGGCTAGACAGCTGTCCTCAGCCAGACGCTGTCGTGGCTGATCCCGCGTTAGATCCTGTGATGTAATGGTGCTGCTGGCGGAGGTGCCAGGGCTCCATCACCTGTAGCTCACCTCGTCCACGTTCACGTAGGCCCCGGTTGGTGCGGTAGACGGTTTCTCTCTGTGTACATGTTATGTTTTTGCGTTGTGGTTTTGTGTTATTATTTTTGCCCGCCATCTCTCCAGTCCCAAGCATTAGAAAATGTAGAACACTGTGTGTTTTACCTGAGGAAGGTCGAGTCTGATTTATTTAGTTTTGTTTGGGGTACTTTTGAGCACCATTAAAGCAAAAAAAAAAGTATCCAATCTCTGCACAACACCATGCCCTTGTCCTTCGACTTGAAGAGCCAGTACAAAAGGTTGTCCTGCCCTGGTTATTAGTTCAATCTTTACTTTGAAGTCCTCTCATAACACTTTGCTCTGTGTCTATTTCTCAGTGCAAACAGTCACTTGGTCTGAGTGGCGGCTTGTGTACATTGCAGGGTAGTTAGTTAGGGTTTTGCTACCTTGACAGTATTTGGGCTACTGACATGACTGACAGCGACTTGAGTCTATTTACCAGACTCAAAGGCATTCATTGAGTCAGCAGAGTTTGTACTGAACATTTTGCCCATCAGCTGTCTTTGGCGCTTGCTCTTGTTACATTGATGGTGGGAAATGCCGACATGCAAGTGTTTTCCTGTTTACCGTTGCTGCTGATGAATGGAGGTGATCAATGCCACGAAAAGTAAATCTTCCAACTTTGCCGCCGCCGTTGGGACAAATGTTGTTGATGTTATGGATGTGATTCTCAGTGAGCTGTGGAGAACCGAAACGACGTAAATGGAAGGTCGGATTACACAGGCGCTTTGTCTGGGTGTTTGGGGACAGGCTGTGTGTGTGTGTGTGTGTGTGTGTGTGTGTGTGTGTGTGTGTGTGTGTGTGTGTGTGTGTGTGTCTGTGCGTGTGTGTGCGTGTGTGTGTGTGTGTGTGGAGGGGGGGTAGGCAGATAGACAGACACCAGAATCAATCAGTCTACCGCTCTGCTATTGACAAAACATCACCATACTCTGTGCTCTGTGTACCTCCTCTTGCTAGCCTTACGTAGCACATTTACGTAGATGCTCATTCACCCCCCCCCCCCCCCCCCCCCCCCCCACCCCCCCAGTCTCTTGAAGCACTTTCTGCCCTTCTGTGGGGGAAGAATTACGTGGTTTTTACTGGTGCAGCTTCTGGCTTTGTAAGACTTTGAATAACATGTTGTGTGTGAGCCATGCCGTGCACTTGTTACGTTACAGGCCCTTGTGTGTTCTAGATTCTGGACTGGTCTGTGCTCCAGTTGGCTGTGAGGTGGAGATGATTCTGATTATTAAGGGTGTTTGAGACACGCCAGTTAGTTCAGAGAACTCAGAGTACTTTGTTTTTGTGTCAGTCTGCATGGCAAAAGCCATTTAGAGTGATGACACTTGAAATCACTTTATTTCAATCAAATGTTAAAAATGCTTGCATTGATTTAATATGGGGAAAAAAAAGTCATCATTAAATCCAAAGAATCATAGTGAGTGATACTGTTAAACTGACATTCCCGGGACTTTCCGGTGTTGATGATTCTGTCCACAGAGACGTCAGCAAAATAACGAGAAAAGAGATGATGAATGCTTTTACTGGTGACTAGATAATCCCATCTGTCCTCAAATGACCACCGAATAAAAACATAGAGAGCTATATAAAACTTGATCATCGTGGAAATGTTGTGGGGATGTGATTTCTTGTGCGGTGTTGGTGATGGAGATCCTCACTGTTCTCAAGGACAGAGCGTTGGTAAGCTACAAGGAGAAACTACTCTAAATGGGTTTGTTGACTGTCTGCAAGCAGGCTATTACAGGGCTGTAATACATTGGAGACGAACGCATCCATCATTTTTGGACTCACTTTCTCGCTGTCATGGGGAAACAAAACATATTTTAAACACAGTGTTCACATCCAGTGTTCACGGCTTGTGCCTTGCTAATCCGGAATCATGACATAATTACATTACAAGTTGCATTATGAATCAAATTGTGATCTAATGATACACATGCGTGTTTTAATTGTTGACTCCGTGGTGTGAAGTCCTGGGCAGGGCGGCCGCTCAGTGGCTGTTTAGCATGCAGTCCTGAGCTTAGCGAAGGGAAACGCGTAGCCTGGTATCTCTGCCGCTATAGAACAGTCATTAGCGAGATGAGGTCTCTGCATCGAGCCGTGTTGTGTCTAGCAGTCTGGCCCGGCTTCGGTCGCTCCCCCGCCACAGCCACCGGGCCCGAAGCGAAAAAGAAAGGATGTTTCTAAAGATAGTTTGTCCCAAATCCCACAAGAGGATCATTTATTTAGACGCCTCGAACTGCGAGGTTTAATCCCAAAATAGAGCCAGACAGAATGCCGCCAGATTCGTCATTTGCATTCCGCTCGTTGTCTTGTTGGCTGTCATAGCTTTGTGAGTGTCGACGCCGCTTAATGGAAGACAAACTTCTCAAGAAGCTTCTTTACAGTTCTCTCCACTGAGCACTGAGAGAAAGACCACTAGAGGGCAGTCTAATCAATGTGTGAATACAATGTGGACGCTTTGACGTTGGACACGAACCCGGACCGTGTGCGTTTTGTGTTCTATGAATAGGACTACACATCAATATTCTGATATGTGATGCCCACTTGATAACCCTAATGATGTGCCGCACACCGCTGATGGCGAGGCTAGGTAATGGGTGACTGGTGCCACCTGAGGAATGACTCTGTACATGTTATGATGGAGTAGCCTGATGTCTGCTATGGTGTCGCACCTAATGGTGGTTATGTCACTTGTGTGTTGTATGCTTGGTCTTATCTAAGCTGGCCTTCTACATGTGTTTACCTTGGATGATGGCACAAGGGATAGTAACATCTTGTCCTGTGTGTATCAATGAATGGAGTCTCTAGATCAGTCTGTAGATTATTATATGCGCCATATTTCCTCATAGCCAAAACTCATACCAAACGTGTCCTTGTGAAATGTGCGTCATCTGTGTTGCTTTGTGATGATTGTGTACACTCCTTGCTGTCAGTCCCTCCATTGTGTGTCTTCTGTGTCTGTACGTGGGCTCTCCTCCCAGTGAAATGCTTGTGCCTGCAAAGGCCAGCAGACACCACACCGCAAGACAGTGTGACAGTCCGGACCGGGGAGAGCAATAAAGACATAAAGCCGCCGCACAGCAAACAACTTAACAGATTACAGTTGTGGTCACAAGTGCTTGTTGCGACCACTACCACTACATTTCACCTCTTAGTGTATGCCTGGATGTATGTACATTTATGTATATTTCTTTATGTATATTTTTGTATATTGTATTACATAGGCTTATATTTCACATAGGTTCTGTCTCTTCTTTCTTTTTTCCCTGGAGTATTGTAACGAATGCAATTTCCCTCAGGGATCATTAAAGTATGTCTGTCTGTCTGTCTGTCTGTCTACAGTCATGCTACAGTCATGTGTATCTATCTATATACAGACCATGTCTAACAGTGTACCTCTCCATGGCTGTGCGTGTCAGGGAGGCCGTCTGCGGGGCCGGGCTGGGCCGGGGTGGAGCTGGCCCTGGTGGTGGTGCTGCCCTGCTGTCTGCTCGGCGTGCTGGTCCTCCTGGGGGTCCTGACCCTCCACAGCCAGCGCTGCTCCTACAGGCGGGCCAACAAACAGGACCCCGAGGAGCCCCTGGAGGACCTGGTCCTCATGTCCCCCGACAAGTGTCTGAAAGAGCTCATCTACGACATGAGCACCTCGGGCTCGGGCTCCGGTAGGTGGAACCGCGTCGCCATGGGGGCAACGCGTCATCGGGGGCAACGCGTCGTCGGGGGCAACGCGTCGTCGGGGGCAACGCCTCGTCGGGGGAACCGCGCGGTAGACTCGTTAGATGATAAGTCATGTTGGATGAGTGGCTGGAGAGAGCAAAGATCAGTAAAAAAAAAAAAAGATAAAGTAAAGAAACATAAAAAATAAAAAAAAAGCTAAAAACCCAACAGAGAAGCTAGGCTAAGCTAAGCTACGATAAAATAAGCTAAGCTAAACTAAAGATCAACCGTCAAGCCCCTCGAGACGACGCCACGATAAAGCGCGCCGGCGGCTTTCGAACCGAGCCCTCCCCTGGTCCGCGCCCCTCCTCCCCTCACGCTGCCTCCCCCTTCCCCCCCCCGGTCTCCCCCAGGTCTCCCGCTGCTGGTCCAGCGCACCATCGCGCGGACCATCGTGCTGCAGGAGTGCGTAGGGAAGGGCCGCTTCGGCGAGGTGTGGCGGGGGAGGTGGCGCGGCGAGGACGTGGCGGTGAAGATCTTCTCGTCGCGGGAGGAGCGCTCGTGGTTCCGCGAGGCCGAGATCTACCAGACCGTCATGCTGCGGCACGAGAACATCCTGGGGTTCATCGCCGCCGACAACAAGGGTAAAGGAGCGCGTGTGTGTGTGTGGGGGGGGGGGGTCAGGGGTCGGGAAGTCAGGTGGGTGACGGCTGTAGGCCCGTGGTGACATACATGGTTAAGAGGCGTGTTGCTCAGGGAGGCACACGCCTGTGCATGTGTCTGATACTCTGATGCTGTTTTTAACATACGAGTAGGCCTGCTATCCATTTATGTCAGTCAGTACGTTTACATGCAGCAAGAAATTCGAATTTCTAATCGTATAAGACATCGTTCGGACTTTTTAAGTGCATGTAAACACCTTAATCCGACCTACTTCGGACCAACTTCGGACCTATTTCGGACATCTAAAATCGGATAACTACACCTGGATAATTCGATCATAGTCGGACTTTTAACGGCATGTATACTCAGCAATCGGATCTGAATCGGATTTTGCATTCTGCGCATACGCATCGCCATTCTTCACATGAGCAGCGCCACATAGCGTCCAGAGTCAGCCCATGCTCCGGCTGTTAATCCGATTCTCTGAACGGCACGTATACTCTGACAAGTGATCCGGTTTTACGCATGTCATTATCTGATCCGATCAGAAATTCGAATTTCTTGCTGCATGTAAACGTACTGAGTATGCCTTTTGGTTTGCTACGATGGGGGCATAGTCTTTGGATTTCACACTATAATCCACTGTCTCTGTTTTTAAGATTTCTAAAATCACTGAATCATTGTTTAATAATTAATAATAAATGATTGAATATGAATAATGAAAGATTTAGTGTTTGTTTTGGAAAGGTGTCTTATTGGCCGTGGGATCCACTATCGGCCCAGAACCATTGTGCTCTTCATCTTGTGTCGCTCCAGACAACGGCTCGTGGACCCAGCTGTGGCTGGTGTCAGAGTACCACGAGCACGGCTCCCTGTTCGACTACCTGAACCGCTACACGGTGTCCGTGGAGGCCATGGTGCTGCTGGCCTCCTCCCTGGCCAGCGGCCTCGCCCACCTGCACATGGAGATCATCGGCACTCAGGGTAGGTCTCAGCCGTCCTACCGCCACTGTGTAGTGCTGGAGTACCCTACTACTGGAGAGTACTACTACTGAGAGTTTTATACTGGAGAGTACTAATACGGGAGTATACTACTACTGGAGAGTACTACTACTGAGAGTTTTATACTGGAGAGTACTAATACTGGAGAGTACTACTACTGGAGAGTACTACTACTGAGAGTTTTATACTGGAGAGTACTAATACTGGAGAGTACTACTACTGGAGTATACTAGTACTGGAGAGTACTAATACTGTAGTATACTTGTACTGGAGAGTGCTAATACTGTAGTATACTAGTACTGGAGAGTACTAATACTGTAGTATTCTAATACTGTAGTATACTACTACTGCAGAGTACTAATACTGGAGTATATTATACTGGAGAGTACTAATACTGTAGTAAACTACTACTGGAGAGTACTAATACTGGAGTATACTATACTGGAGAGTACTAATACTGTATTATACTAGTACTGACAAGTACTAATACTGTACTGGAGAGTACTAATTCTGGATTATACTAGTACTAGAGAGTACTAATACTGTAGTATACTCATACTGGAGAGTACTAATACTGTAGTATACTACTACTGGAGAGTACTAATACTGTAGTGTACTTCTACTGGAGACCTTGCAGATGTTCTTCACTCTGGTGAACTACAGGACATTGTACTGAGGGACAGACAGGATTATGCCGGTGTGGAATAAATCCTCTCTCCAAAAAAATAATGACGCAGGTCTTTTTAAATCCCCCTCATTAGCCACTTTATACCATTCATATTTTTATTAGATATTTTAATTTAATACCAGAGACCAATCTGTGGAAGTAAAAAGTTTCAGAGTTGGTTCCCAATCTAAATGTTGGAACGCAGGTCTTCTAGAAGCTCTCATCATTTATTTAGATGAAGGTCATTCATCACGGAGTAGTCCAGCAGGACTGCTGGAGGAACTTCACAGGAACTTGAACTCAAATGTTAAGATATGTAAATTATACTTCTGCATAATGTATATACCTGTAGCAAATCTGGAAATATTTATACATTATACATCTTCATAATGTATAGATATACATATATAATACTATGTATATTATGTATATATGTATACTATGTATATTATGTATATATGCATACATTATACATCTGGTATATAATGTATATACATACAGACATCGTAGGACTATATCATGTATGTATATACAGACATTATACATATATATTGTAGATATACATAGATATGTAGATATGTAGGCCTATATAATGTCTGTACATCCACGCCCTCCAGGGAAGCCTGCGATCGCCCACCGGGACATCAAGTCCAAGAACGTTCTGGTGAAGAAGAGCGGCACGGCGGCCATCGCTGACCTGGGTCTGGCCGTGAAGCACGACTCCAACGCCAGCACCCTGGACATCCCCGCCAACCACCGGGTCGGCACCAAGAGGTGGGCCGCTGGGTGACGGGGTCCGGGTGGTGCAGTACACCGAGGAAGGGTTCTGGGTGGTGCAGTATAGATAGCCAGAGGGATGTGGGTGGTGCAGTACACATAGCCAAAGGGATGTGGGTGGTGCAGTACACTGAGGCAGGGGGTTCTGGGCGGGGCAGTATAGATAGCCAGAGGGATGTGGGTGGTGCAGTACACTGAGGCAGGGGGTTCTGGGTGGTGCAGTATAGATAGTCAGAGGGATGTGGGTGGTGCAGTACACATAGCCAAAGGGATGTGGGTGGTGCAGTACACTGAGGCAGGGCGTTCTGGGTGGGGCAGTATAGACAGTCAGAGGGATGTGGGTGGTGCAGGACACTGAGGCAGGGGGTTCTCGGTGGTGCAGTATATATAGTCAGAGGGATGTGGGTGGTGCAGTATAGATAGCCAAAGGGATGTGGGTGGTGCAGTACACTGAGGCAGGGGGTTCTGGGTGGGGCAGTATAGATAGTCAGAGGGATGTGGGTGGTGCAGGACACTGAGGCAGGGGGTTCTCGGTGGTGCAGTATAGATAGTCAGAGGGATGTGGGTGGTGCAGTACACTGAGGCGGGTGGTGTGGGTGGTGCAGTATAGATAGCCAGGGGGATCTGGGTGGTGCAGTACACTGAGGCAGGGGGTTCTGGGTGGGGCAGTATAGATAGTCAGAGGGATGTGGGTGGTGCAGTATACTGAGGCAGAGGGTTCTGGGTGGTGCAGTATAGATAGTCAGAGGGATGTGGGTGGTGCAGTATAGATAGCCAGGGGGATGTGGGTGGTGCAGTACACTGAGGCAGGGGGTTCTGGGTGGTGCAGTATAGATAGCCAGAGGGATGTGGGTGGTGCAGTACACCGAGGCAGGGGGTTCTGGGTGGTGCAGTATAGATAGCCAGAGGGATGTGGGTGGAGCAGTATAGATAGCCAGAGGGATGTGGGTGGTGCAGTACACTGAGGCGGGTGGTGTGGGTGGTGCAGTATAGATAGCCAAAGGGATGTGGGTGGTGCAGTACACTGAGGCGGGTGGTGTGGGTGGTGGAGTATAGATAGCTAGGGGGATGTGGGTTGTGCAGTACACTGAGGCAGGGGGTTCTGGGTGGTGAGGTATAGATAGTCAGAGGGATGTGGGTGGTGCAGTATAGATAGCCAGGGGGATCTGGGTGGTGCAGTACACTGAGGCAGGACAGGCTAGTGGTTAGGGCGCGTTGACCCCTAGCAGAAAGGTTGTGGGTTCGAAGGAAACAAACGCTGGCTGAACGTTAACAAGCTCGCTTCTTTGATTCCCACCGTTTTGTCGATGGGACACCATTACCCAGAATGCATCTACTCGTTTCCACCCGTGCTCGTATTAGCAGGGGATTGTTTATAGCTCTGCCGGTGCTGTGGCAGGTGAGATGGCAAAAAGGATTTGGCTGGTGAAAAACAAACCAAGTAGGTTGCCCAGGAAGGGGGTTAATGTAGTTCATAAGCCTCCTGTGCTAACAATCACTTTATCTGATGCTCTCTCTGGCTGTCTCAGAATAGAAACAGTTTTACAATCCAATATTTTTTGCATTACAATGTTACCAAACTGTATGGACCTACAACATGATTCCTACAACAGGAATCACGTATTATTGAACTAAAATCGATTTTTTTTTCTATTTTAGTTCAATAATACACGATTCATGTTGTAATTATGCTGAGAAGATTTGAAGACCATCCTGACCTCAAGATGTAATTCATTGTGTGAAATGTTGTAGATGTGACCATTCATTTTCTCCAGAAACATCCAAACACAATCACATAATTAGTTTTAATTTCAATCGATATTGGCGAAAGACTTTGATGGAAGATTTGAGCAGCACATTAAGTGATCCAATGTAATAAAAGAATGTAGAGGAAGGACATTCTATAACACTTTCAGAGATTTAAATTAATAAATGGAGTAGTAGAACATGCTGTCTTTTTACTATGACCTACAACTTTTTGTTACTCTTTCAGACTTTTCATGAATAGTTGCTGACCTTGCGCAATGTTCCAAACTCAAGATCGGTGACGAAATATTTACTTGAATACTTTTTTATGAATGAATGCGATGCCGGTCAGTATTGAGGTGAGCAGAAGAGCAAGGTCCCTTCTCAAGCCCTCTGAGAGTTCACCAACAGTACGTTGCTCTTTACTGCAATGGAATCAACTACTAAAAGTCTTTTTTTTGGTCACACATGAACTCACTGAAGGGGAACCAATGGCTAATAAAGACTTAATAATTACTTAATTTATTTTTATTTTTATTAATTTGTTACATTTTTTGATTCACATATTTATTTGACCAATATACATTTTTGGACAGTGCTATCTTCACAGCATCTCATGATACGCAGTCGCAGATGAAAGTATTTTTTTTAATCGCATCCCTGTGTACGACGGGTGTTAGCTACATTAAATAACCCAAATAACCCTGTTCCCTCGCCTGCTTCCTTCGGCTTCGTATTACTGATTACTCTGGACTCTGGGACTTTCATTCATTCAATATTCACCAGCTAGCCCTTATTCATCAGGCAGGGGAGCAAGTCGAACTGTAGAAGGCAGGAGCAACTTGAGCTTCATGCCAGAGACTGTTTGTAAAAACGAAAGGCACCAGAAGGACATTCAAAGGAGATGGTTCTAAAGCTGGACGTGCCTCACCGAGCTGACCTGCTTCTCCTCAGGTACATGTCCCCCGAGCTCCTGGACGACTCCATCAACATGAACAGCTTTGAGTCATTCAAGAGGGCTGATATCTACTCTCTGGGCCTCGTCTTCTGGGAACTGGCTCGCAGATGTTCTGCCCAGGGTACCTGGACACGCACACGCACGCATGCACACGCACACACACACACACACACACTTTGGTGACGGTGACACGCACCGTCACCTTCCCCAGAACCTTGGTCCCACACACTCACACACACACACACACACACACACACACACACACACACACACACACAGACAATGACACACACAGACCCATGTAGAAGGAACACACACGCGTAGCCCATGAACACGTACATGGACACAAGCATGCACACTCACGCACACACACACGCCACACACCCCAGACATAGAAGCTTCTAAATGGCCCAGACACACAGTCCATGTCACCGCTCACATGACCCTTGTGTTTCCCAGGACTGAACGAAGACTTTCAGCTGCCTTACTACGACCTGGTGCCTTCAGACCCCTCCGTGGAGGACATGAGGAGGGTGGTGTGTGACCAGAAGCTACGCCCCAGCATCCCCAATCAGTGGCAGAGCTGTGAGGTGAGCAGAGAGGACCTCAGACAGGCAGTATCTTCTCGCCTTCTTCAGTGTGATGTTAGTTAGTGGTTGGCTTAGGCTTCTCCAGTATTATGCTCTAGACGACTTAGTGATAGTTATATTATTAATTGTACGATTGCGTTTGTTGCTAAACTGTTTATAGAGATCAGGAAAGGCCTGGGGGTTCACTAAAGAAGCTAATGGATGAGGACTAAGATAAGATGAGATAAGATATTCCTTTATTAATCCCCCTTAGGAGAAATTCACAGTGACCAGCAGTACAGGGGATAGATGAGTGCAATAAAAACCTGACTATAGACAATAAACAATAAATAGATTTACCTAGACAAGATTAGATTAAATTAAGTTAAATGTGAGCACTTAAAAGTCAGATCGGTGAAATAGTGAGAACCTATACTAGAAACTGAACTCTGAAGGGGCCCCTAGTGGCTTTAGTTAGAACACATGGTGATCCATAGAGGCATAGCAGTGGCGCTGAAGATATTATGTCATACACAGTATCCGCTATTGACTTAAAGTACAGAGGAGGAGGAAGATGGAGTGCTAAAGAGTTTTCCAGTCCTAGGTGTTTGCGTTGGATGAAGGCCTCTTAGCATGCGCGGGGCTGCTACGTACATGCTAGTGCCCGGTGTGTTCCAGTGGAAAGCGATGTGCCCGCTGACCGCGCTGGGCCACCTGTCTCCACCACAGGCGCTGCGCGTGATGGGGAAGCTCATGAGGGAGTGTTGCTACGGCAATGCGGCCGCACGCCTCACCGCTCTCCGGGTCAAGAAAACCATCTCTCAGGTGACCGTTTTCAAGGACGTCAAGGATTAGACCCGATGTCCCAACTGCCGCCCGTCGCCCCCGCCCCCCTCACTCCCTGTCGCTACCGTGCTCCCCCGCTGAATGCTGCTCTCTGGTTCCCCCCCTCTTGCTCCCTCACCCCCCCCCCCCCCCCCCCCCCCCCCGGGGCGAGGGAGGACGATGAGCGCTCGCCGCTCGCCACCCAATAGGATTGAAGTGACTTGAGAGGGATTACTCATCAGAATCTCTCTCTCTCTCTACTGCCCCCTGCAGTTCAGGGGCAAACAGTACAGGCACTCCGTGAGCCCATGCTTGTTTGTTTGGTGCCAAAGGGTTGCCGAAGGGTGTCGCGGGGTCGGCCCCCGTGTCCCCCCCCCGGTAGCGGGGCTGAACGCGAGCGGCCCCCCGGGAAGCACCAGCGAGCGTCTGGGGGGGGGGGAGCTGTCTGGAGAAGCCTCGCGTACACGAGGTGCATTCGAGTTCATGTCCTACTACCTCACACGTGGAAGTGCCCTGAAGCTTTAAGTTGCACATTTGGGAAACCACTTTTATGCCGTCTGTGCTCGCATTCATTGCATTGTTCTTGAGGAATGTAAGGAGGGATGTCTATTCGTTACGTATGGATATATATCTATATGTAATGCATTTAATGCAGATCGACTCAGTATCACTACCCCTCTGCAGGAGGATGCATGGGTTCAGCCACTCCTGGTTCATTGTTCTTTGGGAAAAATGTTTGTGAAAAGAAAGTTTACGTTAATGTATTTGCGTGGAATACAGCCTTGTGTCTAAGAAGGAATACCTAGAGTGTTTTTTTTCTATTTATCTTAGCTTTAGCAAAGCTTAGCTTTGAAGATGTCCTGCGACTAAATAATATTGTAGATTGAAGGCCTTTTGTTTGTGAACGTCCAGCACTTTAATGACTGACCATGGAATGCTTTGTGATGATTATTGAATGTATACATGTCTTTTTGTACTTTGTTTACTCATAGCTGTTATTTATTGATGTTGATAAAAAACAGTTGTCAGTAAATTATCTGGAAAATGAATCTAACACCCAGACTCAAGTTAATAACCTTAAAGTGAAGTGTTAACTTTGACGTTTAAGTATTTGAATTGTTAGAGATTTAATCTTATTTTTATGACATGGGATAAAGTCTCCAATGAGTTTTGCGGTCTAGCTTTGGACGTGTTTACTGTCACTCTCAGTTTGAGTGAAGGGCAGGATGATGACTCATAGCAGCACAGGAAGTGCTATCAATGTCCCACCTACACACGTTTGCATGCATTCAAACGTGATTATCTGGAATCGAAAAGCTTGTTTCTGTCGAGCGTGAACTGTCATGCACATGTGTGTGAATTTCGAGGTGACGTCAAACTCAATGGTCCTGAATGTATAAACCTGTGTTTCCAGTTCAAGTAAACCACGGAGTAAACTTTACAGTGTTCCTAACTGCCATGTCTGTCAAATTAGTTGGTCATTTACATGCTCTGAGTCAATGTTTACTGCGTTTGTGTTTGTAATGCAAATAGCCTGCTTTGTATATGCCATTTTTTTATGACCAGATCTCGAAAGTCATGAAAAGTGTGACTGCACAGGTAGCCTACAGTTAACTTGTGTAATGGATATTTTCTTGACCAATTATGTCCATGTTCTAATGTATTAATGTTTTAATGAGGCCTTCAGCTCATTGGATTGTCCTGATCATGTGACGCTGTGACAGAAGTTGTGGGCAGAATGAGAGCTGTGGTAGTATTAGATTAGGGTTAGGGTTAGGAGGGTTAGGGTAAGGTTAAGGTAGAGTTAGGTTAGGGTTAGGTTAGTTTAGGGTTAGGGTTAGGTTGGGGTTATGGTTAGGGTAGAGTTAGGTTAGGGTAGAGTTAGGTTAGGGTAGAGTTAGGTTAGGGTTAGGGTTAGGTTAGAATAGAGTTAGGTTACGGTTAGGTTAGGGTAGAGTAAGTTAGGATTAGGTTAGGGTAGAGTTAGGTTAGGGTTAGGTTGGGGTTAGGTTAGGGTAGAGTTAGGTTCAGGTTAGGTTACGGTCAGGTTAGGGTAGGGTTGGGGTTATGGTTAGGGTAGAGTTAGGTTAGGGTAGAGTTAGGTTAGGGTAGAGTTAGGTTCAGGTTAGGTTAGGGTTAGGTTACGGTCAGGTTAGGGTTAGGTTGGGGTTAGGTTAGGGTAGAGTTAGGTTAGGGTTAGGTTGGGGTTAGGTTAGGGTAGAGTTAGGTTCAGGTTAGGTTAGGTTAGGTTAGGGTTAGGTTACGGTCAGGTTAGGGTAGGGTTGGGGTTATGGTTAGGGTAGAGTTAGGTTAGGGTTGGGTCAGGTTAGGGTTAGCTGGTGCTGCCTGTGATGTATGGACCCAGACGAGTGATGTATATGTATGTATATATATATATATATATATATATATATATATATATATATATATATATATATACATACATACATATACATCACTCGTCTGGGTGAGAACACATTCAGAGAAGCCCAAACGGTACGCTGAAGCTCTGCCAGGTGTGGAGTGCACCTCACACACACAGCAGGTCCATACATCACAGGCATGTGTTCTCACCCAGACGAGTGATGTATATGTATGTATGTATGTATATATATATATATATATATATATATATATATATATATATATATATACTGTATATATATGTGTGTGTGTGTGTGTGTGTGTGTGTCGCTGTTATGTGTCTTCTGATCAGATGTGGATCTCATTATGTTCTCTTTGCAGTATTTATTGTATATAATAGTGTGTTCTATCTGTTGGTCAATAAATTATTTTTCCATAAGTGCACATTTAGTGGCCATCATTTATTGTTGCTGCAATATTAGTATAGATTATTCAGGACATGCATGTAAGAGTTTTTTTTTTTTAGTTCAGCCTTTGAGTGTATTTGTGTCACTGCCTATCAGTTGTGTGTTTGTGAATCAGAGCAGTCATACTGAGCCAGTGAGACCGATTGGCACAGGAAATGTCCCGGCTTCGGGGTCGATGACTGAAACTCTGACCACAGAACGAAACTATCTACATTGAACCGATGCGTCTGTTTTGAGCGTCTCCGTGATGACGCAGCAGAAACGCACATTTTAACACACTCAGCTTTCAGTCTCACTTCTCAATCTCAGAAGATGCGCGCGCGCGCGTGTGTGTCTGCGTGTGTGTGTGGGCATTGCAGCCGTAAAAAAAAATGTGAAATAGAATACCGCAGTAGCCTGTTAGTTAAAAATCTGTATTTAACAAGCTTTAATGTTATTACTCACAGACCTCAAACAAGTAAAGAAATGTGCACCTCCTATTCCTATGCTTTGGGGTAAATGTCTTCCAGTGGCTCGCTCCATCGTCCTGTTCTCTCTCCCAGCCAGGACCTGTGTGTGTGTGTGTGTGTGTGTGTGTGTGTGTGTGTGTGTGTGTGTGTGTGTGTGTGTGCGTGTGCGTGTGCGTGTGTGCGTGTGTGTGTGTGTGTGTGCGTGTGTGTGTGCGTGTGTGTGTGTGTGTGTGTGTGTCTGTGGGACCAAGGTTCTGGGGAAGGTGACGGTGCGTCTTTGCATCGCTGTTTACTGACACGAATCGCGAATCGATTGGCAAGAATTGCAGGTTGAAATGGGGACTTTTTGCTGGGGGGTGGGGGGGGGGAGAGTTGTGAGGAAAGACAGACAGCGTCTGAGCGCGGAGGTAACGACACCGCAGATGTCACATGATTCCGCTTCGACACCCCCGGCTGGCTGCACACACACAGCCAAGCCACGAAGAGCTAGAGTAGAGTAGAGTCCTATAGAGAGTCCTATCTCTATAGTACTCTAGAGTAGAGTAGACACGTCAGGGGGGCAGGGGACGGGATGGTTCTCTGAGCTCAGTGACAATCATCTCTCTATAGGCTCTCGCTATGTCCACTGTGAACCTTAACGGCGTTCCCCGGCAGCAGGACGGGTGCGACCTGGACAACTATCCGCGGAAGAAAAGCCACCTGTGGAGCTGGCGCTCCGGGAAGGGGAGCGTCGACGGACCGCAGCCCGGCGGGGGGCGCACACTGCCCCGGGGATGGAAGCAGGCGAGAGAGCGACACACACCCCCAAAACACAAGAGACCGCACACAATACACAGCATACAACTTGTATACCAGCAGAGGAGTGTCTTCATCATGTGTTTTCAAAACTCAAAAATACAGCAGAAAAACTCGACTCGACTAGTGCTGCCGTGTTCTTTAAGAATGTCTAGTCTCGAATCTGACTACTTTTAACTCACTCTATTTTATGATTTATCTGTTCAATAAACTGCGGAGCAAAGTTTATCTCCACGC
>JAXIVH010000010.1:4247385-4249885 GCA_036785325.1 Urophycis tenuis | reverse complement strand
GCGTCCGCAGGCACCTCCTCAGGCTGATCCCCGGACTGCAGCGCTCGGTGGAGCAAGACGTGGAGGAGGAGCTGGATGCAGGGCGACCGTGTAGCCTCCACTGTGATTAGTGGTGGAATCGTCAGAACAAAGGAACAACAACAAAAGTCCCTCTCGTGAGGCCAAGAAACGACACCTTGCGTGTGTGTGTGGGTGTCTGTTTTGTACATTTGAAACTTGGTGGCATCCATTTCCTCAATGTTCTTCCTGGTTTGAAGACTGCTCAGTCTCAGTGTTTTGATTGTGAAAAGTATTTCAGCAAGATGTACTCATATGTAGCGTGTTGAGTGAGGCCTACTGACGACTACTACCTTAAGTGTTTGTTTTGAGATGTGATAAGCATTAAGTATGAACACATGGACTGTGAACATCTTAACTATAAACATACTCTCCTTAATGCTCAGATGCAGAGTTCAGGGTTATGGTCATGTGTAACTAATGTAAATTAATTCTCACCCGTAGCAGAGCGTAATGTAACCAATGGGCATCTCGTCCGATCTTTTACT
Organism: Urophycis tenuis; assembly: GCA_036785325.1. NCBI lineage: Eukaryota > Metazoa > Chordata > Actinopteri > Gadiformes > Phycidae > Urophycis > Urophycis tenuis. The sequence continues at coordinate 4,249,340 of JAXIVH010000010.1, read as the reverse complement.
CAAGAAACAATACAAGTCTAGATAGGTTGATTGTAGTATGGTAGGAACATAGGTCGTCTATCTACTCTATAAGAAGTAGGCTACGGTAAAAATGCACTTGCCTATCACAAATACACATTTGCATTGTACATCGTTTGTAGAACATCGTTTGTAGAACGAACGGTATTTCAAGCGATATCAAACGGAATAATCTGAAACGTCTGATGCGTGCATGAAAAGTCTTTTGTCTTTTGTTTTGAGTGAATGCGCAGTGTTTTGAGTGTTTGAGAATAATGTTGTAATGCAATGTTGGGGGGAGTTGGTAGAGAGTGACACGTCGACGCCAGCAGAGGTTTGACACACGTGTTCACAATGTGCTGGTGCGTGCTCTGCTCACCACAAACGGCTCAACCCGCAGCAGGATGTGAGGAGGAGTCAAAAGTGTGTGACTTATTTCCACAGGTCATAGACCTGATAACTTATAACTGTATATTCTTTTTTTCTTTTCTTTACCAGAAATATGTCTCTGTGGTCATCATTGAGAAACCTACTTTTTTTCTCTCTCTTTGTAAAGACTTCAGAAAAAAACGCATTAATTTCTGAAACTCTAGATGTTATCCAGCAGATGGCGACGTACGCCTGTTATATCTGAACGCGGCCTTATTTTTCTATCTGTCTGTGTCTGCGGTGCTGCTAAATAGCTCAGATGCTGAATATGTTCCTGCGGTAAAGCGAATAGCAAAAATGTCTCTTTGCATTTTACCTTTCTTAATAAAGAATCACATTGTATTACCGTCCGACAATCACAATACCCACACAACCACACATGAGCACTCCGTAGACTAGAATTGCTCATCTGTATAGCAAAACTGTGTGTGTGTGTGTGTGTGTGTGTGTGTGTGTGTGTGTATGCGTGTGTGTGTGTGCGTGTGTGTGTGTGCGTGTGTGTGTGTGTGTGTGTGTGTGTATGCGTGTGTGTGTGTGTGTCTATAACACTACACAGATTGATAAGTATTAGGCCTCTTAATAGCAAGTTGGCGTTCATGCCAGTTAAGTATGATAACCCTTCTCTAGTTAAGGCCTTCATTTTAGTCTCCTGAATGAATTCATCCCCCCTCATATAGAAGAATACTTTCATGGCTCATTAGCGCGTGCTTAGTGCATGCTGGGTAAACCTATGAGGGAATGTTAATCTTCAGTCACAGAGAAGGTGGTCACCCAAGAGGGATTAGAGAAGCTGTACAGTCACAGCATTTGTGGAGGCCAACGTCAACAAAGGGTCTTTATTAGCCCCCCACAACAAAGCTCTGTTCTGCCCCAGCTCTGACCACATCGCACACCAGCACCAAAACACAACCAAGACATTTGCTCCAGTGAGAGAGAAAAAAAAAACAAAAAAACAAACAAACGACCGAGGACGGTGTTCTGCCATCACTCTTTGTCTCTTGTTGTTTTGTTGCCCGGACCCTTCGACCAGCTGTTCATTATGTGGGCCGCAACACGCACGCCATGCACCCGGAGTCCACCCGCCTGAAGCGAGCCCACCGCTGAGGAGACCCACGTTGCTTTAACTCTTGTTTGGGTTCCTCCGGCAGCAGAACAAGCCCGAACAAAGACTGAGACGAGGAGAAGAAGGAGGAGGAGGAGGAGGAGGAGTATGGAGTCTGAGAAGACCGGGACCCAGCCCGAGCATGCAGATCCGAGGGCTTCTGAGGAGGAAGCGTTGAGGTCGCGCGTGGTGGAGATCATCGGAGGAGCGGGCCCCCGAGCCAGACGGAGCCTGGGGGAGCCCGCCAAGGAGGCGGAGGCGGAGGCGGAGGCGGAGGAGGAGGAAGGAGATGACTCTGTCTTCTACGAGGATGACGGCCAGGCTCCTCGGCCTGCCGAGGAAGACGCCAGGCCCCGTGTTTGCGACGCCAGGAAGCGCAGGGAGGAGAGGCTGGTGGAGAGCGAGGGAGTAGAAGCACCTGGTCTCG
>JAXIVH010000010.1:4237385-4242385 GCA_036785325.1 Urophycis tenuis | reverse complement strand
TCAAAGTGAACTTTATTGTCAACCCTACCATGCAATTAGTGCAAGTAATTACACAGAGGATCGAAATTGCGTTTCCCCATACACTGCACTCCAAATGTCCAGTAGTAATTGTAACATACAACATATAACATAAGAGTGCAAATATACACCCAGACAGACAGTGGGCGTATACATTATACAGAATAGAGAGTAGAAAATTCACAGTGTGATTCAATGATGATATCTTGCTGAGGTGCAAAGTGCAAAAGTGCAGAACAGCATGTGGTTTTGTGATTAGCTCGTCAGATAATTAATTGCGGTGTGTATGTGTACTGTGCGTATGAGTACTACTAAAAACAACCAAAAACCACAATCTCGCAATGAGGAAATGTTGACAGTGACCACTTCCTGTCGCGACAAGATCAACTTCCGGTGCCAAAGCGTAAAAAAACCAAAGCGTAAAAAGAAAACGAACCTGATGGGGTCCGCGACAGTCAAGTTCCTCTGCTTTATGTACTCTTCCGACAGCGTGTTCCAGCCAAACACCAACGGCCACTTGAAGATGCCTCTCTGGAAGTTCTCAACCAGCATATAACTGGAAGACAATAAAGGGGACCGGGGCTCAAGGAGTTAAATACACATCGCAACACAGATCACACGCCTGTGATCACACACACACACACACACACACTCACTCACTCACTCACTCACTCACTCACTCACTCACTCACTCACTCACTCACTCACTCACTCACTCACTCACTCACTCACTCACTCACTCACTCACTCACTCACTCACTCACTCACTCACTCACTCACTCACTCACTCACTCACACTCACACTCACACTCACACTCACACACACTCACACTCGCACACTCATACACACGTGTGTGTGTGTGTGTGTGTGTGGACGCGCGGCCCGCTCACCTCATATCCTTATCCTTGATGACCTCGATGACGGGGCAGGCCACTTTCCTGCGGTCCAGGTAGACCCTCTCCAGCAGGGGTTCCAGCCAGCCCACGTTGCACTCCACATGCGAGTCCAGGAACGTGAGAACCTCACCTTTTGAGCAAACAACGGGAGGAGCAAGCTTTGAACTCGCCTTCCACCTACTCAACAGGATATCCTTTGTTTACAGACCCTATGTAGCGTGTTGACACAGCACATAATGCTACAATAATACGTTTATTTTAGGGGAAGAGGGGGAGACTCTATCTTAAAAAAAATCCTTATTATTAATCTTTTCTGTCACTGATGTGTAACAATGTTGTTAAATATAAGCACTCGTTAGATCCCAGGATTTGGGTTATGAAAGGTGGCGTGCGGGTACAGAATCCCACCTGCAGGCACACAGGAGAAGTATCATGCCCTCAGGACTTCCTGCTTTCTGCCTCAACCCCTAAACCTAACCAAGCGGTTGTGCCGCCCGACACACAGGACACAAACCCCGGGCCTTAAGCCCAGTGTTTGACCCACACATCCACCACGGCCTTCCTCCCTTACTGGTACTTTATGCTACGTCCTACCACGTCCCCCCTAGGCCTGGAGGGGGGAACCCGTCCCCCCCGAGGTCCTACCCTTAGCGATGGCAGCCCCCTCCAGCCGGGCCCGGATCAGCCCCTGCCTCTCCTTCAGCCGGACGATGCGGACCTTGGGCAGCTTCTTCATGTACTCGTCCAGCTGCTCCCCGAGGTAGTCTGAGGAGGAAAGAAGCGCATGATGACGGAGACGGAGACTCAACCTTGATATAGATATAGAATGGCATGCCATATGTTTGCGGAGAGGCAGCGTGACAATAGGGGCGAGTCACGACCTGTGGTGAACGCTCAAGTTGGCAGGATGAAAGGGAAACACATGGTAAGTTGCTACCGGTCGAAAGATACGCCCGCCCATTCTGACAGAACATATGTGACTGACGTGAAGCCAGTCGAGTCGGTTAGGAAGGTAAACAAACTCCTATGCGACACGTCACTCACTTTTCACAATGCAGTGTTGTCCTCAACCCCCCCCTACACACACACACACACTCCACAATGATCCAGATGTTTCCACGGAACGCCTGACCCACCTCTGGTGCTGCAGTCGTCCACCAGGATGATCTCCTCCAGGAGGTGAGCCGGCGAGCGGTTCAGAACACTGTGGACCGAGCGGAGCAGCGTGGACCACACCTCGTCCACGAAGCAGAAGATCACGCTGGTGGACGGCAGGTCGTCGTGGACAATGTTCTCAGAACACCTGCCAGAGGAAGAGGAGGAGGAGGAGCAGGAGGAGGAGGAAGAGGAGGAGGAGGAGGAGGAGGAGGAAGCAGCATGCATGGGTGTGAGCAGGGTTTCATCTTGTGTCTTGTCTCATTCTGTTTTGGTCCGTCTGCCAGAGCTCCACTAGTAAGCATGGCCACGGACAGTGCCGGGTTGGGGGTTTGATTCCCACTGGGGTCACCCATCCTAAAGCCCAGCTTTGCAAGACCCTCGGGATGAAATAAATTGGCATGCATGATATTAGAAAGTTGTGTTCTATCAACTTTCATGATTCTCAAGGTTTAAACCAGAACCTAAAGTTCATCAATAAATCATTTCCTTTCGACAAAATACATTATGGCTGAGGGGAAGGTGCGAGTTTAAGCCATTCATTATCAACCATCATTTAGCTGGTGGCCCTGCGAAGAATAGGACAGGTTGAATATAATCTACGGTCAAAGGTCATATACAGGGTCAAATGTAATCCAGAGGGGTCAAGTGTCTTACCCCTGAGGTCTGGTGTCCGGGATGGCTCGGTCCAGCGGTATCTGGTCACTGAGGAAGACGTTGAATTCCCCTTCCCCCCATTTTCTGTGAGCCTCCGCTGCCTTGTCACTGGGCACCGTGGCCACGTGCCCGTACTGACCCACTGCTTTGGCATCTCGGGGAGCACCGGTCACGTCCAGGGAGTACACTTTGTGGAATCCTGACTTCCTGTCCACCGGCGGCTTGGCCCCAACGGCCATGCCCTGGTGTGGCCTGGGTTCTTCACCGTCCCGCGTCGCATTCAAGTTCCTTTTAAAAATAACGTTCACTGGTTTGTCTTCATTTTTTGAGTCATCTTTTTTGGCAATGTGTCTCACTTCATTATCTTGCTTGCCATTCTTGTCCTTAAGGTCTTCTTTAACCGGTCTGTCTGCCCTTAAGTCCCCATGTGTGTCACCCGCCTTTCCACCGTTGTGAGACTCCTTCTGCACAGTAGGCAGCAAAGCGTGTTTGTCTTCCTGGATGCCAGGGTGCAGTTTTGGCCCTTTTGTCAAAACGACAGCGTCTGTCACATTGATCAAACTATTCGGCGCCACCTTCTTAGGTTCTACTGGTGACGGTTCGTCTAAATCAACAGCTTTCTTTGCTTGCTTAGGGAGGTTCTGCTTGGGTGACAGTGAAAAGTTCCCCGGTACAGCTTTTTTCTTTTGTTTTAAAACCACAGATTCTACAGCACTTTTGTTTCGACCTAGTTTTTCCTGCTCTTTCTGTTGCCGTCTATACGCCTGGGCTACTTTGTTTAACAACTGGACGTTGTCTTTCCCCTCATTGTCCACCCTCTGCACCGGGTGTTTAAACCCCCCATGCCTGGCCAGCGTCCGCTTGGTCGTCTGACTTTTCAGGATCAACCTCTCCTCGACCACCCGCTGCTTCAACACCACGCTGCTGGTGTCGCTCATGGAGAAACGGAGGGCTGCCATGTCAAACAGCAGCCAGAGCACAGAGGCGATGAACACGAAGGCGAGCACCCTTCCACTGCCCCTAAAGTACTTCCTAATCTTCATCTTGCCCCGAGAACAGGAACAAGAGAAAACACCAATCTGGAAACAATGCGGATGTCAGTGTACCACAGAAGCTTCCATGGCTCTCTCCAGAGCGACGCACAGCCTTCCTGGAGTGGGACGACTTCAAGACAAGCTGCCTGCGTGGCGTTCCGTACTTGAACCCGGGGCGATCGGATGAGCGGATATCTTCAGTGACAAAGCGTCACACAAAAGACACGTTACTGGTATCAATGAAACGCAACCACACGACGCACGACACAATACGCTACCGTTGCACAGCGAATCACCGGAGGAGGTCCACATACCGTGCATTCATTTCGCAAATCGACTCCAGAACTTTTAGACAGCTCCCCCCCCCCCCCCTCATGAACAGACGCGGTTTAGGACACAATGTTTTCACCGCTAAAGTCCACGACGTGCGACTTGAGCAGATGTGCTCCTGTGTGTTGTTGGGTGACGCGCAGAGCACTTCAACTTTGCCCTTGGAGTGGATCGGAGCGCCGCCCCGCTGGGCCGCTCCGTCCTAGAGGGGGTGGCCAAGAGTGCGGAAAAGTCCTGAAGTCACGGAATGGCTCACTCTGCAGCACAACGGTTCAAGTCAAGTCAAGTCAACTTTATTGTCAGTTTTCATGAATGTAGAGGACATACACAAAAAAAACGAAATGCCGTTTCCCTCGATCCCCGGTGCTAGACAAGCATGCACATATAAATATAAATATATAAAAATATAAGTACAAAAGTCTTAATAAAAGGTGGGTCGCGATTCGAATATGTACAATTGTTGTAATTGTTGTAAACAGTGTGAACAGTGTAAACAGTCAGAGGTGCAGTATGGAGGGTAATAAACAGTATGGGATAAATAAACAGTATGGCAGTGTAAACAGTATGGACATAGTTGTTTTGGTGTGTAGAATGTAGATAATATCTTCCGTGTAGATCATACTTTGCGCGTTTATTATGGCTTATCGGGCCGCAGGCCTTTGTGGGGGGTCTTTATAAAGGCGCACAGACACACACACCTTGGAGAACTTGCGTTGAGACGTTTCACTCGACTTGGCTGTGTTGGCACAACATAGTAATGACTGTACTTCACTTCCGAAAGCTTGGATTTCCTTTCGTTTTTTTGTTGTTGTTGCTGTACCCTAAAGATGAGCGCCCATGCCCAGAACCCATGCTGTCTGGTTTTATCCAATATTCAGCCGTCAAACTAATTGGTCAACTTGTTTATAA
>JAXIVH010000010.1:4221528-4224028 GCA_036785325.1 Urophycis tenuis | reverse complement strand
GTGGAGGTCTCAATGCTCTGGGTGGAGGTCTCAATGCTCTGGATGGAGGTCTCAATGCTCTGGGTGGAGGTCTCAATGCTCCGGGTGGAGGTCTCAATGCTCTGGACGGAGGTCTCAATGTTCCGGATGGAGGTCTCAATGCTCTGGATGGAGGTCTCAATGCTCTGGATGGAGGTCTCAATGCTCTGGATGGAGGTCTCAATGCTCCGGGTGGAGGTCTCAATGCTCTGGATGGAGGTCTCGATGCGACGCGTGGCCCGCCAGGGTCTCCTGATGAATGATGCATCTACTCTGATTTATGGTCCGCCATGCCCGGCCCGCGCCCAGCTCTCGCCACAGAATCCCAAAAGCGGGATTGTCTGCGGGAAGCCCACCTGGGAATACCAAAATTGCTCAATTTAAGGAAGTAATTAAAACCCGTCCAAAATCAATATATATCTTTACAAGGGTCCTGGTGGCGGTGGTGGTGGTGGTGGTGGTGGTGGGGTTAGGACCTGCCCATCCCCCCATCTCCCCATCCCCACCCCCCATCCGAGCGCGTGTCTACTCCCCCCTCAGTCCTCCTCCTCCTCCTCCTGCTCCTCTCTGACAGCTGTCCGGCTCCTCGTAGATGAGATGCAGCAGGCAAGCTGTGCCCAGTCAGACACTCAGAAATCACACATGTCATGAATAACGATCGCTTGTCTTTACTAATGGGAGCCTAAGTCCTGAGTTCAGGGCTGTGCCAACTGTGTCTTGTGTCAAATGATCCCAGCGTCAGAGCAGAGTGGAACCGGGAGCCAAAAGACAACGCGCGGAAGTAAGTTTGGTTGACTAAGCCCAGCGATCAGCGCGTTTGGCTGAGTGTTTGTGGAAGGATAACGCGAACCATCATGTCGTATTTACAGCGATGTTCCTGGCGTCAACAGATCCGCCGTCGTACAGATCAACACATTGAGATACCACGATGCTGATCTATGTGCGGAATAATCAAATGTTTTTTTGAAAATGTTCTTGTTTTGGTATTCTGTACACAGATAATGAGTTTGACATTATACTATAACCTGCGCCCATGTGGTGGATTGACAAGAACCACAGTCTTGGAGAAAGTGATCTGAATAAAGTTTTTAAAATGTAATTATCAATGTTCCCGTTAGCTAACCTTTTCCCTTTCTTTGATTGCATATTTATTGATATTCCACTTCAATATCCTGTCACCGACCGTGGAACAATGACGTGTGTACCAACACAATTCAATTCAACCCAAAATGTATTCTCAAATCTAAAAAACGGTTAATCAGTGTGACTGGCGTCCCATTGCGGCTCACCGGCGCTCTGTTTGAGAAGCCAAACACTTACAAGACAGCGCAACACAAATCCCTTACTCTTACCCTGAGCGAAGACAAAGGGCCCAACCGCACACGTTCTGCTAGAGAACCAAACCTTGATTCCGCTGCTGATAAAAGGCGCTGTACTCCATCTCGGCAGGGGGTATTTACTTGTGATAATTTCAATAAGGTGAAATGGTCATGTTAGGAGTAGAGAGCGGTGGCCTGACAGTTTGGTAGGAGGGCTCTGGCTGCAGGCAGGAATCATGTCTCTGTCATTCTATATCATCCATTTTAATTATCCTCACAAGTGTTCCCTCAGCCGCGGGCATTAGTGAGGAGAGGCTGGAATCAGGGAGGGGGAAAAAAAATCCTTTAATATATTTCAGTCTGAAGTGTGAGTTCCCTGTCTGTCACAATAACCTCTCCTAATGTCACACACACGCACACGCACACACACACACACACACAGACACGCACACTAATGCACACACACGCTAACACACACACACACACGCTAAAACACGCACACACACACGCTAACACACACACACAGTCATGCTGAACTGCATTTTATGTGTCTGTAAGGAGACACAGACATACACACACACAAGCAATGCAAACATAACACACACACACACACACACAGACACACACACACACACACACACACACACATACAGACACACATCAACAGACATGCATGAATTCACAATGACAACACACATGTACACCGGCATACATACACATGTGCATCAAAACACACACGCACACACACACACACACACAAACACACACACGCACACACGCAAGCACACACACACACACACACACACAGCTATGACAGATTAGACAGTAATTATATAACAAAGATGGTTCCTCTCCACAACGTATTGCTGCTGCCCCCCCAGGAGGCAGCCAATAGGTCAGCCTGGCCAAGGCCCCCCCCCCCCCCCCTTCCCCCCCCCCCCCCCCCCCGTTCCCCGCTCCCTGTCTGTACCTCCTGTCTGTACCTCCTGTCTGTAACCTCCTGTCTGTAACCTCCTGTCTGTAACCTCCAATCCATACCTCCTGTCTGTATGTCCTGTCTGTAACCTCCTGTCTGTACCTCCTGTCAGTACCTCCTGTCTGTATGTCCTGTCTGTACCTCCTGTCTGTAACCTCCTGTATGTACCTCCTATCAGTTCCTCCTG
>JAXIVH010000010.1:4211528-4214028 GCA_036785325.1 Urophycis tenuis | reverse complement strand
TAGTTTACTGGCTTTAATAATGCAGACTATTATGGAAATGAACAAGAGATGACCTAAATCTGCTCTGTGTAAATGAATGTATTTTACCTTTAAGATAAGACGCAGTTCTCTCTGCACCACGTGTGTATAATCTGTTAAGGGCCGGCTCTCTTAGATTTAGCAGATAAAAAAAAAAAGGCAGTATAAATTACATTACAGTGTAACCTACTGCTGAGACTCTCTGCTACCTAATGATTTTCATGATGAAAACGCATTCATATCTTTCTATCAATAATGTTAATATTCATACGGGGGCAAAATAAATACCATTATTCATGTGTGGCCACTATGCTAATGTGTAACAGCAAACAGGGCTATGTGATTCAGGAGGAACACAGTGAACATAACACTCTCTGGTGGACGCTAAATCTTAGTTTAGTTAAACACATCGCCACGATACATGCATTAGGGTAAGTGTGGGAACAAATATAAGCAAGTTTATTATAATGACAAGCGAGTTTTGCTCCTGGTGGGCGCGGTAGTGATTGTCTGGTAATATTTACTAAGCACAGTGTAATGGGGAAGCAATGCCCTCTGGGATATTGAGTTCCTTTATCATTTCTTTATTATAGGGGTGAGCACACGTGGAAAAATACCTATGATGCATGGAAAATATCTACGATTTATATATTATCATAATATTATATTATTATATATTGTTATATTACATGTGTGATTTGGTTGCATTGGCACAATTCATGAAAAAGAGGTTTGACTGACTTATCATTTATCATCCAAGTTAGTATTTTCGGAACAGTTCCCAAACTGCCGGTCCGAAATACCAAGAAAACTTCTAAAAGATAAAATACAACATTTAACGGACTAAAGAATCCAAACCACATACAAACAAACGCCCGCTAAGTAAACGAGTCCGATTAAATACATGAAAACCAAAGGCGACGATACAAAGAAGGGAGTTTTCCCTCCCTTCAGACAGGCTCTCCTCACCTACGGAGGCTACCTCTCCTGCAAACAGCATCATCTTGATTAAAGTTTAATTAAGGATCTCATTTGGCGGTTGCCTCACACAGCGATCTACATGAGCAGATTTCCGAGGGCTTAACTCTGTCGCTGGGAAAATCCTCCTTTATTACTTTCAACCTGTTGTAAAAGCTGTTGGCACAGGAGGCAGCTCATCCACTGGCCTTGTTTGCTGCTGGGACAATCCCTGGTCCCCGGAGACCTCCCCACACTGGTCCAATCTAATTATCTGTCCTATCACTACACACGCTCATTATTAATGATACTATTCATTCATTTCTTGTTGGGCTGATGTTATTTATTAAAATATTAAAGAAGGTTCCCGTGACACACTCTCTCACGTAATGAGGAATGTGTCCTCCTTCCACAGCCTCCTGCTCCACCACTACCTCCACCCCCTCCTACTCCACCACCACCACCACCACCAACACCACCACCACCACCCCCTCCTACTCCACCACCACCATCACCACCCCCTCCTACTCCACCACCACCACCAACACCACCACCACCACCACCCCCTCCTACTCCACCACCATCATCTCCACCATCGGCCCATCTTCCTCCACCACCACCACCATCACCACCTCCAACACCCCCTCCTCCACCACCACCACCACCACCACCAACACCACCACCTCCTGCACCACCAACACCCAAACCCCCCCCGATCCCACAACCCACTTCCCCCCTTCTCTCTGCATCCCCTTTGCACCACCCACCCCCACCACCGCCACCACCCCCGCCACCACCCCCCGCCACCACCCCACCACCACCACCGCCCACCACCACCCCCTCCTGGTTGGATGGATGGAGAGTGGGATTGCAGGACTCGGACGCCGCGAGGCCGTGTTCCCTCATTAGTTGTTCTCCGGGGCTGAGTGACACCATAAATCCATTCTGCTACACCCCGACCGACGGCAGCCCGCCGTGCCCGGCGCCGCTCCGCTAATGAGCCATTCCCATGCACAGGGAATTGACTACTGTCCATCCACTACAGCCGGACAGTATTTTCTCCTTTTGTGGTGCTGGTGGTGGTGGTGGATGGTGGAGGAGGAGGGGGGGAAGGCTGGGGTGGTTGGGTGGGTTGGGTGGGTGGGTGGGTGGGTGTGGGGGCGTGTGTTAATTTGTAATTGGTGCTCTGGATTTAAAGCAAAAAAAAAAAAAAAAAAGGGGAAAAAAAAGAGTGGGTTTAATTGCTATATTAGGATATAAAACCAGACGAGGAAGTGATTAGGGCGCGTGTCTTTCTGTTTAAATGGTCTTATGTTGCTGCTTCGCTGGTCCCGAAAACAAAACAAATGATTCGATAAATATGACATGGACTCGAGCATAATTTAGCTAACACTTTTTATATTTACAGTTTAGTAAATAATTAAATCTTTATTCATGAAAAGAAAAACTAAACAGTTCAAGCAAACAGTTAAAGTGAACAGTTAGAGGGAACTGTTAAAGTGACCAGTTATAGGGAACAGTTAAA
>JAXIVH010000010.1:4178388-4211328 GCA_036785325.1 Urophycis tenuis | reverse complement strand
GTCCTCTGTGTCTCACTATGCTAGTGTCTTTATAAGAGTCTCTGTGTCTCACTATGTTAGTGTCTTTTATAAGAGTCTCTGTGTCTCACTATGTTAGTGTCTTATAAGAGTGTATATGTCTCACTATGCTAGAGTCCTTTATAAGAGTCTCTGTGTCTCACTATGTTAGTCTCCATGTCTCACTATGTAAGTGTCTTTATAAGAGTTTATATGTCTCCATGTTTGGGTCCATGCTAGCTCTATGTTTATGTAAGTAAAACATTAACTAAAATGAGTCAATATAAATTCAATAAGTGCTGGAACAAATTGTTGTTCTTCCATTAAATAAGAGCCACATCTTTTGCACTTCACATAACTTTATAGCTGCTTTCATGTGACACTATCACTTAAGACAGTTTGAAGAACATGAACCTGGGTACAGAACAGGAACACAGAGCTGACTCAGCAACAGAGGACTACAGCAGGGGGAGGGGGGGGAGGGAGAGAGAGAGAGAGAGAGAGAGAGAGACGAGGAGAGAGAGAGAGAGAGAGAGAGAGAGACGAGAGAGAGAGAGAGAGAGAGAGAGAGACACACACACACACACAGTGAGAGAGACTTAGAGAGCGAGAGAGAGAGAGACACACACACATACACACAACACACACACAGTGAGAGAAACTTGGAGAATGAGAGAGACAGAGAGAGAGAGAGAGAGAGAGAGAGAGAGACAGACACACACACACACACACACACACACACACACACACACACAGTGAGAGAGACTTAGAGAGCGAGAGATGGAGAGAGAGAGAGAGAGACGAGAGAGAGAGAGAGAGAGAGAGAGACACACACACACACACAGACAGTGAGAGAGACTTAGAGAGCGCGGCAAGAGAGAGAGAGAGAGAGAGAGAGAGAGGAGAGGGAGAGAGAGAGAGAGACACACACACACACACACAGACACAGACTTAGAAAGCGAGAGATGGAGAGAGAGAGAGAGAGAGAGAGAGAGAGAGAGAGAGAGAGAGAGAGAGAGAGACACAGACAGTGAGAGAGACTTAGAGAGCGAGAGAGAGAGAGAGAGCTGGGGGAGAGAGAGAGAGAGAGAGACACACACACATAGAGAGACAGAGAGACTTAGAAAGCGAGAGAGAGAGAGAGAGAGAGAGACGCAGAGACAGAGAGAGAGAGAGAGATAGAGAGACAGAGAGAGAGAGAGAGAGAGAGAGAGACAGAGACAGAGAGAGAGAGAGAGAGAGAGAGAGAGCGTACCTCTCCGAGGGAGTAGTATCTCCTGGGGATCTGGGAGTCCGGGTAGATGTTCTCCAGGTACCAGGAGAAGGGCTTGCACTGCAGGGCCTGCCGCAGCGCTCTGCGCGAGGACACGTCCCCGTAGTCCACACGCACCACACCTGCAGGGACGTCCCGGTGGTGGGACGTTCCAGGAGATAAGAGACACCAAGAGGCAGGCCATGAGGACGAATCAATATCACACACACTGAAGATGAATACAGAACAGATGCACACTCAACATTAGTAGAAGCAATGTTGATGAAAATGACACCAAAAAAAATGACACGCGAGGTAGAGGTTGATAAAAGCATTCATTATTCATCATGTCTTTGTTTTAGTGGACGTCGCTGTGCGGAGACTTGGCGGGCCTGACATGCGCAAGGGGAATTCATCGGTTGTGTAAAATATTGGTGGTATCCTGACGTGATAAGCGACCACCACACACACACACACACACACACACACACACACACACACACACACACACACACACACACACACACACACACACACACACACACACACACACACACACAAGACAGACAGGAGGGCTGGGGACAAACAGGTATGGGATGATGGAAGCCTGGATTTTAGTTTGCGTCCTTCCCTTAAATGCTGAAAGATTTGGTACGATGTGTTCAGTGCAGGGATAAACGTTGAGGCGCAGTACCACATCACACCACTAGATGGGTCATGTGGAGCATCGCGCTACATAAATTGAATTGCTTTAACGTGAGGGCCATTCAGATTGTCAAGGTTGCCTTATCAATACGACTGCGATGCAGTATGCCTGAGTAATGCTTCTGTTTAAACAAATCCTTTTTTCCTTTGAGAGATTGTCTGCTGCATTTCCACCGCTCTGCATTCTTGTGTATTTGACATTATATATACGTGTATTCATAATAATTACATGAAAGCAAAAATATTGTTGCCCCCCCCCCCCAAAAAAAACAACTTAAAATGAGGGTTGTTGTTTTTCTTTGAATAAAATCACCACGTTTGCTAGGCCGTAGCATGCGTTAGCATGGGGTAGCATGTGTGTCCATCAAAGGCAGGCTAAAGCTGAACCGTGGGAATGAGCCAGTGGGGATTTGACCGTCCTCACCGGCTATATATGTATATGAAGCTCTCTCTCCCTCCCTCCCTCCCTCCCTCCCTCCCTCATTCTCTCCCTCTCTAACCTCTCTCTGTCTCTCCAGTTATGTTTTCTATCTGTGGCTCCCTCTCTCTGTCTGATTGCCTCTCTTTGCCTCTAACTATTCCTCTTAATATTTTCTCTGTGTTCTCCAGCCATCTCTTGCTCTGTTTCTCTCCCTTAGTCTCTCTCGCTCCCTCTCTCCCCTCTCCCATCTCTCTCCTCTCTCCTCTCTCCTCTCTCTCTCTCGCTCTCTCTGTAGGGTCTAGGCATCGCTCGCCCTCCGATGATGAATAGCCTCTTTGATTGCAGAATCACCAGCGCAGAAGGGGGAGGAACAGGGATAGGACAGGGATGAGGCCGCATATTTGGTCCGTTCAGTGGCCAGCGGCCCCCTGACAATGTTCGTTCCCTGGACCGCTCCGGGTCCCCCTAACTCTTCCAGTCCCCCTAATGCTCGTGGTCCCCCTAAAGCTCCCGGTCCCCCTAATGCTTGTGGTCCTCGTGGTTCCCCTAAAGCTCCCTGTCCCCCGTAATGCTCGTGGTTCCCCAAAAACTCCCGGCCCCCCGAATGCTTGTGGTCCCCCTAACTCGCCTGGTCCCCCTAATGCTTGTGGTCCCCCCAAAGCTCTAGATCCCCCTAACGCTCCTGGCCCCAAACCCTGGCGCCCCCCCCCCCCCCCCCCAGAACACTCCCCGGTCCCCTAGAGTGTTCTGGAAACAGCCCTCAAACTGTAGCTCACCCCTGGTCCACCACGGGGGACGTCGGGGTCAATGGGGGGGGGGGATGCTACACAGAGAACCATCCATCATCTCCATCAGGCTGCGCTGCTCTCCGTCTCCGCACCAGCGGTCCCCGTGGAGACAGAGAGACAGCTCGGCCCTGACTCCCGTCGCCATGGAAACCGAGACCAAATACTAAATAATCATAATAATAAAGAAAGAAAGAGATCCGACGGCGGCAACAGGGAGTCGGGTGCAGCTCTGCCGCTGGCGGTGGAGAAGGTAGATGGAGAAGGAGGAGGAGGAGGAGGAGAAGATAGGAGGAGGACGTAGGAAGAGAAGGTAGGAGGAGGAGTGGAATGAAGAGGAGGGGGGGGAGGAGGAGGATGAGTGGAATGAGGAGGTGTGGAGGAGGAGGAGAGGGACAAGGAGCTGTAGGTCATTGAAATAACGCGAAGCAGGGTGGAGAACAATGATCTCTGGTCAGGCAACATGGTCTCTTTAAAGCATTTAAGCAGCCACGGCTGGGTCTGCTGAATGGTAATCACTTTACTGGGGTCAGCAGCTGCAGGCTTGCGCCCGGGCGCCTTCCCCCGATGCCTACGACGGGCGGCGAGGTAGGGTCCCGCTCGACCCCGCGTTCCCCCCCCCCCCCCCCCCCCCTCCCCCGAACCTCGTGGCAGCGCCGGCAGTAAAAGCGTTCTCCGGGAACAAAGGTCTGCGCAGAACAGCCAGCCCTCTCCACTTGTGGCTGTCTGACTGCGTGGAGAAGCGCCGATGATGACGTTAAATGAAAAATGCACGACATAAACAGGGAGGCAATACACGCCTCTGTTAAATGTCCTTCTCTGGATTCGGAGGGTTTGAGCGTGCTGGTGAACAACAGGGTGGAACAGTGGCTGGTGCAAAATGGATCTTTAAAGTAGTTCAATAAAGCAAAAAGGCTTAAGGGAGTTGAAAAGCAGAGTTTTCTCTGGCATCAATCTATTACCAGCTCGTGTACTAGCAGGGGAGCGAAACTTTAGTTCAGTTATCTCGCAATGAAGAAGAACTTCCCATATCCACATTGGATTGCAGGCGCATACTGCAGAATAGCCAAGTATTTTTATATTACTTTGTAAAGTGCATCAAACTGCGAATGCTAGAAAGCATATAAACCGCACGACATCACATTTCCATGAGAGACTATTTGTTTTCAGAGATTTCAGTCTCGCAAATGGGCTGATTCTACCTTAATGCTTGACACAAACAACACGACACGAACGGCAAAGGACACACTGATGTATGAAGGCAGAACGCTGTTGTAAACAGCAAACATGCTGTATAAATATTTCTATTTCAATGTGTAATTCTGATATCATGTGTGTATATAGTACAATACATTGCAATGTGTAATAAGTAGTGTAAATATACTATATCATTTGAGGCCTAACCGGTTCAACTATTAAACAAAAATGTCAACGGTAAATTAAAGTCTCTGCAAGCAATATTTATTTGTTAAAATGAGAGTTAAATAACTCTATGTTCTAACTGCCATCACTGACCCAGAAGGTTTGGTCAGTAAAACTGCTCTCCCAGTACCCACCCACTCAGAAGACAAAAAAGATTCCGGCATCCCGTTTCCACTTTGTCCAATCAGGAGAGAGAACAGCAGAAAGAGGCAGGCCCAGGCAACAGAGTGACAGGAGCACGAGCCACGAGCCACGAGGCCACGAGCAAACCAAAAAAAAAAAAAAAAAAACACACAGAAGAAAAGAAAGCTGCCTGTTAAAACAGACAGGAGTCACGCGAGGCCTGCACGTACACAGCGCTGCGCCTTCGGTCAGCAGAGGAACATGTGGTTGCCTGAGGAGGTGTGTAGCTGTAGTGTAGCTCTTCTTGCATTGCAGTAACGTAAACACAAACCAGGAGGAAGCCACACAAGCAATCACGATTCATCTATTTGAGCGCTGCCCATGTGAACCAGAAGAAAAACGTGTAAACTCCACTGTATTGTATGCTGGACATCTGTTCAATCAGCCCCTCCGGTTCAGACATTTCTGTCACAAAGATGATGGTGAGGTTGTAGCGTACGACCACCAGAACCCAGCTCGTGTTCCCTCGTCTCTGAAGTGCATCTCACGGACAGGCGACAGACAAACACACTCAGACAGACGGACAGAGAAACTGACGGGCTGTCAGGCTGGCCCAACCTCCACAGGGAGGCGGTCTAAACCGACTGACACAACCAAAACCACCACCGCGCGCGGATTGGCTTCGGCCCTGTTCACACCAGAGACAAACGTCTGGAGTCTAGCGCCTTTTGTTAATCTAGACTGTATCTAGATGAAAAAATAATCTACAGGCGGGGATCTATATGCACACGCACACACACACACAAAAGATTCCAAAGCCTGATTGGAAAACAAAGGTTTCAAAACGTGACCGGAAAGCAAAGGGTTTTTTTTTTTTTCCCCCAATCATGTTTCTGAAGAGAATCACACGCACCGGGAATCACACGGCCGCGGGGATGTGTCGCGTGAATGAGCGCCCACGACCCCGCCCCCTGCCTTCCATTGGGGCAGATCGACCATCCGGAGAGGCGGAGCCTCACCTGGCGATATGATGTAGAAGAAGTCTTTGAAGTCGTCCATCCAGACCTCGGCCAGGCGGCGGTTGTTCTTGTTGATCACCTGACCGGTGCCCCCGGGGAAGCTGTAGGGCGTGGCCTTGCGGAACACGTGGCCCACGTGCGAACACGTGACGATCTCTAGGGACCCGCCGCACTGCCAGATCTGAGAGGCAGGGAGGCAGCGAGAGAGAGAGAGAGAGAGAGAGAGAGAGAGAGAGAGAGAGAGGGTGATGGAGGGATGGGGAGGGTGAGAGAGACCGAGAGAGAGAGAGAGAGGGTGATGGAGGGATGGGGAGGGTGAGAGAGACCGAGAGAGAGAGACAGACAGAAGGGGAATGTGAGAGGGAACAGAGAGAGAACAAAAAAAAAAAGAGCATCGCAGAGTATAGTGGCAGTAATAATAATGATAATTATAACAATACATTGGGCACTTTGTGTTCGCCGCCAAAGTGAACGTTTTAAATGGCTGACGGGAAGAGCGCTCTTACTCTGAAGGACATCTCCAAGTTCTCGCCGCCCCAGATGTCCATCCCTGGATCATAGGTTCCTATCTCCTCAAAGTAGGACTTATCTATAGAGAACAGGCCTCCAGCCATGGTCGGGGTCCTGCACGCGCACGCACACACACACAGGCACGCACATACACACATACACACACACACATACACACTCACGCACGCACACACATACACACGCACACACGCACACACACACACACACACACGCACGCACACACGCACGCACGCACGCACGCACGCACGCACGCACGCACACACGCACAGGCATGCACATACACACACAATAGTTACAGATTAGGCACATTTCTAGGCCATGTTTCAAATCATTACGAATGAATAGTAGAAAATACAGAAAAAATACTGAAAAAATTGGATACTACTTTACTATTCCTTTTACTGTAGGTGGTTTAGTTAAACATGAAAGCCATGCACAATCTCCTATGAGATCCCCAAAAAAAGATGGGTTTTTATTAATAATGGTGACAATATAAATAAATAGTTATCCCGCACCTAGCATCTAATAGGGTGAGCACAGCAGCCGCTAGGCATAACTCGGACCAACTTAATGACTTTCTGCACCGTCCTCCTCGCGATCAGAAAGCACAACAGAAGATGACCCATTTTCCATGCACAGAGTCAAATGACAGATCTTAGTGTTTCTAATATCAGAGCAGTGTTTCATCTCCAGCGAGTCCATTCAACAGCCTGCAATTATCCAAAGCACATGAAACACCACCACTCTGGCACTCTTACGCTTGTTTAAGGTTAATCAAATCTCCTCTTTCAAAGAACAACATTGAAAACTGGCAGCCTTCATATTTGACTTACTTTGTTGGTCCGAGGACGTGGAAACAGTCAAAGTCAACCACTGGACTAACATTTCACCACTGGACAGCTTCCTCAACAGCCTTTTTTTTTTCTGGATTTTCTCTGACAAAACCGTGGGGTGGTAGAACTTTTATTTTGAAGTGTGTACCTGACAGGAAGTGTTCGGTCGCCCTTGCGGCGGTCCATTTCCCTCTGAGGCACGGGGTACCAGCGGAAGTTGAGCTTCCAGTTGAAGCCTCCGTAGGTCATGTCGGAGCCCGCCATGTACTCAAAGGTCTCGTCGCTGATCACGTCAATGATTGGACACACCACCGCCTTCCTGGGAGCACGGACCAATCACATTGAAGGGGAACACGTATGAGTTCAAAAGCTTCCAACCTGTACTCTTTTAAAACCCATTTCAAGGTTGTGGATTACTTCAGCATTGTTCAATGCATTTTTTAAATGACTTAGTTGAATCATTTCACTTAACAAGTACATGTTATATAATAATAATAATAATAATAATATCTATTCTTTATTTACAATCCTCATTTCATCTTGACACAGCAAATGGTGAAAGAAACTCTGCATGCATATGTTTGCAGAGCCGCGTAAATCTACAGTGTCCTTGTAAACCCGTAATTGATGCTAAAGACGCTAAAGATTAAATAAATTTAAAAAACAAGATGGTGGCGCGGCTGTTCTGGGTTAGCCACTGACAACACCGTTCCTAACCGGTGGTACCACAGAGCAGTGCCCGGTAAACCAGAGACGGCCGTTATCAAACAACTTCCACCGAGAGAGCACTCGTCCTGCTGCTGCTGCTGCTGCTGCTACAGGCCCGTGCTGAATTCAAACAGCTAAAACGACATCACAGGTCAGGATTCTTCCTGTAACCTGATACGCGATGCATCAACGGCTCATTAATAAACTTGTAGGGCTACGGGATATTAAGTTGACAAAAATGAAAGTAATTTCTTTTTTTAACATTGAGACCTCTGGTAGAGGGGCCATCTTGTCTCGGCTAATGAGCTGCTCTGTGTTATAAATGGAGCAGAGATGCACTCAGCATATATATTTCCTGCACATAATCAAATCTGCCTGCGCACCTTAATGCTGCTGCACAGACTTATAGACATCAATATAGGGGTGGGAATAAAAGGAGAAATGGCTCCATAATATAATATCAGCTCTGAAATATGATCCTAATTTCTGCCAGGCACCTGGAGCAAAATAAACGTCTTAAAATAAGGGATGGGCCTGTAGAAGCGGGATCTATTTCAGACTTCCCAATGAACACTTCCCTGTTTCCCCTTGACTGACAGACAGCCAAGAAGTCAATTAAAATAACCTATTCTAAATATAAGAATAATGAGGCAGAAGCCACAAGGGGTGGCTTCAGGTACAAGGGACTTGTGGCTCCTTCTCCTTGGCAACGTAAAATAAAAAGTACATTACAAATGCAAAAAATAATACATTCCATACTTCAGCAGTTTTACAATGAGAGCCGCCGCCGTGGCTATATTTGCATGACACGTGCAAACACTGGATAATTTATACTTTATATACCTTTATTATAAACACAACCTATTTCCCTCTCGCGCAGAGGGGCTTCATCACCGCAATGCACTCAAATCACTTCCCTGTTAACCTTGAATGAGTCACACATTTAGAATGAGTCTCAGCACCAGATGCTCTCAGTCGGGGGTTATTTATATGGGTTAGTGCTAGCTTGGACAGTGATAATAAAAAAATATGCATATCTGGCTCAGAGACCAATTGTCTTTCCATAAATGTATATATATATACATTTTTATTTACATGTCCATTATATAGTATATAGATATACAGTATCTATCTATCTATCTATCTATATATATATATATATATATATATATATATATATATATATATATATATATATATATATATATATATATATATATAGATAGATAGATACTGTATATCTATATACTATATAATGGACAGGCATAATGAAGACACACAGAAGATGTGTAGAACCCTGGCGAACGGCATCTCATTCAGCACCACACGGCAGAATCGAACCCGCGTGCGCCCCGCGCGTAGCATGTGGTTAGCGCCACTAGCCGGCTCCCACCCCTCCCACCCCTCCCCCCCAGCAGTCCCGTGTTCCCTGCACCTACCTATACCCTAACCCTAACCCTAACCCTGCCCCTACCTGTCCTCCTTGATGCGGGCCAGCAGCGGCTCCAGCCAGCCGGCGGTGCACTCGCAGTGGGCGTCCAGGAAGGTGATCACCTGGCCCTTGGTGGCGGCGGCGCCCCGGAGCCGCGCCCGGATCAGCCCCGAGCGCTGCTCCATCCGCAGCACCCGCACCGGGACCTCCAGCGTGCGCACGTAGTTCTCCAGCTTCTTCTTCAGGAAGTCTGCGTTGGGGGGGTGGGGGGGGGGGGGAGGGGGGGGGGGGGGGAGACAGAGGGTGAGTGAGACGCTACGCGGTGCTGGCGGTCGGCGAGCAGGGGTGAGGGTGTTCTGACTCCCAGCCGGGGAGCCCCGATGACCCGCGACCTAACCTGTGGGACGCTCCTTACCTGCTCCTCGCCGATGCCCGTCCCACTCACTGTTAAAGAGTCACAGATACAAGAGTCTGACTAGAGGTCCCATTCACTGTTAAAGAGTCACAGATACAAGAGTCTGACTAGAGGTTCCACTCACTGCTAAAGAGTCACAGATACAAGAGTGTGACTAGAGGTCCCAACTCACTGTTAAAGAGTCACAGATACAAGAGTCTGACTAGAGGTCCCAACTCACTGTTAAAGAGTCACAGATACAAGAGTCTGACTAGAAGTCCCAACTCACTGTTAAAGAGTCACAGATACAAGAGTCTGACTAGAAGTCCCAACTCACTGTTAAAGAGTCACAGATACAAGAGTCTGACTAGAGGTCCCAACTCACTGTTAGAGTCACAGATACAAGAGTCTGACTAGAGGTCCCAACTCACTGTTAAAGAGTCACAGATACAAGACTCTGACTAGAGGTCCCACTCACTGTTAAAGAGTCACAGATACAAGAGTCTGACTAGAGGTCCCAACTCACTGTTAAAGAGTCACAGATACAAGAGTCTGACTAGAGGTCCCAACTCACTGTTAGAGTCACAGATACAAGAGTCTGACTAGAGGTCCCAACTCACTGTTAAAGAGTCACAGATACAAGACTCTGACTAGAGGTCCCACTCACTGTTAAAGAGTCACAGATACAAGAGTCTGACTAGAGGTCCCAACTCACTGTTAAAGAGTCACAGATACAAGAGTCTGACTAGAGGTCCCAACTCACTGTTAAAGAGTCACAGATACAAGAGTCTGACTAGAGGTCCCACTCACTTTTAAAGAGTCACAGATACAAGAGTCTGACTAGAGGTCCCACTCACTATTAAAGAGTCACAGATACAAGAGTCTGACTAGAGGTCCCAACTCACTGTTAAAGAGTCACAGATACAAGAGTCTGACTAGAGGTCCCAACTCACTGTTAAAGAGTCACAGATACAAGACTCTGACTAGAGGTCCCACTCACTGTTAAAGAGTCACAGATACAAGAGTCTGACTAGAGGTCCCAACTCACTGTTAAAGAGTCACAAATACAAGAGTCAGACTAGAGGTCCCACTCACTGTTAAAGAGTCACAGATACAAGAGTCTGACTAGAGGTCCCACTCACTGTTAAAGAGTCACAGATACAAGAGTCTGACTAGAGGTCCCAACTCACTGTTAAAGAGTCACAGATACAAGACTCTGACTAGAGGTCCCACTCACTGTTAAAGAGTCACAGATACAAGAGTCTGACTAGAGGTCCCAACTCACTGTTAAAGAGTCACAGATACAGGACTCTGACTAGAGGTCCCAACTCACTGTTAAAGAGTCACAGATACAAGAGTCTGACTAGAGGTCCCACTCACTGTTAAAGAGTCACAGATACAAGAGTCTGACTAGAGGTCCCACTCACTGTTAAAGAGTCACAGATACAAGAGTCGGACTAGAGGTCCCAACTCACTGTTAAAGAGTCACAGACACAAGACTCTGACTAAAGGTCCCACTCACCGTTAAAGAGTCACAGACACAAGACTCTGACTAGAGGTCCCACTCACTGTTAAAGAGTCACAGACACAAGACTCTGACTAAAGGTCCCACTCACCGTTAAAGAGTCACAGATACAAGACTCTGACTAGAGGTCCCAACTCACTGTTAAAGAGTCACAGATACAAGACTCTGACTAGAGGTCCCAACTCACTGTTAAAGAGTCACAGATACAAGACTCTGACTAGAGGTCCCACTCACTGTTAAAGAGTCACAGACACAAGACTCTGACTAAAGGTCCCACTCACCGTTAAAGAGTCACAGATACAAGACTCTGACTAGAGGTCCCAACTCACTGTTAAAGAGTCACAGATACAAGACTCTGACTAGAGGTCCCAACTCACTGTTAAAGAGTCACAGATACAAGACTCTGACTAGAGGTCCCAACTCACTGTTAAAGAGTCACAGATACAAGAGTCGGACTAGAGGTCCCAACTCACTGTTAAAGAGTCACAGACACAAGACTCTGACCTCTCTCGCTGGCGTCGTCCACCAGCAGGACCTCCAGTAGCAGGTGCCGCGGCGAGCGCGTGATGACGCTGTGCACGGTCCTCAGCAGCGTGCTCCACGCCTCGTTGTGGAACACGATGACGATGCTGGTGGTGGGGAGGTCGTCAGGGAACACCTTGCTCTTGCACCTGCAAGGAGGGAGGGAGGCAAGGAGGGAGGAAGGGAGGGAAGGAGGGAGGGTGGTGTTAGGAAAAATACTATTTAGCAATGGTACGGTTAGGTTGATCTGACATTCTGAAGGACATAGTGAAGATTGTATTCCTCTTGGCGACTTTAAGTCTGACTCTCTGGAACTTGGAGACATAACATAAAGTGATTGCAGAATGCACCTACGTCATGTCAAATCTGCTTAGTAACATGTAATGTTTATACATTATAAGCCAATCAGAATGGGACACTCCTGTCATGCTGTTCCGATTTGAGACTTGTATGTAATACACTGTGTTTCCGGGAGCAGGCAGAAGGAACTGAGGAAGATTCACGCACGAATCTCTCACTTGATGAAATCCTCTGCTTCTCCTCGTACGAGACCAATAAACAACTTCATCTTAAACTATATAGAGTTCCTGGCACTTCTTCGGCATCAACAACAATCTCCTCACTATCAGGTGGCAAAGAGGGAGGTAGGGAAGGAGGGAAGGGAGCAACAAAACAAGCCAGAAAGAAAGAAGGAAAACACGAAGAAAGAAAGAATGAAGGAAATACACAAGAGAGGAAGGATATAGTCCCCCCCCCCACCCAGTGATGACTTTGTCAGCAGGTAGCTGCTCCGTGTGGAAGATGACTGAAGAACAGACCAGCAGGGTGAAATCTGTCACCACGGCGATTTGCGCAGCGCATGTGAACACAACACGCTCCGTTTGACGCCATTCCTCACAGAATACGTTCCCCAGAGACACCCTCTGCGGGTGGAGTACACGGCCTACACCCGAGACGTGGTGCACCTGCCCCATCCAAAGACCCAGGCCGGACCACCGCCCGGGTGCTTACAGGGGGGGGGGATCATGTCGAAATAAGGGGGGCCGATCTGAGAGGGTCTAGGCTGCCGGTTGTGAGTGGGATGTGATGGAGGGTGACGGAGGGTGACAGAGGGAAGACAGCAACCAGCGGAGCAGAGAGGAGAAAATCCGGCTCATTCCGGCTCCAGTCCGAGGCGACGGGTGAGTGACACAACTGGGCCACCTCGGTGCCCATTAAGACGCCTTGGACCCCCCACCGAGCCGGGGGGGGCTGTCAGCGACCGGCGCGTCTCCTTTGTCTTTGGCCCGCGAAGCCGCAGATTTCTGCACGGGGGGTTTGGCGGGACGGTTGCCATTTTAATGAACGCTTTATAGTCGCTCAAAGGAACTCAATGAATACACTGGGAGGGTTAAGCGAATCTCGGATGCGGAGCGCTTTTTAAGAAACCAGCCAACACTGGGAACACTTTGAGAAGATAATTGACATAAGAGTGAGCGTTGTCCCGTTATTCTTCAGGGAGGACCGCAAAGTCACAGCCAAAGTCAAAGGCATTCTCTTCAAGAACATGAAGTTAACACCACGTTTTCATTCTGGAAAACGTTCACAGAGTGTATAAGCCGTCAGCTCGGAGACCCTGAGCCAGTGAGAGGACTCGTGTCCGACGGCGAGCGCCTCAGTTTGACCGCTGCTGCCGCCGCCGCCACCGCCGCCGCCATTATGCCACCGCTGAGCGGAGCGCGGCGCCTACCGGCCGTGGGGCTCCTGTCTCGCACGCGGCCGCTCTGCCGTCGCGTCTCACCAAGCGGCGGTAAACAGAAACGTAGACTTCCACTCTGTGGCTGTCAGACACAACGCGCCGGAGCTCAAGTGTCTGGGATTCCGCGCTCACAATGCAAAGTAATTACCCCGCTTTTATTTCATCTGGCAGCTGACACAATTATGAATTAGAAGAGATAATATCTCATTAAGTACGGCCACATAATGGAGGGCCGGGCTGATTCGTCGGGACTTTGAAAGTGGGAAGCCGATTGCAAAAAAAGCATTTTCCTTCCGCGACGGGATTGCGTCATTGGTTGTAAAAATGCGAGGACATGTTCGCTGGGGGCAACAATCCGGTGTTTGATCACAGCTTCATCCCGATCTGAGACACCATCCCCGGCTGACATGTCGGGTTACTGAGAACACGTCGCAACCTGAGAACGTTCAGAGGTTCTTACGGCGCGGCGACAGCTCAGTAGAAGTCGGTCTGGACACCTCGGGAGAGAGAGACAGTCTCTCTACGGTACCTGCATGACAAGCAGCCCCGGTGTAGAAACATGTCATAACCAGGGTGTCATGCTCTGACTGTGAAAACACAGTATCAGAGACATGTCCCAGGGTGGTGCGTTGTATGGGAGCAGGTAGGTGGTTAAGAGTCAAGGCCTGGCTTGGTGTTTGGGGTCGATGGCCCATCGCCTCAGGATCAGTCTGAGCCAGGACCTGAGAGCGGCTCTGACAATGCTTTTAAACAACATCTGAAAGCAAACCTTTTTAATTTAGCTTTCTTATCACTGAGGTTGCTGTTGGTAAGATTTGGGGGCTATTATTTGGAGCATGTTTAGAAATGCCACAGCCATCCATCAGCTATTAGTGAGTGAAATGCTCTATGAGAATATCTGTTTCGAGTTGACTGCCTGCCTCTATATGAGACCATTTAAATGTTAAATCGCCCGTCTGACCAATCAGGGCATCTCTTCCCTGATTGGCTTGGGGAATACATCTTGCCTGTCAATCAGAGGTGCGTGAAATGTGACATTTCTTAATGCGTACATAGGGAGGGAGGGAGCAGAGAGGGAGAGCAGTTTTTTGGTTCCTTTCTGCTCCTACAACCCTCAAATTTTACCTACAGCACCTTTCTTCTTATTTCCTTCAATCGCCTGAAAGCATCTGAAATGCCTCTCTGTGATTGTGATTGTTGACCACCATATTCTTGTACTTGTTGTGTTGTTTCCCATGTGAAGCACAAAAAGTGCCACAGAGATCAATTGACTGTTTGATTGATTGATGGATTGATTGATTGACTGACCATTTCATTGATTGATTGAAGGATTGATTGCTGGATGTATTCATGGACTGATTGATTGATTGATTGATTGATTGATTGATTGATTGATTGATTGGCGCGTACTCACCCATCCAGCCTCACGTCCGGCAGGCTGCGGTTCAGGGCGATCATGTCGCTGGCCATCAGGTTGAACTGGTTGATCTTGAACATCTCCTTCATCTTGTCCTGCGCCTCCTTCGGGATATTGACGGGCTTGCCCATCTCCCCGGGGCCCTCGCGGCTGCGGGAGATCACGGCTGGGGGGGGGGGGGGGGGGGGGGAGAGGAGAGCGATGGGGACGTCACACGCACGCGTAAACCTCCGACAGGCTCTCCGACACGGGTGAGGCCGGGCGCATTCGCTCGGGACACACACAGTGGGTGTCCACGTCTCAGCACACAACACATCATCAGGGCGCTTGTGTAAAAAAACGCTTTACTACGAATGTGGGAAAAAACCCCGGCTTGGGGCAAATGCGGGCCCAGTACTCTCAGGGCAGTTTCAGGGCAGTCAGTAGTGGGGCAAATTGTGAAGAGGAAGAACACAGCACAGCGAGAGGCCCAGACACCGTTTACATTCCTGTCTTGTGACACTTATGGTCATGGCGTCCCGGCAGAGCAGCCCATCCACTCTTAACACACATTAGGGCGACCTATTTTTACACCGCGGCTCACCTCTCAGCAGCGCCTTACTCCCAGGCACCGCAGCGCTGCAGCCCCCGTCGTTAGCACTCAGGCACTCTCCAGCTCCCATCATTATTACACCGGGGATACGGAGCTGGTGTCTCCAGGTCTCTCCGTCAAGCACGCACACGAGCACACACGCACGCGCACGCACGCACGCGCACAGACACACACACAGGCACGCACACAGGCACGCACGCAACAGGGATATATAGCTGGTGTCTCAAGCTCTCTGTGTCGCGCACACACACACACACACACACACACACACACACACACACACACACGCACACGCACAGACACACACACACACACGCACACACACACAACAGGAATATATAGCTGGTGTCTCAAGCTCTCTGTCACGCACACACGCACACACACACACACACACACACGCACGCACGCACACGCACAGACACACACACACACAGACAGACACACACACACACACAGGAACGCACGCAACAGGAATATATAGCTGGTGTCTCAAGCTCTCTCTGTCAAACACACACATACCGACACATACACACACACACACACACACACACAAGGAATATTCATCTGGTGTCTCTACCTCCATCTCTTTCATGCACACAGACACACGCACACACACACATACACACACACACACACACACTCACACACGCACGCACGTAAAGAGAAATGCACAAATACACAGACAACTCTCTCTCTCTCTCTCTTTCTCCAGTAATTTCCTTGAGTAAAGGCAGCGACTTCCTGTGAATGCCCACACAATTCCCACGAGTCACGTGACCCCAGGTTAAGAGGCTTCCATCTCACCCATGACCCCTGATTTTCACTGGCCACACACACACACACACACACACACACACACACACACACACACACACACACCTTTTCTCAATGGAGCTTCCTGACAGTCTCCATTAGGCCGCTGTCTTAAATCTGATGGGCTTGGCCACAGATCTGATTGGGCTTATTGGGCAACCTGTCCATCACATCCCTGCTCTTACAGAGCACGGCTCCACTGTTGTATTCCGCAGGTGAAGTTCTGTATCGACGCCAAGGTGGGTTTCACTGAGGAGGAGGTGATTACATCCAGTTTTTCTTCTCCGATTAAGAGGAGTTTAATCCTGGGACAAATGTATTTACATTGATACACAAAGACTAGAAAATCCTTCTATAGCCAGCTCTGGGTGTAGCAGGAGCATCAAACCTTCCATTCATTGGATGTGTTAAAATGATAAAAACACCATGCCACACCGTAATCAATACAGGAAAGCATATTCCATGCATCCAGTAAGAGAGGGCTTCTATGCTGGCATTTGAATATAGTCTTCACTGTATTCTATTGAATAATTGACCATGGATTCCTGCATCGAGAGCAGACGTGCATCAGGTCACATGAGTCTCCAGATAGCTTGTCCACGTGGAGCAGAGAGAGCTGGAAAATAAATAGCAGCTTCAAGGCTGACCCTGAAACCTGTGAAACTTCTGACTTGCAAATTGGAGCCAGACGTGTCTGTGTGTGCAGTCAAGGTCCAATGTCAGGATTTCTGAAGGAAAATATCTCACGCCAATATCAGCCAACAGGTTACATGTGGTGAAGGAAAGGTAACTTTTTTTTGCCAATGACTAAAATGAATGTAAGGTTGTAAATCGTTTGCGCTCAAAAACTTGCACGGCGCTCAAGATCAAGCTAAAGTTATTTCGACTATTTCGCATTTCAACAGAGACACATCCTCTGTCGACGGCAGACCACCATAACCGCGCGGTACAAAACGTGACAATATTCCCCCGGGGTTGTGAATAATCATCTGATCGGGAACAGATTCGTTCCCCCGCGGTGCTCTCAGCCCTGATGCACGCCGCCTCTCACCTGCAGCAGGAGGACAAAAGAGCCTGCCTGTTTGTGAGCCGGGACTACGGCAACTGTGGCTGTTTGTGTCTCCAGGGACCTCCCGGCCAGAGCACCCCCTTTCCCCCCCCGAGGTTGCTCCTGTGGCCCACTCACTGCTCAGTGCTAGTAAGCCTTCTGGGCCCAGCAAGCCCACCAGGAAGCCCTCCAGAAACGCTGGTGAGTGTGGACAGGCTCCCCCCCCCCCCCCCCCCGCCCCCCCCCTCGGTCTGGCTCAGAGCACAAGCTGCTCGCCGCGCTGTAATGTTTCAGCTGTTGTTTTATTGCGGCTTTTACTGTCGGTGCGCTGGGCTGGTTTCGGGCCATCCATACATCACGAGGCGACGGTCTTTTTCCGTTATCGTTTTCTTTGCATAGTCTGATTATCTCGTTATATAATATAATTAGATATGACAACATAAACCCCCCCAGTTTATGAGAAGTGCTTCATGTGTTTCATTAGAAATAGTTGATTAAAAGTTCCCCGAGCAAAGGCCCCTGCACGCTCCCCAGGCAGCAGTCAGCGTCTGCCAGGCTAGAAGGACCGATTGCTCTGATCGCGTCCAAACACACTGCTAATCGCCCCCCCCCGTGTCCACGCGTCTGTGCGTGTTTGTGTGTGTGTGTGTGTGTGTGTGTGTGTGTGTGTGTGTGTGTGTCTACACACCCCCCACAGGAGCCGTGCACCACAGACGTGGCCCTGTTCTGCCCGGAACACGTCACGCCGTGCCGACCCAAAGGCTTTCCCAACGCGTGGCGTTGATCAGCCGTGCATGACTCATGCGGCTCTCAGCTCTCCCGGTTTGAAGAAGCTCTGACTTCCCTGACACAAGCTGGACCCGGAACCCCCCCCCCCCCGGGCCGGAACCGCTGGTCCACGGGGCAGACGGGGATATCAGCTTCCCCCCCTCCAGCTGCGTCTCCACATGCCTGCAGGCTGCTCCTCCGTGGTACATTTTCCCCCGTGTGGCCGTGCAGTCGGAGCGGATCTCGTTACGTATTTTACTCCCTGGAACACTCGTATCACAGGTCTGACTGAGCTGCTGGGTGATGCTGCGGATCCTCTCAGTCTGAGACCGGGTCAGAGCAGAACGGGGTTTCTGGTTCACGCACGCACGCACGCACACACGCACGCACGCACTTTCAGCCTGCACCTCTCCCCAGTTTATTTCCAGCCAAATGATGATGACCAGACATTTTTCTCCTCCATTGCCTCGGGGGGGGGGGGGCAAGAGAAAGACATCACAAAAACACAGAGAAATGGGGAAATGAGATATGAGCCATTTTTGTAAACGTAACTTTTGCTCTTTGTCAATGTAGGAAAGCTAATATTCATTCAAGGAACAGCAAATATTAGACATACTTCAGTATTGAGTATTGAATCAATTATTCATTCTGGAAGAACATTCTTCTGCCATTCCGAGAAGAAAAAGCCATAATGAACAGACGGGTTCTGGGATTGAGGGCTCGTGTTGAATAAACCAGAGTGGTGGTTTGATCTCCCCGCCACAGCTCGCTTCAGCGTCTCAATCACCTCTGGGGATCATCTTCAAATCAATATCCAGCTGTTCCACTGTCCATGTCTAGTCTTTGAACAAACGCAGGCCACACCGCAGCTGATTCAGAAGAAAGTCAGTACAAACAGATCGGCACGCGTTGAAGATGAGATCTGTCGTGTTTTAACAACTTTTGAACATCGAACGGATTGCCTTTGTGCTTCGAACGGAGCCACATCTGTGCGCGCACATCTGGCCGCTAAACCATTCCAGGCTTCCGCTCTCACATGCGTCTTAGCGGGTACATTCCAGATGTGAGGATGTGTCCCTCGCAGGAGGAGACGCATGCAGCCTCAGCATCCCTAGCATCCACGGCCGCACAAATGACAAACGCGGTGATTTATTTCCTCTTCGGGATCGTGACATAACAGCTCGATAGACAGCGGTGTTCAGAGGTGATTGTTTGGATGATGTTTCGCAGCTTTTGGAACAGAATAAAGATGGACGCTGTTTATTTGAATGCAGGGCCGGTTTTATTTTACAAATCATATGGTTTTCAGGGTGCAGGAGACGGTAAACACTGATAAGATGTCTTCTGTTTGCGCAGTCTTACTGGTGCACCATCGATTCTTTTTGATTCTGATATACATATTGATCTCATGCCGTAACTTGAGACGTGTGTGTCTGTGTGCGTGTGTGGTGTGTGCGTGTGTGTGCGTGCGTGTGCATGTGCGTATCTCTCTGCAACGTTTCCCCACCTCGCTCCCCTGTTAAAGCAGCTTAGCAAGCCTCTCAGGGAGCCTGCTTACTCGAGAGGCCGCGGAAGGAAATAGGCTGCTAAAGAAGGCCGGCCCGCAGCCACGGTTCAGGCTAATAAACTCATTGTCCCAGATAGCCAGCCGGGGGACCGAAGGCTTTCTCTGTCAGGCCACTTTAACGCTTACGTCTTGGGAGGATCCATTAACTCCACATATAAAACTCCTGGTCCAATAATAGCCACGCCAGGCAAGGTGAAATCATGCATCGGGGGCAGTCTGACACAACTGCATATTAGCAGAACAAATGTCCACCTGGACCCTCTGTATCGCAACACACCCCTGCCTGAGCCCCCACACACACACACACAACACACACACACGCACGCAACCACACACACACAACACACACACGCACACAAGCGCGCACGCACACACACACCAGCATCCCTCGCCTTGCTTCTAGTGCTCCACATGACAACAACAAACAAGCACAGAAAGGTCAAAGGTTGGCCGTTCTGGGAAGTGCGGTGGTGATAGTGGGGATGGGGATGGGGATGGAGGTGGAGGTGGAGGTGGAGGTGGAGGGGGGGGGGGCGGGGCCTCACCTCTGAGCGCCGGCAGGAGCGAGCGGTCCTTCCGGTCGTCGCATTTGTTGCACTCGCTGAAGTAGAGCAGCAGGAAGACATCCACCAGCACCCACACCAGGGAGGTGGTCAGCACCACCTTGCAGTACATGAACCGACGCATCGCGGCACCCGGCGGCAGATGGGTGGGGGGGGCGCGGGTGGTGGGGGGAGACGGGTGGAGCGGCAAGCGGAGGGGGCGGGGCGGCCGGCCGGGGGGGCGGTGGGGGGGGGGGGAGGGTGGTGGTGTAAGTGATCAGAGTGATCAGAGGTGTGATGGCTGCTGCTGCTGCTGCTGCTGCTGCTGCTGCTGCCGGTAGCACCGGCTGGCGGGGAGGTCAGGGCGGGCCGACGGGGCGAGCTTTGAAGACGGTTGGAGAACACGCATCATCCCACTGTAGGGTGGGAGGGGGGGGGGGGGGGGGGGGGAGTGAGAGAAGAGAGGTTAGGATGGGGAGGTGAGGAAGGAAAGTAAGGAAGGGCTCATCAGGTCAAGAAGCCAACAGCCCCGCGTAGAAAGGAGCCATGAGAGGAGACTGATGGAGCATTCGGGTTCAAAGCGTTTGGAGGTGAAAGAATCGTTTGAAAAAGGTTTCCTGGCCCTGATGGAGAAGGCAAGGAGGTAGACTACTGTGACTTCTTTTTGTTTGTCCTGATTGTCTCCATTTGTGTGAACTTCCCCGAGACCTGTTCACTTAATGCATTTCATTCATCTGCACATCCACTTTCCACTTGAAAGGGTAAGTGACTCCAAATCATGCGGTCTGGCTTTCATCAGTCACCGCCATGAGGCAGACAGCTTTCAGCCCAAACACAGTGTTTAGGGAAAAACAGACATCTTGTGAGCATGAAACCCACACTTCGTTGTGTTTCAGATGAAAATGTAAATTGTTGACTATCAGAAATGACTTTCCAAACATTATAAGCATAGCCCTGCAACACATGAAACAAATACAATCTGGCCATATTCAGAACCCCATAAGATTTGAATACCCCACCACAGAATAGAACAGGATACACAGTCATAGCAAGATAGGCCATAGAACCAAATATATATTTACAAGAACATGTATTGAGGTCCAGGGTTTTTTAAACCAAGGTCTGAAAATAAATAGTCCTAATCTGGTGGTGAATGTCTGGCGAAAGTGTGTGGGTGTGTGGACATACTTGTGCTTGTGTCTTATAACAGACACTTGTATTTTTCCTCACAGGAGTGTCCACGCTTTAGTGGTCATGAAGACAATGCCGTCAGGATCCATTGCAAACAAGGTGTCAATCACGTTTCCTTATCACACTCCCTTCTCTCATTCTAGCACTGGCTGACAGAAAGGCCCTTCTCTCGCACACACACGCGGACACACACACACACACACACACACACACACACACACAGGCACACACACGCACACACACACATCTACTGTGCTTTCTTACCCTGGACGCTCTATCCAAGGTACTGACACAGCGGCCCCTGGGGCGACCATTATCTCATTTGAACAAGAAGGCTGCCTCGGCCCAGCTGCACACAACACCCGTTGGATCACGGCGCCGCTGATTATCCGGACCAGAGCACCACACCATTCACACGTCTCCTCCACACGCCGGCCACAGATGGACACCTTGATGGGGCCTCGTAGCGGCTCACCGCGAGATAAGCAATCAGCACGGTCCAATCAGCACAGTCCAATCAACACAGGTGCCGGCTACAACCTGTGTTGATTGGACACCGGCCCAGCTGCTGATGAGGCGTTGAGATAAGTGTTTTTGTTTGTATGCCTGGCTAGAAAAAAAACAAAAGCAAAGTCCCCTCAGTGATGAGGATGTGAACGTGGTTCAGTAACAGAGAACTACTGGGTCGTAGTCAGGCATCGGTGTATGGGTCATATCTCTTAGAATGGGTCTGTCTGCCCGTCTACATACTGTGGAAAAAATGTATCCGGCTGTCTATGTGCCCGTCTATATACTGTGTGCATCTGTCTGTCTGTCTGTTTACCTGTCTGTCTCTCTCAGCCCGTCCCATATTGACCACAGCCCACGTCGACAGAGGGAACGTGTCCTCTACATTTTTTCCGATGAAAGCGCCGCGAGCAGCTAAGTCCGCTGAGGCCCCTCGCCCGGCGTCTGTCGGCAGCGATGAGCTTGTACTCTCAACACAGACAGTCCTCGCATCCTACACTCCAAGTCAACAGCGCGCGGAAATCAATTCCATGGTTAACATCAATGCGCTGTGTGATGCCACCGCTGGTTCAACCCTACATGAAACCGGCACCTGCTACCAGATTATGGATGAATGTTAGCAAAAGCCACCCCCCCCCCTCTCCCAAAGAAGGCCGGTCTCAGTGGGTGTTTTATTTAGCCACCCGCAGACACACAGACACCCTCCTGCCTGGTCGCGCGGAGCCATCGACGGATCCACAGGCAGCTCCCAGCGTAGCACCGTCTCTCATCTGTAGTCTGCCTCATTAGTCAGAGCAGATGAATATTTCCCATCTGCCAGACAGTGCAGTAACACAAGCTCCCACCATCCATTACCAGCCACGCGAACCCACACAAACCAACACACACAAGCGTGGCCTCAGAAACCTGCATTTATTAGCATCGTGGCCAAGCGAGCCTGTTTTTGGCAGCCTCTTTGGCAGCCTGATGTAAAACGTTTGGTTTGCCTGGAGTTGGGTTATTAATAACGTAGCTTTTTGATCGGGGGGGGTGGATTAAAATAACTTTGACTGACGTTTTTTTTTAGAATAGCTCAGTAGAAACCGCATCCCTTTGGTGACTTGGCTGGAGAAACGGAGAGACAGGTAGACTCACCCCGGACCCCTCACCTGAGAGTCAGAGTCGAGTTGCACACACTTTCACTTATGCACACACGTTAACTGATACACACATTCACTTCAACACACACACGCACACACGCACACACACACACACACACACACACACACACACACACACACACACACACACACACACACACACACACACACACACACATAAACACACACACACACACACACACACACACACACATACACATATTCATTACAAATTTACTCACACACACACACACACGCACACGCACACGCACACACACACACACACACACACACACACATAAACACACACACACACACACACACACACACACACACACACACACACACACACACACACACACACACATACACATATTCATTACACATTTACTCTCACACACACACACACACACACACATTCCCTCATACGCACAGACGCACATTCATGGATACACACATCCACTTACAGGACATTTGTTGTTTTGTCGTGTAGCTCCTTTGCAGCCGCCCAGAACAGGTGGTGATTAGAACAAAGCAAGAGAGGGCTGATCAGCTTAACTACCCTTCACTAACCGACCGTCCTAATCGTCTGGCCGACATGTGCGGACCAGGACATGATCCGGATAAGTTGGGTCGGGGCTGTTCCTCCCTGACCAGTATGTTACTCATGAGTTGGGTCGGGGCTGTTCCTCTCTGACCAGTATGTTACTCATGAGTTGGGTCGGGGCTGTTCCTCCCTGACCAGTATGTTAGTATGTTACTCATAAGGGTCAGGGCTGTTCCTCTCTGGCTAGTATGTTACTCATGAGTTGGGTCGGGCTGTTCCTCTCTGACCAGTATGTTACTCATAAGGGTCAGGGCTGTTCCTCTCTGACCAGTAGCCTATGTTACTCATAACCGTCAGGGCTGTTCCTCTCTGACCAGTGTGGTACTCATAAGGGTCAAGGCTGTTCCTCTCTGACCAGTGTGTTACTCATAAGGGTCAGGGCTGTTCCTCTCTGACCAGTATGTTACTCATAAGGGTCGGGGCTGTTCCTCTCTGACCAGTGTGTTACTCATAAGGGTCAGGGCTGTTCCTCTCTGACCAGTGTGTTACTCATAAGGGTCAGGGCTGTTCCTCTCTGACCAGTGTGTTACTCATAAGGGTCGGGGCTGTTCCTCTCTGACCAGTGTGTTACTCATAAGGGTCAGGGCTGTTCCTCTCTGACCAGTATGTTACTCATAAGGGTCGGGGCTGTTCCTCTCTGACCAGTAGCCTATGTTACTCATAACGGTCAGGGCTGTTCCTCTCTGACCAGTGCGTTACTCATAAGGGTCAGGGCTGTTCCTCTCTGACCAGTATGTTACTCATAAGGGTCAGGGCTGTTCCTCTCTGGCAAGTGTGGTACTCATAAGGGTCAGGGCTGTTCCTCTCCGGCCAGTATGTTACTCTACAGGCTGCGCAGGGCAGTCGGCGATGTGAGGAGACACCATCGTCCATGTCCATCGAGTAGGCCTCCCTCTTGCCAAACTTGCGAAATCCACTAGAAGTGGGACATGCTTTTTCCTCAGTGCACGTTGACAACATGGTTTGATTCAGTGTGTAGGGGGGTAACAGTATACTACTCCTGGTCGTCCTCACCGTGCATTGGACACGACCCAAATCCATGCAGACCCCGACTGCTAATATAACACATATACATGCATGCATATAAACACTTCAAATTAATGATGATGTACTCACATAAATTACAGCCGCAGTTCAGACATTGACCTATTCCAGCCTTGCTTGCCAGCAACGTGTTGAATATTGATCGAAGACATTACCCGTGGAGACGGTCAAACGGACCAGGTAGTCCTGGTTCTAATTTCAGGTGTGCTGCCTGCAGCGCATCTCAACACCGAGCGATCACAATCAGTGAGACGGCAGCGGTCCAGCGTCCATAATGCCCCCCGTCAGGAGACTCAGTTCATCTGCTCCCTAGTTGTTATGCAGGCTCCCCGTCACGCAAAACTGCACATCCTGGTGAGTTTCGGATGCCGCTTCATCTTTTCATTTGGGCCCGATTGATGTGCAGCAAAAACATGTCTGTGGTGCACCACCTGTCCTCCGACAGAAGAAGATGTGTAACAGCCAGACGGCCAGACGCGCGGTGCTCCTCTTTAGCGCAATCTAACATCTGCACACCCTCCAACCTCTAGGCTGAGCGAGGGTCCTGCCTCGTAGCGTTATCCCGGTCTGCAGTGACGCAATGTCCGGTCTTCTACCGTCCCCGGAGTTAGAAGAAAAACATCACGACAAGAACAAGTACAACGAAAAACAGAATAAATACGGGGCTTTAACGAAAATATTGACCGAGCAATATCTGAAACATTGCACGAAAACGGATACTCCTCTATCAGAAGTCCCTCCCCCCCAAGGGCTGACCCGTGTATCTGATAGTCCCGCCCCTCCAGTCTCAGTAACGCTCACGCGGAGCATCCCGCTCCACGAGAACTACTAGGACTGGGTTAGCGCAGCCTCCACCACGTGTCTGCGTTCTGGTTTGTGATTGGTCGGGAGACGCGTCGATCACGAGCTCCTCTCAGTGTGTCGTCATTGGCTGGTAAATAGGCAGCATCTGCTCGATGCAGTAGCCCACACGGTGCAACTAGTTAGTACTAGTAAGTACAAACTATGACTTAGGATGTGCAAACTATGCATGTGGGTTTGTAGTACTTTTATGGTGAACAGATGATTTAACCATTAGAGGAGACGGGACAGAACGGACAGATCTCCATAATCGCCATATTTTTTTATTTCTTCTTATCCACTATATATACACACACACAGAGACACACACACACGCGCGCGCGCGTCTCAATTTTACGTCACCTGAGTACGGAATACTTTCTGTTACATTCCTGAACCGTTCAAAACCTAAACGTCCGTATGGTCCTTATAGATAGCGTCACTGCCGTCAGGTGGCTGTGTGATGGATGTGAACAATCATCATCTATAACTGTGTGTGTGTGTGTGTGTGTGTGTGTGTGTGTGTGTGTGTGTGTGTGAGTGTGTGTGTGTGTGTGTGTGTGTGTGTGCCTGTTATAACTGTAAGTGTCTCCATCCATACGTCAGACCTGTTCAGTGAGGTCCAGTCAGACCTGTTCAGTGAGGTCCAGTCAGACCTGTTCAGTGAGGTCCAGTCGGTATGTGCTGTATGCGGTGCCGTGCTGCCACCCAGTGGTTACAGGTGTATGTAGGCCTACTACCTGAATGCTCAGTCATGAAGAATAATATTCATCCTGCCATTCTGCGATTTACATTATATGCAGCCCTGTGAAAGGGTTAGGCTATTTATATTCAGGTCAGTTCAACTCCTAGACGGTAAAAAGGTTCAACTATGTAGAATGACAGACAGACAGACAGACAGACAGACGGGCATGCAGGCAGACAGACAGACAGACAGACGGTTGAAATAAAATAAATGTCATATCTATTTCCCCGTCTCTTGGAGGCGCTGTTGTCGTGCGGTCCATGACTCCCGGGCGGGTCTGCCCAGGTCCAGCAGGCTATAAGAACCGGGTCTGTTCCCGTTTTGCTCTGACAGCGGACACGGGTCTCATGAAGTATCTACTGCAATGCCAAAAGCATCTTCTCCTGAAGAGAACGTCTCGCTACTCACCTCATCTTCTGACCTCCGTCCTGTGCTCCCCCTGCTCACCTGCTCGTTTCATCTCAACTAGTTTGGTGGTCAGTGATCCACTGGCTCTTCCTCTGACATTCTAAACTAAACTCTGCTGAAGTCATGAATTCTACCGGGTTCAACCAAACGGACAGCGGACTGTTCAACAAAACGGAGGACTTCTTCTGCTGCAACTTTTCCTCGGTGGTGACCGACGACGGGCTGGTCTCCACGGCTCCGGACGAGAGGAGCCTCTTTATCATGCGGGTGGTGCAGATCGCCGTCATGTGCGTGCTGTCCCTCACGGTGGTCTTCGGTATATTCTTCCTGGGATGTAACCTGCTCATAAAGTCCGAGGGCATGATCAACTTCTTGGTGACGGACAGGAGACCCTCCAAAGAGGTGGAGGCGGTGATAGTCGGAGCGTATTGAGGACTCGGGAGGACCAGGACCCCCTGAAACTTGAATGGTGGGGTGATGAGGCCACCTGATGGGAGAGGCACCTTAGTGGGGTGCTCGGACGGACGTCTCTGGCTTTATTAAGAACTTCACAAATGAACCGATGTGAGTGGAGTTTGAATCCGCTGGGGGGGGTGAGGTCAAAGTGTTAATCTGTTGAGCCACGGCCCATCCTCAGGTGGTCTCTGGTAAAGTATTCGTTGTATTTGAAGCAGTAGCCGAGGGTGGGATATTTTTCAAGACATTGCGCAGCAGGCAATGGGGAATGAATGTGTTTGCATGTGTGTGTATGATTTGCATACCATATGCAGACTTTTTAATCCATTTAGGCGATATAATCACATTCCTAATGAAAACGAACTGTCGTGACAATTTAGATAGCCGTGCCTCTCTTTAATTGCTATACATTCTTACTTTAATTAAAGCTTGTTTTTCTGTCAAAATGAACTAACTCTGTTTTTCTATCTGCTAATTACGATTAAGAAATGGTCCCCCCGTTTTTTTTTTCAAAGCACATTTCTAATTTATTCTAATTAGTCACACTTTAACATTTCCTAAACATGAATTGCCACTCTGGAGATTCGCACTGTTCTCCTAAATAAAGCCTGCTCCCTCTCCTCCCTGCTGAGAATCATCCTGTGTTCAAATATCTCCTCATCCTAAACCAGGATCCATCCAGGGTGTAATACTGTTGTAATCCATCAGCACAAAGGGAAAAACGTCATGATATGTCATGCTGGTAGAACTGTGATTCCACTGTTATATGAACCCCACGCGACAAAGCTTCCTTTTTTAAATCTCCCACTTGCCCTGAAATGTTTCTATTTGCCATAGATTCAGAACTGTCTTTTGATATTTCTTCTTGTAATGAACCCTCTCTGTCTCTCTCTCAGGAGAGCTGTGGTTCATAGTCTCCCCCCCCCCCCCCCCCCCCTCTCTCCTCTCTCCCCCTCTCTGTTGTGTCTCTGCTGTGTTTCACCTGCCTCCCCGGGGTGATGATAGCAGCTTCTCTTCCTAACCCAGGAGGATATTGCTATTGTCCGACGTGTTCCTGTCTAAACTGGCTCACCTGTGCATGGAAAAGAACAGCATTGAAATCGCTCCCTTTAAAAAAAGAAAAAAAAAAGAAACGATAACCCTTTGTGCACAAAAACCCCTCGCAGCGTCCCCGCCGCCCGTTTCACCAATGATTTTCCGTCCGTCGTCACTCCCCTTTGCTGCTATGACGGCCCGATCGATGTGTCCTGTTTCCGAGCGCATGGTGACCACGGGCTGTTTCAGCAGACTAATTCAAGTGGGATGGTCTGTGATTGATGCCCGGCCCACTGACTCTCTGACTACGCTGATGACCCCAGCCTTGTAGTCATGATTATAGACTCTGCAGTGTAGTTACAACGCTGTCACCAAAAATAGCCTTTGTGAGCCCCTAGACGACGTACCCCGACAGTTCCCCTATTTCTTTAGAACGACTCTAACCCTAACCCTAACCCTAATCCTAACCCTAATCCTAACCCTAATCCTACCCTAACCCTAACCCTAATCCTAACCCTACCCTAACCCTAACCCTAACCCAAACCCTAACCCTAGACGACGTACCCCGACAGTTTCCCTATCTCTTTAGAACGACTCTAACCCTAACCCTACCCTTACCCCTAACCCTACCCCTAATCCTAACCCTAACCCTAACACTAACCCTAACCCTACCCCTACCCCTAACCCTAACTCTGACCCTAACCCTAACCCTCTCTTTAGAACGATTCTAACCCTAACCCTAACCCTAACCCAGCCTTAACCCTAACCCTAACTCTGACCCTAA
Organism: Urophycis tenuis; assembly: GCA_036785325.1. Taxonomy (NCBI): domain Eukaryota; kingdom Metazoa; phylum Chordata; class Actinopteri; order Gadiformes; family Phycidae; genus Urophycis; species Urophycis tenuis. Next base: position 4,182,418 of record JAXIVH010000010.1, on the reverse strand, counting down.
CCCTAACCCTCTCTTTAGAACGATTCTAACCCTAACCCTAACCCTAACCCAGCCTTAACCCTAACCCTAACTCTGCCCCTAACCCTAACCCTCTCTTTAGAAGGATTCTAACCCTAACCCTAACCCTAACCCAGCCTTAACCCTAACCCTAACCCAAACCCTCCTAGAGGAGCCCTTGTACAGCAGCGTGAAGGGTTAATAAAAGCACATTGTGTTTTCAGGGGCGGCGGCTGCGTGGCCTGGTTCTCGGTGTGCCGATGACTGAATCAAAGCCATGCTGTGTTCAGAGATGTGATGAAACTGTATGTTGGTTGATGGAAATTAAACACTGTTCTGAACTTGTATCCCGGCGTGTGGCGTCTGTCCGTGTCTTGCCTCGATGACTGACGAGAAACAGACGATTCCTTTGTAAGTCTCACAATGCTCACAGCGCTGAAAACCAAGAAAGAGCTCGGCCAGCAGGGCATCTTGAACTAAAAGGGATTTATTTATTTGTGTTTGTTCAAGCATATGGACCCAAGGGTCCACAATTATTATTTCCAAACTCCTCACTTGCGTATTGCCAACCACTTTAGATAGTAAACTGTCTTCGAGGTTGTAATTCCATATATTGGAAAAATGCTATGAAGAGTTTGGTTATAACATGTACTTTAGGGTTGTATTTCTGCTCGATGCAAGAGAAAAGATGCACTGAAAACCATCCTAATCTACAGACATAACCACAGCAATGTCGTACTGTATAGCTGGCTAAAATGACAACCTCTCCTGATGCCTGACTATTATCTGTGCAGAGTATCGAGATTTCCTTCCTTGACATTAACACACATACTGGAACGGATCGCTGGGGAAATGTTGTGACACTTCAACATCTAACAAGGAAAAATCTTCCATTTGCCACCCTACCCTTGAAATTGTGTTTTATTGTGTCTGATGCACAATTATTCAGCCTGGAAATGTCAGCATTTGAATCATTTAAGTGTGTCTCCTGTTGAAAACATTTAGGAGCAAGTCTTTTCATTTGCTGTGTGTGTGTGTGTGTGTGTGTGTGTGTGTGTGTGTGTGTGTGTGTGTGTGTGTGTGTGTGTGTGTGTGTGTGTGTGTGTGTGTGTGTGTGTGTGTTTGTGTGTGTGTGTGTGTGTGTGCATGTGTACATGCGTGCGTGCATGCCTGTGTGTGTGTGTGTGTGTGTGTGTGTGTGCGTGTGTGTGTGTTTGTGCGTGCGTACGTGCGCGCATGCCTGTGTGTGTCTGTGTGCGTGTGTGTGTGTGTGTGTGTGTGTGTGTGTGTGTATGTGTGTGTGTGTGTGTGTGTGTGTGTGTTTGTGCGTGCGTACGTGCACGCATGCCTGTGTGTGTCTGTGTGCGTGTGTGTGTGTGTGTGTGTGTGTGTGTGTGTGTGCATGCATGTGTCTGTGTGTGCATGAACTATATGAACCAGTTCCTTGACAGACAGCTGGCAGCACCATCTCTCCCCTGCCTCCCCCTGGGCGAGAGACTCTGGGGAGAACGTCCTCAGATCTGTCCCTGGGACCTCCACTAGTGGCTACTGCTCACATCTCAGGGTCAACATCATCCCCACACGCGTGTGTGTGTGTGTGTGTGTGTGTGTGTGCGGTGAATGTAATCATGCCTATTCCGCTCCACATACTACCAACTCGATAGGATTGTTCACACCAAGCCTAGACTGTGTCCCATGCTGTTACAGCATCAACACACTGTATCGTTAGGGAGACAAATTTAACACAAACCTTGTTTTAACGAGACAACACAACGGAACAACAGGATAGCACACACACACACACACACACGTGTGACTGTCTGTTTGACCCCCTCCCCACCCCACACACACACACACTTACCCACACACACACACACACATGCGCGCGCACACACACTCACACACATACACCCACACTTACCTACACACACACACACAGTTACCTACACACACGCACACACACACACACACACACACACACACGCACACACCCGTGCACACACACGCACACACACGCACACCCGTGCACACACACGCGCACACCCGCGCACACACACGCACACACACGCACACACAGGCACACACGCACACAGGTCAAAAGACCAGTAACAGCCCAGCAACACAGACATCTGCAGGGTGTTGATTATGGACTAAAAGTGACCCGGGGGTCCTGGCTTCCCTCGTGTGATTGGCTGGCTGAGAGGGGCCCAGTCGATGGGACTGGACTGAGACTGAGAGCTTCAAACAGCGGCCTCACACCAGCATCGCCACTCTGATCTTCCTGTTAACTCTTTGCCTGTCGCGCCAGGCGAAATAAAACCCTGAAACGCCAACGTGTCCCACCGGGAACAGCCATTGGCTGCCGTGTTTCGTCCGTCCCACGGCGAGCCTGGACGTGGACAGGCGAGCTTGTGTGCACGTTGTTCACACGGGCGGGGCGTTGTGACGCGAGGAAACGTTAAGTTTCACGACAGATTCAAAGTCGTCCTGGAATAAACCCACGCCTCGCCTCGTGCTATGGCAACATCGGTAATCACGGAGTTCAAGCTGTGACGATCAGTCGACTGGTTTGAGGGTTCGTCGTGATTCCATCACGCCTCCACTGGCTCATGGGCCAGCATGAGTCACGTTGCTCTGATGCTGTCCACATCACACACACACTTGTTCGCCCCAATGTGATCCAATGCTTGCGTGAATCTGTGTGTGTGTGTGTGTGTGTGTGTGTGTGTGTGTGTGTGTGTGTGTGTGTGTGTGTGTGTGTGTGTGTGCGCGCGCGTGCATGTGTGTATGTGTGTGTGTGTGTGTGTGTGTGTTGAAGTAAACCAAACACATTGAAAAATAATAATTATGAAAAGAGAATTCATGAATATATGATAAATATGTATAAATACGAATTAACCAATCAAAGATGTATAATCAACTTGTTGAAGAACAGTAGTAGAATTATACTTTCCAATGATTGGAAATAATTAGCATTCAACTGCAGATTACCAATATAACACTGCAGTCAATAATAATGCATCAATACCATTCACAGCATAATAATCCCAACAGGAGTTACTTTGTATTTTTAATTGCGTCACATAAAATAAGAAATTATACTTTGTCGTTTCACAGCAGCGGGTAGTCACAGTGATAGTGCATTGACTCTAAAATCCATTTGAGTCCTGTAAGAGCCATGGTGTTTTTATTGACCTCTCCGTCTCTCTGTCTCTCTCTGCGCCTCTCTTCCTCTCTCTCTCTCTCTCTCTCTCTCTCTGTCTCCCCCGGCTACATCTGCCTCATCACAGCCTCATCTCACAAACTAGGCTATTACTTTGCCTTCCTGCATACACCACTGCCACCAAAGTAATAGCTTTTTTTTCTCCCAGAAAGACCTTTTCTCCCCCTGCCTCCACACTGTCTCCCCCCTGTGTCTTCCCTGCCTCACCCCAGGCTTGGGTTTCAACTGAGGCTGTTTTCTGCAGATCTTTAGATACATTACATACAATGAATACATTATACAATTGTATACTACATATTGTACATAACGTACATATATACCTGCTTGTTTTTCTTTTCTTTTTATCTCTTTATCTTATTCTGTATTTAAACTGTTTCTATATTCTTGTATCTAAACTGCTGTAACTGTAAATGTCCCCGTTGGTGGGACAAATAAAGGGTTTTCTTATCTTATCTTATCTTATCTTATCTTATTGTATTAACCATGTACAATATATACATTATATTAATTACACATAATACATGATATGTAATGTTTTCATGCACATACATTATTTGCATTCAGATTGCGTATGACCATCAAATACAACGTTTTCATTCTGGATTTCCGTGACAAACACTTTGACCCGTCGTAGTAACGTTTTTTTACTTCGACTGCTCGTCTCTTTTCTTTTTAATTACACCAGGTTGAATGAAGCCATTATCAGCTGATATCTCGCTCTCCTTGATCTGGAGAGCCGAGGCTGACCTGCGTTTGATGTATGGACTGAACCCGAACCCTCCAGTGCCCCATGCTATAGTCGTCGTCGTC
>JAXIVH010000010.1:4165888-4173388 GCA_036785325.1 Urophycis tenuis | reverse complement strand
CTCTGTCCAATAAGAGCAGCGGTAATAGTCCACAACGTGGGCTCCTGTTATGTGGCGTGTGACACCTCTCTCCTTGGGTTCCGATTCTCTATAATGGAAGCATTACCAGTGCAGCTGTGTCCACAGAGTGAGGCTATATGCCGTGCGTGTGCGTGCTGTGTGTGAGCCTGCGTGCGCGCGCGTGCCCGCCTGTGTGTGTGTGTGTGTGAGCCCGCGTGAGTGCACGTGCGTGTGTGTGCGTGCGAGTCCCACCTAGCCGTGCTGCAGCTGTCTGGGTGGATCAACGTCGAGAGCCTCACTGCAGGAGTTTCTCTCTAAAGACCTCTGCTGTTCTGTTGTCCTCGCCGCTTATTCTTGCAAATGAAAGGTCATCTGTGTCACATGACCAATAAGCTCCCGGCGCCTTGAATGTGGGGCTCCAGCTTACCGAAGGAGAGCCGGCTAATTGGACTCCACATCACAGGAGCTCAGAGGCGAACCCCTAAGTTGTACACGGTTTAAAAGAAAGAATGTCTGTGTCTTATCTGAAGTGCTGAGCTGCATTAGAATAATCCTGAGTGAAGTATAAATCAAACATGTTTCAGAAGCCCTCTCTTTCCCGTTCACTCTCCTCGTCTTTCATCATCCTGTAATTTAGAAGTATGGAACAGTTGAGCCCCAGGAATCTAATTCTGCCTCACGTTCAGATTCCATAAATACCATATGAATATTTATGATGATTGTCAACAGGCTTCAGGCATTGGAAAAATGTCCCTTAACATTCCATGAATTTAATTGTGGCTTAGAATATTTTAAAGAAAATTAGCCCAGCTGTCATATTGCAAATCGTATTCAGAGCTACCCCGACTCTAACAAATAAGTTAGTTCTGTTCTGACAGAACCAGATTGGTTAAACAACAACTCATCGATCTTGTCCCCTCAGTGTAATTATCACACAGGGCCAGAGGGAAACTGAGGAGGAGGGGAGAGTGTTTCTGTCCAGCGTTGGCATGTGAGAGCATTACATCACATCGCATCAATTCAGCTGACACTTCAGTCCAACGCGGCATACAATAAGTGCATTTCAACAATGAAGACACAACCCAAAAAGTACAAGAATAGTGTGAGTAAATAAAATTCTATGAATAAGCAAACTGCTTAATGAGGACTACATTATGGAAATACGAGGAGACAGAGACGTTTTTTTTTCTCTCTTGCTCTTATTATTATCGTTCTTAGTGTAACATTATTGCTCTGACTGTATCACCCCATCCTCATTAAAAAAACAAGCATAGCAGACCTCCGTGTAAACACGGTTTAGCCAGCGGAACGGAGGGGCTAAACAGATCTTGGTGGCGATAGCAAAAATTCCCTGAGACGCACTGTTTTCAGTCTGTAGCGAGATTGCAGTCGCCCCGGCAACAATGGCGGCACTTTCCCGCTGTCGTCGAGCCGGGCTAAGCTGCCGGCGGCGGAAGGCAAAAGGAACCGGGTTTGAGTCCCGCGGCGCCATACTCGGGTGCGAGCCACTCAGGAAGTGCTTGGCCGGCGCCGGGGCTGATCCTGCCCGCCATCAGTCACCCACGGACAGCCAGAGCCGCCGCTGACAAACCGCCGCCGCCGCATGCTGTGAGGGAGTTTTGCTAGCGCGCCGCGACAGTCCTGTTAATCTTCCACCCCCGCCGTCAAAGCCCATCTTATCTGCTGCCGGCGGGCGCCATCTTCACCGCCCTCCGCCTGACCTCGGCTGTGACCTCGGCTGTGACCTCGTCTACGCCGGACCCGGACGGCGCCGCCGGACCGACGGCACCTCTCACCGCGGCTCGCGTCACCGCCGGCCGCTGGAGCCGCTAACGGTGCGTGACGGACGCCGTCTGGCCACGCCGCGCCCTCTTCAGACCCCGGGGGGTCACGGTAAGAGGGCGGCCTCCTTACCTCGAGCCAGGGTTGCATGCCTCACAAGGCCGTGTCGTCATCCACTACTACTACTACTACTACTACACTGCTGTGAATACTTTGAGATGAATGGACGGAATCATGGGAATATCTTTCAACGGCAAGTGTGAAATATTGTGAAAGTACAGAACTGCAAACGCACACATGCAAACACACACTACCCAGTGAGTTTATGGAACGGCAAATGTTTGCAAAGGATTTAGGGAAAAAGGCTGGCTGTGGTTCTGCCCCTTGGATGCACTTCTGAGCCGTCCTCTGTCCTATTCTATCAGAGAACCCAAAGGACCCTGATCAATGCCCGGGGTGTACTCTGACCGACGCTCGCACTTTGCCAAACGTTCGGTCTGCTTGCAACCCGCCGCCAATATCTGGCCCCTCACACGTAACGCTGCTTCGTTCCAGGGATGAGGTGGAATCGATGAATGAATGAATCCATGCCATTTTCCACCGCGGTGAGCAGCTCCCCTGTAATGCTGGTCACACATTTAGTTCAACTGTCAGACACGCCGCGGAACATCACTATCGTAACCCACTGGATAACAGGCAGCGACCGACTGACTAGCAACACAGCGGCCAGCGACCTGCACAACACAAACCAACTAGCCGGCCAAAACCAACCCACTGGCTAGCCAGCGCCAACCCACTGACTAGCCAACACCAACCCGCCGACGTCAGCCAACCGCCTGACACACATACTGCAGCCGGCCGTGAGGAAACAAGCCGCTCGAGCTCACGCTGGAGAATCATTTCGATAAAAAGCGTCTGAGAGACTCTGATTCCCCTCCACAGATGCTGCTTGTTGTTAGGTCACTTCGGCGAGAAACCCAGCCGAGGCCGCCAGCCAATGAGGAGCTGAGCGGAGGGGTCCCTGCTGGCGGGCCCCCCCTGGGGGTCCAGGCAGGGGAGGGAAGCGCTCCACTGCTCGTCGACTTTTGTCATGCAAGAGCACAACGCACATCTGTGTCTCCCCAAACGGACCCCCTCTGAGGAGGGGAGGTAGGGGGGGGGGGTGGGACGACAGCGGCGGGGAGGTGTGGAGAGAGTCGGGGGGGGGGGGTTGGTATGGTAGACGTGGGCATTATTTGCGTCGTCTGGGCGTTTGAAAAGATTATTGGAAAGGCAGATTGGTTTCGGAAAAGGTTCTTCTAAAAATAGCCCGGCCCCAGTCAGGCGGCGCGGCGCGTCAAGTTATTTCTACTCCACAGATGTGACGCGCGATAGCAGGCGGGACACGCAGAACCATTCGCAGCCCGGTATGAAAAACGCCCGATCCCGGGCCCGGCCGTCCCCCCCGCAATGCATGCTGGGCCAGATAACAGGAGGGCGAGGCGAAACGAATCCTCCGCAAAAAAGGATTACAAAAAAAACCAACAACATTGGATTTTCTTCCTTCTCTTCCTTGTCAGGCGTGAGGTTGGACGTGGCGTGTGCCGAAGGACTAACGCGCTCTGACAGATGACTGGCAGCAGTCAGTCGCTTAGAGAGCCCTCAGCGACAGGCGTTGGGGGGGGGGGGGGGGGGGGGGGGGCACTCACTGTGTTTTACATGCAGGCTCGTATACAAAATGTACACATAGTATTAGATATTCATATTTGTGTACATACTGTACACACACACACACACACACAGACATACACAGTGAAAATCTCACGCATGAGTAGACACAAATAGGATTTTTTGGGGGGCACGTGAGAAAATGGACAGCAAGACAAAACATGTTGAGGACACACATACAGGACAAACACACACACATACACACAAAAACGTGTGTTGTGTATGTGCACATGCGTCTGTGTGTGCACGTGCGCGGCTGTGTCCGTGTGCGTGTGTGTGTGCGTGTGTGTGTGTGTGTGTGTGTGTCTGTTGTGTGGGTGTGTGTGTGTTTGTGTGTGTGTGTGTGTCCCTCAACATGTTTTGTCCTGCTGCCCATTTTCTCACGTGCCCCCAAAAAATCCTGTTTGTGTCCTCGTCTTCAATCCCTTCCTCCATTGCTTCTCTGAATCTTTTTGGTCTTTCCATCGCTTCGGCGGGAGTCATTGGGTCGATGTAGCCCTCATGTCCAAACGGGTTACTGTAATTGCGGTGCTGACTACGTACTTCTGACAGTCCGAGAGATGATGGCTCTATCACTGCAGTCCCTTGGTTGTAATTGTCCACAGATGATATGACCTATAAACCCAGAGAGTCAAACACTCACACTCCCCTCTGGAGTCCTGTTGCTCTGTTATTTGATGTCGATAGCAGATGATATTAATATCAAGAAGTACCAGTGGTGTGGTGTAATAGACCCATTGCCGACAGTTAATTGGTGATTAGTGGGTACGAGAGAAATATTAATTTCCATCTATTAAAAATAATGTCAAATGTCTCAACCTAACAGCAGCAGCAATAACACAAACTCTCTGAGCTGAAAATGTAATCATGAGTCGGCAGATATTAATGATCAAAATACAGTGAGTTATTATTTTCCAACTGACATCACAATATAGCTCCATAAGCATCGTCAATATTCGACGTGTTATGTTCCAATTGTCATTTCCATAATAGGTAACTTAATAACCAGCCATCACGCAAATGTCCACACATCACAATAATTTACAATTATTATTTGAGGAGACAAAGACCATATATCAATCTGTCTGGGGAAGCACTGTTCATTATTTTTTCGCATGTGAAGCAAAATCCATCTCACTTCTGGATGTCATGCACAGAATCAATTTACACAAATGCAACCACTCCATCCTATTACACATTCTTCCCATTCCCATCAGAAAATCAAATAAATGCAACACTTTGTTTTTTTGGGTTTCATTAAAATCAACCCAGGCCATTTATTGCACACTGTGTTTTGTAGCCGTACCAAACTGTACAAGTATGTTCTCCTCTTCATCCCTTGGCCTTTATGTTCCTCGCTTCACTGATTTTATTCAGTTCTTTTATTTTTCTTCTTTTTCCTCTCTTCTCTCTCTCTCTCTCTCTCTCTCTCTCTCTCTCTCTCTCTCTCTCTCTCTCTCTCTCTCCCCCCCCCTCTCTCTCTCTTTTCTTTCTCTCTCTCTCTCTCTCTCTCTCTCTCTCTCTCTCTCTCTCTCTCTCTCATCCACACACACACACACACACACACACACACACACACACACACACCCACGCTCACACACACACACACACACACACACACCACACACACACACACACACACCACCCACACACACACACCCACACACACCCACACACACCCACACACACCCACACACACCCACACACCCACACACACACACAACCCACGCTCACACCCACTCGGCGGTGTGTTCCTGCTCGGCTGCTCTCAGGCAGCGGCGTTCTGGTGACGGCTCTGTCACAACACATATCAGCCGGACCGGGAGGAGTAGATAGGGGCAGCTCTCAGGGCCACAGGGCCATGGCACCTTGCCTCTGCACGTACATTATGGAAGCACTAACAGCAGCTTTTGGTCACTGCTTTCTTACCCCGGAGCCCCGGAACATCGGATAGTATTTAATGTCTCTCTTTCTCTCCCTTTCTTCCCACTCCCCCCCCCCCCCCACACACACACACACATACACCTCTGTTTTCTCTTCTTTATTTTGTTTGTATTTACCTTTATTTTACTCTCTCTCTCTCTCTCTCTCTCTCTCTCCCTCTCCCTGTCTGTTTCTCTCGCTCTTGCTCTCTCTCTCTCTCTCTCTCTCTTCTCTCTCTCTCTCTCTCTCTCCCTCTCTCCCTCTCTCATCTCTCTCTCCCTCTCCCCTCCCTCTCTCAGATTATAGTATATTATAATGAATGTTTTTTGCACACAGTGAGAACACAAGTGTATCTCTGCTAAATGACATGTTTGGGGCTGATTTCCCGTTTCTCTGTGTGTCGCGGTTAAAGAGGCCCCTCAGCAGTGTCAATGCATGAGGACCATTTAAACGCCGCGTGTGAAAGCAGCTCTTAACCGAGTACGGTGCAGCTGGTTTAATGACGGGTGTGGCGTCGTCTCCTCGGTGGCCGGCCTCCTGAAGCTCACTTGATTTCATCACATCCAATTTCAGAGAGGCTTCATTTTAATTAGCGTCTACTGAGCACTGCTTTGATTAGCATCTACAGGAAGAGACAGAGGACAATGAAAAGAGGACAATGAAAAGAGACAATGCATGGAGACTGCGGCGGCGGCGGCGACTGTGACACCCAAGCAAACAAAGTGGGAATAGAAACATTTGGTGAAAGAGCAACCATGATGGATCATATAGCAGAACAACATTTAGTGTACGGTGAGAACCTTTGTGGTTAACGGGAGATGTTGAGGTGCCAGACGATGATGGATGCAATCTACGGCAACAAAAGAGCAATGAATAACACCTAAACGATTGCCTATGAAGCCCAACGAGGCTTGGCGTTTAGCCTTGAAAAATAAGTGGATTCGTATTGGCATGGTTAACATGACATGGAGACTGTGTAGCCAGCAGAAAATTGGGTTTCTTCAGGCTGAGATTAACTCCTGCTCCTCATCTGAAATCAGACCAGCAGCAAACACCACCAACACACAAACAAACATCTGAGATGAATGAAGATGGATTTACCATACATAAACCTTATTCCTAAAAAAAAAAAAACGATTTATCTTGCTGTGGCCACCTCCTCTAAAACCCCCTTGCTACATTTGATGCCTTTAATACAGCAAATACATTAAGCTCTTGACCACCGTAATCCTCCCACTCTGATCTACAGAAGCAGCTGCATCGTTGGAAAAATACAATAAAACCGAGTTAAAAAAAAAAGGCAATCAGAAGAAACAATCTAACACCTAAAAATAAATCCCCCTTGCATCCCCCCCCGGCCCTGCGAGTGCAGGAGGAGAGGAGACGCGACATGTAGAACAACATATGGATCTTAAGGGGGGGCAGTGGGAGGCTGGTGTTGGATCTTAAGGGGGGGGCAGTGGGAGGCTGGTGTTGGATCTTAAGGGGGGGGCAGTGGGAGGCTGGTGTTGGATCTTAAGGGGGGGGGCAGTGGGGAGGCTGGTGTTGGATCTCTAAGGGGGTGGGCAGTACGAGGCTGGTGGTGGATCTTAAGGGGGTGGGCAGTGGGAGGCTGGTGTTGGATCTTAAGGGGGTGGGCAGTGGGAGGCTGGTGTTGGATCTTAAGGGGGTGGGCAGTGGGAGGCTGGTGTTGGATCTTAAGGGGGTGGGCAGTGCAAGGCTGGTGTTGGATCTTAAGGGGGTGGGCAGTGAGAGGCTGGTGTTGGATCTAAGGGGGTGGGCAGTGGGAGGCTGGTGTTGGATCTTAAGGGGGTGGGCAGTACGAGGCTGGTGGTGGATCTCTAAGGGGTGGGCAGTGGGAGGCTGTGTTGTATCTTAAGGGGGTGAGCAGTGGGAGGGCTGGTGTTGGATCTTAAGGGGGTGGGGCAGTGAGAGGCTGGTGGTGGATCCTAACAAGGGTAAGATGCGGTTTGGTGTTTTTCTCAGGAAGATCTGAGCCTGACAAGGTGCAGCGCAGGGTCAGACAAACTGTCACATGACATCAGCCCCCCCTGGACGCTGCTCATTACTGGCGGGGCTTGACAGAAG
>JAXIVH010000010.1:4133119-4160619 GCA_036785325.1 Urophycis tenuis | reverse complement strand
TGTGTGTGTGTGTGTGTGTGTGTGTGTGTGTGTGTGTGTGTGTGTGTGTGGCCAGGAAATGTGCAGCTATTCCAATCTAACTGACTGACTGAAATCAGCTACATTTACAGAATACTGAATGGTGCTCGACAATCAACAGCTTTGTATGGGTGTCAGAAATGTCGCCTCTGACCCAAAAAAAGAACAAACTAAAAATAGTTAGTTTATGCTGTGAGTATGGTTCTTTGTGTCTTTTTAAGTACAGCACACACAACTTATACAGAGCATGATCATTTATATAAATAAAACAGAACCACTTGGTGATTTGTGCTGATTAAAGAATGAAAGGTAAAGACTTTTTACATTATGATTATGATGACGTCACCATGTGCAAGTGGGCGGGAATTACAGTCCAAACATAAATAACATGATTGACAACACATGGGCATCCATTAAGTACTCCCACTCTGGCAATCTAAATCCCATATATATATATATATATATATATATATATATATATATATATATATATATATATATATATATATATATATATATATATATATATATATATATATAAACACAGAGAGAGAGAGAGAGAGAGAGAGATCTATATAGATATACAGTATATATGAGCTGAGATCCTGCATGGGTGAAGTGGTTATACTTGATAAAGATAATTTATGGTTAAATTAGAATATATTATAAATTCTAATTTGGAATTTTATGCCTGGAAACCACTGCAAAAAGTTAACAAATACAGTTTGTACAGTAGTTCAGTGACAAAATAGTTTCATATATTACCTAGAGCATTTGAATCCAAGAGATAATACAATATATTACAACAATACAATAACAAATTTTCCCATTGCTTAAATAAATCCCCTCAGCTACACAACGAATAAACATATAAACCTTTTATTCCTCTTGGAGCATAATTTGTACTCTATATACTCATAAATACTTTGTGTTTATTGCACATGTAATTCATGTTGGGAGTTAGTTTGTCGACAGCGTGCCAATAGCAGCAGACGGCTGTGTTGGACTGTTATTGAGTTAGCTGGAGGCTACCATCAACAATGGGATGTATTGTGGATCAATGCCACACAGACACACACACACACACACACACACACACACACACACACACACACACACACACACAAATACACAAACCCTGTACACACAAACATATCCACACACACACGCACATCCGCATGCATGCACCCACCAGCCAACACACACACACGCACACACACACACACACACACAAACACACAAATACACAAACCCTGTCCACACAAAAATATCCACACACACACACACACACATCCGCATGCATGCACCCACCAACCAACACACACACACACGCACACACACATACACACACACAAATACACAAACCCTGTCCACACAAAAAATATCCACACACACACACACACACACACACACACACACACACACACACACACACACACACACACACAAACACACACAGACACACACAGACACACACACACACATGCAGCGCTGACACCCTGGTGAACTGTGGTACATACCGGATATGTTTCAGCATTTGAAACTACGAGTTTCTTCTCCTGCATCTGCTTAGAGAGTCCGTCATTACTGAATAAAAGATGAGGCCCGGAATAGCATCAACTCTAATCCATGCCCTAGATTGACACACAGTCAATCTAAAGCTACTTTCCAACATACATTTTGTGACGTGCATTGTTTACTGCAGAATTGTACTTTCTACGAACACCAGAAGTCTTTGGGAAAATTCTTGGGGAATTACATATTTATAAAACATAAATAAAGAATAACAGGGCATGTTTGTCTCATCCAAGCAAATAATTTATACAGCCGTATAGCTTTGTCCAAACATTGAGACAGACAGACAGACAGACCGACAGACAGACAGACAGACAGATAAAGAGCCAGACAGAAAGTTGGAGAGCCAACCAAACAGATGCATTAGCAGCCAGATTGACAGACAGACGGAGAGGCAGACAGTCAGACAGACAAAGAGCCTGCCAGGGAGCCCAACAGAAAGGCCCAGAGCTAACCAGACAGACAGCCAGGTCAGACAGACAGCCAGGTCAGACAGAGGGATGGGGAGAGAGAGACACTGGAGAAACCTGCTTGTTTGTTTTGGTGATGTGTCCAATGTGGTTGAATCTTTCCCACCATTAGTCTGCTGCTCTATTTATCATCCTTCCGTCTTGTTAAGAGAATGGATCGGGACTTCTCCAGCTCTTGTCACTAAATGGATGTGAGTGCTGGCCAGCAGCAGCAGGCTCATCTGTTTCACAACTCTCCTCCGTGGCATTTCTCACACGCTGATCGACACGCCTGAAGTGCACAACATGCATCAGAAAGTATTCTTCTTGTTTACCCCCATCCTCTAGCTTTCCTTCGGATCCAGCTCTAGCTTTCTTCCTGTGACTGTGGTCTTATTGTTGTTGAATCTCCAATATCTGTGACATCATTAACAACAGCCACTGCCGAGCATAGGAACGCTTTTGTACCAAAATCGATGTGTTTATTGGGTCATTAAACTCAACTAATCTCATCTCATCTCATATCATTTGTGTTGTTATTATTTTTGCTTCCACAAAACAATTTTGAGAAAATGCTTGTTGACACGGACAGTCCATTAAAGATATACTTATTCATAGAAAATAGAAAAAGAAATATGAAAAATTAAATTGTACACAATTATGTACAGTGTATAAATAAAACCATTATTACAACCCAAAAATGTTGGAAAGATTAGAAATAATGATAATAATCGACTTTTTGTTTGTATTGACCTTTTTAACTAAACTGATAATTATGAATTAGTAATGAAAGTAAATGCTGCGCTTCATTGCGCAAAACCTACGCAGAATGATGCTCTAAAAGTCCTCACCTTTGACCCCTCTGCGGACGAGCCAATCAGCGTTCACCTTACTGCGGAGTGGCCAGCATCCTCGGAGGCGCTCCTTTCGTCAACATGGTAAGTATTCATTTGTCCAAAAAATTACATTTCACAATTAACAATAGGTGGTGCTTGCTTTAGAGCTGCTGTTATGATCGTAGACATCCCGTTTAATGCACGTATATCTATCTAAATGGGACAATAACGTTGCAATAGGTCATGTAAATGCTTCAGGAGAGTGGCTAGCATGGAGCTAACGTAGCACACACACACACACCACTGTGCTCAGGCTAACACCTGGACCACCCGGACCCGGACGCGGACGCGGACCCGGCGGTGGTTCTGGTTCTGTGAGACATTTGGCGTGAAGGACGTTGGATTTAGATTCGGCTGCGGCTTATTTTTAACTCCATATACTGGGACCAGATCCTCGTTCTGGATAAAATGCAGGTCGTCGCGCCGCCTGGTCACTACCTTTAGGATCTTCTCAGCTGAACTCCGAATAACCTTAATACATTATATTATTATATACATATTACTCCGTAATGATGCTAAACGTCACCGTAGCGTTATATCATCCACCGTCATTATAATAAGTTAGCTTGTGGCGAGGAGAGCAACATCCACAGCGTTTACGAGTTTGAATGAAATGCTTGCTGTCCTCAACGCCGCCACCGTATGCGGCTTACGGTGTATACATGCAAGCCGGTTTATCCAACCAGACCAGAGTCCACATGCTTAACCGCCTGTGTTGGCTTTGTTTATGACAGTCCTCGTCAGAGGGTAATAATGGGCCGAGCCAGGCACCACCGTACCCGGGTGTCCCCCCTTCTGGGATGCCTCCGCCCTTTGTAAGTGTGTGATGAGCATGTCAAATACTGCCCACCTCTTACTGTTAGTCCTCCAGTTCTTCACATTCAACCCTAGTCCATCAGAAATGTGCTGCAATGGATTACACTATTGGGAGCTCTAAGACGTGTCTGTTTCCTTTTGTAGATGGGACCACCTGGAATCCCCCCTCATTTCCCTCCAATGGGAATGCCCCCCATGGGACAACGACCGCCTAACATGACACCCATGCCCCCCGGGATGATGCCCCCCGGCATGATGCCACCGATGGGCGGACCTCCAATGGGCCAGGTGAGGTTCAGCCCGGGGTTCTGTATGCATCATGGTGGTGGCAGAAGACTCTTGGTGTACAGGGGCTTGAATAAAGCACAGAGATTGAAACTCTCCAGTGTGAATTGGGTATTTGTGTTTTGCCGTTGAAGCTTGGTTGTAAGGACGCTTGGTCAATATTCGTATTGGCTTTTGTTTCCTTTTATTTTTATTTTTCACCATATAGTCTCAAGTGAGCATTTTAAGAAAAACCTATACAATTTTTACATCAAATGAAGACCTAGTCATTCCTGGGCGGCAGTATCTCAGTGTGTAGAGCGGGTCGTCCACTAACCGTAGGGTCAGCGGTTCGATCCCCTTGATCCTCCTACTCCTCCAAAACCGTCCACATCTCAAACCCCACAAATGTACTAATTGTAAGTCGCTATGGACAAAAGTGTCTGCTAAATGCCCTCTTTACCCTTTATTTCGATAGTTGGCTGAATGAGAAACTTAGAAAAATAGTAAATAGCCCAAAAATATATTTTTTAAGAAAATTAAATCTATCCCTGCCTTACGTCATTTTTTTTATTCACCAGGTGGTTCGTTATTATTTCAGCAGCAGCAATCGAGCGGTTCAAATTAGAGCTCTTATTGTAGCTCACACACACCACACAGCACACAGCACACGCACACACGCACACACACACACACACACAGACAGGTGTGTGGAGCAGCTTCTCACCTCTTGACAGGGTGCCGAGGGGTTTCAGGAGGGAAGCTGCTTATTTTGGCACATGCTGTGGTTTCATACCGTTCCTACTGTCAAGCTGGCTCACTGGAGTCAGGCACACCTCTCAACCTCGCGTAGCTCCTTGCGCACAAACACACACACACACACACACGCACGCACAAACTCACGCGCAGACTCACTAACAACCTCGCCTGTAGCCTTGCGTAGCCCCTTCCACAGACCTGCCCTCCCCGTCTCTCACGGCACATAGTAAGCTAGCTAGCTAGCTAGCGAGGTTTAGGAAGACAAGCGCGCCAGGTTGAATGTTTCATGCTGCTTGTGTTGATTAGATGCCGGGCATGATGCCGCCCATGATGTCCGGGATGATGATGCCCCCCCGCATGCCAGCGGCAGCGATGCAGCCCACGGGACCGGTAACTACCCCCCCCCCCCCCCCCCCCCCCCCCCGTTATCCCCCATCCCCCCTATTCCCCCGCTCTCCTGTTCCTATCCCCCTCTTCCTCCTCTCATTCTTCACATTCAACATTCTCCCATCGCTCAGCCAACTGGGAACAGACTGGGAATAATTACCTAGAACCTCAATGGACGACATCCCCTTCAGCCGTGCAAAAAATGATTGCGAAGACAGTTGGCCCCTGTTTGTTTTTCTCACTTGTAAAAATAGTTTTTTTTTTTTCTGTTTTTTTTTTTCTTTTTTTCCTTCGAGCTGTCAAGCGACAACTCCAAAGCGTTTCACACGTCGCCACGCGTGGTCTAGCGCACGCTGGATCGACGCTAACTTTGGCTCCAGGAAAGGTGTAAAGAGAACCTGATGATCTGATGAGACAGTATTTTTAGAACGCAGAGTCCAAGTGTAAAAAAGATGAATAAACGAAATGCCACGGAGGGAGCAATTAAGGGGTGTAATGGGTTGTACAGATAGTTCCTCCGTGTTGGGGTGAATCTCCACACTTCCTCTTGTTTCAACAGTGAATTGATTGACTTCCTGTGAATTGAATGACTTCCTCGTGACATTAAGGGATCGTCTACATCCTACAGTTTTCCTTGGCATACGGCTGCCTCTTTGTGTTGTGAATACCCGTTCTGAATACATCCAGGAAATCATGTTTTTGTGTTGGGGCTAGTAACTCGGTTAGAGTTCATACATTAGATGTTTAATGGGTGTTTTACGCGGAGGCCTGTGCGGTCAGCATCGAAGGGAGCCGCAGTTGTCTTTATGCAAAATATATTTTGATAGACTGGGACTGTATGGGTGGAAAGGAATTGCAGGAACTGTTACCCGCATTTTGGCAGGGTTTAATTCAGTGCACTTGTAAAGTCGTATTTTAATACGTTTATTATTGTTTCCGCAGCCCGGAGTGGAGTCTTCAGGTAAGGCTTTTAAGATTTTATTACAAATAACAACCTCCCTCGTGTTTGTACTTCGGTGGATTTATGATGATTTTTTTGTGTTTCTCCTCCTAGCAGCAGCCCCAGGCATAGCTGTAAGTCAAACCAAGAGTCTTAATTTATCTCTCCCTTATTCCTTCTTATCCCAACATTACTACAATCTTGCATTATTCACCGCACTAGATTCTGCTCTTTGAATGCTGTTATTGTAGTCAAAATAACTTTTGGTTTGTTTTTGTTGTTGTCCTGCAGAGTGCCACAAATGGTTCCCCTCCAGAGGACCAGCCAAAGAAGGTGTGTGTGTGTGTGTGTGTGTGTGTGTGTGTGTGTGTGTGTGTGTGTGTGTGTGTGTGTGTGTGTGTGTGTGTGTGTGTGTGTGTGTGTGTGTGTGTGTGTGTGTGTGTGTGATGTAGACAGGAAAGGTAGCAGAGAGGACAATGTAATACTACTATTTCAGGGCTTTTTCGGGGCCCTGAGTGGAACTTCCAGACTTCAAAGAATACATGCTAGAGAATTGTGAACTAGCATGAGTTAGTCCCATGGGAGGATTTGACGCGGAGAGTATACTTCCACAGTCTAGCTGATTTATCTGTCCATTTTTTTCCCTCCCTAGAAATCTGTGTGGACGGAGCACAAATCCCAGGACGCAAAGACGTACTACTATAACACAGAGACCAAGCAGTCCACCTGGGAGAAGCCAGACGACCTCAAGTCTCCCGCTGAGGTAAACATACCCATCGTGTGCATGTGTGAATAGGAACCGAGCCTGGTTCTCCTCTTAGCTTCTGTACATAGCCCGGCCCGCTGCTCACGGTTTCCCTCTTGCTTCCCCAAACAGCAAATGCTGTCCAAGTGTCCGTGGAAAGAGTACAAGTCTGACACGGGAAAGCCTTACTACTACAACTCCCAGACCAAGGAGTCCAGATGGACCAAACCCAAGGAGCTGGAGGACCTGGAAGGTATGAACCCTGCCGCGCGGTCAGTGGGGAGGCTCTTGTCTGGCCGCTCGATGCTCTCGTCTCGTCTCACGATGGCCGCCGCCCACCACTGTGTTTCAACGGTGGGACGCAGGGCTCCCCATTGATGTGGCCCATAATCACACGGCCTGAATTTAAAAGGAAAATTGGAGCACGGCCATCGTTGGACAAATCCAGTAACGTGCATGATCCCCCCCTCCCACCCCCTCCTCCTCCTCGCATTCTGTGTGTTTTCCATCAACGTAACGTGCTTTGAAATGAGATGAGTCCCCTAATAACCATTTTCCTTTGTCTCTTCCAGCCATGATCAAAGCGGAGGAGAACGGGTAAGAGCTTCCTGTTTACCTTAGGCAACCTGCACGCGTTCGGACCCGAGCTCATTAGCAGCAAAAACATGAACCTTTTTGAAGAAGATGAAAGACGGCCATTTCTTTTTGCGGCCGGGGATCAAAGGGACCCACGCCACGTTTTTTCCCATGTTTATATTCACGCTGACACGGCGTGGGCGCCTTGTCGCGCCGCGGCGTGACGCAGTGCGATGCCGCTCACCGGGTCATCTTGCCTTGCTTTGCAGGACGGCGGAGGCCACGCCCCCCGGCATCACCCCGGCTCCCGTCCTGCAGGCCGACCCCGCCGCCGTCGCCATGGCAACCATGATGGAGGCGGAGCCCGTGGCGGCGCGCGCCGAGGAGCCCGTGTCCCAGGTGGCCGAGGTCGTCGCCGCCGCGGACGTGCCCGTCGCCTCCGTCGAGACCCCCGTCGCCGTGGAGACCGCAGCCAGGTAACGCTGACGTGAGCGGGAGGGGGCGGAGTGGCTATTGTTGCGCACGTGGGCTGTGTGGGCTGTGTGTGTGGACGTGACATCGCTTAGTGTGGTCGCGACATGTTTGTGACGCTCGCAGGGTTCCCATGAAAGGTAAAGGGTTAGTGCCACACATGCGCACACAGGCTGAGCTGGGTTCTCTGTGTAATTGTTATCCCTGTACTCACTAGCCTCCCCGAAGGACATCAGCAAGTGTAAGTGTCTTACAATCTTTCCACTTATCATCCCATCTGTCAAATCATATCGCCTATAACCACGTTTTAAAGGCACGTGGATGAATAATACTCCATTGAAATGAGCAACACAGGACTTTTATTTTCCCAATTATTAGTAGCAATGGTTTTTATGGTTTTACAGTGGACACATTTCTTGTCAACACATTCATGTTGTATGGTGTGTCTGTATCAGTGAATATGGAAGTTCTCGGCTAATGCTTCTGCTTTAGCCTCTTAAATGACCCTTGACTCCGGGATCACAAAACGCAGTGAATCATTAAACCCTGGAAGCGCGCGTTGTTGCTCCCATTTGTGTTTCTGCTGTGTGTGTGCTGTCCGCCATGTGGCAGGAGCGTGCATGTCCGTGGCCACGTTCTCAGACGTTTGCATGCCCTTTGCATGGCTAGTTTCGGACAACCCCCCCCCTCTCTGTACAACAAGTCCGTGTCTCTTCACTCTCCAGTGTAACCACCATCCCTGATGTTGCAGTCTTGTCATCTCAATGCTGAGCATGTGGTATGGGAACACACACACACACACACACACATGCGTGTGTAAAAACCACCTCTCTTTTGGTTTGAATCCCCAGTGTTGAGGTCCCCAAGGAGGAGCGCCCAGAGCTGCAGAAGAAGACCTACAAGTGGACCACCAAGGAGGAGGCCAAGCAGGCCTTCAAGGAGCTGCTGAAGGAGAAGGTAACGGGGCCGCCAGAGGGGAGCGGAGATGCTGTGAAGTGGGTCAGGGGCTCCGAGAGGCTGGCAGCATGCATGGGATGTAGGCTGGTGGATGTGGGCTGGTGGATGTAGGCTGGTGGATGTGGGTGTGTGGCAACTGCTATTTAGCTACTAGAAAACGAAGCAGCAATTGATCTAGAAGATAAGATAAGATAACATATTCCTTTATTAATCCCCCTTAGGAGAAATTCACAGTGACGAGCAGTACAAGGGGATAGAGGAGTGCAACAGAAGACCTGATTATAGATAATAAACACTAAACAATAAATAGATTTACCTAAATTAAGATAAAATTATATGCAAGCTCAAAGCATTGCTTTGGTTAGAATGAATGACTGACTGAAGCACATGTATGGGCAGTGACTTGATTATTAATTATTGAATTGGAAGTCGTGTGCATGACAATGTATTGGCAGTGTGAACTTTTAAACAGGGGTTAGCCCAATAAGTGTGTGTATGTGTGTGTGTGAGATCCAACAGATTCTCCACTGTAGTCTGGTCTCGTTGGCCCCGGCCCATGCAGCTGTGAAGCGACAGCCCGCCTGTTTTCTGGCGCGGCGTGTTTACCAGCCGAGAGAGTCTTTCGTGTCGGGGATCTGTGATATAATCCCCTGACGCTCCCCTGGGAGCTCTCAGCGCCGCCGCCGTTCATTCCGCTCGCTCCTTGGTTGCCGTGGACGCGGCCGCCCGCTTGCTCAGGTGCCGTGGCGCACCGCCTGTTGCTATATTTAGCGCCGCGTTTAATTCACTCTGCACAGCTCTCTGGAGGCCGCTTGCCTTCCCTCCGCGAGATCTTAATGGCTCTGTCTCCGTGATTAGTGTTACTGGATCAAAAGCACGGGATTAAAACATTCAGAGAAAGAAAGTGAAGGGGGAGGGAGAGGGAGAGGGTGGGCGACGTGGAGGGGAGGCCATGGAGGCAATGGAGGCATGCCTCGCTGAGTTGAATTGACTGTGACAACTGATGAGGCGAGCGCACCTGCCGGGGGTGGTTCTCCGCGGGGCTGCGGGTCCTGTGGCCACGGCGGGCGGCAGAAAGGCCTCTCCCATCAGTCCTGGTCCATCAGTCCTGGTCCATCAGTCCTCTCCCATCGGTCCTGGTCCATTAGTCCTGGTCCATGAGTCCTGGTCCATCAGTCCTCTCCCATCGGTCCTGGTCCATTAGTCCTCTCCCATCAGTCCTGGTTCATTAGTCCTGGTTCATTAGTCCTGGTCCATCAGTCCTGGTATATCAGTCCTGGTCCATCAGTCCTGCATCAGTCCTGGTCCATCAGTCCTGGTCCATCGGTCCTCTCCCATCAGTCCTCTCCATTCAACCCTGGTCCAACAGTCCTCTCCATTCAGTCCTGGTCCATTAGTCCTCTCCCATCGGTCCTGGTCCATCAGTCCTGGTCCATCAGCCCTGGTCCGTCAGTCCTGTTCCGTCAGTCCTGGTCCATCAGTCCTGGTCCATCAGCCCTGGTCCATCAGTCCTGGTCCATCAGTCCTGGTCCATCAGTCCTGGTCCATCAGTCCTGGTCCATCAGTCCTCTCCCATCAATCATGGTCCATCAGTCCTGGTCCATCAGTCCTCTCCCATCAGTCCTGGTCCATCAGTCCTCTGGTGGCCACCTCGGTCATTACCGTTCCACACCTCTTAATTCAGCATCTATTCCTAATCAGGAGAAATGCACGCATGCGTCTGATCGACCCCTTGAGCTCTCAGCGGGGGAGTGGGGGGGGTTAGGGTTAGGAGGGCGGCGTTCTGTTGTAGGAGTAGGTGTAGATTCTGCACAAAGCTCTGGGACCTACATGATGGTGGCCGCCTCGTTGGACGCACAACGCGTGGCGTCGACCAATGGCGTGCCGGCGCCGTGCAAGGGGTTGGCCTCTTGTCTGCTTCTTCTTTTTTTTTTTTTTTTTTCTTAAACCCTGTGATTCTCTGTATTGCAGGGCGTGTCTTCAAACTCCTCCTGGGAGCAGGCCATGAAGATGATCATCAACGACCCGCGCTACAGGTCAGACCCTCATCACACGCTCGTTATCAAACCCCAACCACACGCTCGTTATAATGGTAACCCCGTGTCAATTATAATCATTACCACACGTTTATTGTAATCAGAACCACCAGTATTTAATAATAATAGTGTTGAGCATCATCTTCGTAGCCACGCATGTTAACCACATCGAAGCCATATTGAAACAAAGCATGCCTTTGGTTTTCCTCTGACTGTGTCCAGCGCCCTGCCCAAGCTGAGTGAGAAGAAGCAAGCCTTCAACGCCTACAAGGTCCAGACGGAGAAGGAGGAGAAGGAGGAGGCCAGGATCAAGTACAAGGAGTCCAAAGAGACCTACCAGAGGTTCCTGGAGAACCACGACAAGATGACGTCCACCACCCGATACAAGTACGTGCTGCTGCTGCTGCTGCTGCTGCTGCTGTGTTGTTGTTGGTCACCCTCTCCGTCATTGATTTAGTAGTTTGCTGTGCCGTGGAAATGATTCTGCAGATAGTTTCCATGACGAGAAAGGGGCCAGAGCAGCCATACAGCTGTAGCTCCTGGCGCATAGCTAACCCTGTAGCTCCTGGCACATAGTTAACCCTGTAGCTCCTGGCGCGTAGCTAACCCTGTTGCTCCTGGCGCGTGGCTAACCCTGTAGCTTCTGGCGCGCGGCTAACCCTGTAGCTCCTGGCGCGCGGCTAACCCTGTAGCTCCTGGCGCGCGGCTAACCCTGTAGCTCCTGGCGCGCGGCTAACCCTGTAGCTCCTGGTGCGTGGCCAGCCCCTTAGCTCCTTGTGCGCAGCTAACCCTGTAGCTCCTGTTACGCTGCTAACCCTGACGCTCCTGGTGCGCAGCTAACCCTGTAGCTCCTGTTAACGCGGCTAAACCTGTCGCTCCTGGTGCGCGGCTAGCCCCATAGGGGCAGGTGCACGGCTAAGCCCTGTATTGCCAGGTACGCGGCTAAGCCCTGTATTGCCAGGTACGCGGCTAGCTTCTGGTGCGCGGCCAGACCCTAAAGCTACTGGTGCACGGCCAGACCCTGAAGCTACTGGTGCGCGGCCAGACCCTGTAGCTACTGGTGCACGGCCAGACCCTGTAGCTACTGGTGCACGGCCAGACCCTGTCTACACTAATCGCGCCTTCCGCTATATCAAATCTTTTCATCTCATCGAGGGCGCCGGCCCACACCGAAGAATCATTGCCGCCCTGTTTGTCCTCGGGGGCTTTAGACCCCCCACCCTGCGTGCTTCTGTCATGGGATCGGTCATACAGTGCGGTTCATTCAAGGGTTGCGTTTTTATTCGGCCCCTTTCACAAATCATCCCCTCCCTCACCGCGCTCCCTGGGACAGCGAGGGCCATGATGTCAGCCGGTGTTTTTATATATATATAACGGATGATGCGGCGCAGTCTGGGCCGGCAGACTAGCCACGCCGACCGGGGCGAAAGCCACCGACACGCCGAGAGGACAGCCAGCGGAATCGACCGGTGACCTTGACGACCGGCCCGGTTTTTTCAGAACGCGGCTGGCACCGGGGTTGTCGTGGCGACCGGGGTTATATTTGGTGGGCCGAGCACAACGGGGCGACGGCGGCGGCCGTGACAACCTGTCTGGCTACTGACTGTGTTGAGCGTGTGCCGCGCGCACACAGGTAGGCCCGGACAGGCCTCATCCTTCTGGTCATTGAAGCTAACGCACCCAGCAGGAAATAGGGCCGCGGTCCTGCCAGACACGCATTGTACACATTTATTCGTTTAAACTGACAGCGTGGTGCGGCATGTGAAAGGTGTTTTCAATTGACAACCAGTGGTCATGGCCTTATGGAACACTGCTGCCCTCTTGTGGATAAACATCTCCCTACGCAAACCCTAACTCTCTGTCTGTCTGTGTGTGTGTGTGTGTGTGTGTGTGTGTGTGTGTGTGTGTGTGTGTGTGTGTGTGTGTGTGTGTGTGTGTGTGTGTGTGTGTGTGTGTGTGTGTGTGTGTGTGTGTGTGTGTGTGTGTGTGTGTGTGTGTGTGTGTGTGTGTGTGTGTGTGTGTGTCAGGAAAGCCGAGCAGATGTTCAGTGACCAGGAGGTGTGGAGCTGCGTCCCGGAGAGAGACCGTCTGGAGATCTACGAGGACGTGCTCTTCTACCTGGCCAAGAAGGAGAAGGTCCTCCATCTTGTCTAATGATCCATTTATTGCGGCTCTCCTCTCAGTACACAGACCTGTGAGGCTCAGCTTCTTCTTGCAGAGCCTCTTCAACCATTTCCTAGAACTATACCCTTTTGTTCCAAACCATTTGCAATAACGAGGCTTTAAAGGGGGTAGCTTGGAATTTTGGACATAGGACCTCATTTCCAAGATACCCTGTGTGTTATTTATCATTGGAGACGTTTTCAACAAATTTCATTCAGTTCTTCTAGTTGCAGAGTTCGCTGGTGCAAGGCTATCAACAGAGACATTTACATCAATAGTCTGGCGTTATAATTTATTTGCCTCGGGTGTACTGTGGAGTGGGCAAGACTGTTTTAATTAGCAGGCTCGCTGAAACCCTTGACTTGTGCTAGTCTAGCCCCAGCGAACTCTGCAGCTAGAAGAACTGAATTAAATTTGTTAAACGTTTCCAATGATAAATAACACACAGGGTACCTTGGAAATGAGGTCCGATGTCCAAAATTCCGAACTACCCCTTTAACGCCTAGAGCAGCGGTTCTGGTTCTGGCCTAGCATCACGACCCACATGTGCCATTAAGTCACAACCCAACCACTAAAAAAAACATCTGTACCAATCATGCAGTAATCAACAATTCAATAGTAAGCCAGAGAAACATTAATTTACATTCAGGCATTAGTCAACGAGCTGCAGAGGACGACGTTACTGCAGTGTGAGTTGAGTGAGGGTCTGTAGCGGTGCTCACCCTGACCCCTCCCCATCCAGGAACAAGCCAAGCAGCTGAGGAAGAGGAACTGGGAGGCGCTGAAGAACATCCTGGACAACATGGCCAACGTGACGTACCGCACCACCTGGTCTGAGGCCCAGCAGTACCTGCTGGACAACCCCACCTTCGCTGAGGATGAGGAGCTACAGAGTAGGGGGGCACACTACATCACACACACACACACACACACACACACACACACACACACACACACACACACACACACACACACACACACACACACACACACACAATACACACACTTATACATAACACACACCTGTACACAAACATGTGTATACACACTACATAACACTAACACACATTCATACACACTTATACACAACACTCACACACACATTTATGCACACTTATACACAAGTGCACTCACTTGTACACAAGCATTCACTCTTGGACTTCTACACACACACTGGGTGAGGTCAAAACGCTGTAATCTTTAGTAGCTTTTAAAATGTGTTGAAATTATTATACTATCCCATCCTGAAATAACATTGTGAAGCCTCATTTTATGTGATTGTAAAGATCAGAAAATGTAATCTACCATCGGGTATGTTCAAGTCTAAATTCGATCTGGTGTGAAATCCTATGCACATTACATTACCACTCAATACAAACTCGGTTCACGCCTCAAAGTGTATTTTAGTGTTTGGCAGCCAGACATCAAAAGTACACGGTCAGCTTTAACGTCAGCTACAAACTTATAGATTGGCACACAAGAGTTCCAGATGATGCATCTGTTTTTAAACTGTGTGCCCGCAAACTTTGCACTCTCCCTCTCATGCTGTAGTTAGTCCTTTTAGTTATTAAGCACTCGGACATATGTAACCTAATGTGCGGCCCAACATGATGCACGACTCTCTTTATAGAATATTCATAGCATTACATCATGTGTGATTAACGTGTGCACTTACAGGCTAAATAGCTAATGTGTTCTCCTCATGTGAGGGATGAAGCCAAGTCAGGTGTGCAGCGGCTCCTGTAAATGCAATCTCAAGGCTGTCCTCGAAGCACTCAGACGAGGCCCAGTGACGCGTCCATTGCTTAGCGTTGGCGCTAACTCTCGCCTGAGGGGAATGGACCCTTTTCATGGAGGCGTCGTCATAGGACAAACACAGGCGTCTCGAGCTGCTGGGTCTGCTACTTGCATGGACAAGGGCACATGGTCCATGTGTGATAGCTTCCCTAGTCGGCAGTAGCTCAGTAGGTAGAGCGGGTCGTCCACTAACCGTAGGGTCGGCGATTTGATCTCCTTCATCCCCCACCTCCAACTGTCCACATGTCGAACCCCACAAATGTACTGATTGTAAGTTGCTTTGGACAAAAGCGTCTGCTTAATGCCCCTTTACCCTTAGTCTAGTGCCATACCCACTCCCTGGGACATTAAAGGAGCAGACCCACAATTAATGTTCTGTGCGGCACCTTGCTTGTCCTATGATAACACCTGTATTAACGCTAACTCACATGAGGAGTAGAGGCCCAGTGAAGTGTAGTTCTTAATATTAACGCTAACTCTCACATGAGGATGAGAGGCCCAGTGAGGTGTACAGTTCTTAATACTAACGCTAACTCTCACATGAGGAGGAGAGGCCCAGTGAGGTGTACAGTTCTTAATATTAACACTAACTCTCACATGAGGAGGAGAGGCCTGGTGAGGTGTACAGTTCTTAGTATTAACTCCTTCTCCTCCTCCTTCTCCTCCCCTGGCAGACATGGACAAGGAGGATGCGTTAATCTGCTTTGAGGAGCACATCCGGGCCCTGGAGAAGGAGGAAGAAGACGAGAAGCAGAAGACGCTCCTCCGGGAGAGGAGACGGCAGCGGAAGAACCGGGAGTCCTTCCAGGTGAGTCCGCAGTAAGACGTCCAGGAGACGACCACAGAGAATGTGACCTGAGACGTCTCAGGGTCATGAAGGACACCCCATAGGGCCCCACAGGTGCAGGTAGCGAGGGGCGGGGTCAACACCCATGTCAAGCCTGCTGGAGCTTGGGTGCCCGGCCAACAGACAACCAAACCCTCTGGAAACGCTTTTTAAACCCCCCCCCGTTAAACAGATTCAGGGATTGTTGTCAAAAATAACACAGATGTTCACCAACCCTTCGTGGAATCGCATTCACCAGAAAACGTGTACCTTTGGGGTCTTCTTACCATGTAAACATAGCAGCGTTGGATTGTATGTTAAGCACCCAGGAGTACGCTGCTCCTAATGTTTTATTTTGTAGTCACCATTCGGCGTTTGGCACGTTAAACCCCCCCCAGTGAAATCATCGGTCGTCAGTCATGAGAGTTGAAGCGCCCCATTCTTCACGAAACACTTAAGGACCAAGGTGTCCCATTCATCACGCCATGACGGCGTCCGAGTCCCCGCAACACGCCGGTGCTGTCGGCACTATTGATGGTGTCCTCCGCTTTCTAGAAATTCCTGGACGAGCTGCACGACCACGGCCAGCTGCACTCCATGTCTGCCTGGATGGAGATGTACCCCACCGTCAGCTCTGACATCCGCTTCGCCAACATGCTGGGCCAGCCGGGTAGGACCGCACACACGGGCACGCACACACACACACACACACACACACAAGGACACAAACACACATGAGCACGCACACACACACACACACACACACACACACACACACACACACACACACACACACACACACACACACACACACACACACACACACACACTAAGGGGGGGACGCACACACACAAGGACACAAACACACATGAGCACGCATGCACGGACACATACACACACACAGGCACACACACGGGCACGCACACACACACACATACACACACACACACACACACACACACACACACACTAAGGGGGGCACACACACACACAAGGACACAAACACACATGAGCACGCATGCACGGACACATACACACACACGGGCACACATACATGCACACGGACACACGCACACACACAGGCACACACACACACAGGCACGCACACACACACACACACACACACACACACACACACACACACACACACACACACACACACACACACACACACACACACACACACACACTAAGGGGGGGACGCACACACACAAGGACACAAACACACATGAGCACGCATGCACGGACACATACACACACACAGGCACACACACGGGCACGCACACACACACACATACACACACACACACACACACACACACACACACACACTAAGGGGGGCACGCACACACACAAGGACACAAACACACATGAGCACGCATGCACGGACACATACACACACACGGGCACACATACATGCACACGCACACACGCACACACACAGGCACACACACACACAGGCACGCACATACACACACACACACACACACACACACACGGACACACACACACACATGGACACACACACACACACATAAGCATGCATGCACGGACACACACACACACACACGGGCACACACATACATGCACACGCACACACACACACACGGGCACACACATACATGCACACGCACACACACAAGGAAACACGGGTACACACACACACACACACTCACGGTCTCACACACACACACACGGATACACACACACACACAGGCGTGCACACACACAGACACTCACGGTCTCACACACACACACACGGATACACACACACACACAGGCGTGCACACACACAGACACATGGACAGACATTGACGTATATACTGTATGAAAAATAAACTTCAAGTAGAATATAGATGGAACCGTCTCCTGTGTGGACGCTGTGGGCTTCAGTCTGGTGGTGTCATTTCTCCCAGTGTTTACTTTGCTTTCTCTCTTCATTTCACGTTGGGTTAACTAATCCTACTAATCCGTTTTAAAACCCCAACTTTTAATCCGGTAGTTATTTAGTTATATTTGACACATGTGTGCCCTTCCTTTCCAATGTCAGGCTCCACCCCCCTGGACCTGTTCAAGTTCTACGTGGAGGACCTGAAAGCCCGTTACCATGACGAGAAGAGAATCATCAAAGACATACTCAAGGTGTGTCTCAGTCTTTCTACAAGGACACATTCTAGTATTCATCGTTACACATCTGGCATGGCCACACCTCCTCACACACAAGGTTCAGTGTGATTGGTTGATTCGTCGGGGCCAACGTATCACATGCTTGATGTTTCTCACCGTGTCCGTTGACCCCGCCCCCCCTCAGGACAAGAGCTTCCTGGTGGAAGTGAACACCACCTTCGAGGACTTCGGCACGGTCATCAGCTCGGACAAGAGGGCCACCACCCTGGACGCGGGCAACATCAAGCTGGCGTTCAACAGCGTGAGACCCTCTGTTCCCTTTGTCATGGGGGGGGGGGGGGTCCGGCCCATGGGCCGCTGGTTCTGTCTGTCTGACGCTATAGGGGAACCATAATTATTGGAGGCTTGCACAGCTGGGTTATTTTTTTGGACTGGTGATTCTTGGTAACGGTACAATCCACTATTTGGACTGGACATTATCAACCGTATTGCTTAGCCCAGGAGACATGATGCTTGACATGGACAGTCACGTCCTTTGCAGTAACAGGGGTTACATTTACATTTAGGGCATTTAGCAAACGCCTTTATCCAAACGCGACTTACAAAAAGCACTTTTGTCAGAAGAAGGTGAAACACTTCATTGCTGTTAATACAGTAAGAAAGTCACCAGAACAAGTTTCAAGCCTTTCAATTGCTAGGTTAACCATTGCTAGTATACAACCTCTCTGGCTAAGTGTCAAGTTACAAGGAGCGATTATACAGACGTACAACAAACGAGAGCAGGGGTTACAGTCATGACGATGGCCATCATGACGACCAGGCTGCCTGAGCAGCTCTCCAGGGTCGTGGTAAAGCCATCGCCTGGCCTGGTGGGTTTGCCACTCTGGCAGGTGAAAAGACAACACCGTTTATTTTTGGATCCAGTGCATAAATAACCCCCGCATTTCAAGGTCCATCAAGGTGTGTGGGTGTGTGTCACTGTGTGTATCTCTGTGTGTCACTGTGTGTATCTCTGTGTGTCACTGTGTGTATCTCTGTGTGTCACTGTGTGTATCGCTGTGTGTATCTGTGTGTGTCACTGTGTGTATCTCTGTGCGTCACTGTGTGTATCGCAGTGTGTATCTGTTTGTGTCACTGTGTGTATCTGTGTGTACCTCTGTGTGTATCGCAGTGTGTACCTCTGTGTGTTACTGTGTGTATTGCTGTGTATCTGTGTGTATCGCAGTGTGTACCTCTGTGTGTCACTGTGTGTATCTGTGTGTGTTACTGTGTGTATCGCAGTGTGTACCTCTGTGTGTCACTGTGTGTATCGCAGTGTGTATCGCAGTGTGTACCTCTGTTTGTCACTGTGTGTATCGCAGTGTGTTACTGTGTGACGGTACTGACCCCCCCCCCCCCCCCCCCCCCCCCCCCCCCAGCTGCTGGAGAAGGCGGAGGCGCGGGAGAGGGAACGGGAGAAGGAAGAGGCGAGGAAGATGAAGAGGAAGGAGGCGGCCTTCAAAAGCATGCTGAAGCAGGCCACGCCCCCTCTGGAGCCCGAGGCCAGCTGGGAGACGGTGCGTCTGCCGAGATCAAAGATCAGAATCTATTTAAAAAGAAAGTATAAATGGTTATGAATTGTTGCGGTGAATATATTGCTTTAATGAAAATGTTTTATTAATAGTTGAGGTCGGGGTAAGAAATGGAACATTTCTTGTGGCCTTGAAGCGAGGTCATCCAACACGGCGCACATTAACGAGTTCAGTCTGTTGCTAAAGTAACACGCCCGGTTCTTCCAGGTCCGAGAACGGTTCCTCAAAGAGTCGGTGTTTGAGGACGTTACGCTGGAGTCGGAGAGGAAGCGGATCTTCAAAGACTTCATGCACGTGCTGGAGGTGAGGCTCACCGGCTCCTAGGCTCCTCGTTTCCTCAGCTCCTCAGCGGTGAGGGCCCATCCTTCTCCCTAACCCGGCGGCTCAGAGCTCTTACTGTTCGTTTTGTGTTTGTGTCTCGTCAGCACGAATGTCAGCATCATCATTCGAAGACGAAGAAGCACTCCAAGAAGTCCAAGAAGCACCACAGAAAACGCTCCCGCTCCAGATCGGTAGGTCGGGCGGTTCTCGCCGCGGTTCTCCTGTCTGTTGACGTGGTACTTTAGGCGAGGCGGCTGGACGTAACAAAGTGCTCACCTCACACTTTGGGTCTTCTGGGGCAGGGCTCCGAGTCCGAGGAGGACGAGTACCACAAGAAAAAGAAGAGGTCCCAGTCCAAGTCTCCGTCCGAGCGCTCCTCCAGTGGAGAGTCTGGTGAGGAACACGGGACACCTCAAACACACCCTGTCCTCCTGTACCTCACTATGTTCACTCCTGTCCCTCACTACGTGTACTCCTGTCCCCCTGTACCCATACCTGCAAACTTGTCGCTTTTCGGCTACAATCTCCGTTTTTTGGGTCAAATGGGTCATTCACGTGACTCGTGTAGATCCGAAGAGTTTTTGTTTTGGGGGGGGGGGGGGGGGTCGGGGTCGGGGAAGGCTGCGTTGGCTTATCAAGTGGAGGCTGAGACATGCATGCCGGCCAGGCAAAAAAGTGAGTTTTTGCACGTGTAGAGTGACAGCAACAGAGTGCAAAACATTTTTTAATTTAGTTTATCAGTACTTTGTATGGACTCATCGTCTCAATTTTCATCGTCATCGCGATGTGAGCGTTCATGATAAACACATCGCAAAAGCTGGTCTGTAATGCGATAAGTTCGCCACGCACACTCGGGCCATCCTTATCCTTAAATCATCCTTAAAGATTGTGGTTTACAGTAACCCGACCCACCCTGTCAATTTAGGACCGACCCAAATATTTATTTTTCCCTTTTAGTCCGACCGACTTGCCGGTTGTATACTTGCGTTAAGACCGACCGTTGTTTTTTTTAACTCTTCAAATAACTAATGCAACTACAATAAAACCCTATTAATTATATTTTAGAAGGTATCGCGAATATAAATAGCCTACATACACACGTAGGCTACGTTCTTTCTTTTATATTCGCTTCATTTCATCAATGGTTCGCGCTTGTCTGTTATGATGGCTGCGGCTGCAGTAAAGAAAATGTTTGCAGTCACCGTTCAAAGTTATAGAAGGCTAAATTATTACTTTGGGTTCATACACGGTAGCAATAGGTCCTACATGAAAAAATGCATTGAAATATCGACACCGCTATAAAGTGACGTGTCGACTGACGTCAAGGAGACCACTAAACTTTTACGGGATGGAGACGCGGTCAGTGATGTCACAATATGCAAATTTGTTTAAATTCATATCGACGTATTCACCATGAGCAAAATTTTACTCTTTTCTTATTTATTATCGCAAGTCATATCGTCATCGCAATATTGAACAGTGTGATCGCACATTTTCACAATGATCTGGTCTCAGCAGATACCTTGACTCTGTTGGTTGTTATGTCATATTTGGAAGCTCAATCTGTAACTTTTTTTCATAAAAATCTCACCAGAAGTAACCATTTAAAGGGTTATTTTTCAAAATTTTCTTCCGGGGGGGCATGCCCCCGGACCCCCCTAGTGTTGCTAGCTTACCAACACACAGCACCACTGCTACAAAAAAATCTAGGGGAAACACTGACTATACTGTACTATAGACATACTATATACCTCCAGAAATCCTACTGTCAAAACGCTCAGAAATGCGTACTTAACTTATTTGAATCACAAAAAAATTATTGGGGGGCCCCATTACGCTGTCGCCTTTTTTTCTCTGACCAGTTTGCAGGTCTGCCTGTACCTCACTACGTGTACTCCTGTCCCCCTGTACCTCACTATGTTCACTCCTGTCCCTCACTACGTGTACTCCTGTCCTCTTGTACCTCACTATGTTCACTCCTGTCCTCTTGTACCTCACTGTTTACTCCTGTCCTCCTGTACCTCACTATGTTCACTCCTGTACCTCACTATTTCACTCCTCTCCTCTTGTACCTCACTATGTTCACTCCTGTCCTCTTGTACCTCACTATGTTCACTCCTGTCCTCCTGTCCCTCACTATGTTCACTCCTGTCCTCCTGTACCTCACTATGTTCACTCCTGTCCCTCACTATGTTCCCTCCTGTACCTCACTATGTTCACTCCTGTCCCTCACTATGTTCCCTCCTGTACCTCACTATGTTCACTCCTGTCCCTCACTATGTTCCCTCCTGTCCTCCTGTACCTCACTATGTTCACTCCTGTCCCTCACTTTGTTCCCTCCTGTACCTCACTATGTTCACTCCTGTCCCTCACTATGTTCCCTCCTGTACCTCACTATGTTCACTCCTGTCCCTCACTATGTTCCCTCCTGTACCTCACTATGTTCCCTCCTGTCCCTCACTATGTTCACTCCTGTACCTCACTATGTTCACTCCTGTCCCTCACTATGTTCCCTCCTGTCCTCCTGTACCTCAACACGTGCTCTGACCTGTTCCTCATCCTGTCCAACAGAGAGAAGCTACAAGAAGTCCAAGAAACACAAGAAGAAGGGAAAGAAGAGACGCCACAAGTCTGTGAGTATCAGAGCACCACGGAGGACCGTTTAGCTTTCAAGAGTAATAAACAAACAAACAACTTCAAACAAAGTGTGTACAAAGCGACCGGTTGCGTGGCAAGGGGGACACCAGTATGAGCCAACGGGGGGGACAATGTGATGTTTGCGTGCTGTGGCTAGTCCCTTATTGTGCACCTCACACCAACGCTGACCGCCCGGTCGGCCCACGCAGGCCTCCGAGTCCGAGGGGGAGAAGAAGGGACGCGAGCGGGACGGGAAGCGCGAGAAGGAGCAGGAGAAGGACAAAGAAAACGACAAGTCCCGGGGGAAGAGCCACCAGGACGCCAAGCAGAAGTCCCCCAAGAGGAAGGCTGCCAAGGAGGAGGTCTGTCCCTTAACGTCCCCTTAACCCCTTAACCCCCCCCCCCCCCTTTGGCTTAAGCCTTGAGTGTCCCAGACGGCCTCTGGCACCGTCTGCAGGCCTCCAGGACCCGGTCCAAGGTCTTTTTTTTTTTTTTTTTTTTTTTTTTTTTTCTCTCCCAGGAAACCGGGGGGGAACCCTAAACCCTAGAATCAAGCCGTAGAACCAAAAAACTAACCACAAAAGCAAACCCTTAAACGTAGCCCTAGTGGGAGACCCCAACCCTCGAACCAAACCCCAGAAGCAAAAACCAAACTCTGGAACCTAACCCTAAGGCAATATTGCAATATTTAGTTTGTCTATTAAAATATGAAAACGGGATATTGTGACATCCCTACTCTGCGGTAGTTAGTATGCCACATGGTAATATAGTCTACTTCAATATTTAACCAACATTTTCCTATTATTGCCTAATAAAATATAGATAACTTACAGAAGCATAATTTCAACATTTTGGACAGTTTGATGGAAAATATTGCATATGTAAATCGAAAAACGTTTTATTCTCTTCATCAGTTTTATTTGATCATTAGTTTCGCGTAGATTACACGTTTACAAGCCATCGCAGGCCTCTTATGATCATTTGTGCATCGAAATATGAATGGAAGTCGTGTTCTTTCCTCACACCACCGTACCGAGCTGTGTGTTCGCTCCTCTGCTCAGGGAGGCTGGGACACATCTGGCAGCGAGCTGAGTGAAGGAGAGCTGGAGAAGAGAAGGAGGACCTTACTAGAGCAGCTGGACGCCCCGTGATCACCCCCCCCCCCCCCTCCCCTCCCCCACCGCCTCCCGTCGCCATGTCCACTTCATCAAAAAAACACAAAAAAAATCCCCCCCCCCATGCATTCCTGCTCCTCTTCCTCCATGGTGATCAAAGAGTACAGCGGATTGAAACTGTACAACTTCGCAATCGTACGAAAATTCGTACGACTTTGGTAACTCGTTTCTTTTGATATAAAACCGGATTGGTCGTTGGTGGCGTACAATAGCCTTGTTGTTGCCTTGGTTATGCTTTAGATTATGTTTTGTAGTTCGTAGATGTACGTTTTTACTTTCCGTTATTTAGCTAATGGATTTAAAACGGACCGTCGCCCCGTCACACTTTCGTTTAGTTTTTTTGAAGCTTTCGAACGAGATCCACTTAATGAATCCACAAGTCCAAAGTACTGGAGAAAATCTGTTTTGAAAGTTTTTAACTTGACTCACTGTGTCTACAGACTCGTTGAACAGGATTTTGAGAATTGGACAATTTGGATTATCTGTACATGTAATAAAATACTATTTCCATGGATGATGGCGCTCCAGTATCATTTGTTTTAAAGAACAGGGACACAGACAGGCATAGATGACTGCACTTAGTCCATCACCATAACTTAAAACACTTCTGAATGTTCACTACACGCCCCCTGAGAGATCAACAGATTTGGGCGTGAAGACATTTCTCTGCCACGACCTAAAACACTGGTGAATAAAACAAACACACCGTTCAATGTAAATAGTTTAATTGATCGTATTCATGAAGAATCCCATCTAACGTAAAAAAAAAAAGGTTATTTGAAGTATTTTATAGTCAGCACACAATGCTTAAAATACAATTCTGATTTTTAAAAAGAGACATGCCAGTATTATCCAGTCTTGGAGGAGAGATGAGCGAGATGTTCCTCAGAGAACATCGTAATGCAGCACATGCTTTAGTGGTGTTATTTTTGGTCCAGAGAAGAGAATGGATCACAAGCCAGCTTCTGGAAATAACTCATTTGACGTAAGCTTGGCTGTAGTGCACACAGAATAAGAAAGCATAACTCAATTTGACATCAATGTTCCATTGATACCAACCCATTATGTTTTAGAAGTGGTAGTACCTTGTTAAAAAACAAAACAATGTAATGTAAATTTTGAGGTCCAAATTGAAAAAAACGTATGTATGGTAATCCTTACGTTACTGGGGCTGTGTGCATGGCTGGCTTCGTATAGGTTTGTGATCCACTCGGTATATAATTAAATGATCCAGAATGAGGCCTTCATTGCACTCTACAAAATGTTTTGTTAGGCTATTGTTTTGGTTTAATTAAATATAAGAAATGAAAACTATAAGTTAATAACATTCAAATTGTATAGCACAGAGCATTGTAAACTTTTGTTTAAACAATATTTACAATATCAACCTCACGGTCATATGAATTAGGAAGTAAAAAAGGGAACGACAAAATTTACTTTTGTAGCAAAATATCTGTACATTTACAAAACTTTGTGTTGCGTGTTTGTTGCCATGTCTTTGACGAAGAGGAGCGGTCACAAATAATTGACACTCTGGCCGAATGGAAACATCACATGAAAAACAAACATCGAAAGCTAGAATGAAACCTTTTTAGTGGTTAAATACTATACAATAAAAATTACAATTAAGGATGTGACGATGGCTGCATTGATTCCAAATATCCTTTGAACAATTTCAACGTAAAAACAAAAACAAAGTATTTCAATCCAGTTTTTCATTGTGTATTCATCATGCAGGCGCGTCCCGGATACACACTGCTGTGTACTGTGGATACACACTGCTGTGTACTGTGGCATTAACCCAGAACACAAAGGTGTTCAAACAACATGGAGGACGCACTGGGCTAAACCGCCATGGGGACAGGCTCTCTCCGCAGCAACCAATTGGCTTGGAATGAGACGTCCGCACAGTCAAGCGTACAAATGATGTGCAATATAAAGTTCACATTAACCTGGCCCTATCATCCAACAATGTATCGTCCTTTTTGAAATAATTCAAAGTTATTGTGGCATGGCCCCAGACAGACTACCATTTTTGGATCACTGCTTTAATCTCAACCGCTAATACTCGCATAAGGGAACCTTGTCGAGGAAAAAAAAAAACACACAAGAATGAATGAAAAGCCATTTTGTGTGCTTGTCCAGCACGCTGTAGGAGGAATCCCTGGAGTGTTGGAATGTGCTTCAGTAACAGGGCTGTGGATCTTCCTGCAGGAATGTTCCCAAACAGTCTTTCACGGAATGCGTCCATACATTCATGCGCACTAATTTTCTACTTCCCAGAATCCACTGCTCTGCTCTCCGTAGGTTCCAGTTCTCATCATCGGTGTCTTAAGAAGCCGGTTTTGTCGTGGGGATTGAAATTACTTTCGCAAGAATTGGACGAAGATAAAGCGAACACGTACAATGTAATGACATCATGAAAAGTTCAGGCACTTTATTCGTACTTTTCTTTTTAAAATTTGAGAGACCTCTCTCTCGTCCAGTCTCTCTCTCTCTCTCTCTCTGTCTAACCCGATCCCCAGCCAGTCCTTCGTCACCAGAGGCTGCTGCTACAGATGAACAATATCACTTTGTTTTTTCTATTTCTTTTTTTTCTTTCTTTAATGTATATATTTACATATTTATCTCTGTTGGTTGCTAGGAAACTCAGCAGCATCCATCTCTCAGCCTCTCCGGCCCCACATCCATCCTCTCCTTCCATCCTCTCCATCTATCTCTCTCTCTCTCTCTCTCTCTCTCTCTCTCTCTCCCACTCTACACTATCGCACGTCCCTTTTCCTGTCCACGTCACACATCCTCTTGCGTTCCCTCGTCACATGACCACCTCCGCGTTGTTGATTGGCCGCAGGCTCTGGTCGTCGAAGCGCCGCCGGCCACTGCGGCGCACGCCATCGGCTCGCCTGTACGGCTGGTTCCTCAGATCTGGAGAGTGTGCGTGTGCGTGTGTGTGTGGTGGGGGGGGGGCACAAAGCAGGGGTCAGACGTGTCACATGGTCCGACGCTCGCCGGCATCCAGTCTCACAACGCAGCTTGAGTTTCAAACGCAGAAAAAAACTAAACACAAAAAAGTGGTTCTCTACCTCTCAAGTCTCTCGCTGACATTTAATTAAAAAGAACTCCACCTGGGACTTTTGTGGTTGCCCTCTTTGCCAAGATGGAGAGAATAATGCAGTGAGGTGTTTGGGATGACATTTGACTAATGTTGATGTTCGGAGGAACCAAAAAGTAATTCAAAAGTTATGGGAGATGAATAGGGAAGAGAAATATGGTCCCAGATAAAACAGTGAGGTGACTACACATCAAGATGGGGAGGGAGGGAGAGGGGGAGGGTGGGGGGGGGGGGAGAGGGGGAGGGAGGGAGGGGGGGAGAGAGGGGGAGGGGAGAGGGAGGGAGGGAGGGGGGGAGAGAAGGAAGTATAAAGAGGAAATGCTTGCCAGGTTTGGGTCACATCCAGCACTACAGAGGAGTTCCTTACCCTCGAGTAGACAGTGGGGAATATAGTAATATTATTCTTCTTTAGGGCTGGATGAGAAGAAGACAAAATGGAGGTTAAATGAATGAAGGGGAGAAGGCAGAGGTGACAGGTGGGTCAGGGTGACAGCTTCGTTGTGCCCCCACGCTGGGGTGAGCGGAAGCAGTGAGGCCTGGCAGTGAAGCGAGGGGAGGGAGGGCGGGGGCGGAGGGAGGGGGGGGGGGAGCAGAGTGAGCAGGCCACTGGCCCATGAAGTAACCCTGAGTCAGAAAGGGGCGGGGCTTAAGAGAGAGAGAGCGCGCTGGAGCCTGTTAACTGGCACAGAGGACGGCGAACTCAGGAGGCGGAAGCTTTTTTTCTTTTTTTTTTTTTTTTTTTTTGGTTTTCTGTGTTTTTAAAACTCAAGACTGCTTTGCAGATCGGCGGACCAGCATGACAGAACAAAAACTTAATCCCATTGGAAAAAAAAAACAAAACAAACATGGGAGCACAGAGAGCGGTTATGAGCGTTTTAAATA
>JAXIVH010000010.1:4120619-4128119 GCA_036785325.1 Urophycis tenuis | reverse complement strand
AAATCAGATGAAGGGGGATCACCTTCATATAGACTCATATACACCTGGCCGCCATCTTGGTTTGAAACACCAGCCAGGCGGGGATTAGGAGGCCCTGAACAGGCCTGAGTGAGGCAGTAGAAAACTAACCGACTCATAAGGGAGGAGGCAGAAAGTGACGTACCAAGTCTAAACTCTGTAGTTTGAATCCGTACACGGCTCCCCGCTTGCCGCTGTTCATGTAGTTGCCGAGTGCCAAGATGATCTGCACATAAACACCAGCATCCATGCATTAGATTCATCATGAGTACATATACAAGATGACACGAGGTTTAGCAATCCCAGAAGGAACATCTGGGATGTGCATGTGTAGGTGTGAACATCTCGTTCTCTTCCGCTCTCTTCTGCAGCTTCAACACAGTCAGGCGAGTGTGCTCCTACCTCCAGGATCTTCTTCAGCTTCTGGGACGACTTGATGGACACTGAAGCCGCGATCACGGCGTGGAGTTGCTGTGGGCGGTGAGAGAGAGAAGATCAGTGTGAGGGCCGAGATGGAACGCTCTGACTACCCAAACCGATCACAAACCAATAAGACCATTTTATCGGCCCGGGAGGGGAATTCGGTGTTACAGCAGTAATGAAAGAAAGAAAGGAAGGAATGGCTCTACATGTCAGTTCCTGAACAGAAAAAAGATATTGCCCCACACTTAACCGCAGCTGGAGCCACAAGGCGGAGAACAGAGCCATAACTCCTTTTGACAACACAGTCTCTTATGTTCTGTATTCTTAAATATGTTTGCGGCGCAACAAATGTTCTGCCTCCTCCGGCCTCAAACCCCAAGACGTGAAACAGAAGGCCGGCGGTGCGGCGCCTCACCGGCGTGAGCATCTGCACGCTCTCGGAGAAGTTCCCGATGAAGGTCATGATGGTCATCTTCTGCATCAGCCTCTCGATCTTGCTGAAGTGCATCATGAAGCGGTCCTCGTTGGTCAGGCTCTCCAGCGGCTTGCGCTCCTTCTCGAACTGCCGCATGGCCTTCACCTCGCTGTCCGTGGGCTGGAAGCGCATCAGACACTCCACGTAGTCCACCGGCAGCGTGCGCAGGTCAAAGCTGTTTTTCGGTTTGAAAGTGCACAAGAAAATAGTCCACGGCCGTCCAGCAATTCCCCCCCAACCGCTCACGTAACCGAGGATTAAGAAGAGCAGAGCTTTTACTTTGAATGGGCTTACATTTGAATGGACTTGCTGATCTCCTCGGGGGTCTTGCCCACCTTCCTCAGCGTGATGGCCAGGTTCTTGGCCCGGTTGGTGTCCATCAGGGACACCTTGCTGGGACCCTTCTGGGACACCTTCTGCTTGCTGGAGGTCACGTCCAAGGCCTGCCCCTGCGCCTTGGTCTTGAATATCTCCTCGAACTCATCCACGTTCAGGTCCTGGAGGAAGGGCACAGCCGGTCAGCATCAACATCTCCAAGTGACTACGTCAGTGGTGAGCCTTTACATCACGCGTCTTAAATACGTTTAACATCACTAGCGACTAATCCTGTCGGTAAGGAATGGATTTTTAGTTTAAAGGCTGAGTTATGCTTCCCGTGTAGGGATTACGTAGTGATCACGCAATGGCCACGCAGTTGCTCGGACGCAGTCATGAGCCCGTGATGGTTCTGCATGGGGTTTACGTGGGGTTAACGTGTCGAAATGCAATTCAATGCCACACCAGTACCTGAATGACCATTCTGGTCATTACATACGGATTACTAGCGAGTAAAAAAAAAAGTTTACAGAAATGAAGGCAAAAGTTATATATATATACAGTATGTTGTTGAAGCATTTATCACACCGTAACGGTGTGATCTCCAGCGAATGTAG
The DNA here is from genome assembly GCA_036785325.1 of Urophycis tenuis. Lineage (NCBI taxonomy): Eukaryota > Metazoa > Chordata > Actinopteri > Gadiformes > Phycidae > Urophycis > Urophycis tenuis. Next base: position 4,126,271 of record JAXIVH010000010.1, on the reverse strand, counting down.
TTCGCGGACCAATCACAGCCAAAGCCGCTGCGTTGGTGTTGCGTCGCCCGATTTTGGGAGGTGCACGTCAGGCCCTTGCGTTGGACGCAAGGGGGACGTAAAGGGTCCGTAACCCCCCCAGCGTTGCGTCAACGCGGAAGCATAAATGAAGCATAACCCAGCCTTTAGATTTGTGCTTTCAACCGTCAATAAACACATACTGTGTATATCGTATGTGTGTTTGTAATTCACACTACAGTCCTGTGACCTCCACATGTGGGGGGGGGTAAGAGGAGTGCGTGTCCCAGGAGGAGCTGCTGCTCCGGGGGGGTCAGTCAGCCGGGCAGGAGGCCTCACCTCTAGTATCCGCTCGTCGTCGATCTCGTTGAAGACGGTGCCGTTGATCTGGTTGGGCTTCAGCGCCACCCAGTTGAACACGGGCATCCGGAACTTGGTCTTGATGGGCTTCTTGATCTTCACGGCTGAGCGGCACAAAGGGAAGTTAGGGCTCAGCGCTCCGCGTGATGGGAGACTTGAGACTGCATGCTTGCATGCAGGCAGACACACGTACACACACACACACACAAACACGCGGACACACACGAACGAACATGCGGCAGAAGGGTTCTGGTGCTGGAGGTAATGGCGGTGGCAGTGATAGCGGAAGAAAGAGTGGAGGAAGGACATGCACACTGCAATAACCTTCTCCGAGATACTAAATATGTATTTAGTAAAGTAATATAGTTTTATCATCCCAAAATATTTAAAATTTTGCCCTGAACTTTAACTAAACTCTCATTAGGAGAAAATGAAACATTCGCCACCATACTGACTTCAATGCCAACACTAGCCTAGCCTAGCTAGACACCTAGCCTAGCTGGACACCCCGAATCATCCTCTCCAGGCATTGGAGGGGCCCTCCTGACTAAGTGCCAGGGCCTCAAGGAGGGGTTTACATCAGAGGAACAAGGAGCCAGCAGGGGCTGGAGATAAGGGATAGGAGTCAATGTGGCAGGAATGTGGCAGTCAGGTTTTTACACACCCACACACACACACACACACACACACCCACACACACTCTTATCTATTGCCATCATAGGCCTGCTTCAGCAAGTCCTCTGTCTCAGCCTGCACTCACATTTTTATGTCCTCCTCACTAACATTTAAGTGTGTCAGAGACACACAGAGACATTGACACAGACTGAAACAGACAAGAACTTCAATCTACACGGGGAGACCTAGTGGAGGAAAAAACATGCAGTTTGAAACGCGGTATTTTCAGAGTGATATATGAAGGCTTTTTTAAGAAAAAGATTTGACGAGAACTCCAAAAGATCAGAAAGTTTCACAAGACAAGTACTCTTGGCACGTGATATAGGCCACTATATATATATATTCAACGTGACTCACGGTAAAAATACCATTTTCCAAAACACAGACAGACAGCGAAGGTAGACAGATAGACAGACAGACAGAGATGGAATAAACATGGGGATGGTGATGGGGGGGGGGGGAAGACCAAACCAGACCTACAGAACAGTTTGATGGGTCCCTCTGGTCGGTCGAAACAGACAAAAAAAAAAAGAAGATTGAAAGAGAAATTGAAAGAGAAATTATTTGCGGCACAAAAAAGCAGCGAGTGTCCAGAGAGGCTCCCCATGCAAAGCCCACTGCGCCCCGCCGGCTCAGTCGGCCATTTTAGAACGCGCTTCAGAACCGTTCCCACCGCCACTGGTGTGTTGACCTGCAGCCGCCGTCAACGTGAAACGCAGGTTCTCGTGGTGCGGGGAGGCATTTAGACGTTACGTTGGGAGCGCATTCCAGCGTGAACCGTTGTTTTTTTGCGGCAGGGATGAAAGCCCCACATACACATTAACAAGCAAGGCATGCAGGGGAAAAGGCCAGAGGGCTCCTCTGTGTGTGTGTGTGTGTGTGTGTGTGTGTGAATCCTGTTTCTTTCTATCAGCCGCGACGATCTCAGCACAAACAGTCACAGGGAGCGCAGCGTGAGCCAGACAATGCTGCTTATCACGCGGGCTGACGACTGCACACACACACGGCCGTTATCACGACTGCCGCGGTCCCCCCCGCCACCTCGAAACAGGGCGGCTTGGAAAGGCTTTCCCCGAAGTCCAGATAGGAGCCCGCGTTAAAAAACACTGACTGTTAAAAACAACCCCCCCCCCCCCCCCCCCCTAAAGAATCAGTTCCCGTTCGCCGACCTAAAAGATTAAATTAAAAAAAACCTGGCCCGGCTGAGATGTGATCCGGCACTCGGTGTTCACACACACACAAAAGCCCCGAGTGTGTGTTTGTGTACTATGACATCATCCCTCAGGTGCGCTTTCAACGGCGGCACAGGTGAGCTCACCTGCCAACCCCGAGTTCATGATGACCGTGGGAGTACCGCCTCCCGGGAGTGGAGGAGGGGGAGGTATCCCTCCCAACGAGGGGAGGGGGGGAGGCGGCGGCGGGGGAGGAGGAGGAGGCGGCGGCGGCGCTGTAAGGGAGTCGACCGGCAAAATCCCGTTTGGCACTGGGAGAGAGAGAGAGAGAGAGAGAGAGAGAGAGAGAGAGAGAGAGAGAGAGGGGGGGGGGGGGGGGGAGAACGTTAGAACAATTTTAGGAAATCAATAAAAAGAAAAGGGCAAATCAGAGAAAAGATCAAACTGTTCTTTTAAACTTACTGTAATCGAATCTCTACATTAAGCGTTCTACACTTCACTTCCCACACTTTTGTAACCACTTTTGTAACTACATAACAAAACTACTACGGTGGGAATCGCTTTTTAATAGAACAATCAGGGACAGTGACTGACGACCATGTACAAGATTTACTTTGGAAGAGACGCCCCTATCTGCCCTGTATTGGCCGCTAAGCAACGAACGCCACTTTAGCATCAGCGTGAGCCTACCCATGCCGTTCATCGGAGGAGGAAGAGGTGGAGGAGGAGGAGGGGGAGGGGGCAGCGGCGCCAACGCGCCCACCATCTCCCCCATGGGGCTCGGACCGGCGGCCGCCGCCAAGTTCAGGACCCCGCCCCCCGGGACCCCGCCCCCTGGGACCCCGCCCGCCTCCACGCCGGGCGCTAGCGTGGGGCCGGCGCCCGAGGCCAGGATGGAGATGTCGCCGTCGCCCTTCTTGTGGATCTTGATGGTGCCCTGCTTCTCCAGCTCCTGGATCTTCTTCTCCAGGTTGCACTGGCGCTGCAGCGTGGCGTCGCGGTCCTTCACCATCTGGCGCAGCGCGTGCACCTGGGTGCTGGCGTCCTTGTACACATCCTGTTCCCGGGTTCGAGGGGGGGGGGGGGAGGGGGGGGCAGGACAACAGACCAGAAGAAGGTGATGATGATGATGATGATGATGATGATGATGATGATGATGATGATGATGATGATGATGATGATGATGTAGGGGGTAGGGATAGAAGGGTGATTCAAAAAATACATATTGTTGAACAATTAAATGAACATTGAGTGCACATCGCACACATGGTGAGACTTAATGGTGAGATAATTTCAGAGTTGTGGCCGATTTGGTGCATCTTTAATACTGAACATGTGTTCGGTGGAGACTGGGTGGAGGCTGGGTGGAGACTGACCCTGATGGCGTCCAGATCCTTGTTCCTCTGCATCAGCTGCTTCTCCAGCTCCACGATCTTGGACATGGCCTCGTTCTCCGTGTCCTGCAGCTTCTCTGACAACTGTCCCACAGCAACAAGGGAGACAAAACCATGTGTGTCAACACATCAACAAATCAATGAACTGAGGAGGGACACCGACAGCAACAGCAGTAGCAGACACACAATAGAAGAAATTGAGTTCAATAACATTCAATAAGAAAGAATTAAAAACATAAAGACACAGCAAGGCAATGAAATGTAAAGGCGTCATCAGATGTCCATCAGATGTCCATCAGATGTGAACATGAAGACAGACGGTGTGTGGGAGTGAGCCGCAGAGCCGCAGAACCAACAGAAGGTTCCTCACATGGGACATGTTCTCCTCCAGCTCCTCCACCCGCTCCAGAGCCGCGTTCTTGGTCTCTGCGTCCTCCAGCAGCGCCCCGACGTCGAACACGTTGTCCAGGTACGCCTGGATCTGCACCTGCAGCTTGTCGCTCTCCGTGTGCTTCAGTTTCTGGAGGGCGGGGAACACACAGAGATAGATACTGTAAGGGCTGGGATGGACCATCAGGTCACAGTCTTCTGAGGGTCCAGCACCAAGGCACCTTGGTAGCTTCATGCTGTACACTGGGTCTGGCCTCACAGAGCTCAAAGCTCCATTGTTTTGTTTGTGGATTTATAGTTTAGCGCACATTTTATTATTATTATACTTATTATTATACTTTATTCATCCCACAACAGGGAAATTTGTTCTCTGCATTTGACCCATCCTATTGTACAGAGGAGCAGTGGGCTGCTATGTTCAGCGCCCGGGGAGCAAGTTGGGGTTCAGTGTCTTGCTCAAGGACACTTCGACATGCGGACAGTTGGAGGAGGGGGAATCGAGGGGATCGAACCGCCGACCCAACGGTTGGTGGACGACCCGCTCTGTCCACCCGCTCTACCCACTGAGCTACCGTCGGCCCATCTTCTTTTCTTTTTTTTCTTCTTCTATCGTGTCTTTCCATCTCTTTGATGGACCCAGTGGGCTTGGGCGCGGCGGACACACTTAATCCCCATGACGACCTGGAGACAGGAGGAGCTCTGCTGAGGTTGACACGGGGGCAGCTCTCTCACTCACGTCGAGATACTCGTCCAGACACAGCTTGGTGAAGTCGTACTGCAGGTGGACCCGAAAGTTCATGTCCTCCACCGAGTGCACCACGATGTTGATGAACTGCATGCACGCCACCTAGAGGGAGAAACACACACACAGAGCACTCAGTACCGCCGGGAAAGGACTCTGGCGTTCTCGTGCTGCAAGAGGGGACACGCCTGATGGGTTAGATTAGGCCTGAAAGACTCATGACTCAAAAAGAAATGTCAGGGATCAAAAAAAAAAAATGAACAAGCGTGATTAATGCAGATGCTTGCTCAACATGGGGCTCTCGGTGTTAATGACGCATGGGGCAGTACAGACTGTACAGACAAACCCCGGCAGCAGCACGTAGGGACAGACTAAACAAATGCCCCATCAGCTCCCATCTACACACGGGCGGCCAATGGGCCTCAGCCTCCGAGCAGCCATCTTGGTTCCATCTCGGTTCTGAGAGCGAGCTGGCGGGCGGGCGGGCTGGCGGAACCGAATGCGTAATTCCGCACTCGTGGACGTGCGGTGAATGGGGCCCGCGGGCGGCTCCACAAGAAGCATCAAAGCGATGATTTCCCTGTTTGACATCAAATTCTCCTCGCCGCGACACGTTACTCAGCGTGCACGGCGGAGTCTTCTCGTGTGTGTGTGTGTGTGTGTGTGTGTGTGTGTGTGTGTCTGTATGTGTGTGTGTGTGTGTGTGTGTGTGTGTGGCTGAGGCCGCGCACGGCGGCCCGCGTCGTCGCGGAACTCCGTGGAGAACGAGTTAGCGCCGAATGACTGGCTGCTAAAAAAAAAAAAGGGGGGCCCTGGGATCGGACTTGTGACTCGTGGCACACAAGGCCTATTCAAACACAGCATCTGTTGGCCTCTGGCCCGCGAAACCAATGAGACGCGCGCACACACACACACAACACAC
>JAXIVH010000010.1:4093345-4120419 GCA_036785325.1 Urophycis tenuis | reverse complement strand
ACGGGTCTCTGTAATCATCTCCAGCTAGACCTCAAACCAGGGCCTCTCCAGCTGCTGCTCCCAGGGCTGCTCAGCCTCCAGTCGTGTGACCAGGAATAGCCTTCTGCAGCGCTCACGTCACGCGCCCGGCCTCAGACCGATGAAGAGGAGGGTGCAGGCCACTTGTCTTCGACGCGTGACAACAAAAGACAAAAGCCAACAGCCTCCTCCCTCCTCCTTCCAAATCTGGGATTAATGAAGCCCTGGGGAGGCTCACTGCCACGATTAACACAGACAGGCCGATAGACAGACAGGCCGACAGACAGACAGGCCGACAGACAGACAGGCCGACAGACAGACAGACAGACAGACAGACACCCAACCCCCCCTTACTCTTTTGTGTTACTGTGCTTCTGGAATGGGAAGCGATCGTTTGTCGAGGCAGATCTCAGCTGCTTTGCATCAGTACATATGCTGATCAGCTTCTGGCCTCCTCCTCCTCTCCTCCTCCTCTTCCAGGACGATGCAAATCAGGCCAGGGGAGGGGGGGGGGGGGGTTATCAGGGTTCAAGGGGAAGGACGGAGGGGAAAATAAACTACAAAGCCTCGGGAACCTAATCCTCTTCCATTGAATGCTACCGAGTCCCAAGGACAGACTGCATCACCGTCAACGGGGTCATGCGTTCTAACCGTCGTCATGCCCCGACACGACAGCACACACACACACCTACCTGCCTGAGGTGCGGGCCACCACTCATAATCCAGTGGCTCACCGTTCAGGAAATGACTAAACTGTTTGGTTTCCCTGCTCCGTGTCGTACGAACGTCGCAGCGTTCCGGGGCGCGTCCCATGAGACATAACATGCCTTTGGTCATGTTATGTTCAGAAACGCAATTCCTGCTCGTCAACTAAAATGTAACGTTACCGCTCTCGTAAAACGGCAACACACACACACACACACACACACACACACACACACACACACACACACACACACACACACACACACACACACACACACACACACACACACACACACACACACACACACACACACACACACACACACACACACACACACACACACACGAGCGCCATTTATTCTTCCAATGGTACCAGTAGTTCCCCTGGCTGTGTTCCGGTCCGGTTCGGCCCGGGGACCCAGCACGGGGCACCCCACGGAGACCGGTTCTGTCCCCAGTGTGTGAACCACGCAGCGGTGGACTGGAGACAGATGCAACAGGTGCACGCGTCAGTGGGTCAGAGGGTTATAGGGTGCCTCTGCACACACACACACACACACACACACACACACACACACACACACACACACACCAGCACACACACACACCAGCACACACACACACACCCCGCCTGGCCAGCGCGTGCTAGCCATATCCCCGCCGCCGGCCCCTCGTTAGCGCAGCACACGGCCATAATCCTCGGCGGTCTGTGAGGGGGAGGGGGGGGGGGGGGGCACAGGTGTCCCCCGTCTGTCCTCAGATTAGCTTTGTAATCCTCCCGGGGACCCCCCCCTCCCTGGCCTGCCCTCTGGCTGACTGCCCACATACACACACACACACAAGCAAGCACGCAAACGCACGCACGCACGCACGCACGCACGCACGCACACACAGTCATGCGGCCGGTGTTTATGTTTTTGAAGCTGTTCGGGGGAATCGCTATAAAGACCAAATGTTTGACTTCCTCTTCCTCCTCCTCCTCCTCCTCCCCCCACAAATCTGTTGGCTTGACTCGGGAGAGGAGAGGGGTGTGTGCAGGATATTAGGGGAATTCAACACAGGATCAAGATGACATGGAAATATCAGGAGAGTGTCTCTCTGCGCTGGAAGCAACCGTCACACATGAAAACAATCAGCTTGCTCATCACATTTCAGACCCGTCCTACAACGGACTGAATGTCAAACAACACTATCATTTTAGGACTTGATTGAAGTCGGATTGGGACCGAAAACGGCATCATTGCCGAATCCCCGAGTCCAGTTCCGGCTAATCTGTTCAACATGTCGACAGCCTGTTCACGAATGTACGGATATTAACCCTTTGCAACTCTGAACATCCCCACGTCCATCAATCAATCTTCCACCACACGGGTCGACCACCACCCTTGGCTTGGCTTCGGACCCCTTTGATGCTCGCAATGTGTCTGAGGGTGTTTGGAGCCGGGGGGCTGAGCTGTCCAAACACAACATGTGATACACAGAGAGAGGCGGGTCCAGCCCGGGCCAGATGTCGGGGTTGCGAAAGCCCACGGTCTCAGAGGTGGAGTCCCTGTCCCAGGTCCAGGGTTGGGGGGGGGGGGGGGGGGGGGGGGAGCAATACCAATGTTTATGCGGGAGATAAACACAGCATCAGGGGAAGCCTGAAGTGGAGCGGGATTATGGCAGTGATTTGGATTTCTCGAAACTTATTTTACAACGCTGAAGTGGAATAATAGCCGTCTGTAGGGTCAAAACAAGTAGGCTTCAACAGGAGACTGCTCCACCAGAGGCGAGATCAGGGTGCGCTTGAAGTCAGGCTTAACCGCCACCAGCATGTCTCCCTCTGCAAATTCACAGAGACACTAAAGACTAGCTCAGAGTCCTAATCCTTTTCGACATCAGATCCCTCCGACAGAACAAAGCAGACAAGTAATCTGACTGGTCCTATTTACCGCGTCAAGAATAATCACGTAGCGTCAACAAATCTGGAGACGTGTTGGGATATTATTGTTAAGCCCCCACGGGGGAAGTCAACACAGTGAGAAGGAACCCATCATTACACCGCTGAAACACACGAAGACATTATACAACATTCCTGACATGTCACAGTTCAGGCAGCACTTAGTATTATGTGAACGGCACTCAGCTCTGACGGCTGCGGACCTGCCCTCATTGCTTTCGGTTGTGCTCGGTGTGCATGACACATGAGATGAGGTAACTATTGTTCAGAGAAAACCAGAGCAGCCACTCGCTTGCATTGCATAGCTGCCACCGGCCTACCTTAACTACCACTGGCGTACCTTAACTCCCATCAGCCTACCGTGGCTACCAGTGGCCTACCATAGCTACCATCGGCCCACCTTAACTACCACCGGCCTACCGCAGCCCAAAGAATACCTCCGATAAAGCATGTGCTCCATATTAACAAAGAGAGAATGGATCATCGCTGATGAAAAGGCCCAGGCCCCATAATTATCCACCATAATAGACTGCAGTGAAGCTGCAATCTATTGACTCACAGAACACAAGAAGACTCATCGTCATTACCCTGCCCGATTCACGCCACTGAAATGAGACCACGGACATGTTCTGATGAACAGAGAGCACCGGCCTCTCCCCTCTATTCACCTGTAGTCTGCCCGCCAGAGACGGGACGAGGCAGGCGTTTGATCTACTTCAAGGCGCGTCAATTACACAAACAAACACATTGAACAAGTGAGCGTCTACAGGCCGTTTGTTCTGGTAAAAGTAAAAAGCCGTCGGAGCAGACGCAGCAGATGAAGGCCCTGACGCGGTCACACTGAAGTGTAACAGCATCTACAATCCTAATTCGCCGCGGCGTGTCACACGTCATGCGTTAATGAAAGTCCCCGGTTGATCGGCCGTGTGTGTGTGTGCGTGCGTGTGACTGCGACTGTGACCACACACACACACTCACCACGGACTCGGCCCATAGCAACAGCTGGCCGTGGTGTTTTTCAGGGAGAAAGTTTTGGGGAGAAAGCGAGTGACATGTCACCTAGGACCACGTCGCGCCAGGCGCAGGTGGCTCCAGCGTGTTACAAGACTTCCTTCTGCACTCCAGATGTGTCTCTTGGAAAGGTCACCCAACACAGCCTTTTACTTCTTTGGAATCCAGCCGCTTGAAGAGCATACATCCCAAGAGGTGGAGTAAATCCATCCGAGTCTCTGCGCATTTGAAGAGGGGGACTTGGCTTCATGTTGTTGACGCACGGCTTCCTGTTTGGAAGGTGGAATCCACTTCAGCATGGATGTAGCTGGGAGAGGCTGCTTACAAACTGAAGGCTCGTGTCGCATCATGGACTGTACCATCCTCATGGAGGGTACCATCACCATGGAGAGTGCCATCATCATGGACTGTACCATCCTCATGGAGGGTACCATCACCATGGAAAGTGCCATCATCATGGACTGTACCATCACCATGGAGGGTACCATCACCATGGAGAATGCCATCATCATGGACTGTACCATCCTCATAGAGGGTACCGTCACCATGGAGGGTACCATCATCATGGACTGTACCATCATCATGGACTGTAACATCACCATGGAGGGTACCATTATAATGGAGGGTACCATCACCATGGAGGGTACCATTATAATGGAGGGTACCATCATCATGGACTGTACCATCACCATGGAGGGTACCATCATCATGGACTGTACCATCACCATGGAGGGTACCACCTTTCAAGATGGTAACAAAGACCCACCATCACGGTTCACTTCAAAGCAACACACTACAGCAGCAATTTAAGACTGTAAATAAACCTTGGTAGATGAATCAATTATAATATAATATACATAATGTGATATAAATCATATACACAATCATAACCAACTGCCGTCTAATATCCAAACGCAAATGAAGCTCCTTGGGCTAAAAATGTAAAAGAATCAAACGTGACGACCGTGAAAAGGAACACCTGGCATCGAGAGGCATGATAAATGAGTGTCTCAGACTGTCTCAGACACACAGCCTCATGTCATGATGACGCCCGTGTGTGTGTGTGTGTGTGTGTGTGTGCCGTGGCTTCCACCAACAAACACTGACCCGCTGAAGGACTCTCCTGAATGAAGCCTGAACACACAACACTGCAGCAACACTGAACCGAGGCACCACAACACACCTTACTGGGCAGCGGGGCCCGACAATCTGCCTTTTAACAGTAGATTACGGTCGGCGTGCCCCCCCCCCCCCCTGCACCCACACACAGGCATCCCATCATGCATTTCACCCCACTGGCAGCAGGCCAACAGTGACTCTCCTGTTCCCATTGTGTGGTCCTTGTGCCGCTCTGCTCTGGGCCGCTCATGTGACCGACTGGCTGTGCTGTTGCTGCGCTGCGCTGTGCAGCAGCATAAAGACACCAGCCCGGGCCTTGCTCAAGCCCAAGGCCGCCAGGACCACCTGTTCCCCGGCGCTGGAAACCCCCCCCCCCGTGGGCCACGCCATGAAGTCTGCACTGCGGGGGCCGCCGTGCAGAGGAACGCCGACCGCGTTAATCATTGGCAAACGTTTTAATCTTCCACAAATGACTGGAGGGCCGTCACGGGCCGCTGGCCGGCCCGGCGGGGAGGGAGACGGCGGCGGGCGGCGGCGGGCGGCGCTGCTGTCCTAATTGTAAGACGCCGTCCCGGTCAGCGGGCCGTTGGACGGCCCATTTTCATGCAAATTATGCTTCCATTTGGCAGCGAGCTACGAGGAGCCCCGAGAGAGGGCAATGACAGGCGCCTCGAGATGTAGGCGTGCAATCCGCATTGTCCGTACGATGCGAGCGATAGGGAATAGGGGAGGGCGCAGGACAATAACCCTGCCACCCACCCACACAGCAAATGATTGTGAAAATGCCAAAGAAAGGTTGAGGACAATAAGTGAATGCCCCTCCGGTCACGGGCCAGCCGGCCCGAAAGACTGCGCTCGCACAGCCTGCTGACCACCACCGCCACCCTGGTGGAGGCTTTCAAACTCTGCTGCCAATCTGCTGCCAATCTGGTGCACGCGCGCACACACACACACACACACACACACACACACACACACACACACACACACACACACACACACACACACACACACACACACACACACACACACACACACACACACACACACACACACACAGACAGACACTGGCCCACATGCGCTGTGCTGTGATTGGTCCCCAGGGCGGCTCATGTTTGACTCGGTTACAGCTAATTGGTGGGGAAGCATCCTGGGGCTTCCACTCCAGTCCAACACTGAATCCCATTCCAGAAAAAAAAACGCCACTAAATCCTCACACGTGCGCGTGTAAGCAAGCCTTGAGCTCATCACACGTACAACATGACCCCCATCGGTCTTAGCCTGCATGCACGTAGACACACGCACACACACACACACACACACACACACACACACACACACACACACACACACACACAGGGGGGGCATGCATGAATGCGCAGGCCGATGCAGGCATGTGACACATGTGACATGGCCGGCGCTGGCCGCCCGTGGCCCGACGGTTCTGGGTGCAGTGCCAGGCTCGGTCCCGGGCTCTCCAGCGCATAAAGAGACGCTCTGTTCCCGGGGCCTGCCGCACAGAACCCGGCTACTGTCCACCCTCTGCTTCACAGACAACCACCATTGTTCTGGTGTTTTAATGAAGAGTCAACATGAATATTCGAGGGGATGACAGGAAAAGACGTTCGCCGACTCAACGGTCAAAAGGAACACGGGGAGGAACCTCCAGGTGTTTTCAGAGTCGAGTCGGGTCGTGTGCGAAGGCCCCGCTACAGAGCAGACAGCACAAGGTCGCTCCACCGAGAATGGATAGCACCCCTCTTCATCAAAGCAGCTTAAAGCTAATCTGCGGCCCATTGAGAGGGCTAGCTATCAAAACAGCTAATTCTCTGGTGCCCATATGGCCTTGAAGACGAATGCAAAAAAAAAAAAAAAAAAAAAACCCCTCCCTAACCGCACCGATATCAGGTCACTGCGTTGGGTGCGTTCTGCGCCTCTTGGCCCCAGAGCGGGGCCTCTGTAGCTAGTTTGCTCGAGAGTCTGGGGTTCCGCGAGGGGTCGGCGGCTAACCGAATGCAACATTCTTGATGTGCCAAGTCACAAGTCGCCCGCAATCCCCTCCGAACCTGCTAATTACACGACGCTGAAAAACATGAATCACAGCGTTTTCCAATATTTTTTGTGTGTAACTCTGCCGCCGTCCCATCTGCTAGTGAAGAGCGTTGGCCACGGACCCACTGCGGCCCCCCCCGGTGAAACCGTGAGACTGGTTCAATAATTCAGCAGCATAATGCATAACCGACCGTGTCAAAAAATAATGTTTCTGGCGTACAGTTCACATGCCCTTCGTGAAGAAGGTTTAAATACTAACAACTTCCATTCTCCCGGTGCCGTCTAAACTCATTCTCTTTGCAGACAGGCCTCCTGTCACCGATGCTATGGTAACTCCCAACAGGGACTGAGACTTGCAGACATTCCCCCTTCATCCACTGCTGGGGAACATGTGAAATGAAATGTGAAACTAAACGTGAAACTACATGAGAACCTACAGTGTGCCAAGGAGACGTGGCATTCAAGGCTATTTTCTGATGTTAATAACATACAGAGCAACCAGGATGATTAGGGCTCAGTACACAGTGCACACTAAAACAATAGATGGTATGTCTGTTTACGCACACACACACGGAAAAACCGCCCGTTCTTGAGTCAGACAAAGCACATTTTTTGGGCATATATTATATCTCGTTTCATGGCCAAGGTCATGCGGCAAATAGTTTCTCTTATCACGGCCCAGACCTTGCATTACAATTAGCCTGTGTGTCGTTTGAATTTCGGCTTGGGCCCTGAGGACTTTCAAGACACAGACTTCAATACTGGCATTTCATTTGATAGAAACAGATTTAGCCGGCAGCTTAAGTTGACTTTTACAGTACTGTGCGTCTTCTCAATAGAGATCCATCTCACTGTTTCACAACAGACTCAAGTAGAAAAATATTAACTTTAATTTGTATTTTTAAAATAAACCCCAAGACATGACGCTAATACAAGTGTGACTATTCTACGCGACAACAACAATAACCTCAGTAAATCCAAACTACGTCTCTGAATAATGATTTGACCATGGTCTTATCTAATAACCGCTGGTCCATATTGGGACGCAGTAGTAGTGGATTCCTCCTCCCGGAAGCATGGTAACAGAATCCCCACTCCACAGGACGCCAGCCTAGCAACCACAGCGCGAGACACACGGCGTTAAGAGCTGGGGGGGTTGCCACTACGTTCAAAACACACGGGAACGCTTCACATCAGGGGAGCAGAGATGTGTCCCCGACGACACACGTCAGCCTACTCTGTTAGCCAAGGCCTGAGAGGAAAAGGGTGCTTCGAACCCTCACCCTCACCCTGCAAAACATTAAGATAAAGGAGGCGGGCAAACGGCAAGGCTGTAATGTGGTCATGCGGCGCAAAGTCCTTTAATCCAAACGGCTTCCCCTGTTATGACGGAGGATCTGGAAGGAGATCAAACCGTTCAGGTTGCCAGCCCAGCCCTTATGTAAACACCACTTCACCTGCCTCTCTCTCTCTCTCTCTCTCTCTCTCGCTCTCTCTCTCTCTCTCTCCCCCTCTCTCTCTCCCCCTCTCTCCCCCTCCCCCTCTCTCTCTCCCTCCCTCTCCCTCCCTCTCCCTCTCTCTCTCTCTCTCTCGCTCTCTCTCTCTCTCGCTCTCTCTCGCTCTCTCTCTCTCCCCCTCTCTCTCTCTCTCCCCCTCTCCCCCTCCCCCTCTCTCTCTCCCCCTCCCTCTCTCCCTCCCTCTCTCTCTCCCTCCCTCTCTCCCTCTCTCTCTCTCTCTCTCCCTCCCTCTCTCTCTCTCCCTCACTCACTGCTCTGCTCCAACAAGGCCCCACAACCCCCTGCGTGGTAGCCAGCTCGGCGTAGGGGAGGCGAATGCTGGGGAACCACAGGGTGATGTAACGTTCTACCTGCCACTCCATGAACCAAGAACAGAAAACCTGCAACACGCAGTGGGAGGAGGGGAAACAGCCGTTCCGACGGGCATGGCACCTGTGGCCGATCAAGTGTGGTTTAGGTCACGCACATTAACACATGGAACCATGGAATCTACATCTTATACAGGTCTGTGTACAGGACTGGTGTTCACATCAGACCCTAATATCAGACCCTAATATCAGGCCCTTACATCAGACCCTAATATCAGACCCCAACATCAGACCCTAACATCAGGACCTAACATCAGGCCCTAACATCAGACCCTAACATCAGACCCTAATATCAGGCGCTAATACCAGACCTTAATATCAGACCTTAATATCAGACCCTAATGTCATGCCCTAATATCAGACCCTAATATCAGACCTTAATATCAGACCCTAACGTCAGACCCTAACATCAGACCCTAATATCAGACCCTAATGCCAGGCCCTAATATCAGGCCTTAATATCAGGCCCAAATATCAGACCCTAATATCAGGCCCTAATACCAGACCTTAATATCAGACCCTAATGTCAGACCCTAATGTCAGACCCTTACATCAGGCCCTAATATCAGACCCTAATATCAGGCCCTAATACCAGACCTTAATATCAGACCCTAATATCAGACCCTAATGTCAGACCCTAATGTCAGACCCTAACGTCAGACCCTAACGTCAGACCCTAACGTCAGACCCTAATGTCAGACCCTAATGTCAGGCCCAGGGGAAACATGGCAGAGTCTTCCACAGCACCCCATGAAACACGTTCTGCGTCGCGCTACAACTCTCATCAGTGGCTCTACTGAGCCAGCAGGCCACACAAGACAGATCACTGTCGGTCTGACCAGGTGGCTCTGGGCAAACCTATAAACTGTGAGGTCTACAGCTTATCTCTGCTGCCACTTGCTAATTAAACCAATGGAGCCGACGGCCAAAAAGGGCCGACATGCAGTGCACTTTAAATGGAAGAAAATAACACACACACACAAGTGCTGTGATCTGGGGTAGTAAACTCTGGTGGTGCCCCCGGGCTCTAGTCCAGGCCTGGAGAAAAGCCTTTAGGCTGAAAGTAGGCGTTTGACAGGAGAGGATCCTGCCATTTTATGAATGCAGTCCAACAAACAGATCTCATTTAGTCATTTCTCTCAACAGCTCCACCAAGTACAGGTGCTGCATTTCCAATTAAAAGTTTCGTGCTCCAAGCTACACGCTTCCTCCTCATTTAACAGACTTTCTCAAAAACTTGTCTTGGAATCATAAAAAAACGTGACGTTTGACTCTGAGGGTCATTTCAAGACATGGACCTTCAGAGTAGATTATGACGAGGGCCTGACTCCCCTGCAGCCGCGTCATGTTGACCCCTGACCCCTGACCCCTGGGGATGGGACCCGCTAGGGTGCAGCCGGTACAGAGCACAACTGGCACACTGTGACACGCATGTGTGGTGCGACTCCTGACACGGCCTGATCCAATTTTGGTAAGTGGCTAAGGAGCTAAGGTCTGAGCCACTGCATCTCTCTCACGAAAAACAAAGCCAGGTCTGTGCCAGAACGGGTCAGCTTAGGGAGGTCGAAAATAAAACAAGCCCCGGACGATGTTTCTCCTGTTTCTTCTCCACCCTGAGATGTTTACAGCAACTGGGAGGCTGGAGACCGTTTTCTCGTTGATGATATCAATCTGCACTACTTTCATGTTTATCAGCAGGTCGGGCCATTCAGGTCTGACCTACATATCACCCTACACAATTCAAACCATTACAGCGGTATTAGAGAGTAGGGCCTTGGGTTACTCATTGATTGCAGAACTGGAAATGTGGTTCATCAGCAAAGATCTTTGTAACGCCGAGCACCTATGTATATTCTGTATGTCTATCAACAAAGCTATTATGTTATGCTTAACGGTTTTTTATTGGAGAATGTCAAACTGAATGACCTATGACAGGCCTCTGCAATCACCCGTAGAGTTATGGGCCACTGTAACGACTTGTATACATTATCCATACTAGAGCAGGTAACAGAAGGGTAGGAGGAAGATCCACCGGGATTAGTGTGTTCGAAAACTATTCCAAACCAAAAGTCGGCCACAAAAAAAAACAACACTTTGTTCGCCAGAATCCGTAATCTGCAATATGACGCATATCCAAAATGTCATGACCTTATACCGCGGACTTGTTGAATGGAGATCCTTGGCCTTCTTCTTGTTACTTTTCCAATACTTTCCTGATCATCAGAACTAGAACTACATGTCCTTCGCCGGAGAAGAAACGGACATTTCCAACTTATTTTGAGGGAGAAAAGAGGGGAATGTAATGAAACATGCCGATCAGACCAACAAAGAACCAGCATGTCGGACTGCAGCCCAACGCACAGCTGTCCCCATCTGCACCGCGCGAGGGGCCGAAACGACCAGAATGACAAAAGTTCTGCTGCCTTACCAACACGATTGCAAATCTCTCCTCCAGTTCGCTTTGTTCGGGCATGGGGAGCTTGGAGGGCATGTTGTGACCCCTGAAGTCGTTGTGGTGATCCATACTCCCTGCGTTCCCCATCTTCGCTTGTGTTCCTGTGGATCTTTCGATGCGTAAAAGTTTCCGTCCACAAAGCGTATGTCCAATGTGCAATGAGCGGTGTGCTTTGTGTCTCGGCGTTGTCTTTGGGGCTGGTCAGTTCAACGTGGAGCACATGTGATGATAGCCGCACACCCGACGCGTCCTACGGGAGAGACCCCGTGAAGAGACGGAATACAACTTGGAAACTTCTCGGACGAAACGAAACGCGCCCCCGCTATCCGCATCTTGCACAACGTCGACTCCACTCCCAGTCGGGAGTAATGACGATGTGCATGATTCAGGCTGCCCGTCTGAGAGCGAAGCTAGAGGCTAATCCCCCCAGTGCTGACCAGCTAGTTAAGGGGGTCCACACACACACACACATGCACGCACACACACACACACACACACACACACGTCCCGCTCCACAATGAGCCCATTCAGAGACAAGCCCCCCGCTTGGGCGTGCCAGACCCGTCACTAAGGAGACGGTGTGTTATATGTTGTGGTGCTTTGAGTCCATTGTGCATCATTAAATCAAAAAAGTCCGATTTCCGAAAGACAAAATGCAGTTTTATTTTAAAACCCAAAGCTGTGTACTCCTAGAATCACGCTTAGGAGGCACGTTTTCCAGCCGTCTGTAGCCAGTGTTGGGATGTAATTTGATATCCTGACAGGGTGGGGTCCACATTAGTCACATGAGGATGACATCAACAACACGTTGGAGAAGATCCAGAAGTGGTCCAGATGCGCAGTGGAGTGGCGATGTTCACCGGACTGGGCGTTAGACCCATGAAGGACACACAGCTGACGCATTTCACATTATCACTCCAAATGTTGCAGTGGATTTGTAATGACCGTCGTTTATATTTCAGAGTACCCGGGCTGCGTTCTCCACTGTCGCTAAACTTGGATCCACAAACACACTGCTCACCTGTTGGACAATAATGGACGCAAAGGGTCATGTCTCACTGAACGACTGATTGAACTTGTTGTAAAACATTTCAGTCCAAAATGACCGCGCTACCAGACCGTAAAAACTCAGTGAACAAATGATTCAGATAAATTGGACCGCAAACAGGTTCCAACACTGAGCGCAGGGGCGTTCGTTCTGCCGTCTGTGCGATCATACGTTCTGCAAGAGCACGTAAAGCCACAGCGCCCTCTAGTGTTCTACAGCTCATGATTCAATAAATCACTTTTCAAATCAAAGTAAATCATGTATCAAGTGTTCAATCACCCCTTCATCTACAAAGCTTCCGTTTCAAATATACCTTAACAAAGTGCCCTAGCTAAAAGGACACTTCAATGCAGCGCGTTCGGCTAATGAACCGCAAAACAACGCTGTACCGTTCAGTGTGACAATGACCATTTCAAAACTCAATTAAGTGGCACTCCGCTTCAAATGAGGCAATTTATTAACTGTGTTTGACAGCCAAAACGTGTGCTTCGCATAACATTTGCAGTGCAGTGTGGCGTGAACGCGGTTCAAACATAAAGGACATGTCAATGCAACAGGCTAAGTACCAAACTATATTTATTGTATACAGTATAAGGACAACACAAAAAGAAAAAATGAAATGTACAATTATCCGTGAAAGATGTTAACCAATTCCACCCAGCATTTGAAAAATCCAGTCTGGCCTCTGCTTATTCCCAGACCAGTGTGCCAGTAATGCCTGATACAGAACTCACAAACTGCTTAAAAACAGAGGGTCTCAATGTTTAAGTTACATGGTCAAGTCTAAAATGAGTACAAATGTGATTATTTAAAAAGGAAATGCCCCCCACATGTTGCACCCTGGAGCACTTGGGACTCCTGTGGGCTGCTGAAGGTGGTCCCTTTAGGTTATGGCCTGGGGACTGAGGGGGGGGGAGGGAGAGCATGATGACCAAACTGAATTTATCCCTGCTCCGAGTTCACGTAAAGCCATTAAAGTACTGGGCTCTAACACCCGGACACACACTACACACACCGCTTGACTCGGGACATTCACGGAGCATTTTGGTCCAACGTTTGTGGTCACTTCACACGGCGGGGGGGGGGGGGGGGGGGGGGGGGGGGGCTTGAGTGAGGTCAAGTCTGCACACACTGCTCTTTTGTTCCATTCAGTTACACATTGAGCGTGGATAAATCAAGACATTAGTTTGCCCGTTGTGCCTTAAAAAGATGACTAAAATGAGTTGTATGCGTGTGTGTGCGTGTGTTTGTGTGTGTGTGCGTGTATGTATATATATATATTTATATATATATTTGAGAAATTCAACATATCGTCACTTGCAGGGACGTAACAAACAGGGTTCTCTGCCACCCCAGTGCACTGCGGGCTCCATGGGCCAGAACTCACTCAGAACAGCTCGGTTTCAACCGCAGGTATAGAAACAGAAACCCAGGGGGCGTTGGCCTATGAATCTTAAAACATCACTCGTGGATCTCCCCTTCGCAAGGCGTTCTCCCTGCAGGCCAACCCCTTTCCTGTCCGGAACACGCAATACTAGATAAATAGTATATACTACTTAAGCATTTTGAACACGGTGGCAATGTTAGGATCTGGCCACATTGAAATATCCCTGAATGAATAATAGAGCTTTCAGTTAGGGTGAAGGAAGAAGAAGAAAACGAAATCCAAAATCAAAGAAAGAACGACATAATGACAGGAGAGGACACTCCTCTGGGTGTCCTCTGAGGTGTCCTCTGAGCTGTCCTCTGAGGGATGTCCGTGGTCCTCTTAGCAGAAGGCGCCTCCAGTCTGTTGCTGAAATACATCGATTGTGTCTTCATCCTCCATCTCCAACTGGAAAAACACAGAAATAAGTGGCATTCATTAATAGTAAAAGCACGGCAATGTAGCCCCACCTCCACCGACATCTTAAAAATGTGTTTCAACATCTGGCGCGTGACGGTCCATGTATCCATGTCCACGCATGTCCATCAAGCTCCACCAGTGTGCATTTTATACTGGATGTCAAATTCATGAACGCGCGTCGACGGCACAGCAAACGTGTTGGTGGGAGTCTGTTCCCGGGCAACCCATCCCCCCCCCCCCACACACACCCGTTCCCGGGTGCAGAATATAAAAAGCTGCCGTTGAATTTCAAAGCAAATTATAGTCAAAGCAGGACATGTTGAAGTAGACCTGGATGTGGGTTGCTGCGGCCGGGCGACTTGATACTTCCTTTCCACAGGGAAATGAGGTCCCCAGAGATATACAACTGCAGTATACGATTGCTAACAATAATTTTAAAAAAAGACAGTACTTGGATATAAGCACACAATTTGCAGAACGGTGTTAAGAAAAATGTGCAGTGCCAACAACAGGGAATTGTATCCAACGTGGACAACAGGAACAAACTGTCCCCCGATGATGACCACAGGTGAAGACTAATCACCTGGTCTGGTCATCGCGCTTCGTTCAGCTGAGGAGGGAGGCTGCGATGACCAGCCGCGGGGAACCGTTACCACAGACCTGGCCGTGGGACTACAGGGTTGGGTTTGTTTGTTTGTTTGTTTTTTTTAAGAGGAGCGATGCTTGCATTCTGCATGCAAACTCCCAACGGCAGGGAAACCACAAGGAAAGCACCAGCATCCCCCCTGTTTTAACACAGCCGCCTCAGGTACGAGTGTGCAGAATACGCCGGCCTTGGGGGCAAACCGTCGGGCCACATGAAGAGAGCAACGCCTGTAAGGTGCAGGTGCCAGTTGGCAAGGGGGTACAGATTGTGTGTGTGGGGGGAAGAATAAATCGAAGGCAAAAACAAATGCAGCATTGCTCCTTTCAGGGTTGGATTTCTCAGAAATGGTCCTGTATTATTGTGATGCAAGTTTTGTTTGCCAATGTTTACCCTGATAGTACCATAAGACAAATGCAATAAAGGATTGATTAAAACGTGTGAATTACTTTTTTTTGGCCAAATGTTGATATGGACAACGTTTTGAAAACTATTGGAAACTATTTTGATGGAAACAATTTGTGGTATTTTAACTGCAAGCCATTGAAAATGTCAATCAGGCCATCCTTAAAAATATTTGTTTACACCAACAACCAAAACAAAAACCCAAAAAAGGTCGGTATTTCGGTATTTTTCAAAATTCAAAGTAAAAAAAAAAGTAAAATTTTGGTCATGGTGAATAATTTAAACAAATTTGCATATCGTGACATCACTGACTGGATCTCCAGCCCGTACAGCCGACCCGACGCGGTCACTGCAAGACTCGAGGGGAGAAGGGATGGGTAAAGATCTGGGCACAGTTCTTCCAGAACTTCGTGTCACGTTATAGCGGTGTCGAGATATTTCAATGCATTTTTTAATGCATTGCTACGGTGCTTGAAACCGTATAACTTTGAATGGTTGGTGGTTAAACCGCTTGGTGAACATTTTCTTTACTGCAGCCGCAGCCATCATAACAGACAAGCGCGAACCATTGATGAAATGAAGCGAATATAAAAAAAATAACGTAGCCTACGTGTGTGTGTAGGAAATTATTCGGGACACTTAATAAAATATAATTCATAGGGTTTTATTGTACTTGCATTAGTTGTTTGAAGAGTAAAGAAAACGGTCGGTCTTAACGCAAGTTTACAACCGGCAAGTCGGTCAGACTAAAAGGGATAAAAATATATATCTATTTGGGATATATACAGTATATATCTATTTGGGTCGGTCCTAAATTGACAGGGTCGGTCGGGTTATGTTTCTAAGGATGGCCTCAGTGACTGAGGAGTGAGCAATACATTTCAACAACACAGGATAACACACGTCTCTCGTCCTATAATGTCACCAACCTGTGCAGGGGTATCCGTCTCGTTGATGGGCTGTCCATCAAACCTAAACCTGATCTGACGAATGGCCAAACCCTGCAAAACACAACACAGGCGCGTTTTGAAACCACACACCACACAAACGGACGAGAGGAAAAGTTGATATTCGGTTGTTGACAGTGAGGGACGAGAGAAAGTGACTCCTGAGTCACTTTCGCCTGCCAGTCATTCACGTCACGTCGTTCCTACGGCAGACCCACCTGTCTTTCGCAGTATGCCTTCATCAACTTGCTGAGGGGAGTGTGCCTTTTGATTTTGAACTGTACGACTGACCCATCTTGACCCGCTACTTTGAGATTGATGTGGTCGTTCTCCGTCTTCACGCCTTCCTAGAAACACACACACACACATACACACACGGGAGATAAGTACCCCATGCGCTAGAACACAGAGGGTACTGGGTGCTCACGGCACAGGGTTCTGGGTGCCCTCGTCATAGGGTCTTGGGTGCCCACGGCACAGGATACTGGGTGCCCACGGCAGAGGGTCCTGGGTGCCCGCTGCAGAGGGTGCTGCTGAAGGTGCGCATCCATCGGGCTAGCATAGCAAGCTAGTCCGTGGTGTAACTGGCGCAGAATGGCACAATGGCGCAAAGAAAAAACACCACACATCGCTCATTTGCAAAACATTTCTGGTCCAGCAAATGTCAATACGGTTGCTCGTGTGTAAGACGCGGTGGTTTACCGCAGTATTAACGCATCCACCGCAATGAGAGAAAGTCCGCATATAGAGGAAAGATCCGCACGTTAGCCCACCTTTGTGTTCTGCCCGCTCACAGCGTTGGAGCTAGGCTAGGCTAGCCACACCACTCCCAGTAACTCAGGACAGCATGAAACCACAACAACACATGCACCAGACTTATTTCACAGGAAAACGAGACTAACCTTTGGTTTTTCTTCAGACATTGTGCAGAGTTTTCACCGAGAGTCCGGAGGCTATAACTAGCGGTTAGCGGCTCTTCTCGGGCTGCTGGGGATCCTACGGGGGAGCGCGCAGACGTTGACCCGCTGTGATTGGACCGCTCGATGTCACGTGCTTCGTATTCTTCGGGAACGCGGATACGTGTGCGCGCAAGCCAAATTGCGCGTACCCGCGAGGCAGACTAAACAGTCCACAGACTAGTTGTTTAACTCCAGACACATTGTTCGTAAAAAAAAAATACAGTGGAGTGAGCGTTTTCCGATGGTAGGTAGATCAAAGAGACACATATCTTCACATACTGTATTTAAGGGGTACAAAACACTTCAGAACAAAGGAAAATGTCAGTCATGATCAAGCTAATGATCAAGTGTACATAATAGCAAACAACATAATGTTAACTATAACATTAGCACAAAAGTAAATGATTATCTATAAGGTTAATGTGTAATAGCAGTTGCAATACACATTCATAATTGTTACTGCTCACTGCTCAATGCCATGCACTTCAGAGGGAGGACAACGAGACAGGTCTGTTTATACCCTTTTAGATAATAAAACATACAGCACAGCAGAAACAAACGAGGACAGCGAAAGGCACAATCACATGATATCTACGCAAAGATGCATTATAACAACATGGATTTGAATGGAGTGCATTTTACAGTTTCTACATTCTAGGTTCTATATTATCTTGATCACATTCTTTGTCTGGCATTGGAATGAAAAATAACATCACAGTGAAATACAAAGCCATTCATAGGGATGAAAATCTGTAGGAACCTAAAGATACAACATTACAGCAATTAATGATCAATGACACAATATTTATTGTGATTGTGTGTCTATTCTATTGATTTGGTATGATATGAAAATGTGCTCCTGTAACTCTTCTTAATTGTCTTCCATGCGTGAATAAGGATTCCCCTTTGCAAGACCTATAAAAGGAAAACAAAATTAGGTTTATTTTTGTCTAATGTTGGCAAAAATTGCAGGATTTGTCTAATGTTTTGATCTTCCAGTAGCAGTGCTGTGAAATATTCTCTACTGCTGTGACTCTTCTGTTTGCATAGTTTAAAGTTCAATCATTTTCACAATTGAGTTAGGCTGGGAGGGTAGGTTAACAATTCTGTCCACTTCTCTCCGTGTGTGTGTGTGTGTGTGTGTGTGTGTGTGTGTGTGTGTGTGTGTGTGTGTGTGTGTGTGTGTGTGTGTGTGTGTGTGTGTGTGTGTGTGTGTGTGTGTATGTGTGTGTGTACACTTTGACACTTATATAGTTAAGATTTATTTATTGAATTAAGATTAACAAACTATAGGTCAGGGTTCTTTAGCTATGTAATGTTTTGTAAAACTGCAGCAGTTTGCATCTGGAATACATTTTGTGCATCCACAACAATGGTTTTAGTAGTTGCCATCGCTGTATTATTGTGTATTTGTTTTCCACATAGTTAGTTGTCATTCATCCATTTTGTGAGCCTTTACTGTATTAAATCCTACTGGGTCTGACGGGAGAGAAAACTACACGGAACTGTGACGTGACGATGTCAGATCCCTCCAGTAGGAGACGCTAAGAACTCACACATTTTCCAAGATCTGATTTTAGCACCCTCGTCAGTCAATAAGTTCACCATTTATAATAAAGCTAGAGAACATTACGTTGTATTTTTTTGATGAAAGTGTTCATGCAGATACATTTGTCTTACCATATTTCTGCCTGATTTCATCGTGACGCAGATTCATTTCTGACTTTCTGTTTCCATAAAAGCAAAAAAAGTAAGCGTTAAAATCAAGGATGTCTGCTGAAAATAAAATCTTTTTTTATTTGATCTTTACACACTTTAAAAAAACAAGGCAGTAAGGTGACCACTGCACCTTAATGATATAAAGCAAACAGAATCAAGCAGTGGCCAACATCTGCACCAGCAATAGGTTACCTCTCATCCTTGCGGGCCTTCCTTGCGCGGTCCTGTTTGGCTACTCTCGCATCCTCACGCTTGTTCCTGGAGTTCAACACAATCCACACAGTGAGCGGCTTCACAGAACACAAAAGTCCAACGCTAACGTGAAAACGTTGCCAGTTGGCCAGACAAGCAGAGACGTGCTCTTAGTCTCGCAGCATATAACATAACAAGGACACAGACACACATACACGTGCACACACACACACACACACACACACACACACACACACACACACACACACACACACACACACACACACACACACACACACACACACACACACACACACACACACACACACACACACACACACACACACACACACACACACACACACACACACACACACACACCAGGCCAGACCTAACCGAAACATCACTATTGAAGAATACATATATTTTCAACTTAGAGGTGTACTACATGAAATGATGGCTCAATAAAGCCCATCTTGAATACAAGCATTCACATCTGAACTGAGCCAGACCTCAATAAGGAAGGCGGATGTAAGTTGAACAGTAACAATAGGAGCTCATTGTGTTCGTTCCTCTTGGCCGAGGAACTGAGCCAAATCACAAAGTACACGCGGCCTCGTGACTCGTGAGCGTGGTGAGCCCTCCGCAGACTCGATGGAAAATGAAAGCCGTTTAATTCCCTGCTTACCCAATTTTTTCACATTTACAGCAGCAGCAATAGCAAGAAATGATGGCAATGATGATCACACCGGCCAGCACCGACATGGAGATGATCAGGGTCTGGAAGTTGACTGGAAATGGACAGACATGACAAACGTGACAAAGAAAAGGGGAAATGGGGGTTATTCCAACATTGAGTGAAAATGAGACCTTGAGTGATACATTTACAAGTATTGGATCTTGGTTGTCCGGGCAGCAGGTGCTTGTCTTACCCCAGCAAAGACCCCATCGAGCATCAACTAACGGACACACGCTGGACTTTGGCAGGATGCTTCTCACCGGGTAGTCCAGACATGCTCCAGTCGACTCGCACCACAAACACTGAAAGATACATAGAAATGTGCTCCTTTCATTTTCATTGACTATAGGCCTATATGGTTTATTGCCAGTTATTTTTTATGTATTTATCAATAAGTATATTTTACTTACAGTCACATTCTTAAGGCACTCATCACAACTGGTGTTGGACCTTAAGGCACAAGGAACTGAAATGGGAATAATATATATGATATGTGAGGTACGTGAGGTATGCATGGGGAATGGCCCTGGATTATAACGGGGTGACTTATTGAGGTCTAAGCCTCTAATAACCCCATGTTCAGCAGTGTTGTGAATATAAAAAAAGTGGAACATGTTGAGCATTTCACAATCAGTTCGAATCGCATTTTTGTTAAGACAAATACATTTGTGATTTACGGAAGCACAGATTCAATTAATTACAGAGCTCAAATATGCCGTAAGATACTTATATTTGTAGTCGTGCCAGAAAATATAATTTGCTATGATACGGTAGACATGGAACGAGTTTGTGAACTTATCCTTAGGGAACCTGGTGAGCTGCGACATGAACCAGATGATATGAACCAGAAGAGCGCAGCGCGGAGCTCTGGATTTACCTGGAGTAGGACCCGGGGTCTGTGCGTCCACGGTCCCGATCGCGTTCAGCGAAAAGAGGCAAACCAAAAACGCCAAGCTGTACATTCCTGACATTTTGTAACGAGCGAAAAAGAGCCACTAAGTCAACACTTGGGACTCACGGATTTCTTCCCCGAAGCTGAAGAGGGTGGGTACGATTCTTGTTGTGACGTCACAAACCCCTGACACGGTCAGCAGAAAGTCACAAGTCGGTTCCATGCACGGATCACGCAACACAGAACCACAACACAAACCCCTTAATGAAATACAATAATTTATTAAAGCATATTTAAATTCAGTTATAAAACGTTTTTCTTTTTGTTCAAAACAAGCAGAAGTACAGTCGTACGCAAGGGCAGGGCAGGTCTCTGGAATGGCCGCCGGCGGCTGACCAGATCGCCCCCCCTGGGTCGCCGAGACTGGAGAGACGAGCAGTGGAAGACAGGCTGTGTTGTGACGTTAGGTGAAGACTGACTCTGTGCGGTCTTAGTGGATTGCATTTTTATGGTGGGCAATTGTCTGGCAAAGGCATGTCTCTCTTGCTTCTACATCATCCACAGTGTCCCAGACAGGACAGATATTTAACATTCAACAAGAAGAGCCATGGCATGGGGAGCAACAGCCTGTTTGTTTGAGACCATATGACATTCTTTTGATCACTTTTATGCACATCGACTTTTGAGCACGTTTATATCAAATGTCGCGTTTATCGTGGTGCAATTAGGTTGTATCAGAGAATCCACAATTCATTCAGAAATCCAAACATCAAACAGCATCATCACAATTAAATTTCTGCGACTTTTCTCACAACATTAGTGATTGTGAATCCCCCCCCCCCCCCCCCCCCCCCCCCCACCACACTCTCTCTCTCTTCTGTCATCAACAGTTCACACAATAAATAACCCTCCCCTGACCTTCGACCCTATCTAAAAACACACAAGATAGATCCTTCAGACACGGGGGCGCCAAGCTGCGTCATGCTTGCTCCCCGGCCCTCGAATGACAGCTTCAGTCGCAAATTATTTCAATGACAAACTCTGTTCAAAAATATAACAGATCAATACTGAGAAATAGTCTAACAGTAACATTACACATACAAGCGGCAAACAGTTGTACAACCATTTACAGTAAATGGCACCTTTCGTGAAATCCCCTAACGCATCGTCCTCGTGGCGGCATTCTCTCGTCTCTGCGAACGTCCGAGGAGGCGAACATGTCGACGTCTAGAAACATGGCGCTGCCACCTTCGTGCATCTCTAAAAGGCCATATTTGCGCTATGTGTCAAAAATGGTGGACGCTGGACATGAACTGTGTGAAAACCCACTTAAGGCAATAACGTGTGGATGGCGTTCTGTTCTGATGATGTGGTATCGCCCATTTACCTGAGGGACTCTACATTCCGGCCAGGGACTTAAAGGGGAAGATGCTGAAATATAGTGAAATTATAGTGAAACAAAAGTGAAAGAGCTCATTGCTTTTTACAGAATTGCCCGTGCATGTGATTCGTCAAGCATGGCCGTGGCTGAACAACATAAATGCACGCTTGGTCGAATTCCCTCCCTGGGTTAAGTTTTTAAATACGAAAAAAAAAAGCTTTTAAAGGAGTTTGATGCCAGAAGGGAACTGTAACCACCAGTGTAAATAACATGAGTAAGCATCACGGATATTCAGAACGAAGCCAGTATCAGAGGAAGCAATACCCTGTGGAAAAATTAGCTTATAGTTGTGCAGAGGCTAGCGTTTTGAATGTTGCAATAAGCAGGAGTTATTTTTGTCTTTCTGTACAAACTTTTCAAACCATTCCTTGTATTGCCGAAGTTTGGCAACACTGTTTAATGGTCGCTCAAAAGCGCTGAGATGTTCCTTTGCAAGTGATTTGCTTCTGGTCTTCCTTGGTCTTCCCTCCCACCCCCCCATGGTCCTGTTGGGTCCGGTTCTGTGTAGCGCAGGACCCTGTCCGGTCCTGACCCTCACCGGATCCAGTTGGTTCCGTAGCTCGACACGGATCTCACGCTGCAGCGTTTCTTCACAATCATGTTGATGTAGGCTTTCATGATTTTTGTGATCTCCCCGACCTGAGGCCAGAAGAAAAGCAGAAACCAAGTATCACGCACCGTTCCTCTGGCGCTAAATCACACCACATGCACATGCATCGTTTCACACAGCCATGGGAACGTACCTGAGGCGTCTCAAAGAACATCTCCCGCTCGTCCACAGTGATCTTGTAGGTGCAGGGCTGAGGAGCACCGAAGAAGACGATGTGCTCGTACGGGAAGGTCTCCAGAGGCTTGGCCTCTCCGCGCTTGTAGACGGAGATGTTCTCCGCACTCACACTCAGCCACAGCTCGTGAGGGAAGCCTCCCTCTTTGCACTGCAAAGGACAAAATGACTTCCGGTCAACAACACAGGCTTCTCAACCCGAGACAAATGTGAGGAAACCTTCGAGCCCGAGTCTCCCGGTTCTGTACCTCGACATCAAACAGTGTGGATCCGTAGCCGGGCCACTCTTTGATGATGGTCATGTACTTGAGCATGGCTTGGTGCTGGTCCAGCCCCCTGATGCGTGACCACTTCTCCAGGATGCTGGCTCGGGTGGCCGACGTCTCCTCCTTGATCCACATCTCCAGCATCTGCTCCTCCTCCATGCGCTGTTTCTTCATGGACCCCGTCTTCAGGCCTCTCCGCAGGGTGCCCTCCAGGAAGCTGGTCCTCCGTCGCTCCAGCGCCTGGCCCGTCTGTCCCGCGGCGCCGCCCACCTTGGTGAAGTGCAGGATCCGGCTGCGCAGGCGACCCATGGGGTACACGTTCTCCAGGATCCAGCTGACCCGCGCCTTGTCGCCGTGGAGGAATTGCAGCCGCAGGGCAGCCAGATGCTGCAGGGTCTCCTCCGGGGCGGGGAAGTGGCCACTGGTCAGACTCTCATGGGCCTGAGGGAACCCACAAGCAGAGGCTTTAGCGCTGGAGGAACCTCTGCAGGCTGTGTCACCATCTGGAGGAGGACCCAGCAACTCACCTGCTCGAACATGAACGCAAACTCCACCCCTTCCTTGGGCATGCTCTCCACATCCAGGAAGCAGTAGAGTTTGAAGTAGAGTTTCCACTGTCCTTCATCCTCCTCTTCCTCACTGCCAGCCAGTCTGATGGTGGGAAATGACTCCAGTTATTAATTTAACTGCATGTTTGTATGTTTAAAATTTTCCAGACGCCTGCATCTTTACAGCATGTGTAACTCAAACAATTTGACCTCTCGTACGACTTACCGTTCAAATTTAGCCAGAACATCAGCCACGATCACCCGGCTCTCCACCGCTCGGTCGATGTTGTTCTTATGCTCAAACAGAGCAAACATGTTCCTGCTGTCCTCCATAGCCAGCCCTCTGATCAGCTTCTCCACCACCTGGACGTCAGGGAGACGGCGGTCACGTTGATGAAACGTTAAAATTGCACTTAAATCTTTAATTTTGCAGTGTAAAAAATGTAAATGGAGCAACACATGGAGCTACAAATGTTTCACATTCATTTGGTCATGCTCTTGCTTTCATCCAAAGCAAATTCAGATAGTCGTCTAGTCTTTTTGTAGGGCTAGGGTAGGGCTTCGGCATCTTGCTCAAGGATGCAGGACATTGGGAATCAAACCCAGTACCTTTCGGCTTCGAACACCCTAGTCACCCAAAATATCGTGCCCCTACACAAATACATTTTTTGTAAATTGATACATTCCTCGCAACCCTCAAAATCCCAATTTTAAGAAATCCTGTCTGGGTAGGAACGTGAGACAACATATCCTGAGTATCCACAGCCCAACCTACCTCTCCAGCAGTAGTGTGGGAGTTGATGGAGATCTTGCAGGAGCCTCCACCGTGGCAGTAGACAGTGGTGGTCATCTCCTGTCTGGTGAGCAGAGCGACGATCTCTTCCTGGGAGGGAACGTACTCTCTGCACTTGGTTTTCTTCAGTGACTCGCCGATGAAATGGGCGAACAGTTCGATCTCTGAGCCAGGAAACAGCTCCTTAATCCTGTAGAAACGACCAAGATAAAGAAAGCTGATAAAGAGCTGTGACGGGAACACACGCCAGTCAGCAAACAAAACCAGCAAAAATATGGGGAAGCCAGTATAGTGAAATTGCATTATATATTATATATCATAGAAAAAATACATAAATAAAATATATATAAAATATAAAATATATAATCCTTTCTAAGATAGTTGCAGTTCCGACAGTAGAGTTTGGATCCCATACCTTTTGAGGTGAAACTTGAGGTAGCGCAGGATACCCCTGCTGGGGAGGAAAGTGCAGCTCATACAGGTGAGCAGGTGCCAGTGTGCGCGATTGGCCAGACTATTGGGCTGGGGAACGTGATTGGTCTGTTTGATCAGCTGACAATAGACCTCGTCTCTGAGTGGCCGCAGGTCTTGGCAGGTCTGCAGGATGCCCTGGATGATGGGCACAGGGTCCGACACCGCCTCCATCTCCTGCAGGGAGTTGAAGATCTTCACCGCCTCGTCCTGCAGGCTGGAGTAGCCCTTCTCCTTTTGCACTGAAGGAAACAAACACAAGCATAGTTTGGACCCCAACACACACGGCCGCAGGGGTGGTGAATTCTGTTGGATACTCGCGTCAAAGCTGAGCGGCGTGCGCAGTATCAGGCTGCCGCACTTACGGTTGACGCTGACATCTCCGTAAGGCAGTGGTAGGAGAGGGGAATGCAGGGGATGCTGGGTATATCTCAGGATGGGGTTCCTCCAGTACGTCTGCTCCACCGCCTCCACGTTGAGACTGCTCTCCTGGGGACAGAGAGAGATCGCTGTGAGTCATCCAGTGGTTTAAAAGACCATGATCTCACATCATGAACTTGTTGCAGCATGCAGGTAGCTGGAAAAAGCACTAAAAGGTTGAATGTGTGCCATTCAATTATTTCATTTAATTGTGCCAGGGAACTGCCAGAATCCCACAATGTAATTCAAGCATTTGCTTCCAAGGCACTATTATAAAACCACAAATGGAAAAAAATTAACTGCGGTAATTCCGTAATTCACACACAATCAAATCAACAACACGAGGAGGGTTGAGGGAGAATTGGAAAGTAAAAGGTACACTATGTTCTCACTCCACTATGTGGTGCTGTCAACCCAATAGACAGATAAAGTGCATTCCCATTCTCCTACTGGCAGCTGCGGTGTATTTCTACATACCCAATGGACCAAACCCAAACAAGTCTTTGTGAGTCAGTGACAGAACACTGACGGATTTACCACCAACCCAAAACACATTATTCAAAGAGGTAGTCGAACAAGGATGACATAGTGTACCTTTAAGCATCACCCCACACACACACACACACACACACACACGTCATCTACATTTCAGTACCTCACTGAAGAACTACATTGCGTGCCCTTGGTTAAGGAGCTGCAGTGGTTTCGAGTTTGCCAAAAAATGTAAACGAATAGACGGTTAATGTCTGGGTGAAATCCAACAGGCGTTACAGGCGACCGTCGTGGCGAGCGGCGTTGGGGCCGTGCTGGCGGTGGCGAGTCTCTACCTTGATGTCCCTGATGAGCTGCTGGGTGGGCGTCTCGATGGGAACCTTGCTGTCGATGGCACCCTGGATGGCGGAAGCCCACCGCATGGCTTCGTTCAGCATTTTGGTGTAAAGGCGGTACGAGTGTTTGCGTCCGTGGACGATGATGTTCCAGTAGCCTGCTCGAGAGAGAGAGAGAGAGAGAGAGAGAGAGAGGGGAGTCATCAGAGGGGCCCCTCAGGTCACAGTGTTTCTAAAAAACAATTGATCTTTTCATGGCTATCTGATCGTTTCCTTTTGATTAAGGGATCAAACGAGAAGAAATTCTCGAGCCGTGTTCCCTCAAGGCCTCTGCCGTGCGGGACGTGTCTCGCGTCGGGACCCGTGCGTCGGCGTCCCTCACCGAGACCTCTACGGGGGAACCAGAGCAGACACCAGAACACGGGGAACCCCTACCGCTCTCCTTGAAGACCTTCTCGTCCGGCTGGACGATGGAGCAGAGGCTGTTGAGCACCAGGGTGCCCAGCTTGGCCCCGCTGCGCTCCGAGGTCTTGTAGTAGTCCAGGGAGTTGCTGGTCAGGACGAACCAGCGCTTCTTCAGCTTCAGGGATGTGCTCTTGGCGCCGGACTTCATCTCTTTGTGGAGCCAGCCTAGCGGGAGATTTTCAAAGTAAAAGTAGCAAAAACAAACGTTGAATGTGTTAATGATGTTTTTTAATAATACATTCATCAAATCAAATTAGCTTTACAGTACAAATACGCCTTCTTATCTAATATCAGGTCGTAAATCCAATTAGATTTTTTGTTGCTAGTAAACACATCACTTACTGTGCTTACCAAGCATTTCAGACCAGAGGGTATTTACAGAACACCACGGTTATGCGGTGTAAGCGTTCAGAGGCATAATTAGATTGAAGTCAGGAACAAGCCACTCTGAGACGTCCCGTTACTGGAGATAAGGACCGACGGGG
>JAXIVH010000010.1:4085845-4088345 GCA_036785325.1 Urophycis tenuis | reverse complement strand
AGTGTTTGTGTTGGACCGACATGACGGGGATTCCTGGGCTGCTCTGATGGATGATTCCATATCGTATGATACCGCGTGTTATGCAAGGCGAGATGAAGACCCCCCGGGCGCCATGTTTTTTTTTTTGTTCTTTCATTCAGCGCGGACGTACCGAGTCAGAGCTGCCTTTGAAGGAGTCCAGGCTGTTCTGGGTGCAGGAGGACTTGCGCAGCACCTCCTCGTCCGTGGCGTGGCCGTCGTTGGTGCTGGCCCCCGAGCTCCCCTGCACCTCCTCGTACTCGTCCTGGTCGTAGTCCGACTCGGCGTCCGGCGGCG
Source organism: Urophycis tenuis (assembly GCA_036785325.1). Lineage (NCBI taxonomy): Eukaryota > Metazoa > Chordata > Actinopteri > Gadiformes > Phycidae > Urophycis > Urophycis tenuis. The sequence continues at coordinate 4,088,030 of JAXIVH010000010.1, read as the reverse complement.
GCGGCGGGGGGAGGGGGGGGGCCGCCGCGGGGGGCCGTCTCCGCCTGGCCGGCGGTGACGCTGACGTAGGGCTGCCTGCCCCCGTTGGACAGGGCGGGGGGAGGCGTGGGGGGAGGCCCGGAGGCGGGTGCGGCGGCGGCGGAGGCGTACATCTTCCCGGGAGCGGCGGCGGGGGAGCCGGAGGGAGACGGGACCGCCGGCCCCTCGGCGAAGCCGGGCGGGCGGCGGCGGGACACTCCGGAACACCTCCTGGTCCAGCGGCGGGGAGGCGGGCCGGGGGGAGTCGGGCAGCGCCACGCACTCGTCGTCGGCGTGGAAGCCCTCGTCCGCCTCCTCCTCCTCCTCCTCCTCCTCCGCCAGCGGCGCCGAGGACGGGGAGGGCTCATGGAGGTTCTCCTCGTGGAGGTTCTCCTCGCTGGAGAGCGAGGGCTCCAGGCCGCCGAAGTCCAGCAGGTCCAGGAACTCGGTGGCCACGCGCGACGCCTCCTTCTCCAGCCGGTAGATCTCGGCGTCGCGGCGCTGCCGCAGCTGGTCGCGGCCGTCCTCGCCCAGCAGGGACACGCCGTCCTCCTGCTGCTGCTGCAGCCGCTCGATCTCCCGCTCCAGACGCAGGATCTCCTCCATCTGGCGGCTCTCCTCCTCCGAGGCGTGGCCCGGCGCGGGGCTGCGGGACGGCGAGCGCGACGGCTCCTTCTGAGGGAAGAGAGAGGAGGAGGAGGAGGTGGAGGAGGAGGAGGAGGAGTGGACGGTCAGATTTAGTGGAAGGACAGCTTTATCAGACAATAACACAGGGGGAGTCAAAACACTCATCGTGTGTTATTACCTGTCTTTCTAGATTGATGTTACGTTTTTTTTTACGGTCTGCTATTGTTCTGTCTGTTATGACTACACGTCCGCTCAGGGATGGACAGAGGAGCCATCGCCTGTCGCCTGGTGAAGGCGGTTGGATAAAGACAACCTGTTGTCCTGCAGCACCTGCCCTCACTTCACCTCGTCAACTCGGTTCACCTCGGGCGCTCTGAGGAGCCCTCTCATGAGGGCCATATTAAAGCCCGGTGACCTTGCTGGTATAAACACTCCAGGAAGCTGGGTGGCCTGGTGTTTTGCAGCACAAGGAGATAAGTCTCACCTTCTGACAGGCGCCGTTCACCACCAGAGAGTTTCTGGAGACAAAACGAGAAACATTGTTGTTAATAAGGGGAGACGTTGTTGCACATGACTGGATTGTTTTATATTAATAATGAGAAACAGTGTTTATCAGCGGTAGCTCGCAGCTACGACACGGCCTGTGGCTAAACACACATTTCTCTATTAAAAATAATGCTGTTCAAATTACTTTTACTTGTTTATTCAAGTCAGACTATGATACTCTGAACCCTCTGGTCACATCTGTCACATCTGTCACATCTGTCACATATATCACATCTGTTCCCTTAGTCTGCAGCAGGCTGTACCTGGTGGAGTGCCCTAAAGCCACCGCGTTCTCCTCCGCCTTCTCCTTGATCCTCTGCTCCTCCATCCTCCTCAGCTCCTCCTCTTCCTCCTCCCTCCTCCTCATCTGCTCCTCCTCCGCCCGACGCCTCTGTCTCTCCTCCTCCTCCGCCCTCCTTCGGTCCGCCTCTTCCTCCTCCGCCTCCATCTGCCGGCGCCTCCTCTCCTCCTCCTCCTCCTCCTGCTGCTGCTGCTGCTGCTGCCGCCGCTGCTCCTGCTCTACGCGACTCCGCTCCCGCTCCGCCGCCTCCTCCTCCTCCTCCCGCCTCCTCTTCTCCTCCAGGATCTGGCGGCAGAGGGAGCGGGCCAGGTGTCCGCGGTGGTGCTTCTGCAGCACCAGGGTGGCCGAGCGCAGGCGCAGGAAGACGCGCCTCCAGAAGTGGGCGCGGTAGTTCTTCTGGATGGTGACCACGCTGGACAGCACCCGCTTGTACTGCTTCCTGCGGAGAGACCGTGAACGACTCGGTTAACGACGGCCTGCTGCTTTTTCGGGGCGTTTGACGAGAAGCTGCTCGAAAAAAAAACTGGAAGCGGAGCAGGCAACTTGTGTTCCCCATTTCGAACCGTCGTCGCTCACCGCCAGCCCCCCCCCCCCCCCCCCCGCCTCCCGTGATCCTTTGCAAGGGGGTTTGTGGAAGATGGCATGGCGTTGCCTCACAGCGGCTTATCGGGCCCCCTCCCCCCCCGACCAGGC
>JAXIVH010000010.1:4070845-4080845 GCA_036785325.1 Urophycis tenuis | reverse complement strand
TGTGTGCATGTCCTTGAAGTAAATATTTACTTCAAGGACATGAAGTAAATCTTTGAAGTAAATATTTGTGATATGCGCTTGTTTAAAAAAGACAGTTTGTCTTTGTCAGCTCCATGTTTACCTAAATGGTTGCAAAAGAAAAAAGCTAATAATATTGTCTCTCGTCTTGTCTCATCTTTTTATTAATACATGCAGCCTTTCTTATAGCCTATTTGTAAATATTGTAATCTACATATTTCAGAACATTATTCTATTTTTTAGGACATAACATGATTATTCATAAGTATTCAGTGTCATAACTACACCTCTGACGGTTATAACGAACCAACCCCTTTAAGAATTGGTTGAAAATTGAGCAAGATGTGGTTATTTAAAAAGTACATTTACCCCTACCAACACTGTTATGGGGAGTGAGCTGCCTGTAGCAAGATGGCCGCCATGTGCGGACGTTCGACTCCGTTGGCCAGTGACGCGGACGAGACATCTAGGCTGCATCCGAATACTCAGTATATACTATTTCTGTTCAGTGTCTACTACTTGACCGTTAATGTAGTACGTGCTACAGCCGTACGTAGAACGCCTCCGAACACCACCGAAAAAGCTACCGGATCTTTGGAGATGACGTATTTCCCCTCTGTGCGCAGAAGATCAGATGCCGGCAAAATTAAAAAGTCACCTCCGATCATTTACCTCATAGTTTTCTGTCTCGTCGTCGTTGCTAGTGACTTAAAATGTCTCTTTCTGCGCGAATGGCTCTTGATATCGCTGCTTTTTATTTATTTTAATTTTCTCCGCGGCATTCTTCTTCTTCGGTTATCAGACTCTGCTGCATTGTGGGATAGCGTAGTGTCCTACCGTTGTACACTGTGGCGGTAGTACGCATTCGGAAACCATTTCCGTACTACACAATGCGTACTAAGCATTCGTACGTACTATATTTGTCACGTACTACAAAATGCATACTATATAGTAGTCAAGTATGCATATTCGGATGCAGCCCAAGTCTTCTTCTGTATATATCTATGGGGTCGGCGACCATATTTGATTCATGTCTGGCTCCCTCCAGTCCCCGCGCTGCCCGCCTGGGATCCACGCTGAACAATGCAGGCTAACCGCGCTCGCTAGAGCACAGTGAGATCAAATGAGTCGGTAAAAGTTAATCATTCAGCGAAAAAACTGTTAGAAGGCGTAACCCGAGGGAGTAGATCATTGTTAGAAAATCTGGAGAACAAAGAAGAAAAGCCAGCGCAGAGAGGGGGAGAGAGAAGGAGAGAGAAAGAGAGAGGGAGAGACAGAAGAAGAGAGAGAGAGAGACCTGCAGAAGGGCCCTTGCCCTCCCTAGACCTTCACGCCGTTAGCGCTAACCTGTGTGTTAAGACGCTAACGTCTTTAGCCACACGTTGCCCGGCTTTCCCATAAACCACTCATGACGGCTCACAGCTACAGCAACAGTTGTTGTGGAAAACCGCAACACTGTGGAGTCACAGAGCCAAGAATCCAGGCTGACCACATGCAGCCCGGAGAAATCCTTAGGAAATGAGTAAGAGGGGAGAAACCGTTCAATCTTCGCTACACATTAATGTCACGATGAAGTCCCTGGAGCCCTCTGGTTCTAACAACAGCCAGATTTATCAAGATGGGCTGACGATACTTTCGCAGAACGAACGCGGTCTGACTGGTTGAAACGAGTGCTCCGAACTATCGAGTAACAAGAATGAAGATTTGGTGGAGTCTGCGTATTAGTTTCATATCATCCAGCTTCCAAACCATTGTGACATTTCACCTGATCCCTTCAGCCGCCCAGCTGTGCCTCTGTGTGTGCCAGTGCGTGTGAGCGTGTGCCAGTGGCCAGTGTGTGTGTGTGTGTGTGTGTGTGTGTGTGTGTGTGTGGCTAGTGGCCAGTGTGTGTGTGTGTGCATGCATGTGTGTGTGTGTGTGTGTGTCTGTGTGTGCATGCATGTGTGTGTGTGTGTGCTAGTGGCCTGTGTGTGTGTATGTGTGTGTGTGTCTGTGTGTGTGTGTCTGTGTGTGTGTGTGTGTGTGTGTGTGTGTGTGTGTGGTGTGTTGTGTGTGTGTGTGTGTGCATGCATGTGTGTGTGTGTGTGTGTGCTAGTGGCCTGTGTGTGTGTTTGTGTTTGTGTGTGTGTGTGTGTGTCTGTGTCTGTGTGTGTGTGTGTGTGTGTGTCCGTGTGCCAGTGTGTGCATGAGTGTGTGTGTGTGTGTGTGTTAGCTACCTTTGTTTTCCCCAGTTGCCACTCTGTCATGGTCTCGTCGTGGGCCATAAGGAGCTCTAAGGAGAGACCCCTCAAATCGTCGGGGGCCGTTTTGTTCTTTAGGATCATCTTGTACCTGTTGGCACACACACACACAGACATGTATAGACATGTACACACACACACACACACACACACACACACACACACACACACACACACACACACGCATGCACACACACACGCAGACAAACACACACAGAAAATGTTATTATAGAGTCTAACCACAACAACTGGGAGATAACTATATGTTGGTTAACAATCAATATATAACCTTTATAAGATAAAACACACAGCCGTGTTGTATTATCCGAGTGTCTGTAAACTGTCTACATTTACATTTAGACTACACTGTCTTTGTGTTCTATTATGTTCATGCGGGTTCTAGTGTCTCTGCGGTCCACACTAGCCTGTTGTAGAAGTCCTGGAAGGTTCTCTGCGGACGGGGAACCCAGCCCTGCGGATCTTCACCGTCTCCAGCATCCCGGAATACTCAGCTGGTTCAGGACCACTTCCGGGTCGAATCGATTGGCGTTCTGGAAGGAAGCGCATGATGCAGCGGTATTGTAATGTAGACCTGGCCGGGCCGCCGCGACCTTCATGAGACCGGCCCGCCCCCCGCGTGGTCCAGGGAAGCGGTAACTCATCCACCCGAAAGTCTTCGGTTTCAGCCCCAAAATGAGACGGAACCCACGGCCACGCACAGGAAACAGGGAGGACGTGAGTCTATTTATACACATCCCCCCCCCCCCCCCCCCGACACAACATCAGGTTGACCCGCGCTGCACACACACCCACCCACCTAAATAACACGCGCGTCACCGGACCCCTAAAAGCTCTCGGTTTACAGAGACTGGTGCGCTGGAGGGGCTCCACACACGGGGGATGTCGCTGTGGAGTGAGCCGGCCCATTGTTCACGGCTCGCAGTCACTCTGACTCCCGGCTCCCTCGCAGTCACTCTGACTCCCAGCTCCCTCGCAGTCACACTGACTCCCAGCTCCCTCGCACTCACTCTGACTCTCAGGTTCCAGCTCCCTTCCAGTCACTCTGACTCCCAGCTCCTTCGCAGTCACGCTGACTCCCAGCTCCTTCACAGTCACTCTGACTCCCCAAGCTCCCTCGCAGTCACTATAACTCCCAGCTCCCAGCTCCCTCGCAGTCACTCTGACTCCCGGCTCCCTCGCAGTCACTCTGACTCCCAGCTCCTTCGCAGTCACGCTGACTCCCGGCTCCCTCGCAGTCACTCTGACTCCCGGCTCCCTCGCAGTCACTCTGACTCCCGGCTCCCTCGCAGTCACACTGACTCCCAGTCTGCTTACCAGACGGCCGTCTCCTCAGCCTGACGTACCGTGTCCTCGCTGGCGGAGGCTAGCCCTCCCCTCCTCTCTACATCAACCTCCACCCACAGTACCTCCAGTACCTCCACCTCCACCTCCCCTGGGCGTGATACCCGGGGTGGTGCTAAGCGTGGGCGGACAAGCCCCAGCGATAGCAGTCAGGGGAAGCATCTGGTGTCTAAAACCCCAGCAGAGTCCACCGGCATCTCTATAATGTCCAATCTAATTACAGACTAATGTTGCCACGCATGGAAACCCTCTATGCTTGATACAAGATCCCTCGCACGCACACACACACAAACACACACACACACACACACACACACACACACACACACACACACACACACACAACACACACACACACACAGTGATCTTCCTCATGTTACACACACACACACACCGTGATCTTCCTCATGTTACACACACACACACACAAAACCCCACGTAAACATCACACACACCAATCGTTAAAACAAGCTCAGTCAACACACACACATTTGCAAACTATAACACACCCGCACACAACTTCTGTATCACATATAAACTTTGACACACAAACCACACACACACACCTTCAGCCCTTCAAAGCTTTGAACTCTGCTCTTTAGCAGAGGACAGTGACAGCTGTGACAGTGCACGGTAACACACACACACACACAGACACACACATACACACACACACACACACACCACACACACACAGACACACAGGACACACACACCCCTCCGTGAGTGGCAGTTCTTCCAGGAGAGCGGGCGCATGCGGTGTGAATGCGAGTGCTGTGCATGCGAGAGCAGGGCTGCCTCTATGGCTCAGTGGCTGTCACTCTGCAGGATTAACAGAGGCATGGCATGTCTCGTCTCCACCAACCAGGGGCCAGGTGTTTCAAGAACGCCAGCAACACCGCGGCAAACAGGTTATAGGGAGAGAGAGAGAGAGAGAGAGAGAGAGAGAGAGAGAGAGAGAGAAACAAGGACAGACAAAGAAAGAGAGAGAGAAAAGGAGACAAAGGGAGAGAGAGAGAGAGCGAGGGAGCCAGAGAGAGGAGACAGAGCGAGAAAGAGCGAGAGAGAGAGAGAGAGAGAGTGAGACAGGGAGGAGACAGAGAGAGAGAGAGAGAGAGTGAGACAGGAGGAGACAGAGAGAGAGAGAGACAAAAAGAGAGAGAGAGAGAGAGAGATAGCGAGAACAAAGACAGTAAAGAGGAGGACACGTTAATCAGACTGACTGACTGCTCGGGAGGCAGACAGTGAATCAACACAAGGCCAAACCCAAACTATGTACATGAACTCTCGTTACTGTAGCACGCGACACCGCTCTGCCCTCGCCCTCGCGCTCACAAAGCCTCGTTCCGACGCCTCTCGTCCCAACACACCGAGTAGCCCTCTCTTATTGACCCACACCAAGAGGGAACACACTATAAAAACCATAGGGGTTATCTTCCATATGTTCAAGACCAGAATGGGGTGGGGGGGGGTAGCGCCATGCTAGGTTCCTCTCAGTGTGTCTGAGGCATAACAAACACACTGAGCGGGCTCGGCCCGGCCCCTCTCCGCGGCCTCATCCATTCCAGTGGTGCGCTCGGGGTCACTGGACCGGCAGCCAAGCCGCGGCAGCCAGCGCCTGACCCTTGACCCCCCCCCACACCCCCCCACCACCCCCCACCCCTTGGTTGAAGAGCCTAAAGTGGCGCAGGAATGCACTGCTGCTGCTGCTGCTGGCACACTGGAGCATTATAAAAACAGGAGAGGCCACAAAGAGAGTCTTCTCTCACCCCGGCCGGGACACGGGGCCGCGCCCCCCCCCCCCCATTAGTGCCGAGACGTTTTCCCAGTCCCGTGCCAAAAGGGCCGGTTTCACGACCCACCGGGGAGGAACGCACCGGGGGGGGGGGGGGGGGAGGTGGAGGAGACGGAGGGTGTAGGAGCCAGAGACCACCCCCAACCCACCGTTGGTCGGTACCAGCCTACCGCGCTCCGACACGGCCGTGACCCTGCGGGACTCACCTTGTCCATGTTGGGCTTGATGCAGCGCACGAAGAAGGGGTTGGAGGCGCTGAGCGTGGCCATCAGGGCGTGGAGGGAGTCCTGGGACAGAACCGGGACGAGAACAGAACCAACCGTGAGACCAGGAAGGGTATTTCAGTATGTACACGTCATCGGTGCCGTTACCGCGCCATTAGTCACCCGGCGGAAATGATTATCCCGAACAAGAGGTCAGAGCCCACGCCACAAAAGTACAGCCCCGGGGGGGGGGAACAACACAGAACCGGACGTGCTGTTTGTCCTCTGGGTTCTCTCTCTCTCTCTCCGCAGGCTCCCACTGTGGTGTATTTACGTGGCCTCACAGGGGCCCTAGATTTTTTCCCTAAAGCCTTCACACGTAGACAAACACACACACACACACACACACACACACACACACCACACTCCAAGGGCCCTTGGCGCTTGGAAGGCTCTCTGGCCCGGCCCGGCTTCGCTCTGCTGCCTCAGACAGGCTGTCTCCAGCCAGGCCGACCCTGGCAGCCTTCAGCCTTATGGCCCCTGGATAGCCCCTCTCTACCCGGCCATCATCCCTAATCCCGGGGCTTTAGGAGCTGTGGACCGGGGCACCCGGCCAAATCCTCCTCTCCTTTCTCCCCCCCCCTCCTCTCTCTCCACACCACAGTCAGGACACGCAAAGGCCCACCGTTCTCCCCGGGTCCCAAACCCCCCCCCCAAACCAGAACCTCCCGACACAGATATGGCTCACAGGGGGCCGTCGGCTCTCGTCAGACAGGAGGAATCCCCTCACGCTCACTTCAGGTGAGGGATACCTCTGGCTTGTGTTTCATGGGAAAGAGTGAGGCCCCTCTATGCTATGGCTCCGTGTTTAACAGACACTTCGGCCAAAGGAAGTGATCATGTCGTTAATGAGCAGGCTACAGCTCAAGGATTGTAAACTGTGGCCATCGGGGTTTTTGGACCCAGAAACCATTGGGCCGGGCTCAGCACCCTGGCCCACTCACCCTGAACTGGGAGCTGACGGTGGGCTTGCGTCGGGCCGTGGCCCATCTCATGGTCTCGTCTCCACTGCGGCTCCCCACACGCTCAAACAGGTCGTAGATGAAGTCCAGCCTACAGACACAATCAGACAACAAGGAGATGCTTAGAGCTGTAGTACCATGGTTAGAACCATAGAACCATCTTAGAGTTGTAGAACCATGGTTAGAACCATAGAACCATCCTTAGAACCATACAACCATGCTTAGAGCCATAGAACCATGGTTAGAACCATAGAACCATGCTTAGCTGTAGAACCATGGTTAAACCATAGAACCATAGTTAGAACCATAGAGCCATCCTTAGAAACATAGAACCATGCTTAGAGCCGTAGAACCATGGTTAGAACCATAGAACCTTGCCTAGAGCTGTAGAACCATGCTAGAACCATAGCACCATCCCTTAGAGCTACATAACCATGCTTAGAGCTGTAGAACCATGGTTAGAACCATAGAACCCATGCTTAGAGCCGTAGAACCGTGGCTAGAACCATGCTTAGAGCTGTAGAACCATGGTTAGAACCATAGAACCATGCTTAGAGCCGTAGAACGTGGCTAGAACCATGCTTAGAGCTGTAGAACAATGGTTAGAACCATAGAACCCTGGTTTGCACTAGTTCAGTGAAAGTGACAGATCAGGCTGGGATTAGTCACGGGCCACTGTTGGACTCAGAATAAGCGCTGCAACGGAGTGATACAGCGGTGCCAGGAAACACCAGGGTACGTTAACACAAGCCCGTCCGGCCGGTTCCCTCTGAGGCTCACCGGCTGTCCTTGAGGATGAAGAGGATGTCGTCGCGGAAGGTGTCGCGGTTCTTCTCCAGGATCCCGCGGACGTCGTACAGAACCTTCCTCGGGCAGAGCAGAGAGGAAGAGTGAGGTACAGAAGGCTGCCGATATGCGGTGTGTGTGTGTGTCTTTGGTGGGTTTTGCGCCTTAAAGGGGCCAGTGTGCAGGTTCTGTACACCCTGGGCTCTGGACATGAAGGAGGTGGTGGTTTGCCTGTGGGCCTGAAGTTGTGAGGGACTTCCAGGCCACTGAAGTGCAGCGGTGAGGTTCCTGTGTCTCTCAGCTACGGTTTAGTGTCTCTCAGCTACGGTTTTATGTCGGCCTTTGATGTACTCTAAGTTCAGAAACGTTTTCCGAATCATCCAGTCAACATGTGTGGGCACGTGCAGGTCCACGTGCACTCCTATTGTGCATATTGTGTGTGTCTGTGTGTGTGTGTGTGTGCGCGTGTGCATGTGCATGTTCGTGCGTGCGTGTGTGTATATTTTTGAGAGTTGGAGAGTGGAACTTCTGCATGCTTCAGTATGCATGTGTAAACAGATGAACATTTCCATGCGATAACTAGTGTGTGTGTGTGTGTGTTTGTGTGTGTCTGTGTGTGTACCAGTGTGTGTATGTGTGTGTGTGTGTGTGTGTGCCTGTGTGTGTGCCTGTAGAAGCATGTTTTGGGGACCTGACATGCTCGTGTGATCATCACGGGGGGGGGGGGGGGGGGGGGGGAGTGGACGGGCTGTTGGAGCCTCAGTGTGAACAAAGACAGTGTGTGTGTGCGGTGGAGGTGTGTGTGTGTGTGTGTGTGTGTGTGTGTGTGTGTGTGTGTGTGTTGGGGGGGGAGGGGGGGGTGTGCGTGTTAACGCGATCACCTGTCGAGTGGTGCTCAACCCCGGGCTCAACGGCGCCCTAAGCCCCTACGCCGCCGTGATCCATCGTAATGCAACCGTCCGCGCGCGCTGGTGTGTGGCAGTGTAGGCATTCAGTTGCACCTTTGTGTGGATGGAGGGAGTGTGTGCGTGCGTGCCTGTGTGTGTGTGTGTGTGTGTGTGTGTGTGTGTGTGTGTGTGTGTGCGTGCGTGCGTGCGTGCGTGCGTGCGTGCGTGTGTGCGTGCGTGTGCGTGTGTAAAGCCTGTCTATCCCAAGGCTCTTGAGGGGTGGAGGGCGATGGAGGTGGGACTTCCATACGTGACATGTGTATTTATACATCACGGTAATTACACGCCATTCCTCCTGCCATTGACACCGAGCCAAACAAAAGGGCTCTGTTTCTTTAACTATCAGGTTCGGTTTACTCTGGATGCCGTGACGACCCTCCGGAGAAACCAGATAGGCTCGCTGCGAGGACACACGCCCACCTCTGCTGCCGTAGTCTGGGACCTGGCAGTCCTACCATGTTATAGTAGACCTTCTGGTCCAGCAGCCTTACCGTGTTACAGTAGAAAGTCTGGTCCAGCAGTCCTACTGTGTTACAGTAGAAACTCTGGTCCAGCAGTCCTACTGTGTTACAGTAGAAAGTCTGATCCAGCAGTCCTACCGTGTTACAGTAGAAACTCTGGTCCAGCAGTCCTACTGTGTTGTAGTCGACCTTCTGGTCCAGCGGTCCTACTGTGTTATAGTAGACCTTCTGGTCCAGCGGTCCTACTGTGTTATAGTAGACCTTCTGGTCCAGCGGTCCTACTGTGTTATAGTAGACCTTCTGGTCCAGCAGTCCTACTGTGTTACAGTAGAACCTCTGGTCCAGCAGTCCTACTGTGTTGTAGTAGACCTTCTGGTCCAGCAGTCCTACCGTGTTACAGTAGAACCTCTGGTCCTACTGTGTCACAGCAGAACTTCTGGCCCAGCAGTCCTACTGTGTTACAGCAGAACTTCTGGTGCAGCGGTCCTACTCTGTTCCAGCAGAACTTCTGGTCCAGCAGTTCTACCATGTTATAGTAGACCTTCTGGTCCAGCGGTCCTACTGTGTCACAGCAGAACTTCGGTTCAGACAGTCCTGCTATGCCATGGCACAACTTTTGGCAGGGGGGGGGGGGGGGGGTGGCACGGGGACCGAACCTAAAACCAAAAAAAAGTTACGCCTGGCTTCCTGTTTTCGTTCCGGTTCTACTGAAGAAAACTAATTTGTGTTTGCTGCGAGGAGCCAGACGTACGCGTTCAGAGCCCACCTCGGGCAACGCGAATCAGACAAACACATGTGCACCAGGAGAACAGTGAGGGAAGAGTCTGAGGGCTGACTTGTGAGACTGACACACGTGAAAGCGGGGAAACGACAGCAATAACACACACGCACGCACAGACACATCGCACGGCGTCTCGCAACAACAGGTCGTCCTCCGCTGTCTTGTCACGGCCGCTACACCGCTGTGTTCCGGTGCGGCGGGGCCACGCTAAACATAAAACATAACATTAAACGCCTCGCCAGTTCATGAACGTTCACGGCCCCGCTGGGCTTCGGGGGGGGAGGGGGGGGGGAGAGCCGGCGGAAGGCGCGGCGCTCCCGCTGGTCTCCGTGGAACGCTGCGTCCAGAATTTGCATTTGCAGCGCTGAATAGGAATTCCAACGTG
>JAXIVH010000010.1:4060845-4065845 GCA_036785325.1 Urophycis tenuis | reverse complement strand
GATCCACTGACACGGCCGCTCAGCCAGAACAACATCTCTCGCATAGGTGCGTTGTTTTTGCTCCGCTGCTTTGGGGCTTCCTGGCATTGTGTTCGGCGGGCCCCCCCACATGAAAAGGGCATCCGAACACTGTGTGGATACCGCGAGGCCCCCCCCCCCTGGTGCTGTGCAGCGATCTATCATACCCAACACTTCTCTGGGTGCTCACGGATGTCAGAAGCGAGGTGGAGCCCCACAGGATCTCCGTCAGAGAAGAAGGGGTGGGAGAGAAGAAAAGCCGGGGGTGGTGGGGGTTCTGGTTCAGGATGCGGAGGGGGGGGGGGGGGGGGGGGCGGGGAGCGCTGCGCTGCGCTGGCTCGGTCTCAGTGCGGGTCAAAGGGAACCGGGAGACTGTGAGAAGCCAATGGAATCTCACAGTCCGGTAACACGTCCACAGTGTGGATGTGTTACCGTTTACTGGTCACGTAGCGGACGCTGTGATCCAACACAACTTACAGTGAACCTTTTTAGATGCATGTTACTCATTAGGGGTGAGAGGTTAGGAGTAAGGAGCATCTCGCCCAAGGGATGACTAGAGGTTGGATCAGGGTTCGAACCCCCGAAATCTTTGGGCTGGCAGTCAAATGCCAGCCCCCCCCCCCCCCCTCCACCATCACCACCACTGTGTCACCCTGCAAGAAGGGGTCACAGAGCCTTCCAAAAGTCAGTTGACGAGCCGTCCAGCACAAACCGGGCCCAGCCTTTGTCCCGGGGCATGAAAAGCCTTCTTGTGTCTTACTGGTACGGCCCGGTTTTTTTTTTTTTTTTTTGCATTTCCAGAGACATTATGGCTGGTGAGTGGGCTGAAGGGGTCCTCCACAACAAGCACTCTGTGCTCACGGCAACACACATTCCCGCCGGCCAGCCACACAAAGGAACAACCGCCGCATTTCATCTTCTTGCTAATTCACGTCGAGGACATTACAGACCACGGCACGGCCCCGGGTTCGAGCCCGAGCCCGGCCGCGGCCCGGGTGCACGCAGCGCGGAGCGGAGCGGCGGCCGGGGGCCTTCGCGTGCTGGTTCTCAGCACGGCGGAGCGCGGCGCTCGTCACTTCAGAACCAGATCTTTGCCTCCATTGTGCCCCGGACTCTGATCGCTATCACCACGGCGTTATTGTGCCAGGAAGCGGGCGGACAAAAAGCAGGAAATGGCTGAGAGTCACGCAAGGGACCTAGAATGGGTGCGAGGAGGGGGAGGAGGGAGGGGGGGGCGAGCCCCGACCGAAACACTGTGTGTGTGTTGTGTCACCAGAGCAGAGAGGCAGAGAGAGAGAGAGAAGGGGTTAGAGGGAGACAGGGATAGAGAAAGAGTGGGGGGGGGGGGGGGGAGAGAGGAGAGAGAGAGAGATGAGAGAGAGATGAGAGAGAGTGAGAGAGAGGAGCGAGGGAGAGAGGAATGAAAAGAAGAGAGGGGAGGGTGGGTGAGTAAGGAGTGGCACACAGACATCTGTGTTGTTATAAAAAAGTATCTGAAGAACTGGGAGCTCTGCAGCCTTCCTCCACTGCAGAGTTCCTCACAGCCAGTGAGTGAGTGGTGGGTGTGGGGGGTGAGGAGGAGAGAGGGGGGGGGGGGGTGGGTACCTGCTCCACGGTGAGAGGGGAGCAGATCTCCTCTCCTCTGAGGATCATGGAACGCTGTGTCAGGACCTCGGACAGCTGGAAGGAGTCGAGACCCAGCAGCTCACTGACAATACTGACCACTGGGAGACACACACACACACACACGCACGCACGCATATGCATGCACGCACACACGCACACGCGCACGCGCACGCGCACACACACACACACGCACGCACGCACGCATGCACACACACTCACACACGCACGCACGCATGCACGCAAACACACACACACACGCACACACACGCACGCACACACACGCATACACACACACACGCACACACACGCAAGCACACGCACACACAAACACACACGCAGACACAGAAATTAACCCACATGCATGTAACAAACAGATGCAGTGCAAAGCAGCAATCATATACAGTAAATTCACAAATACACAAACGCAGTATGTGTATGTGTACATTCTCTATACAGATACATAGTTTACACATATTTTATATATACATATACACACACACATTCAGTGCTATAGAGTGTAAACACTACTGTAGTAATCCTACTTATAGTGCAAACTGTAGTAATTGTAGTATAGTTGTGTAGTGTAAACTGTACTGTAGTAATTGTAGTATAGTTGTACAGTGTAAACTGCAATGCAGTAATTGCAGTACAGTTCTATAGTGTAATACAGTGTAAAGTAATTGCTGTATATTTCTATAGTGTAATATAGTGTAAAGTAATTGTAGTATAGTTCTATAGTGCAATACAGTGTAAAGTAATTGCATTATAGTTCTATAGGGTAATACAGTGTAAAGTAATTGTAGTATAGTTCTATAGTGTAATACAGTGTAAAGTAATTGCAGTATAGTTCTATAGTGCAATACAGTGTAAAGTAATTGCAGTATAGTTCTATAGTGCAATACAGTGTAAAGTAATTGTAGTATAGTTCTATAGTGCAATGCAGAGTAAAGTAATTGCAGTATAGTTCTATAGTGTAATACACTGTAAAGTAATTGCAGTATAGTTCTATAATGTAATACAGTGTAAAGTAATTGCAGTATAGTTCTTTAGTGTAATACAGTGTAAGTAATTGCATTATAGTTCTATAGGGTAATACAGTGTAAAGTAATTGCAGTATAGTTCTATAGTGCAATACAGTGTGAAGTAATTGCAGTATAGTTCTATAGTGTAATACAGTGGGAAGTAATTGCAGTATAGTTCTATAGTGTAATACAGTGTAAAGTAATTGCAGTATAGTTCTATAGTGCAATACAGTGTAAAGTAATTGCAGTATAGTTCTATAGTGTAATACAGTGTAAAGTAATTGCAGTATAGTTCTATAGTGTAATACAGTGTAAAGTAATTGCAGTATAGTTCTATAGTGTAATACAGTGTAAAGTAATTGCAGTACAGTTCTTTAGTGTAATACAGTGTAAAGTAATTGCAGTATAGTTCTATCGTGTAATACAGTGTAAAGTAATTGCAGTATAGTTCTATAGTGTAATACAGTGTAAGTAATTGCAGTACAGTTCTACAGTGTAATACAGTGTAAAGTAATTGCAGTATAGTTCTATAGTGTAATACAGTGTAAAGTAATTGCAGTACAGTTCTACAGTGTAATACAGTGTAAAGTAATTGCAGTACAGTTCTATAGTGCAATGCAGAGTAAAGTAATTGCAGTATAGTTCTATAGTGTAATACAGTGTAAAGTAATTGCAGAACAGTTCTATGGTGTAATACAGTGTAAAGTAATTGCAGTATAGTTCTATCGTGTAATACAGTGTAAAGTAATTGCAGAACACAGGTTCCTCAGGAAAGAAAAGAGGTCAGACTTGGAGAACAAAGGCGGCCTGGAGCTCATGTTTCAGCCTGTCTAGTTCTCTCTCTCCCCCCCCCCCCTCTCTCACCCCCTCTCTCCCCCTCTCTCTCCCTCCCCCCCGGTGCACGTCACAGCTCACCGGGGAGGGAGACACCAGGACTCCTCTCTGCAGCACTAGACCTGCAGCCCTCGTCTGGCCTGGTGATCACCAGGGGTTCACACACACCTCAGCCTCAGCCTCAAACCAACTGCAGGAGGGAGGCCTGCTAACGTAGCAGTCGGAAATACAAGGGCTGTTGATTTAGTCTTACTTTCTGGGAGTCAGAGAAAACAGTCTGGTGGGTGAGGGTGAGGGTGAGGGAGAGGGAGAGGGAGAGAGAGAGAGATGACTTCCTCTTCATAGCGATAACTAAATAACTTGTTTTTATTATATAATATTTTGCATTCCACTAATCTCCCAACCCCTACGGACAGACCTACACTGTTTCTAGTTCTCTTATTGCGGCCGTTTGGCTGGCGTCTAGTTAAGTGTGTGTTGCATTGAGCTACGGGCTGCCTGCTGCATTTCCTTCGGGATTAATAAGGTTTTCCAGCCATTCCATCTATTTATCATTTCCTAGACGTTCCCCCACGGGATCCATAGCAGTCAAGCTAACGCGTCCCAGGCGGACAGACGGACATGGTTCGGTTTAACGGACACACGGACGGCCAACGGGGGGGGGGACCCCTCACCTCCTTTAGAGGTGACCTGGGCCCCGCCAGCGGTCATGAACTCGATGTTCCCCATCTGGAGGACGGCCGACAGCAGCCGGAACACATCTCTGATCTCCTCCTGGCTGAAGCCCATCACCTTCAGCGCCTCCTGAAGAGTTAAGGCATGACATAACATCATCACGTCGCACCGCACGTACGATAACAGCGTAGGGTCGACGGATTCCGGGGCGGAACAGAGCATTGCGTAACGTGATGTAATGGATGCACACGTGAAGTAAGATAACAGACAGATCTGTAGAGGAATTATTACTGCCGAGGTTCTTATGGTCAACAGTGGAAATACAGGCCTGTTTGAATGAAAACGTGTGTTCTTCACTTTATGAACTTTGACAAAATAAAAATGTTTAACTTTACATTTACATTTAGGGCATTTAGCAGACACTTTTATCCAAAGTGACTTATAAAGAGTACATTTGTCATAAGAAGGTGAAACATTTCATTGCTGCTACAGCTGCTAATACAGTAAGAAAGTCACCAGAACAAGTTTCAAGCATTTCAATTGCTAGATTAACCATTGCTAGTATACAACAACTTGTAATTCAATTTTTTTGGTCAACCTCTGATAAATTAAAATTAAATTTATAATGTACAAAAAACTGTGCCTCAAATAAAAACAAATAAAATAAAATAAAACGATTTCATATTTTTCACATCACATGCCAATCTTATTTCCAACCCTGTGTTGGTGGAGTCTGCTATCAATATAAAGGGATATTGCGCCCTCTAGTGCCAAACATAACACCCTACAGCCCTCATCAACTACACCGGACTTCCTCACCATGAC
>JAXIVH010000010.1:4057508-4060645 GCA_036785325.1 Urophycis tenuis | reverse complement strand
CTCTCTCTGTCTCTCTCTCTCCCTCTCTCTCTCTCTCTGTCTCTCTCTCACCCTCTCTCCCTGTCTCTCTCTATCTCCCACTCTCTGTGTGTGTGTGCGTGTGTGCGTGTGTGTGTGTGTGTGTGTGTGTGTGTGTGTGTGTGTGCGTGTGCGTGTGCGTGTGTGTGTGCGTGTGCGTGTGTGTGTGTGTGTGTGTGTGTGTGATACCGCTACACTCGCTGTTTGGATGTATTTATTTTACCGGCCCCTTTCCAAAGCTCCAGGGTGGGTTTGCTTACCTTTCCGTAGTCCGTCAGGAGCACCAGGGAGAGCTCGTCAGACGAGGTCACAGTGGAGGGGAGGAGCAGCTCCTTGTGTCTCAGCCAGACGCGGGCCCCCTGGGGAGCAGACCGCCGGGAACACGTTAGCAACACGTTAGCAACATGTTAGCAACACGTTAGCAACACGTTAGCAACACGTTAGCAACACGTTAGCAACAAGGCAAGGATGCAAGGATACAGTGCAGCACAGGTGGATTCTGTGCTCTAAAGGGTCCACCTGATAAGGTGGGTTTGACTCAGTGGGTTTAACTGACTAAGCAGCAGCAGTGATAAGAGAGAAGCGATTGAGTGACAATTGGACAAATAACTGGAAAGTACGTGGGTGGCGGCAGTAGCTCAGCGGGCAGAGCGGGTCGTCCACTAACCGGAGGGTTGGCGGTTCAATCCCCACCTCCGACTGTCCACATGACGAACCCCGCAAATGTACTGATTGTAAGTCGCTTCGGGCAAAAGCGTCTGCTAAACGCCCAAAAATGTAAATGTAATTACGAATCACATTCAAATCCTGCCTTCCACTTCCATTCACAGCATCTTCGAAAAAGCCAGGGGGCTCCGCTCGCATCATTAACACAGATATCCACCGTTCTGCCACTCGGCTGCGTCAGCCTGAACTTCGCCGCCACTGCCTGCTGAGTCTCTTTCACTTTCCACTCCCTCATTATCCTCCTCCACCACCAGCAGCATATGTCCTGTACCACGTCACCACTCCCCGCTGGCGCTGCTGCTGCCTTCTCCTCAACCACAGCCCACCGCAGTGTGGCGTGGGAAAGCTGCTCCGCAGGCCCGCATGCAGGCCCCGGGGGCGTGGCGGTGGCACCAGCTCACACGGCTGAGGGAGACTCTGGACCTCTGAGGGAGACTCAGGATCTCTGGGGGGAGACTATGGACCTCTGGGGGAGACTCTGGACCTCTGGGGGAGACTCTGGACCTCTGGGGGAGACTGTGGACCTCTGGGGGAGACTATGGACCTCTGGGGGAGACTCAGGATCTCTGGGGGAGACTCTGGACCTCTGGGGGAGACTAGGGACCTCTGGGGGAGACTCTGGACCTCTGGGGAGACTCTGGACCTCTGGGGGAGACTCTGGATGTCTGGGGGAGACTCTGGACCTCTGGGGGAGACTCTGGACCTCTGGGGGAGATTCTGGACCTCTGGGGGAGACTCTGGACCTCTGGGGGAGACTCTGGACCTCTGGGGGAGATTCTGGACCTCTGGGGGAGACTCTGGACCTCTGGGGGAGACTCTGGACCTCTGGGGGAGACTCTGGATCTCTGGGGGAGACTAGGGACACTGGTGGTGGTAGTCTGGCAGTTTGTCACCATATCTGCCTCAACCAACATGGCTGCTTCCAACCTGCCCGCGAAGCAGCCATGCTGGTGAGGTCGGTCCGGCCTCCCGCGGTCTTACTTGTACAGTCAGACCGGAAAGCCCCGCCCTCCCGGCCCAGGTTTGTGAGGAACTCAATAAAAAAACAGGAATCCCTGGCTGATTACCCAGACAGTCATTTCCTAGCAGCTCAGAGGGACATATTTATAGCACGGCCAGACTGGCCGTAAACTACAGCGACTGCCGACTGAATGGTGGACGTGCAGCGTGGCTGTTTGCCCGTGTGACGCCGACATGCGTGGGGGGCTTTCCACGCCCTATTTCTGGAACAGTCCGTCTTTGTAATGACTCGCTTCGCTTGGCCTCCTGAAACAACATGCAGGGGTTTTTAGGGTTTTAACCCAACGCCCGTCGTTTGGACGAGGACTATGCAGACCGGGAGAGCCGAAGCCATCGGCTGAGATATGTTAACGGTGGTCTGTCTCATCACCACACGTGACACCAGCGAGGCGGCCGGAGACAGAGAGAGAGAGATGAGAGTGAGAGAGTGAGAGTCATGTTGTGTCCAACAGGGCACAAAACTGAAGAGATCAATAGGCCTGGAAACTTCATCCAGGGCCCCCACTCCCAGATATCAATCCTCATTAACTATTAACAGCAGGCTGCCACGTGCGCGCACACATGCACACACACGTGCGCACACACACACTTTTTTTTCACGTTTCCGTGGAACACATAATGTTGTCAGGGTTCTAAGAAAGGATGGCAATGATTTGGTTAACAAGAGCCTAAGAACACATGGAATGCAGTATTGGTGATCGATCGATCACGCACTCACACACACACACACACACACACACACACACACACACACACAGGCACGCACACACGCACACACACGCGCGCACACACACACACACACACACACACACACACACACACACACACACACACACACTAAAAACACAACCCAGAGCATGCAGCGTGAATGAATCCTAAACATTGTAGACAATCCTAGACATTGTCTGCTCCTTATAGGGTTTGTAACACTGGCTCTCTTGTAGCGGTCACTCACACACTCAGTCTAAAAACCTACTTCTACCACCAGCACCCCTCTCTCTCTCTCATATAGAGCAGAGCTAAATGTAGCTCGCCCGGGTCTCTGGGGATGCCCTGAGTGGGTCAGAGGAGGGTCGTAGAGGATTTAGAGGTGGTTACCGGGAGAACAGGGGGAGAGGGAGGGGGGGGGGGGGGGGGGTACAGGCAGGGTAAGGGCATCTAGATCTCATGACAGGGAGAAATGTTTTATGTCCATAATCATGTCACTCCTCACCACTACATCATCGATGGCTTACACGTCGCAACAGTTACAATCAACATTATTCCCAAACGATTCTCACTGATAATAAAACAACTTGTTCTACGATAATCAACAATAATGTCACCCTTCGTCTTCAATTGTCTGGAGGAAGAGTTCTGGTACAATAGAGAAT
>JAXIVH010000010.1:4037508-4045008 GCA_036785325.1 Urophycis tenuis | reverse complement strand
TGGAGAGATACAGAACATTTAATCCATTTGATATCATGACCTCATAGGCAGACAGGGCACGCTCGCAAACTGAGATTAATTCAGGTCTGGAATGACTGTACTGTTCCATCTATAAACACACCGCCGTCCAATCCATACTCATCTGGGTCAGCTCTAACGCAGCGAGGACTGTCCAGACAGTTTGGCCACTAATGCATGAAATCATTTGATGAACGATCCAAAGTTCGTTTCTGCTTAGTGGCAGAAATCTAACGCGTCTGATTGACAGAGATAGTCATGGTGTGTGTGTGTGCGCGTGCGTGTGCGTTTCCCATCATCTGTGGTCCTGCTCACCCACTCACAAAAGCTCACTACTACGACTACTACTAGCCTTCTCTGCAGAGCACCTCATCATCTCAATAACATCACTGAAGATTTAAAGGCCACAGGCCAAGTCGCCACTGCCCGCATAGCGTGTGTGCGCGTGCGCGTGCGCGCGCGTGTGTGTGTGTGCGGGTGTGTGTGCGTGTGCGGGTGTGTGTGTTAAACAAGTGGGGTGCGACCAGCAGAGACGGCTGCGGGTGGTGTGACGTCTTCAACTTGAACTCGTTGAAAAGAATGAGATGTAACATGTGGGTGGATAACTGAGACATTTATAGACAGGGGGACGAGGAGGGAGGGGGCGAGGGAGGTGGACGGGGGGGGGGGGGGGGGGGGGGGGGGGGGAGTAAGAGGACTGTGAAGGATGAACAGAGGAAAGCAGCAGGAAAGCAGTTATTGGTCACAGAAAACGGGTTTCTGCTGTGTTCGCAAAGAGTTGTGAAACGATTCAATTCGCCAACTGACTGGAATGAAAAGCGGCGGCAGGGAGCGTGGAACACGCCCGGGACGCAGCCTGTGAGGGGGTCTGGGATGTAACAAAGACCCCCGCCGTCCCGTCACAGCACAACACAAGGAACACACGGAAGAGACTCCGGCACGCTGGCTTGTTGGGAAAAAGCGTGAACCTACCTCGGCAAAGAAGGTATCCATGATTCAACCAAACCCCAAGGTGTACTCCGTGGTCGTACTGGCTTCAGGGTACCACCGCTGCGCTCAGGAAGATGTACTCCCAATGGCTTTCCATCCGCAAGGTCCGGGGGAAGATTAAAAGTTATCTCTCGGACCCCTTCCTGGGAGGACTTGAGTCCTGGTGTAGTGTCGAGTCGGTCTCGGTCACAGAGAACCCATCACCCTGGGCTTCCTACACACTTCTTCTTAATAATGGTGTTCTTGGGCGATAGCTGTCGGGTGGAAACAGCCGTGGTAGTGCGCCGCTCGTCCCGGACCCGATTCAATGGGACCGGCATAACGTCCAGAGGGGGCGGGGCTTATCGGTGGCTCCTCCCCCAGCACACGCCCTCTTGAAAGGGTTTGTTTTTCTTACAAAGAATCTAATTACTCAGGAGGTTTGTGTTCATTCCCCCTTCGTTACTTATACTATGTATTCCCATGTTTCACAATGAGGAAAACTCATCCTTTGTGTCAGCAAACATGAACATTCACGCAGCAAGCGATCCAGCATGTGTTGCTCTCCTCAGAAGACACTAGGACTCCTATTGTGTTGGCTTCCTCCATGGGGAGATAAACGTCCAGAGGCCCCGAACACAAAGAGTTCATCTGGGTTTATTTTGGTCACGTTAATGAACAAACTAATAGTCAATCACGTTACCTATTCAACTATTACAGATGTGTTATTAATATTTTACAGCATTTCAAAATGTCTTTCGGATTGGAAATGTCTTGTTTGAAAGGCACATTTCGCTGTCCTTGTTAAGGGTAGAGATCAGACACAGGGTTGACAGACAGACAGACAGAAATACTTTAATGATCCCTGAGGGAAATTGCATCGGGCAAAGTGAGAGACGCTGATCGAGTGATGTGATGTGATTTGTAGTGCAGTAGTGCAGCAGAGCAACACTTCCAACCTGTGGTTCCTGACACCCACAGGGACCCACAGAAGTCGGGGCCCTGTTCATATCCACGCCTGCTCTGAATTAAACCACCATAACTCCTATTACTATTGCATGCTCACCTCCACCTACTGTTGTTAAAGTAAAATCCCAGGGTTTTCAAACCGTTTTTGTCCCTCACACACGTGGAGTCCTACGTATCGACAGTGTTAAGCAGAGGTTTTTAATTTGGGACGTTCCGGCGGTTGACCTGCGATCAGCCGGAGAGAGACTCAGTAAATCCTCACGATGAAGCATCATGAAGCCATCGCAGGCAGGGTTGTTCAGTTACGTAACCGGTCTCTGGAACCAGCAGAGAGACAGATAAGAGCAGGAAATTGTTTTATTCTCTACCCCTTGAGTCCCTTATTCCAAAACATCAACACAATAGTTCCTCCACCTTTAAAGAAAACATTAAAGGAGAGGGTTTTCCCCCGCGGTGAACACATGCTAAGCACATCATCTTTTGTTTCGGGGGAAACGGGAAAGAAACAAGCCCACTTATCAACTCATCGCCTTAGTGAGGCCGAATAATGTGATGTTGTTTTAGGTTCAACCTGATTGGTGTGTTCTGTGTGATTAGGTGAGCTTACAGCTCAAAACAACAACAGTGTCGCCATTGTTGCAAGTCGTTCGTGCCGCGTTGATTCGGCTAATCCTCCATTAGCTAATAATGCATCAACGATGCTTGTCCTCGGGCCAGAAGGTAGAACTTTAACTAGCACAAAGAACAATTGGGGGAACTACTGCTGACCAACGCAGAGCTGGGATGAGTGTTCCGTCAGTAAGACCGCTCCGAGCATTTAGCCTCTCTTGCTTCCAAATGAAAACACACATCTGCCACGCAGGCTAATCCCAGTCAACCAAGTTCATTACACTGACTTAACTGACTTAACTCCAAACATTCAAACAAATCCTTCGTTCTCTTATCATCGGAGACCTGAATCCCATCCTACCCGCGCCATGACCCCAAAGTGGTTATCGGAACCTCAGTTAAACCGAGTTAACTGGACATGTTATTAACGTAGCTCTTAAAATCATTATCACGGTCGGCAGTTAAAACTAGTTTGCATGACTGAGGTATGGTTTGAATATGAAAATTGTACATATTGCTGCCATTACGCTCTCCACTTCCCCTTTCCAAAGTACATATTAACCAACTATGGCACTGTTAATGCAATGAAGACCAAACTGCAATATAAGCTACAGTAAGCTAAAGATGTATAGTCCTTATCATTTCAGGTGAACTGACCTTAATCCTACTCCCAGAACCCGCAGATTTGATAGCCCTCGGTTTGAATGACGTGCGTTATCGGGACAGCACAGAGGACGCAGTGACAGCCATTAGGCCTTCGACTCAAGCCAACCAATAAAGAAACAACTCTGAAGAGTCCCTCATTACCGTCTGTCTCGCTGGCTCTCGGGGGACAGACGGCAACCGGGTGCCGGGAAGAACAGCCGCTCGTAACCAAAGCTCATTCAGTCGGCGTCACCTGAGGGAACAAAAGGACCCCAACGGTACAGTCATCATCCAGCGAGATCCCAGGGGAGACAAGGGGCCTTGTGGAGAGGGGGTGAGGATTCTCAGCCTGGTCTTGGGCTACGGCCACCCACCACACCACCCCCCCCCCCACCGCAAATGACGGTGACTTAATCTTCTTTGCTGTTTCTCAATTAAGTGGAGCAAGAGATTAAAAATCATGATGTAAAAATGAATGAGCACTCATGATGACCGGGACAACGATTTATTTGATTAAAGTGTCTCAAGATGAACTCTTTACACTCTCGACATTCAAGACTGGGGATGTGATGGAGCAAAACCCATACACCCAAATGACTGTTGGGTTGATAATCACGAACAGTGAGTTCCCTCTGAATGCCTCTGACCACATTCCCTCTGAGCTGGTTTGAGAACATCCCCAATTATTCCAAAGTGTTTCAGAGAGAGAGGAATTTAAGACCTCTGTCGCGGTTTATTTTTGCCCCGGTGGTTTTCAATTACGGCTGAAAAAACAGATCTCTGACCCCACATACCAGCAGGGCTCCTGAAGAGACCCTTTAAAACACCGCAGGCTGACAGCGTGATCAGCTGTACGTCCTGTCAGTCGTCTGGGTCCAGGGAGAAGCCCAGGCGTCTGTCACCATGCAGCACTGGACGGCCGGCCGTGCTCAACCACAGCTCCATGTGTGGACCGGTGCTGATCGGCCCTGTTTGTGTTTCAGAATGAACGGCGGGTTTTGGGTTCTTAAACCCATTAAGTTTGGTTCTTTAAGCTAAGCCAATGATCTGTCCAATCTTGACCAATTAGTTCCCTCACTACTTTGATGCCAAAGAGAGAGAGTGGATAAAG
Organism: Urophycis tenuis; assembly: GCA_036785325.1. Classification (NCBI taxonomy): domain Eukaryota; kingdom Metazoa; phylum Chordata; class Actinopteri; order Gadiformes; family Phycidae; genus Urophycis; species Urophycis tenuis. Next base: position 4,040,687 of record JAXIVH010000010.1, on the reverse strand, counting down.
TTTAAAAAGATTAAATGTGTAAAGTGTAAATAAGAATGTAAATACCTTTTAAAGCGGCAGCTTTAAACCTTTCAATGCTGTTTATTATATTAATATCTTATCATATTAACAGACAATACTTTCATTGCACTGTTTACTGTTTACCGTTTACTTTTGTTTGCAATGCAAAATGCAATTTCCCTCAGGGATCATTAAAGTATTTCTGTCTGTCTTTTGTTTTAATTCTCTCAACACGGCACATGCACTGTATTCCCTACTCCTTAATTTTGATTTTATTTTAACTTCATTTTATTCTATTTTTATTTTTATTTTATTTTTAATTTTGTTCTATGCTGCTCTACGTGTGTGATATATGTGTGTGTATAAATGTAAATGCTACTGGATGCCAAAAATGTCCCTATGGGGATTAATAAAGTATCTATCTATCTGTTTAAAGGCCTTTACATTAGGGAGTGTCCTTTGGCTCTCGTTGCTTCCCTATACATGCACTGAGCAGACCACGGTTAGAAAGGCCTGCATGGCCGCATGACGGTGATAAATGCCTGTAAAGTGTCACGTTGCATGGGGGGGTTTCAGCTGGATTACACCAAAAATAAAATTCTCTCCACTACTGGGATTCCCCAGCGCCCCCCGGGCCACAGAGACAGGGTCATCCGTCCCAGCGCTGAATGAAGCCCGGCTCAGGCTTATAGCCGTGCCACCTATCAGTCTCTCCATGTACGGTGTCGGCTGACAAAGCTGCAGCCCGGCTCGGACAAACGTGTTCATCCTTTATTTACCAGGGGGAGATTCAGCACCGAGATCATGTCTTTGTCCCCCGCGAGGAGCAACACAAAAGGTGTGTGAGGATCACGGCAAGGTTTTCCACTGGAACCTTTAGGGGTCCAGCTGATGAATGCGGAGAACGTGTCTCGTGTGCGTGTGCGTGTGTGTGTGTGTGTGTGTGTGTGTGTGTGTGTGTGTGTGTGTGTGTGTGTGTGCGTCCTGGACGCTATTAGAGATGAGAATGGCTGTGTTGTGCTGACATTGGATCAGAAGCCCTCGGGGCCAAGGTCGCTCAGGTCGTCTGAAGGACCCCTTGTGCTGAATTGGCCCATGTGATGCGGGTCTTGTTGACCCCCAGTCGCTAGCGTGTTCCCCCCCGACAGCCGCCTGTGAGCTCTGTGAGCTCACAGTCAACCCATATGATATGATGATATTCCAAGAAGGTTAGTTTGGCTCGGATGGGTACTCTGCTCCATTGGGGTCCATCTATGCAGGGGCTGGACCCCAACTGCATGCTGAGGAACAGACACAGCAACTGGGCTGCCTTTTTACTGCCTTTTATGTGTTCCAATTTTAGCTTGAGGGGCCGTGGTGGGGCTGTAGGCTGCCAGCGGGCAAATCCAGTAACGACAGCACAAAAAGGTTCAATTTTGCTAAAATGCGTGGAATGACATCATCTTCCACTGATAGCAGACCAATCAGTTATCGGTTAGATGCAATATCCTGCCAGGCGCACAAGGACAGAGAGAGAAGGAGGGGAGAGATCAAATCAACCCATCAAATGGCTCAATGGGACAACACAATGCTATTATTCCCATTGTCTTCTTTTAACTAATGAGATGGCAGAGGCATCGCGGGGCGATTCAGGCCTGGCGGTGTGTGAGGGCGCAGCTCGGACCACAGAGACGCCCAGGCAGAGTGGACATCGATCAGACCAACCGTAGTCTAAATACACAATGTGAGAAATGTGACATCACCAACAATATCCCAACACTGGATTCAATCGTGATGTGATTACCCGGCCGGGGCGTATGCTGCAGCGCGCACGTGTGAACACATGAGACATAACACATCCTGCTGCCCCGGATATTAGATTATACCGCGAGAGATCGGACAGCAGCGACCCATTAGGTCTCCCATTAGGACAGAGAGAGACACCTTGGTCCACATTACAACCCGCGGCGGGGACCCGGTCCATATTCACCCCCTCTCGTGTTTCAGGATCAGGGGCAGCCGATGAAGAGATAACAGTGAAGTAACAAAGGTCACAATAACAAGGTCAAGGATCGCTTTTTGTCTTGAACTGGGGAGTAAGCAGAGGAGCCCAGGGTGGAATCTACTATCCATCCATCCATCCATTATCGTGACCGCTTATCCTCTACGAGGGTCACGGGGGGGGCTGGAGCCAATCCCAGCTGCAACGGGCGAGAGGCGGGGTACACCTGGACAGGTCGCCAGCCTATCACAGGGCTAACATACATAGACAAACAACCATTCACACTCTCATACACACCTATGGTCAATTTAGAGACACCAATTAACCTAATCCCCAAACTGCATGTTTTTTGGTCTGTGGGAGGAAGCCGGGAGTACCCGGAGAGAACCCACGCAAGCACAGGGAGAACATGCAAACTCCACACAGAAAGGTCCCAGGTCCCAGGTGGATTCAAACCCAGAACCCTCTTGCTGTGAGGCGACAGTGCTAACCACTGCACCACCGTGCCGCCTGGAATCTACTAGCGTGATCAATTAATTTTTTTTTTTTACATTTGTAGAATCTCAAAGTAAAATCTAAGAAGAGATGATAGAAAATTGTGAAAGTTACGGTGGCTGATGGCGCGGAAAAGGGGTGCTGGGTTCAATGCCCAACGGCCACATTTCCACCTTTAGTCACTTTAGTCAAGAAGCCTGCCTGCCTCCTTAGGAGACGTATGAGACGTATGTAAATTCACTGTGGGTGACTCTGGGCGAAGGGCCTCCTCCTGATGACTGGATAGTGAACGCTAAGTACACAGCATTAATTAAGACCTGAGTGTGTTTGTATTAAAAAGGCCTGGGAAAATCCACTCAGCACTGGGTAGGTCCATCATTATACACCACGCAGCAGCCCCCGCCCCCCCCCACCCCCCCCTGGGCCGGGGCCGTTGCCAGAAGCCAGATATTAAAACGGCCCAATTTCACAACATCCACCACCCCCGACCAACTCTCCCCCAGACGTTTCCGCTCGGTCGACGCGCTGCAGCTTCCTCGAGGCTGAAGCATGCGGCCTAGATCCCATGCCCCCTCAGAGTGACAACTTCCTGTTTGTTTACAGAGCCTTTCCATGCACGCACACACACACACACACACGCACGCACACACACACACACACGTACACAGTGTGTGCACACACACACATTCCGAGGATGACGATG
>JAXIVH010000010.1:3998131-4037308 GCA_036785325.1 Urophycis tenuis | reverse complement strand
CTGAGGTGGGGTCTATTTCTCTCTGGTCTCGTCACAGGAGTCCTCCCCTTCAATTACTGGAGGAGGAACGTTCTCGTCTGGGGCTTTTATGAACTCATAAAAAAAACGGGAGGAACTCAGAGCAAAGGGCCAATCACAACTAGAGCCATTTGATTCCCGACGCAGAATAATGCTTACGCCTAGAGGAAGCTTGGACTATACTGCAGTGGTAGTGTCTGCCATTCGGAGGAGCCAGTAATAGGAGTAGTCTCTCTCTCTCTCACTTTCTCACTCTCTGCCCCCCCCCCCCCCCCCCCCCTCTCTCCTCTCTCTCTCTCTCTCTCTCTCTCTCTCTCTCTCTCTCATCTCTCTCTCTTCTCTCTCTCTCTCTCTCTCTCTCTCTCTCTCTCTCTCTCTCTCTCTCTCTCTCTCTCTCTCTCTCTCTCTCTCTCTCTCTCTCGCTCTCTCTGACCACCACGGGTGGTGGTGGAAGTAAGGGCAAGCGAGGGAGACCAGCGTGCATTAAGGGGCAATCGTTGGACTGGTTTTTTTGTGGTTCCGAGCGTCGATTCTCCTCCAGCTTAGTCAGTGGTCTCAACGCCAGTGGGGGGGGGGGGTATATCGACGAGCGCGCTCATTAACGTGAAATGGCACTCTACCGACCGTAACCAGATTACACACGTGGTGCCGGACACCCGTCACCCTGCTCCGGGACAATTACACGTCTGACAATGGGCTGGTGAGCCATGGGGCCCACCAGCCTCCACCAGCCTCTTTGGCTGGCTGGAGATCAGAGAGGCTAATGGGCCAAGAGGCACCACCGGAAGGCAGACCACTGTGGAGATGTAGAGATCATTGCTGCTAAAGGGTGGAGATAGAGGGGAGAGGGGGAGTAGAGCCTGGAGGAAGATGGACACTCGGACTGTGTGAAGGCACACATGCACACATGATCTCCATCACTCTCCTTCTGTGTGTGTGTGTGTGTGTGTGTGTGGATGGGGACTTGCTTGCTTGCCTGAGCTCAACTGGCTAATATAAGCGCATTGTTCACGCATAATATTACCAGGATGTACTTGTTTACATCACAGACATGGATCTATATCTCTTATCTATCAGTCATTGATGGAAGACTATTCCATGCCTCAGTGCACGATAAATGATGACTACCAGGAATACTTTGGAACATTGGATTGTGTCTTCGAAGAGTTAAATATCCTACTGATTCGTAGAAGGGTGATAATAAGTGGGAACATTTTTCCCTTGGACGCATTTCGTCCAACTGCGACCTCTCAGCAGGATTTGCTGAAGCTGGAGGTTTTCCAGCGCCATCTAGTGCCGTTTCAACAGTACAGCGTCACCAGCCGCATGTCTTTATAAATGTAGGCTGTCGTATGAAGATAGATCAACATGATTTCATTCAATATAAAGTGTGACATGTTAGTCCCGTTTGTGAAGAAAAAAAACACCATGTCAATAAGACGACCTGATGGTAATAAACTACTTTTTTATATAAAAGAGACAACAAAAGAGTACTATATATAGTCTATTATTAAGTTATCATTCATGACTAGGTCATTCATTTTGTGAGGCAATACATCCGGAGAAAGCATAATTTGACAGATTTTTAGCAGCAGAACACATGGAGGTGTTTAGGACCCAGCGGCATGCAGGCGGCGGCCCTCATGTGACTCCTGGATCCACAACAGTTGTGTTTAGACTGATCATCAGACGGATGAAGTCCGCTTCTCAATACGTCCATCAGTCCGAACATTAGAGGGATGGACTCCGCTCCTCAACACGTCCATCTGTCTAAACATTAACAGTTTAGGAACAATCACCCCAAGGAACAGCCGTCGACATGACAGTAAAGATCGTCTTCATTCTTGCGGTGATCGTTGCGTATTTAGTCAATGGAAACTTGGTAAGAAACACAAATGAAACATAAGGAATAGTACTTATTGTACATTTACATGCGTATTCTGGCGTGTGGTTGGTGGTTTGCTGGTTGAATTGTTGTTCATCATGTACATCCTTGCAGGTCGATGGCGACAGAAGTTTCTCCATAGACTACCAGAACAACTGTTTCCTAAAGGATGGGAAGCCCTTTCGGTACATATCAGGAAGTATTCACTACTCCAGAATCCCACGGTACTACTGGAAGGACCGCCTTGTCAAGATGTACATGGCTGGACTCAATGCAGTCCAGATGTAAGTGAACCCTGACTGATGAATGGCGTTGAAATGATGAGATTATTAATTGAAGGTCACCTAAGTTAATTGAATATCACCTTCTGACCAGATATGTGCCTTGGAACTTCCACGAGCAAGTGCAGGGGGTTTACAACTTCACTGGGGACAGAGACTTGGGCCACTTCCTGGACCTGGCCAATCAGACCGGACTTCTGGTGATCCTGCGTCCAGGACCCTACATCTGTGCAGAATGGGAGATGGTGAGAACATATTTACCTGGTTATTAATCAACCAATGGTTTCACTGCACAGATAACTAGTTGCATATTAATGCACCACTGCACTCTTTAAAACACTTTGAAACACTTTAGCACACTCACTTCCTTAGCTTTACTTTGTTTTATATTATATTAGGTCGTGCCATCTTGCACTGTGTTGATTGTTATTGTTATTGTCAAGTTGATTGTTAATTGTTATCATCTATAGTTTGTTTACTGTAAACACCAACCACCAAGTCAAACTCCTTGGATGTCTAATCTACTTGGCAATAAACATCTTTCTGATTTCTGATGAGAAGAACGACAATTTGAATAATTCATAACCAGGCCATTCAGATTTAGCCATATGTGTTGTTTCTCTTGTGTATTTCAATGAACTGCAGCCATGTACAGTACATCATTCATCTAAAATCATAAAATGTATTTCATTGTTATTAGGGAAGCAGACATGGTTAACCTTGCATAACCCTCTTGCTTGGCTGATTCTAGACATCATTTCCTGTGATCACGGCAGAGCTTTCATCCACATCCTCTTTGCAGCATCTCTGCTCTCATATCCATATCCAGCCATGAATACGTTCTTAAAGTCACCTGACGAGTGTCTCGTTTTGCCCCCTCCGCAGGGTGGGCTGCCGGCGTGGCTCCTGGAGAAGCCCAACATCCTGCTCCGCTCGTCAGACACGGGTAAAGCACACACTCCTGAACACCTTCCTCCACGTCGGTAGACTGGCCCTTGCCTGCCCCTTCCCCGTTTCTCCCCCCTGCTGAGCTGGTGTTTCCCTTGGTGGCAGATTACCTGCAGGCTGTCAGCAACTGGCTGAACGTCCTGCTGCCCAAGGTGAGGCCGTGGCTCTACGCCAACAAGGGGAACATCATCAGTGTTCAGGTACGCCCGGAGAACCGTTTCGCCACGGTTCCACCTGTTGAGTCGTGATGCAACACAGAAGAAGCCAGCCACGGCTACGGATGATTTGACCTCTGACCCCCCCCCCCCCCCCCCCGCGCGATGCAGGTGGAGAACGAGTACGGCAGCTACCACGCCTGCGACTACGAGTACCTGCGCCACCTGCAGTCTCTGTTCCGCTACTTCCTGGGCGAGGACACGCTGCTCTTCACCACCGACGGCAACACGGACAAGGAGATGACCTGCGGCTCCCTGCAGGGCCTGTACGCCACCATCGACTTCGGCACGGGTGGGTGTGGCCTGTTCTCACACAGGGGGGGGGGGGGGGGGGCGTCGGGGGGGGGGGGGGGGGGGGGGGGGGGGGCGGGGCTTTCCCGGGTTAAAGGGCCGACGTTCTCCGACCAGGCGTGATGTTGATGAAGCCATTACCCAAGTCCACCCAGATGTGTGTGACAGACCATTGATAGCGATGGCCCCACCCGGAGAACCGTACCGACCGGTGGGCCCAGCCGGCCACCACACCACAGGGTGTACGCCACCGTCTGAAACGTTCCACTGTGTGTTTCATTCAGATACCAACGTCACCACAGCCTTCCAACGACAGAGGAGGTTCGAACCTCACGGCCCCCTGGTGAGATGGTTGTAGCCCCCCTTGTAACATCATGTAGTGGTGCACCGGTTTGGTGATGAGGTGATGGACCGGTGCTGGTTGTTGTCCTGTAGGTGAACTCGGAGTTCTACACGGGCTGGCTGGACCACTGGGGGGAGGGCCACGCGGACGTCAGCCAATGGAAGGTCAGCAAAATGCTGTTGGAGATGCTGGCCTTGGGAGCCAACGTCAACATGTAAGCCATCTTGACCTCTGTACTTCCGTCAAGGTCACGAGGGTGTTAAATCCCATGTTTTACTGCCACCGGCGCTGTACACCTCCACCGTATTGAATGCACGTCTCTCTGGCTGCCTCAGGTACATGTTCGAGGGAGGCACCAACTTCGGCTACTGGAACGGTGAGGTCCGGTCGGTAACGTAAGCGTTAGCAACACACGTGACAGTGGGATGGGGTTCTGAGCTCGGGGGGGCCAGACCAACACTGAGGCACCGGTGGCGTTGTTGTTCTGCCGCAGGCGCCGACCACGACACGCGGTTCCGCTCGGTGGTGACCAGCTACGACTACGACGCGCCTCTGAGCGAGGCGGGAGACCCCACGGAGAAGCTGCTGCTCATCAGGGAGGTCATCAAGCAGGTACCGTCAACGTGGTTACAGCGGTAGCGTCACCGTGGTTACAGAGGTACCATGACAGAGGTACCGTGACAGGTAGCGTCACCGTGGTTACAGAGGTACCGTGACAGAGGTACCATCACCATGGTTACAGAGGTACCGTGACAGAGGTAGCGTCACCGTGGTGACAGGGGTACCGTGACAGAGGTAGCGTCACCGTGGTTACAGAGGTACCCGTGGTGATGGATGTACCGCCCCTTGATGAACAGAAGTGCGCACAGAGGGCTTTTGACTGACAGGGGGGGGGGGCTGCGTCTCACTGTCTTGTGGTTTCCTATTTCTGTTCAGTTCAGAGATGTTCCAGCTGGACCCATGCCACCGGCGACCCCCAAGTATGGCTACGGCCTTGTGACCCTGAGAAAGGTCAGCGTTTAGGATTCAAAAAGCTCCCCGAGTCAACATATTCACCGACCACAGCTCTCGTCATTAAGATGGCGTTCAGGTGCTTTTCAATAAACAAACTAGTTCAGACTCAGCCATGAAGTGCGGTTCTGCGTTTTCAGGTGGGGACCATCGCCAGTCTTCTGAACACACTCTCGCCACAGGGGCCCGTGAAGTCTCAGTATCTCATGAGCTTTGAGGAGATGAAACAGGTACTCTGGCTCAGACCATCCAGTGTTCCAGTGACCCCTCTTGGGGGGCGGGGGGGAAAAAGTAAAATAAAAATAGGGAACTTCTAGACCGCCGAGCCCAAAACATACATTTTCTCCATTGTGTGTGTAGTACTATGGATATATGCTGTATCGGACCAAACTGCCCAGGGAGCTTTGGAACCCCACGCCCCTCATATCTCCTCTGAATGGAGTCCATGACCGCGCCTACGTCACCATCAATGGGGTAGGGGCTTACAATAACTCCCTTTTGTTGTCTGTCCATACAAGAGGGACGTGTTGGGGAAAGAACATGTAAATAAACAGAATATTTAGGTTGAGGAGACATTGAGGTTCTGCGGTTTCACACGTGTTCCAGGTGTTCCAGGGCGTGCTGGAGAGGGACACCGCCCTGGTGATGAACGTCTCCGGGAAGCAGGGAGACACCATGGACCTTCTCGTGGAGAACATGGGCAGGGTTAACTTTGGCCGCCAAATCAATGACCACAAGGCGAGGAATTCTCCAGAGTCTCGATAAATCACCACTTCTCTCCACACACATGCAACACCTATCACATCTTTGTGTGCATTTACCGTAGCCTAACATTCAAGCCCCTTAGACAGCGAGTCTATAACCAGCTCTGTGCTGCGCCATGCGACAGGGCCTCTTGGGCAACCTGTTCCTGGGCAAAGATGTGCTGACCGACTGGGAAATCTATTCCCTGGACATCGACGGAGCCATCGCCGGTGGGTGGCCCCACTCAGGGGCTGGGCGCTCCCCACCGGTCCGCCTAAAGGAGCCCTCGGCTGGGCCGGTGTTCTACACGGGGACCCTGCAGCCCAACGGGCTGGCGTGGGACACCTTCCTCAAACTCCGTGGGTGGTCGAAGGTAAAGAGAAGTGTGAACGGACGGTCCACGACTAGAGGTCGACCGATATATCGGCCATTTTTTACCCATTTTTACCTTATCGGTCCATATCGGTATCGGCCATTCTCATATCGGCTTTTGCGGATATTTGTCCAAAATGTGCTATCTCATGTTAATTCCAACATTGGACAGGTTTAAATTTGCTGTCATTAAAAAATTAAATTATTAGTCCTGCTCGACAACTACTTGCCGCGTAAACTAAACCTTCCCAGCAACGTCGCTTGGAAACATGGGATGGTGAAGGAAGAAGTTCATTCATGGACACTGAAGAAATGGAAGAAATCCTTATAGATGGTATTTAGAATAGAAATTCAATGTTCTTAATCATTTCTTGTTGAAAACGTTAAAAAAAAATATATATATATATATATCGGCCAAATATCGGTATCGGCCACTCTAGGCCATCAGATATCGGTATCGGCATCGGCCCTGAAAAATGCATATCGGTCGACCCCTATCCACGAAGTGAACATGCCCCAGAACAGTCCTGTGTACAGACTGAGGGGAAAATAATTTAACATTGTGATGACTAAACACTGACTGATGGTGTGGTTCCGTCGTGTTCCAGGGTCAGGTGTGGATCAACGGGGTGAACCTCGGCAGGTACTGGCCGACCAGGGGTCCCCAACAGACCCTCTATGTTCCAGGGCCGGTACTAAGCACCACCCAGCCCAACCAAATCACCGTCCTGGAGCTGGAGGGGGCCCCGGAACCCCCAAGAGTTCTGTTCATGGACCGGCCTCATCTCAACAACACCACTGGGAAGTCCTAAGGCACTGCCGGCTTTGGATCATGACACCCAAGGGTGCCAGTGACCGTTTCATGGAAACCAAATGTGACGGAGAGGGCGGAACGGGAACGATCAATAGTTCTCTGAATGTCAGGAGAAGAATGATTGGTCCAACACCATTATGGCAAATTAGTATATTCAACTCATTACCAATCAATGTTTCAAGTGTCTGATGCATTTTGACCCGTTTTGTGTAGGCTCAGATCATTACGTGATCATTGTGAAGATGCTTTCACTCACAAAGTGTTAAATACTCAACGGTTAAGCTAATCATTCATGCAATATACTTAACGGCAGAGTGGTATTTTTTTATTGCTTGTTTGTTTTTGCGCTTTCATATATCACAGTAAATAAATTATTTTTTGCTTTTTGTTACCATCTTGGCTCATCATTGATTCAAACAAAGTCAATCAGGCAAGTGGTGATCAGCGTCACTGACCCCCTCTCACGTCACCATGGTGATCAGCATCACTGACCCCCTCTCACGTCACCGTGGTGATCAGCGTCACTGACCTCTCAGGTCACCGTGGTGATCGGCATCGCTGACCCCCCCTCACGTCACCGTGGTGATCAGCATCACTGACCCCCTCTCACGTCACCATGGTGATCAGCATCACTGACCCCCTCTCAGGTCACCGTGGTGATCAGCGTCACTGACCCCCTCTCACGTCACCATGGTGATCAGCATAACTGACCCCCTCTCACATCACCATGGTGGGGAGGTAATTTGGCTCCACGTCGTCCGGCTCTATGCTGTGCTTTTGGCTGGGGCCACGCCGGCCTTGCGATGGGCCTGGACACAGCGAGGCGTGCAGAAGGAGAAATCCAGGTACTGAAACGGGATCTTTCCCAGCAGGGACTCCCCGCACTGCCAGCACCTCCTGGAAACAAACAGTCAAGGGGATAAAAAGGATTACAAAACACAAGTCAGAGATGAAACGATAAGACTGTTCACATTACAAGCCTTTTAATGCCAGAGTCAGACTGCTGTACTCTGACCCCATCCATTTCCCCCACGCATCATGTAGAGGTTGCACTGTCGGTGATCGTGTTACACATTACAGACATCGAACCACACATGAAAGAGGGCACCTCCTGCCTGCAAAGTGAGCGGGGCCCTTAGAACACGCGTTTCAGTGAAAGTTGCATTGTGGGTTGTACCGCGGACGGGCTACAGGGACACTCACTTAATATTGGAAAGGCTGGCGCCCGTTGCCACTGCTTGCACTGCCAACCTCTTCTCTGCTGCCAAGGCCCTCTGACGAGGGAAAACACAGGTCAATATCGCTCCACACATCCTGCTTCCTGGAAAGAGGATCACGTATCCCCATCGGGGGCATCGCACCTTCTCCCGGTCCGTGAGGGACGCGAACCGCCTCCTCTCCTCCGCTTCCAGCTCGAGTTTCCTCTTCTCCTCCTTCTGCTCCTTCTCTCGCTGCTTCTTGGCGGCCTTCTGGGCCTTTTTCTTTTCCGTCTGCTTTAATTCAATCTCCTCTGTGAGCGGCCCGGGCACCTGGGGAGGAACAGAAGAAGCTCTAGAACCCAGACACCCGAAGCGCGGGTCGCGTGGTCACATGGTGCATACGCAGGGCGCCGTACCTGTGCTTTGCCATAGTCGTACTTGTCGGGGTGGTCCGCCATGTACTTACGAAAGACATTCCTCGTGTCCTTCTCAGGGGCCACCAGATACGGAGTCTGGCCCTTATTATCTCTGACGGAGGGGAAGTAGGAATCACTCGTCTTTGCCGTGTCCTCTTTCAAGGTAAACCCTTTTTTCAGGTCTCATTTACGGTATTCAAACCATTTTCTAATGTCAAACAAGCACAAAATAAAAACACATTTCCGGGACCCGGGACCAAAAGACGGGGGGCTACCCCAACACAGACAGGCCCCCGGGCGGGTCGTGTGAACAGAGTTCCCGTGGTACCTGCACGCGGGGTCCGCCCCGGCGTCCATCAGCAGCTGCACCACGGCCTTCTGGCCGGCCGCCGCCGCCACGTGCAGCAGCGTGAAGCCCGCCGCGTCCAGCGGCTTGTTGACCAGGGTCAGCGGCGACGGCGTCGGCGGCTGCGGCGGCGAGGAGGCGTCAGCCCCCGGCTGCTCCGGGGACCCCCGCTCCGCCGCCTCCGGCTGGCCGGGGAGACCCAGGAGCCGCAGGAGGCCGTCGGCGTCGCCGGTCTTGCAGGCCGTGAAGAGGCCGTCTCTCAGGCCGTACTCCCAGGACTCGTCCACCACGCCGTCTGGGGGCCCTGGGGACGCCGGGGACCCGAGATGAGTGCTTCCTCTCGCTCGCGGACAACTTCGACTTCGGATTTAGCATGCTGTGCTACATGTCTCACTACTGTACAGGGTTAATGTGGCAGGTTTAGCATGCTGTGCTACATGTCTCACTACTGTACAGGGTTAATGTGGCAGGTTTAGCATGCTATGCTACATGTCTCCCTACTGTACAGGGTTAATGTGGCATGTTTAGCATGCTGTGCTACATGTCTCCCTACTGTACAGGGTTAAGGTGTCAGGTTTAGCATGCTGTGCTATAGGTTACCTTCCAGTTGTTTCTTTTTGCTCTTTCCTTTCCTCTTTGCTTTACTCTTCGTTGGCACTTCTTCTGAGGTGTTCTCAGGAGGAGTGGTCTGCTCCTCCTCCTCCTCCTCTTCCTCCTCCTCCATCGGCTGCTCACCTGCTCCCGTTATGTTCAGTTCTGTCATGAGAACGGTCTCGATTTATACCAATCTGCATAACATCAGTCTTGAATAAAAGCATTTCAAAACACTAAAATGAATGACCTTCGTTGTCTGTATTGCTCGTCTCCTTCTTTTTCCTCCTCTTCCTCCTGTGCCTGGAGGGCTGGATCTCATACTCGCGCAGGTGGAGGGTTCCCATCTCCATCTCTACCGTCTCCAGCATGCACTCACCCAAGTCTTCCTCGTCTGAGCTGTCGGGTTCTTCTGCTGCATCTGTTGACGACACACCCGAAAATATTACCATCAACGGCGACAAAGTAAAAGCTTGTATCTTTGCACTACAATGTATCGTAACACCTCCATATACATCTGCTTAGTAAAACTGAATACCATCGATGCACCAACCGAGCATTTACGATTGACAACGTACCTTTCTTCTCTTCACCAGAATTTGTTTGGCCCGTTGACTTCGGGGCCTTTTTCCATTGTTTCCTTGAAGGACTGAAGATGAAGGATGGGTCTGTATCTTTCTCTGTGTGAGACGTTCCCCAAGAGCATTTAGAAAGCGACAAGACACCAGGGAAAACACACCATCGTTATGAGTTCTAAGTCAACACCGACTCTCACCAAAGGTCTGGACTGTGGAGAGCAGATTGTGAACCCTCTGCACCTCCCTGAAGGTGGCTCTCCGCGTGGCAAAAGGCAGGGTACGAATCCTGGGGTCCTTTTTGTCCAGTGGGGCGCCCCGTCCGCCGAAGAAGATGGTCTTATTGTAGCTCGGGGCCCGGAGGAAAATGGCCGAGGCCTCCTTCAGAAGCTCGGCCCAACTGTCCAGAAGGTCCTGGATGTCCTGCAGAAGAACACAACCACGGTGTGGTAATGAGGTTCTAGAACACAATGTTGTTCACGGCTGCATTTCTGGTCAAGGTTTAGTCATGCAGCATTTCAGGTGAATTTAAGATGCACGTCGGGTGTGGGTCCAGGTGTGTACAGGTGTGTGTGTGCAGGTGTGTGTGTGCAGGTGTGTATGGGTGTTGGTCCAGGTGTGTACGGTTGTTGGTCCAGGTGTGTACGGTTGTTGATCCAGGTGTGTACGGTTGTTGATCCAGGTGTGTATTGGTGTTGGTCCAGGTGTGTATGTGTGTGTACAGGTGTGTGTCCAGGTGTGTACAGGTGTGTGTCCAGGTGTGTATGGGTGTGGGTCCAGGTATACCTTGAGTAAGGCTCCCTCGTTGTAGCGTCTCAGCGCGGCACCAGCAGATTTTGGCGCGTGGCCGCGGTTCTGGGCGTCTCGCAGCCCTTGAGCAGTGCCACGTTTGGCTCGTACCGTGTACCGGTGGAACGTCTTGTGCTGAACAACTTCTTTTCTGGATGGATGCAAACACAAAGCTTTCAAGAACCACTGAGTCATTCAGCAGACACTTCTAGCCAAAGCAATGTACAGGGAAGTCAGATACCATTACATCAAGTCACAGGTAGGGGTTTATCTTGCTCATGAAAGCCTACAGGAACACTTAAGCTTGGAAATACTTATTATTAATCCTTGGAAACATTTGGAAATATTTCAAAAGCAGACACCAACCCTCTAAAGATGGCTCCAGCGAAGTGACCGCCACCGGTCATAAGAATGACCCACACAGTCTGCGCCGTGATGGCCTTCAGGCAGTCCACCAAGTCTCCTTCGTCCTCATCCAACTGCAACATTGAATACCAAACTTCAAACGAGTGGATCACATATGATCTTCATATAAAACTAAAACTCAACATTAAACTTTGGTCATTCTCAGTATTTTGTAGATGTGGGAACGATATTTGTTCTCTGCATTTGACCCCTGCTATGGTACATAGGACCAGTGGGCTGCTATGTTCAGCGCCCGGGGAGCAAGTCGGGGTTCAGTGTCTTGCTCAAGGACGCTTCGACATGCGGACAGTTGGAGGAGGGGAATCAATGGAGATCGAACCACCGACCCTCCGGTTAGTGGACGACCCGCTCCATCCACTGAGCCACTGCCGCCCTTCCCCATATACCGTTCTTCATTGCGTGTCGTGGTCCTCACCTTGCCCTTCAGGACACAGCGGTGGACGACGAGGTACTGCCCCTCTGGGTTCTGGAAGGCGACCTGGCTGGAATGACGGCCCAGGCCGGGTTGAGCCCACGAACCCTCGTCTTCATCAGCACCAGGGACGGCCGCGTCCTTCCCTGGCCAGTCACCGTCCTCGTCCTCATCCTCATTCTCGTCCTCAGAGTCAGAATCGGAGCCGGAAATACTCGACATGTCACCTGAGAAGAGACAGGTGCTAATCAACCCAACATGTTCACAGCCTACGCTAACTCTATTCTACTCCAACTCCAGTCCAGCCTCTGTAAGCCGGACTGGTTGATCAGACGGGGATTCTCCTCTCTCACCAGCCCCGGTCTTCTTCTCAAACTCCTCCACGGTGACGGGTGCTAGTCCAGTCACCCTCTGCTTAAGGTTGAAGCGATGCCAGTCCAGCTTGTAGTGTTCCATCTACACAACACACTGCAATCGTTACTTCATGACCTCCCATGAGGGAAACACTCAAAGCTCCTCATGAGGTCTTGACATCGGGGGACCTGGCTCACCTGTTCCTCAGGTCCCCACTCCTCATGAGGTCATGATGACATCGGGGGTCTGG
The DNA here is from genome assembly GCA_036785325.1 of Urophycis tenuis. Classification (NCBI taxonomy): domain Eukaryota; kingdom Metazoa; phylum Chordata; class Actinopteri; order Gadiformes; family Phycidae; genus Urophycis; species Urophycis tenuis. The sequence continues at coordinate 4,025,028 of JAXIVH010000010.1, read as the reverse complement.
CTCACCTGTTCCTCGCGGTTGTTCAGTGGCCAGCGACAGGTTGTGCAGACCATCTTGTCTGGTCCGTCGCTCGTCAGAGGGGTCTCTCGCTGCCCGTTCTCAGAGACAGCCACTGAGGAGGGCATTAGACGCCATTAGGTTCTGGTCACTGAGCGCAGATGTGTATGGAGTCTCTAGGCCTACGCACCATCTGAAGAGGGCTCGACTTCAGCCGTCCGCTCCTGAAAGGTTTTCACTTCCCTGAGTCCACCCTCAGCGTTGTGTTGCAGACAGCCATCAAACAGGGAGAACGGCTTGGAGGTAGCCATTGTCCTCACAATATTAAGTTGGCTAGCCGCCTAAGACACAAACATGGCATGTGAAAACTAACAGGCTGAGAGTTAAACGCATCTTAGGTGTCACAATGACACGTGTTACAAACACCAGTCCGTTAACTGGTGATTACCGACGAGTGAAAGCACATAATCATGCTGCCATGTCGGCCGTTTAGTCGTCAAACGGTTCATTGTGACTTACATGATGGTAAAGCTGTGTCCGTGGTAATAAACAACTATTACTGTACTCACCCAGACACTCCACTCCACACCAGCCAGTCAGTCACTCAGTAGCGAGAGTAGCTGTGACGTAAACACATGACAAAACTTCCGGTTCTACGGAAGCCTCCGCTTGTGCAGTTTCGCGTTTCAAAATACACAGTGAAACGAACAACAAGCAGCCTCGTCACTATAACGATATCAAAAGATTTACTGGCGTTCATAATGATGATATATGGGGATGTAGTGACATGTGCATATGATGGTCTGCTTCTCCATTGCAAGGAGTCTTCCTCAGCACGGACCCTCTGCAGCTTGATTGTTCCAGCTGAAGAGACTTGTATTGTTCCTGCAAACAGCAAACAGGCTGATGTTGTAAAGTTAAACCTCAAACATGGTGATTGTTGTAAAGATGTACATAGTGCATAGTAGATGGTGTGCTGCATGACGTCACCTCAAACGTCTCTTTAAGTGGGTGGGGTGTTTCGTTCAAAAACGTCGCAATCGCTGCTGCACGCTTCACGGGGTCTGCTTGCGGTTATAAATGACGACGAAACTGCTTTTATTTTTTTAAAACAGTTTAATAATAATAAATAAGCATTTATTATTAAAACAGCTTTGTTTTGACGACAAACGCGATTTTTCTTCAAATTATACCACTCCCACGATGTTCTGCAGAGCCCGGATAGCTCAGTCGGTAGAGCATCAGACTTTTAATCTGAGGGTCCAGGGTTCAAGTCCCTGTTCGGGCGATAGTTTTTTATCCTGTTACAGATGGACTTCACCATTTCCGACCATACCAACTTAAAAATAAATTACCTGGCCTAACGGTTTTCATAAATTACCTGCTGTTCCAGTTCCTACTATGCCAGTTTTCCCAAACTAACCTTACAATGACACAAACACACAAATACATACAATTGGGGCCATGGCATAGCCAGAAGCAAAAATAATACCCGCTACAATACATGTCTTGAATCATTCTGTGCCCATGAACACTCAAACATTATTTTGACAGCTGGTCACTGAACAGGAGCTGTTATTACAGCCAGCGAGACATCCACTTATCTGCCTGCCGCTGTTGTTGTTTGTGAAGGAACATAACTAATAAGGGGATTAAGTTCCCCCCATAGGCCAATCACAGGAACGCTGTCATTTGACAAAGGTAATCATAGGTATTTTCCCAAGCCGGGAACGCCGTGGAGCGCCTATAAAGCCCAGGGTTGGTGGCAGGTCATGGTAGCACTGTGTCTGCCTGACTCACAGCGATGGCTCACATTATTCAGCTGTTCTTGGTGTTCTCCCTGCTCCTGCCAGCCACACAAACTCAGGTAAATGCGCCATGTGACTGGCTAGCACGGCTTCAATGCATTCAATGGCACTATAACAAGCTTGTCCCTGTGTTGGTCTCCTCGTCTCCTCATCTCCTCGTCTCCTCATCTCCTTGTCTCCTCATCTCCTAGTATTTCATGTACAGCCCAAAATGGACCCCGAGAGGTTTCACAGGTACGTCGACAATTTGTTCGTTCTTGTACTTTCATTCCTGCCGCTAATCCGTGGGTTGCTCACCGGGTGGAGACTGCGTCTCGCCTCACACTGACTGACTTCTCCTTCCCCAGAGGAGCGGACGGCGCAGAGCGACCTCTCCCCCATGGACGAGATCATCAAAGCCAACGAGTTCCAAGGCGAGTGGCGGCCGGCCCCGGGTCATGCCTGTGTAGAACCCCTCTCCGTTCCCCCATCCCTCCCCCCCCCCCCCCCCTCCCCCCCGTGACGTCCTGCTCTGTCTCTCTCTGCCCTCCAGCGGCCCGCTTCATCGACAGCAGCACCAGCCTCCGCGAGGGGGACATCGCCGTCTCCACCGGGCGCCGGTCCAAGACCTGCTTCGCCAGGAGCTGCCAGTGGGCCAAGTCTGTGGACGGACACGTGTACATCGCCTACCGGCTCGCACCTCAGTACAGTGAGTGCACACTGTGTGTGTGTGTGTGGCTCTCCTCTTTCAAATGCAAAGCAGCTTCCTTACAGCCTAACTAACATTTGATGTCAAAGCCCAACTTTAGGGATTGTGAATGTGAACTGTGCATTACTATTTGGAGTCGGTGTGTTTGTGTTTGTGTGTGTGTTTGTGTGCGTGTGTGTGTGCGTGTGTGCATGCGCGTGTGTGTGTGACTGAGCAGCCGAGGCAGAGACGAAGGTGATAAAGAAAGGGATGGAGAACATAGAGAAGGGCACCTGCGTGCGTTTTGTTCCCCGCACACACCAGAAGGACTACCTGGACATACAGTCCAAGTCGGGGTGAGAACTCACTCACTAGAACCCTCAGCACAGACCCAACGAAGATAAACACAACACCACAAACACGCAGTTACATTTAATACATACAGATCTTATCTAGCAAACACCAGAACTTACCCTGTAGGCTACGACCTGCTCTGCTGTGACGTGTCTCTCTCTCCTCACTGTGCTGTCTGTGGCCCCCAGGTGCTGGTCCTACCTGGGGGTCCGAGGCGGTAGGCAGACCCTGTCGCTACAGACTCCCAACTGCATGCGCACGAGCGTCACCTCCCACGAGCTCATGCACGCCATGGGCTTCGTGCACGAGCAGTCCCGCGCCGACAGGGACAACTACGTCACCATCATGTGGCCCAACATCTGGAGAGGTAGAGGACAGACAGATGTGGGAGGGGGAGGGGGGGGGGGGGGGGGGAGGTGCACGTGTGTTCAGTGCATGGTGATAATCGATATTCATAATAATACATGATTCAAATTTTGTTTCCAGACCGTTTGAGGAACTTTGAAAAATTCAAGACAGACAATATGGATTTGCCCTATGATTACGGCTCAATCATGCACTTTGGAAAGTGAGTAAGGGAAGATTGATTAACACTGTTTTGCAGTAACCGTTTTGGTTGGCAAACATCTGTTTTGTCAGACAGAACCCCCACGGATTTACACATACATACATATTTCATGCTACAGTATGTACTGTATCTTCATTGACTTATCTCGTGTCTTTGCGTGGACATGGTGCATTATAGGTTTGCCTATTCTGAAGATGGTCAGCCAACAATTGTCCCCAAAAATAACAACAACGTCAGGCTGGGGATGGCGTCCGCTCCCAGCCCAGTCGACAAGATGAAAATCAACCGCCTTTATAAGTGTGGTCGGTACCAAAAAAAACCAAATGAAGGCAAAACACACACAACCCCGACCCCACACGACTTAGCTGCTTCGAAGTGATGCAAATAGTTGAATGGTCGGATCGCGTAGTTGATGCATTGGTTGTCTCATTACGGTGATGACGCTGACAAACTGTTGGTTCGTGTTGTATTAAATGTATTGATGAAACCTTTTGTTCTACATGCAAAATCACTTTTGGCAAACTAGCACACTTTGGATTCCTGAAGAGCCTCAATCATACTGTCTCTGCCCCCCCTAGCGGTGTATTATTCACTGGATGGCATTAAAAGCGATACAGAAAGTTGTCTTTCTATCTATCTTACTTGTCTTCTTGTCCGAGTTAGACATGCAGTTAAAAAAAAAAAAACACGTCAGAATAGTTTCCTGCTACGTGGATAATGATGCTAAATGATTCATCTAACAACGCTATTTGTGTTTCTTTCTCCTTAGCTGATTTGGATGATTGACGACCAGAATGCGATTGAGCCTGGAAAATAATGCCTACAAAAAAGTTAAATCATGTGACATTTTCGAAATAAATATGAACGCAAATAATTCTGTGTTTCCTCATCCCTTCATTTGTCAAAATGTGAACATGTTTGGTTGGTGTTCTTATGATAAATGATGACCATAAAATAAAAACTGCAGGCAGTTTGGTTTGCATAAACATACAGTAAATCACCACGTCGTAGGTTCTGCAACGTTATTTAACATTTGAAGCTTCGTTTTTTAAGAAAACCAAGTTAGTTAATAATTTATTAGTAATTGAGTAATTGCAATTGAATAAGATCATTCAGATCACAGATTACCTGATCAGTGAAAATAAACTGAATCAATAACTCTTCAATATTTGTAAAACTATATGCCTTATAAGAAGTAAGAAGTAAGAAGAGACATGTACATTTTGAAATGAATAGATTTCACAAGCTAGAGTTACATGACATAACAGTCTATCTAGACATTCTCAACAAAGATACCAAATTAAGCGTTAAGTGTTACGATATTGAATATTATTCAAAAACATTTATTTGATTGTGCAACAGACACTGTCCACAGCCATCAGGCATGAAATTGCCCCCCCTTTCATTGAAATAAACATCACAGTTTGGGAATGATAGGATTTTCGCTGAGTATATGTCGAAATGATTGTTATCATGGCCGATAGTGAAACCAAATGACTGGCTACCTGCGAAGTCAGCCCCAAATTGGTGGGTCTGTTGCCCCGACCATTATTCGCTGGATGGCAACTTACTGGGCTACGGCAAATCCAAGCAGCAACACTTGTGTGGGTGGTTTCGTTTCTGAAAGTGCTGAAGTGACTGGTCTGGAGGTCAGCACCTGGTGTGGATCAGCAGTGGACTTGTGTTAATTACAGACAGGTCAAATAAGGGGTCCTAATCGTGATTCACCTCAAGACATGTAACCAATCAGTACAGAGGACTGGGGAAGAAGCAGGCTATATAGAAGGCTGTGGAGAGATGCAGAGTCCATTCATCCCTCAGTGGACTGTGAAACCAGAATGTTCTCCACCGCGATCCTGTTGGCTGTATGGGTGGGAGCCACGACCCTGACCGAAGCCCTGCCCATTAAGGTCAGTTGAGAGGCAGTTTCTTTGTACATTTTTCATTAGGTTTGTATGGAGTTGAAACATCATGGCCTTTTGATTACAGAACACCACTGCAGTCCAAGAGGGAAAAGTGAGACTGAAACGAAAATATTCAGGTGGGTACTTGAGGTGTGTTTTGCACACACACACACACAGTGTAATGAATACGATGCCACTTGTTCATAGTGATAATTTTTCAAATGCACTTCTCACTCGTATATTCCTCAATTTCTGGGACAGAGGAATATTATGAAATGGATTACATGAATGCAATGGACAAGATACTGCAAGCCAATAACAGTAAGTGCATTTGATGCCATTTGTGGTATTCATTTGTCATAACGTGAGCAGACTGCGTACTGTCATATCGCGATGCCATTTGTGGAATTCATTTGTCATAACGTGAGCAGGCTGCATACTGTCATATCGCGACATATCGGGTCACAGTGTGACATCGACAGCCTGCTTACTGTCATCAGCTGCGTGTCAGGTATCAGTGACTAGATGGTGTGTACTTCTCCCCAGGGCTGCGGCCGCCCAGAGGACTGAGCTTCAGAGAGGGCGACATCGCCAACTCGTACGTGAGGAGCGCCATCACATGTCCCGGCAACGCCTGCCTGTGGCCCAAATCAGTGGATGGATTTGTTTATGTTCCTTACATCGTCTCTCCTCTGTATGGTGTGTATTCACGGTGATGTCAGGACACAGTGATGACGACATCGCAACAGGCCGCATTGCAACGTTTCAAATCACAATTTGTCCCGTGTGTTTGTGTGTCCCCGGTAGACGACATGGACAGAATCACCATAGAAACCGGCATGCAGGACATCGCCGTGGACACGTGCGTCAAATTTGTGCCGCGCACGCACGAAGGCAGCTTCCTGGACATCCAGCCGCGATACGGGTAAACATCTGTGACACGTCCTCTCGGTGTGCTCTCACATGCGAGTGTGGCCGTGGGCATCCTTACGAAGCCTTTATCCACTGCCCTCTACAGCCCACAGCCCTCAGCTGTCCACAGTCCTTCATCTACTGTCTCATCCTTTCTCGCATCAGCTGCTGGTCCTTCCTGGGTCAGACGGGGGGCAGCCAGGTGCTCTCCCTGCAGTCCCCCGGGTGCATGTGGTCCGGCGTGGCGTCCCACGAGCTCATGCACGCGCTCGGCTTTGTGCACGAGCAGTCCCGCTCGGACCGGGACCGCCACGTCACCATCGTGTGGAAGAACATCCAGCCAGGTCCCGCTGCCTCACAGGGCTCACCGCAGCATCCATGTGTTGCTAGGCAGTCGAGTTCAAGACCGCTGGTTTATTAATACATCGATATGCCTGTGTGTGTATGTGTGTGTGCATGAGCGTGTGCCTGTGTGTGTGTGTGTGTGCGTGCGTGTGTGCGTGCGTGTGTGTGTGTATGTCTGTGTGTGCTTGTGTGTGGGTGTGTGCGTGTGGGCATGTATGTGTGTGCATGTGTGTATGTGTGTGTGTGTGTGTGTGTGTGTGTGTGTGTGTGTGTGTGTGTGTGTGTGTGTGTGTGTCTTCACAGACCGTATTCATAACTTCCAGAAGCAAGCGACCAACAACCTGAACACAGCGTATGACTACAGCTCAGTCATGCATTATGGAAGGTGAGCTGCCCCATTGGGCAGAAGGAGTGCAGCTCTTCTCTATTCCATAGGTCGCTCCCTTTAGCGCTGGACTGTAATAAATATTTGATGCATCTGCTTCTCCAACAGGTATGCGTTCTCTGGAGATGGTGGTCCTACCATCATCCCTAAGCCAGATCCTTACATTCCCATCGGCCAGCGAGATGGACCCAGTCCACTGGATCTTCACAAGATCAACACCCTATATAACTGCTAAGCAGTCATTATGACTTGACTAAGACATGTCTAACGTGAGAACTGCCCTGTGATTCGTTCTCCAATTAACAAAGCATCCGCTGTCCAATCAAACAGTAATCATATCTAGGTTAACATAAAGGAATACCAATAAAATAACTATTTTCTTCTTGTTAAAATTTTCAATAATCATTACAACATACAATGTATGGAAGTCTCTTTTCTGAAAAAAAATAAAGGTCATCTTTCTCTTATCAGTTGTCTTTAACTTCCCTCCCTTTGAGGTCTTGAACTTTGTACAGGTTTGTACAGCATTATGTCAGTCGTGTCTACAGCATGTTGAACCTGTAATACCAAAGTTATGATTCTGATAGGACTTTGGTGCCTCGACCGTTCCGTCTGTATCATATCATTAAATCACAAATGACTGTTTTGGTGCAGAGCAGAATGAAAGTGCTACCTGTCCATTTAACCCAGTGTGCTGTTGGAGTACAGTGTCCTGTGAGGCATAACGCTCACACCGGCTCCAGAAATGCCTGCTGTAGGAGTCATGTGTTTCACAGAGCGAACCAAAACACACAAGCTTTCTGCAATCCTCTGTAATCGAGTGGGGTCTCCTTTTTTGCGGAACCTCTTGTGAGGGGAGCTTCCAGCAGGCTAGACGCGTTCTCATGTTCTACCACCTTCTATTCCTACAGACGCCACAGTCACTCTGAGCTCTACGCTGTCTCAAGTGAGCAAGCTGTGGAGCAGAGGGGAGGAATTGTAGAGGGGCAGATACATGAGAAGAATGACCATGATAGTATGAGTGGTGATATGCTATCCATGACATAACTCTTTTACATTATTTCACAATTTATTTTGATATTTGGAGGTTAATTAAAAAATAAAAAATGATACCTTCCAAACTAATTGAATAAAAACGTTGATGTGTGTACATATTTTTGTATTACAAATGTACTATTGCATTGCAAGATCTGGCAGCTACTCAATTTGGACAACATTTTGAGGCACGTTTACATTTTCCAAATCCTTCAAGGTTAGGGGGGAATAAAACCAAATATAATTGCTAACGGATTTCATAAGCTGTATTGCTTAGTATTGCTTTTTAAGTTATGGACCAGGCAATGACTGTTTGGAAGCCATGTGTGGACTCAACGCTGAGGAACATGAAACAGTCACTCAGTACGCATGCGTCTGAGCCATAAATCACGCGCGAACACGGCGTCGGAGGAGGGGCTGAACGAGACTTCGCTGCAGCCTCCACGAGCCACAGCGCGTCTCTGAGCTCGCACAGGCCTCAGGTTTAAAACCTGGTGATTCACGCTATTTGTCTTTATCGCTACCAGACATGAGCGATAACGAGAAAGAGTATGGCTCGAGAAATATCAAGAGGGTACGTATGTCCATTCCGAATGGTTAATCACATGTACATTGCTTATTAAGATGCATATTCTGTACTTCAATGTGTGTAGGCCTGCAGCGTTCCGGTGGCTAACTCGTGCTAGCTGTGCTAGCTAGGACATGCGACGTAGAACGAGCGCCTTGTCCGTTAAATGTGTTTCGTGTTGACGAGCCGTTAACCCGGCGGCCGCCCGGACGTCATTCGCGTCTGTGCGTCCGATCGCCGCTCGGTTTAACGGTGACGGTCCGCTCGTGTCCGAGGAGACCTGGCGTTTCGCGGCCTCCAGCCCGCATCACGCGGCGCCGCACGCCTTTGTGTCCTCGCGCTCACCTGCGGTCAGGCCCGTGACGTCGACGGTGCAACTTCAACACGCTGCACAGATTTTATGATTATTACATGTTGCATGGGGCTCTTTTTAAGATCATAATCTCGTCGTATATTAACAAGACTTATTCGAGTGGTTTAGTTTCAAACGCATTTGCGGCGAAACTGGGCCCGGTTATAACGCGTGCATATTTGGTTGGCTGCTTTTCCATATGTTGGTGTCTTGTTTGTATTTCACTAAGTGTAAAATAAAGGCACCACAAGTAGTATAATTTGCGTCCCCGGGCGGCCATGCTGGGCTCCTCATGACGTCAGTGTTGTCGGGCTGTCAACAGGTGGCCCTCAGTAATAAAGTAACTACGGAAGCCCCGCAGTGTATATTTTTGGAACCAACTGTTTAACCATTTAACAAGTGCTCAACATTTCTGCATTTTGTGTTCTAGAACATTCCATTGCATGTTATGAGACGTTAATATTAAGTTGAATGAGGCTGCAAGTATAATTGTAGTCATATATTCTTCATCCTTTCTTTTTCATTAAGGTTAATGTTGGAAGAAGAGAGATACGGAAGAAGTCACATGTCAAGTTTATGTTGAATAATATGAAGCTCAGATGTGTGCCACTGAATTTATGCATGCTAAAACATGAGGAGGGAAGACTATGGGCAGTGTGTGAGATGGGGGAAGTAAGAAGAAGTGAGAGATTGGAAGAAAGAAGAATTTTATGAAGTAATGAAGTTAATGAAGTAATCGGGGATGAGGTCACGGCGCTAAGTAACTCCTAGTCTGTTTGTCAAATGCGTGCATGTTCATACAAAACACTTGGACACAAGTAAACAATTAGCCTCCACCTCAAATCAGTTCTGAGTTCCATTATGTTCGTAGTCTAATTATACTCCCATATGCACATACCTAGCCTTAACAAGCATCCCTAAATCCACACATCTAGCTCCTCCTGATGCACCACCACTGGATAGATTAACTCGTAACCAAAACTGCAGGCACATTGGGCGGTGTGCACCGCGGGCGCCCTCTGACTGGCGGCGTGTTCGGTGTGTGTGTGGTTTCCATCCAGGAGTCGCGCTCCGCCTCGGGCAGCGTGAGTCCGCACGGCTCGGGGAAGTCGGCCAGCCGCTCGCCGGCCCGCTCGCCGGCCCACTCCAAGGAGGGCTCGCGCCACTCCCGGTCCAAGTCCCGCTCCCGCTCCAGGTCCAAGTCCGGGTGAGTGGTCTGGGTGTCGCGGGGGGGGGGGTTGGTGGTGGTGAGTGATGTCATCACCGTCTCTATTTAGTCTGTGCCCGGGGTGTAGTGGTGGAAATTATGGTTGCGGGATGTGGCCCAGATATTCTCAAAAAGATGTTTTTCTTGACCAAAGATGGGGTTTGTCTTCAAATACTGTGGTTGTATGCAGTTCTTGGACTAATTTAATTTTTTTTAAAGCGAGGGAGTACCAGAATAGACCTAGGTAATGCTCAGTGTGCACATGGCTAACCCAGGCTTAATAACCCAGGCTTAGTAACCCTAGCAAGGCGACGCCAGCACCTCTGGTTCAGCCGGCGTAGTGGAGCCTCACCAGAGCTGCGGTTGAGTCCCTTAAAGACAACACCCAGCGGCATGCCTGTCGAGCTCCTCCCTATTTGATTGGCTCGTGCAGAAGGAGTCGGACAGCTGTTGGTCAGTTGCGGACTATTAATAAGGTGGAGCAGGACTTTTTTTTTTGTGCGTGTATTTGTTTGAAACATAACCCGGTCGGTTGGTGTAGTTGTCGTGGGGTTAAAAAATGCCTCGGAGCTGGTTGGTAGCTCACTGGGTGGAGCTACCATTATGGCTCAGTCCTTTACAGCGACCCGGGTTCGAGTCCAGCCCGTGGTCATCAGTCGCATGTCTTAAACCAACTAAGAGCTTTAGAAGTCGAGCGAATGACCAGAACTGTTATCACACTGTCCTGGTTGAAGGTGCCGCGGTCTCACCTCCCCCGTGGTTCTGTCCGCAGGTCCCACTCTCACCGCGGCTCCCGCCGCCACTACAGCCGGTCCCGGTCCCGCTCCCGCTCCAACCGGCGTCGCTCGCGGAGCCGCTCCTACAGCGGCGAGAGGCGGCGCCGCAGCCACAGCCGCTCGCCCATGTCCAACCGCCGCCGGCACATCGGTAACCGGGTGAGTCCGGTTACCGTCTCGACATCTGGGGGGGGGAGGCCCGCTTGGCGCCGCGTGGCTAATGCTGTTAGTCAGGCAGGAGGCAGCGTACGCACAGGGAAATTCCAATGATGGGCTACTGCTTTCATCACTTCCTGTGTGGGGATACCCCCTCTGCTACCGCTGGCCCCAAATTAGATTATCTTCTGGGGGGTGGAGCCCCTCCCCCATGTCTGTTGAAGTGTATGTGGGTAGTTCTTGTTAATTAAGTTTCATCTGGAAAATGTGTACTCTGCTCTTGAAAGTGTGCGTGATACTGGTGTAATGACTTCAGTCAACTTCCTGGTGAACTGTGGTGATATGTTTCCACGTCACAGAAGTGTCAACACACACTTTGCGTTGCAGGCCAACCCCGATCCCAACTGTTGCCTGGGCATCTTCGGCCTGAGCCTGTACACCACAGAGCGCGACCTCCGGGACGTCTTCTCCAAGTACGGCCCGCTGGCCGACGTCTGCATCGTGTACGACCAGCAGTCCCGGCGCTCCCGCGGATTCTGCTTCGTCTACTTCGAGAACAGGGAAGACGCCAAGGAGGTGGGGCTCTTTGTCCTGTGTGGCCCGTATGTCTGTCTCTCTCTCTGCCTCTTCTGCTCTCTCTCTCCCTCTCTCTCCCGGAACTTGTGGGTCTGGTAACCGAACCCACAGGGGTTTGCGTCCGTGCAGGTTCTTGTGGTCCTTGTGGCTCACTCTGTTGTCATCACTAGGCAAAGGAGCGTGCCAACGGCATGGAGTTGGACGGCCGCCGGATCAGGGTGGACTTCTCCATCACGAAGAGACCCCACACACCCACCCCGGGTATCTACATGGGCCGGCCCACATAGTGAGTCTCGACGATGGTCTTGTGTTGTTTTCTTTCACGGTCGCCGTAGCCTGGAGTCCTGGCCCCCCCGAGATCAGCCTGATCACGTGACCTCACGTTCTGTTGGGCCACATGAGTCAGTCTAGACACCCCCACGCTGATTTCCAGAGATGGCGATGTAATCGGGTCTGATCAGGGACCATCATAGATGAAACGTCACTAGTATAGTAAACACGGCCTTAAGTGCAGTTATTGCGGAAGTAGGCGTCGTTCTGAGCAGCGCCCCGTCAAGGCAGCACGTGTTTTGTGGTGCCGATTGGCCGAAGGACTTTGTCTGTCAAAACAAGCAGCGCTCCCGCCCGCTGACGTCAACGCGGGTGGCTCATCGTTCCAAACTGATCCGCGTGGCCGAGCGGGATGTGAGGTCACATGATCAGGACGGTCTCCGGCTGGCTGGAGACCGTCCCCTGTCACTTTAAATTAACCCCACGCGCTCCGTTTGGAACCCGGCTTCACGCTGTGCCGTGTCTCCCGTCCAGTGGTGGCGGCGGCGGCAGCAGCAGCGGTGGCAGCGGCGGCGGAGGAGGTGGAGGAGGAGGCAGCGGAGGAGGAGGCGGCGGCGGCGGGGGCGGCGGCCCCAGCGGCCCGCGGCGCTACTCTCGCGACTACGACCGCGGCTACGACCGGGGCGACCGCGGCTACGACCGCGGGGGCTACGACCGCTACGACGACCGCGAGTACTACAACAACCGCTCGTACAGGTGAGCCCTCGGCCGACCCTGCCGGGGGGGGAGGGGGGGGACCCACGGTGACCACGCGGCGTTGTGAACTGACGTGGCTCTCGTTGTTGTTTGTCGTCCCCCGCAGGAGGAGGTCGCCTTCGCCGTACTACAGAGGAACCTACCGCTCACGCTCCCGATCCCGCTCCTACTCACCACGTAGGTTTTTTTTTGTGTCGTTGCGCCGCGTGCTATGCTAACGTTTTTTGCTAAATGACAAAAGAGGCGATGGTGCCGGCTAATGGCTCCGCCCCCTTTTATGGAGCGTGTTGGTACAGGAGACCCGCGGGGTGGTGGTGATGATGCTGATGTTTCTGTTTCTTTTTCACAGGTCGTTACTGAACAGCAGCCTCCTCTCGTCACCCACAGATGCGGCGGTCTGGCTTTGGTTATCACAAGACTATTTTTATTTGATGTACATGACTTATTCAAATGGTATGGCTGTGTTGGAAATTTCAGAAGCTCTTTCTTGTGTTTTTAATGTTAATTGTATAGCTCCCACCTGACTTTTTGTTGTTGTTTTTTTTGGTACAGTCAGTTTCACGATTTGTGAGTATGGATTTATATTCTCAAGTCTTTTATGTGATTAAAGGAAAACAGTCCTACTTTTTCTGCCTTGCGGTCTTTTCATTTTACCACTCCAGCCTGTCTATGCGGTTGCAGAATGCATGCAATCATGACATGATAAATAAATGTGCACCTGAAAGCTTATTATGTGTCCTATTGATTCTCAGGGGCTGAAGTATAAGTGTTAATGTCACCAACTGTTTTGCACTGTGCTCAGGACAGTGAAGACAACCCACTTTAAAAGTAAGAATGGCCCGCATGATGCCGGGCTGGAGATGCTCATTTAAAAATAGTACATGCAACTATATCTGATCAAATGGCTAATACAGCTCAGCCGAGGACTTCGATCAAGATAAGGCTGGTCTGCATACCGACTGCCATTTTAAACAGGACATCATTCTAGACGCACCACGGATATTTAGTTCAGCCTCGTGGTGTTATAACACTGCTGTAAATTTAGTACCTACTAGAATCGAGTCTCATATGTAGATGTGCTGGCCTAAATGGTTTCGAAGGATTTGCAATTAAAGTAGTATGGCCTTATTTTTGAAACTTTTAGGCTACATATTTACGTAATTCGTGAGGATAACTCCGCAAAACGCGCCTGGTTATTGGAAAAGCTCCGCTGAAACGTGAACACGTCAAAAATGGTAGTCTCATGACGCAGTGGAGTTCCCCTGAAATTAATATATCTGTTGGCGTGATTAAATTCACGGCGCCTCATTTTACTGTTGTTTGTTTGTTTTTTAACTTAACGCATAGGGCCTACACATTTTAAGATCTTCTGTTCTGTTGGCGGCCCAGAAGTGGGAGAAAAACAATTAAAGCGGCTCCGCACAGCCACAGTGGTCGTGTGTGAGTCACATATAGGCTGAGTAACGTACGACCCCCGCACTGACTCCTCCCCAAACCCTGGACTGCGGAATCAACTCATGGCTCTGGGCCTGCTAATGTTCATGTGTAGGCTGCTCTTACTTTCACAATCACACACGTTGCTCACCTCACAACTGCAGCATGCGAACGGGCCATCTTATTAGCGGTATCACGTCACCATGTGGCCGTGTTGGTGGGTCAGTGAACGGGTCAAGCAGCCTACTGCCCCAGGTCGGGATGCAGGTAGGCCTCTTTCACTGGACGTGTTCAAGCCAGGGGGGGCTCGCCTATGGGTGGTCAGCATCTGTGGATATCTAATAATGCATCTGAATCAATCATCAGGACTACAGCAGCCGTAAAGGCGTGATGCCTATTGTACAATACGGTGAGACATATAGCCTACATAGGCCTTACGCCCCATGGCCACCAGACACCCTCCGACATGTTGACCTGTGGCACAAATGGGACAAATTAGGACTTGTTAGTAGCGATGGGCTGCAGGGACAACGGCAGCGTTGGGCTTCATGTACAGACAGTAGCATGTTATTATTCCGCATAAAGCCCAGACGCTATGATGTGATAACATATGGCTGCTCTGGGCCAGCCTTTCCTCCCCTGGTCACCCACTTAATAACAGAATGAACTTCGTACAGCCCGCTACAACCCAGGCTGGGGCTCCCCGGCCCGTCTGCACCACCAAACAAATGTTGAGATATTTTACAGGAGGTTTTATTTAGAGGCGGTGCTTGGCTCCAGAGAAGCGTCGTAACGACATTTTTTTTTTCAATCTGTGTTAAAAGAGTTTGACCAGGGGCTGGCTTGGTGCTGGGGGTCGCCTACATCTGGGGGGTGATTGCGGTTTTCAGCATATATTTTCCATTTTATTTTTTATTTAGTTTTTGTTGATATTTCCTACTTCCCTGATTGTCGCCTCTCCTCATTGACACCCCATCGAGATATCCCCTTAGACCATGAACAAACTATATGTTGGGAATTTAAGTCCTTCGGTCACTGTGGAGGACTTAAAGCAGCTCTTCTGCGAGAGGAAGCTTCCAGTAGCCGATCAGGTTCTGCTGAAGTCCGGCTATGCTTTTGTGGACTTCCCCGATCAGAACTGGGCCATAAAGGCTATTGAGACTCTTTCTGGTGAGTATAGACTTGATTGCATGGATGATGCTGCAGTTCGAGGAATCCATACCGAATCTGGATTGGACACGCAACAACAATACTTGGGAACGAATTTAAAATATGAATCATTGCTCTGCTCGTTTCTTTCTCGGTCGGGACAGTGTTGGGTTTGCGATCCCCCCGGTGCCAGAGTTTGTGTGTGAACGCTCCGCGGTGTGACAGATTTAGATGGGTGATTTCTCAGGACAGACCTGGCACCCTGCTGCCCAAACACCACAGAAAGCAACACTACTCCGAACCTAAATAACGCGCAAAATACCAATATTGTGGCGATTCCGATTCTTCGGGTACTTCTTTGCAATCGCCCGCTGGAATGTATGGGATGGTCTGATGCTCGGGTAGGCATAATTATTTTTCACTTATTTTTTATCTTGATTTTATTGAAAAGAACAGACCAAAGTGAGCGGAGTAAACTCGTCAAAGCCATGTTCCTATGACGTCTGGGTATGTTTTTACGAGGAGTCTTGGAGGTGGGTGATGGGGGTCCGGAGGAAAGAGCTCCTAAACAGGTAGCTGGAGGGTCGAGGTGCGACGCCTCGCCAGGCCACTCACACGTTACGGAACCAGCAGAGAAACGCGCTGTAGATCCGCCGGGCGACACGGCACCCACACCGCTTAAACCCGCACGGAACCAGACCCGCCGATCACACACGTCCCGCTCCCGAAGCATCTTTGATCTACCATTCTTTACTTTAAGAAAGACCCTCGTTACACACGCTTGGTGGGAGTGGGAAGCATGGCTGCCCGCTCCCCCCCGCACACACACACACACACACACACACACACACACACACACACACACACACACACACACACACACACACACACACACACACACACAACTGTTAACATGCTCGGGCTGCTTGTCCTACGATGTGATTCACTGTGTTTAACACTGTCTGTATACGTCCTTATCCCACCGACGGCTCAATAAACAAGGGTCGGTAAAAATGTTCGGGGGGTACGTTTGTTGTGCTGAGTGTGAGACGTTCTTGTGAAGTGATGGGAAGTGTGACCGTAGGCCTACCAATCATGTCACTGTCGCCCTGCATGCTGATACTTTGATGCTATAGGTAATGTTACAATATCACTGTCGTCCCTACAGGTAAAGTGGAATTACACGGGAAGGTGATAGAGGTAGACTACTCTGTTCCCAAAAAACTAAGGTAGGCGAAATGCTCCTATCTCCTTTTTACTGTAGTTTCATGGCTGTAGTCATAGCTGTGACCTGTGCTATATGGGGGTGGGGGTGCCTAACATGCGCTTGGCATGTTATTTAGGCCTATTCACCAAAGTTCAAGTATTGTGATTCAATTCAGATCGTAGCCTGTGACACGATGTTGTTTTAACATCTGCAGACCACATTCATGCCATCAAAGTTTTGTGATCTGCATATTTGTGTGGCTGCAAACAATATTTGCTGAAATTAATTCATGATAAAATGGGATGGCCTGGTCCCTCTATCAGGCCCATTTCTACTGTATAAGCATTGAGCCGGACCACTTATTCCTGCTTTTAGTGGAAGATGATTTCTCCATCTTCAACAGTGAGGGTCCTACGAGTTGCATACCAATGAAATGAACATGTCCTTTCTGTGCGTGCGTGTGTGTGCGGGCGCGGCGCGCGAGTGTGCGCGTATGTCAAGCAGTGTGCGTGCCGTGCGCGCTCCTGAGAAGGAACGCGGGTCGGCCGTGTGCTGTGGGTGGGCTCAGACGTGGCCCAATGCGCATGTGCCACGAAACGGTGCGGTGGACAGAGATGCATAGTGTCCAATCGATCAGCTAATGGATCGATATGGGGCTTATAGGTGAACGACAACGAAGGACGCTCCGCGTCCAGTTGAAGTTATTTTGGTATTGTATTGGTGAACATATACTAGTATTAACACTGAGAGGTAGATATTCACATGGACACGTTGCGGTCTAGGAAACAGTACATTGCGTGACAAAAAAAGTACAACATACAGATATTCATGTGGAGAACACGTGACCTGTGAGTTACGCTCCCCCAGTCCATTCCTGCCCCAGCCCATTCCTCCCCCTTCGCTCATACTGGAGCGTCTCGTACAGATCAACAGAAGTCGCTAAACGGAAGCATTAGATGATAAAAACATGCTGGTCTGTGCTTTTATTGCGCTAATTGTGCCGGTTCCCGTGGTCCTGACAGCAGCAGGTCCCACCATGCTCCCTCACGGGCCACTCCCCGCAACGCCGCACGTAGGCCACGGAGAAGAGATCCATGATGGCGGCCATGATGCCCATGACTCCGGCGGCCTCCTCTTGTTCAGAACTCAGTCCCTGTGCAGCTGTAGCTCCAGCTAGCCGCTCGGCCGGCCTCACACAGTCACCAGCCGCCTGCGCCTCCATTAAGACTTAATTAGCGTGATGTGGCGCTAGTGTCGTGACGTGACGTGAGGAGATATAGAGTGTGTGTGTGTTGTAACACACCTACAAATGTCGTTACGTTGCAGAACGTGAGGAGATCTCTTGTGTGTGTTTTAACACGGGGGACAGTGATTTGGGTGGATCGTGGAGGTCTGCGGGAGCTGGACTCCCGCAGGGAAAGCGTCCACGCCTCCATTTTTCCTAGAGGACTACACGCATCACGAATGGCGTTCACACATATGCAGCGATGTAATTTTGGGTTGAACCTCGCAACGTTTTTATTTATACTACTGTACACTCTCAAATGAGCGAGGTGTTGTTTGTTGTGAGAGAGTAATTTAATTAAATTGTACAATTAAATTGACAACCACGTCAGGATTAATGTACACCTTGTTATTGCATTTGTAGTCATTTATTCCAATTGTTAATTTTCATTGTTTTCCATTACAATTAGATCTTTGGCTGTGAGGTAAAACAATAGTTAACAATTGTTTTAACATTAATTGAAAACAATTCATCACATCATTATCCTTGATGCTTTTTGAATGCTGGCCTATGTGATGGGGTTCCTGTTGTGTGGTTTTGGGTAGCAGCTTTATTTACATCAGGAAATAATATACATTTTCAGTACTGTTCAAAGGCTTGTAGGAACACAAGGCTATTTTTGAATTATTGGAAATAGGATAACCATTTACCATCCTTAGTTTCACATGGCTTTGTATTTTAATTTGTTTACAATTTAATGATCTATATTTGTATCAAAAACAATGTGATCAAATAAGACATTTACATTGTTTCAGTCTGTGTTTGTGATTGATTATAAATTAATATTCTGTAAAAAATAAAGTGCCTTTTTAGAGCAAATTTTAAAGTATTGGTTAAAAATCGATTGTGGTTATTCTTCAATCACATTTTTAGGCCTAATTAATTCATTCTAATTGATTTTAATGTTGTCTTGGTGACAAGTTTGCCTAATATACATTCAGAGTAATTTAATCGTTTTTGTAGTGCCATTTTATGTAATTTTGATTAATTTGTTTAAATGTAAACTACTTCTTAATTTCTATTATTTACCTATGTAATTTCCTGATAAAATATAAAGCAATTCATTACCAGTAAATAGCCTATTCAGTTTTAAAAGAAAACATTCAAATCAATACTATGTTAAATGTCATTGTTTAGAATTGTATTTAAGATATACATTTATATATCAATTTATATAAAGTTATCAATCAGTTAAAACAGTGAATAAGTTATTTGGAATCTGCAATTTTACTGTTGAAATTAGCTGAGCCTTAAATGAATACATGTATCTGTATACTTTGATATAAAA
Source organism: Urophycis tenuis (assembly GCA_036785325.1). NCBI lineage: Eukaryota > Metazoa > Chordata > Actinopteri > Gadiformes > Phycidae > Urophycis > Urophycis tenuis. The sequence goes on along the minus strand of JAXIVH010000010.1, from coordinate 4,006,029 downwards.
GCGTGGATTGCATGCATACACATTAGGCAGAACAATGGTAATGAAAATCATTGTTGAGTCAGTTTTGATTTAATCATTGATGAGCTAAATATGTATTTTCCAAAGATGCTCCTGCACGCTGAAAATGATTATATTCATTTATTTGTTTGGGTGTCTGAGTTGGTTGTTAGCATGGATGTAATTACTGCTGACGCAAACGGACTGTCATTTTTAATGATTGCTTTATTCTTGCAATAAAAATAAAGTACTCTTGTCAATATAACATTTTCAAATTTATATTGGGACTTTCTGAGACTTTTAAAATGAAAATTGTAAGTTTCACATTTTCAGTTCATGATGTTGATATTTCATATGAACTTTCGATATTGGAATATATATATAGTACCTTTGAATCCATATTGCAATATGATATCGTTTTGAGATTATTACCGCACGATACCTAAATGGCGGAGCCGCGTTGGTTATGAAATACAGGAAAGGGGAAGTTGTTACTCTGAAGCGGTCCAAAGTTTTCTCCTGGCTGAGTCTAGCCCAGTTGAACTCAGCCCAGTTGAACTCAGCCCAGTTGAACCCAGCCCAGTGGGACACACATGCTCCATGCTACATGCACACATATGGAAACCCACAAGCCTCTGCCACCCTGCATCCCCAACCCATCCCACTCCAACACAGTGCCACACGCCCCCTGCTCTCCAGTGCCCCGCTGCAGTGTCACCATGGTGCGCTGCACGTTCAGACACACATTGACGTTGGGTTTGTCAGCGCGACCCCTGTGAGTCATAACAGCACGAAAGGCGATAGCCATCAGTTGATCCACTCCCAAGCCATTAATACTCCCCAGAGATGGCGAGCGGTGGGCTGCCCCTTGAGCCAGGCTCCGCTTGTGTCCGGTGAGCAGCGGGAGCAGAGGGTGGGTGGGGGGGGGGGGTGGAGGAGGGGGTGGAGGTGGAGGTGGAGATGGGTGCTACACACCGGTTCTCTCTGACTCACGGTTGTCCCCGACCTCCCTGTGACCCCCCCCCCCCCCCTCTTCCACCTGCGGCAGGGGGGGAGGGGAGGGGAGGGGAGGGGGGGGGGAGATGCTCATGTGACACCCGAGAGGAAGACTCTATCTTTGACCGAAAGGCAAAGATGAAGAAGGGGAGTCCCCCCCTCCCCCCGCGGTCTGTCTGTCTGTCTGTCTGTCTGTCTTTAGTGATGCCTGTCTTGTCTGTTTGTCTATTTAAATGGTGAGCTCCTGTTTTAAGACTGGCGGCAGCAGTCAATCACTCCAGACAGTATTCTGGTTAAGAAATAAAAACCCGCTCTGCAGTCGGTCCTGTCAGTGAGGGCGGTGATGACAAGCCGCTCTGTTCAGGGGTACGTGTGGAACAACATGCCGGTGATGTAGAACACGTTAGCAGTGAGCAGTAAAAAAAAAAGTGATCCGCTCTTGTTCTGGGGAGTGACAGGGCTCTCACGGCGAGAGCGATCCCCCGCCCCCCCCTGCCACTGGGAAGGAGGGAAGCGCATCTTAATGCACGCAGACGTGGGAATAGATGAAAGGGAATTTTAAACTCTCTCTTTCTATAAAGCCCCTCAGACCTGCGGAGACGCTCGCTTCAAGATGTTTTTCAGAGGGATCCGCACAGCCTGGCGGTGTGTTTAAGACCAAACTGTGTAATGTACGTTATGGCAGACTTGTTACCCTACACCCCCCCCCCCCCCCCTCCCCTGCTGCATTATTAATGTGTTAGTGTATAGTAACACCTGTTGGATCAAGGAATGAGGCAGGCTGATGGAAGGCTCGGAATGGCAGCGATGGTGGCGGCTGACAGGCTGCGCTTTGGGGGTGGGGGGGGGGGGGGTGGGGGGGGAGAGAGGGATGTCGGTTGCATTCTCCGCTCAGAATCTCTTAAGCGCATTCGTGACATTTAAAGGCTATTGAGACATTAATTTCATCCGACGCGCCCGTGTTGCAGAGTTCTTTATTTGCCTTTCTTCCTGCGTGGACCACGTCGAGCTGTCACCGTGCTGGGACAGCAGGAGCAGGTGGTTTCCACTCGGAAGGGGAACCGAAGTGAATCGGAGCGACGATTGTCAATGTTGTCAGGGAATGACAGGTATAGTGGTTTGGGATGAGGAGTGGCACTGGACCAAAAGGACACAGAGATCTTGTGGACGCTTCTGCCTGTTACCGAGCCTGACTTGGGTCTCTGATAGCGGAGGCTAGGGCGCCCCTATTATCAAGCATGGACAGCATTTGAAGCCTTTTTCGGTGATGTGTCATTTGTCACTGGTTTGTCAGATAATTTCACCCTGGAAGTCATCAATGTCACTGTAAGGAAGCAGTGTGTCTCCAGCTCATGTGAGAACTGTTGTCCCGATCATTAAGGATGGTTTCTGCTAGATTTATGATTTTTGGCGGGTACGTCTGTGGTCGTTAGGCGCTGAAGAACTGTTGGTATTTTAAACGGGATTCTTGAGGGTATGGGATGAATGTAAATGCAATGTTATGAGAGTCACAGTTGGTACACAAGTTCTTTCAGGGAAAGTCGCTTTTAGCATAACAGCTGTTATGTTAAATGCTCTCTCTCTCTCTCTCTCTCTCTCTCTCTCTCTCTCTCGCTCTCTCTCTCTCTCTCTCCTATCTATTCCGCCCTCCATCTATTCTATCATCTCTTTCTGTCACCTATCTCTCCCACACCTATCTCTCTCTTTTTGTCTTCCTTTCCCGCCGGCGTTCCGTGTCCACACACACACACACACACACACGCACACACACACACACACACACACACACACGCACACACACGCACGCACACACACACACACGCACACACACGCACACACACACGCACACACACGCACACACACACACACATGCACACACACACACACACACACACACACACACACACACACACACACACACACACACACACACACGCACACGTGTGGTGCAATGGTTCGCCCTGGAGGGACAAAAGCAGAGCGGCGAGGAGGACAGGGCTCTGGCAGCCCCTCTGGGCAGAGGGCTGCGCCACGTGCCGGATGTCCAGTTTAGTGTTCCCCCCCCCCCTCGCCCCCCCCCTCTCGCCCCCCTCCGCGCGCCTGTGGCTGCCCAGGGCGCGCCCACCTGCCCGGCAGCTGGGGGTCGCCAGCAGGTGGACATTCAGTCCTCTCGGTCCGGTGTCATCGCCCCGCTCCGACACCCCGCCCCGCCCCCCCCCCCCCCCCCCCCCCTGCGGACGTCGGACCCCCCGATGGAGGCGGGGGGGTGTGTGTGTGTGTGTGGGGGGGCGAACAGGTGATGTGCATACGGCAGTGGCTCCTGATGGGCCACGCCGGGGAAGGGGGGAGCGCGGGGGTGGCGAGGGGGGGGGGGGGGGGCACGGCGCCCGGGCCGGCTCACTCTACACCGGCAGGTCAAGTGGCAGCGAGGAGGTGTGGATACGAGAGCCGCCGGGGGACAGTTGTCTCTTCCGCTCTGGGATGGCGCTGCTGGCCCGGGGCCCGGGAGTAGGGTTGGGCCCGGGCCCCGGCCCCGGCCCTGCCCTTCCAACAGGTGAATGGGCTGTCTGCTCGTCATGTCGTGTCTCATCACACGGGGGGTTTTTATACGACGTGTCTTGGGTTACGCCGCCCATCGCGGTGCCCGTTAATATGGAGCCGGCATCGTTGTGGTCCACACAGCCTGCGACTATTCTCAGTGTCCGTGTGAGGAGGTGTGTCAGTGTGAGAGTGACGGTGTGTGTGTGTGTGTGTGAGACCGTGTGTATGTGTGTGTGTGTGTGTGTCAGGGACTGAGTGTGTGTGATGTTGTGAGTGTGTGAGGTGATGAGTTTTGTGTGTGCGTGCGTGTGTGCGTGTGGGCGTGCCTGTGTGCGTGTGTGTGTGTGTATGTGTGTGTGTGTGTGTCGGTGCGTGTGTGTGTGTCGGTGCATGTGTGTGTGTGTGTGTGTGTGCGTGCGTGTGCGTGTGCGTGTGTGTGTGTGTCGGTGCGTGTGTGTGTGCGTGCCTGTGTGTGTGCGTGTGTGTGTGTGCGTGCGTGTGTGTGTGTCAGTGCGTGTGTGTGTGTGTGTGCGTGCGCGTGTGTGTGTGTCGGTGCGTGTGTGTGTGCGTGTGTGTGTGTGTGTGTGTGTGTGTGTGTGTGTGTGTGTGTGTGTGTGTGTGTGTGCGTGTGTGTGTATATGCGTGTGATGTTGTGAGGGGGTGAGTTTTGTGTGTGCGTGTGTGTGTGTGTGTGTCGGTGCGTGTGCGTGCGTGCGTGTGTGTGGAGGGGCGGGGTCACCGTCCACATAGAGTCTGTATTCAGCTGTTTCAGGTAAAAGATTAGCGATTCCCTATGTTGCTATGGGAACTGGATCTGAGCTTGGATTTTTGCTTAGTTATAGGAGTTGGAATTAAAGCAGAATGTTATTTCTTTTCTGAACGTGTAAACTGAAAGCCTTTGCTTTCGGGGGGGCAGCAGTAAGCCCTAGCGAACACAACGGGTGGTTACTGCTTTCATGAGCCACGTTTGGGGAACACACGTTTTGTTTTTTAACATGCTGTGCCACCCTGGGTTTCTTTGTACAACTTATCATTATAATGTCTTTTGATTGTGTTTCCCCAGTCCGATGATTACAGTTTAAGGTTGTTGTAAACCACTGTGTTCAGCCCAGAGCTGCATCAGAGAGCCTGTCATTTCCCTGCGCAGCAGCGGAGCTGGTCACAGAAAGCTGCAGCCGCTCAGCCCCTGCTGGTCCCACACCATGCCGTCTCTGGTTGAGTGTGTCACTGGTCCCACACCATGCTGTCTCTGGTTGAGTGTGTTGCTGGTCCGACACCATGCTGTCTCTGGTTGAGTGTGTTGCTGGTCCGACACCATGCTGTCTCTGGTTGAGTGTGTTGCTGGTCCCACACCATGCTGTCTCTGGTTGAGTGAGTGTGTTGCTGGTCCCACACCATGCTGTCTCTGGTTGAGTGTGTTGCTGGTCCGACACCATGCTGTTACTGGTTGAGTGTGTTGCTGGTCCCACAACATGCTGTCTCTGGTTGAGTGAGTGTGTTGCTGGTCCCACACCATGCCGTCTCTGGTTGAGTGTGTTGCTGGTCCCACACCATGCCGTCTCTGGTTGAGTGTGTTGCTGGTCCCACACCATGCTGTCTCTGGTTGAGTGTGTTGCTGGTCCGACACCATGCTGTCTCTGGTTGAGGGTGTTGCTGGTCCAACACCATGCTGTGTCTGGTTGAGTGTGTTGCTGGTCTGACACCATGCTGTCTCTGGTTGAGTGTGTTGCTGGTCCGACACATGCTGTCTCTGGTTGAGTGTGTTGCTGGTCCGACACCATGCTGTCTCTGGTTGAGTGTGTTGCTGGTCCGACACCATGCTGTCTCTGGTTTAGTGAGTGTGTTGCTGGTCCCACACCATGCTGTCTCTGGTTGAGTGTGTTGCTGGTCCCACACCATGCTGTGTCTGGTTGAGTGTGTTGCTGGTCCGACACCATGCCGTCTCTGGTTGAGTGAGTGTGTTGCTGGTCCCACACCATGCTGTCTCTGGTTGAGGGTGTTGCTGGTCCAACACCATGCTGTCTCTGGTTGAGTGTGTTGCTGGTCCAACACCATGCTGTCTCTGGTTGAGTGTGTTGCTGGTCCGACACCATGCTGTCTCTGGTTGAGTGTGTTGCTGGTCCCACACCATGCTGTCTCTGGTTGAGTGTGTTGCTGGTCTGACACCATGCTGTCTCTGGTTGAGTGTGTTGCTGGTCCGACACCATGCTGTCTCTGGTTGAGTGAGTGTGTTGCTGGTCCCACACCATGCTGTCTCTGGTTGAGTGTGTTGCTGGTCCGACACCACGCCGTCTCCGGTTGAGTGTGTTGCTGGTTTCGGGCCGGTCACCAGCGTGCTCGGTAGCCAGCGCCTCCAGACCCAACCCATTGCGTAGTTTCTCTTTCAGTTCTGTTTTTAGTCGGACTGTTTTGTTTGTTTCGCCACCGTTATGACTGGCAGCCTCTGGGCGTCTCACCCACTGCACTCCCAGGCGGGTGAGACACACGCCCGCCACGCGGCTCGCCCTCCTCCCCCGGGCAGCAGGGGTCCCCGCTCCCCGCGTTCCTTCTCAAGGTTCTCCTCCTCCGCTGATGAGCGGCTGAAAGGTGCCACGCGATGTGAAGCCTCTGAGACCGACTGATGGCCGGGGGGGGGAGGTGGGGGAGGTGGGGGAGGCGGGGGGGGGGGGGGGGGTTGTTCTGGTGCTGACGTCATCAGCGTGAGCGTACATTCCGGTGGCGTGCCTCGATTTCTCAACGTAGCCCCCGACCGTCACGCCATCCCCCTCAGAGGAACAACAACTTCCAGTTCCTCAGTTTCCTCTTTTTTCGTTTTTTTTTTTTTTTCCCCCTCTTTTTTCTCCCGTTTTTCACGTCGACGCGAGCCGCAGGCGGCCTACATGCGGATGCGTCTCCCCCCCCCCCCCCCCCCCCCCCCTCTCCCCCCTTTCTCCTGACCTCTATTATTCACCAAACCCACTCGGAGCCCCGGCCGCCTGCTCCTACATATGTATGGAATGGAAAGGCATGGAAAGCCCCCCCCCCCACAAGAACAAGCCTGCCACAGTGCGGGTTCCTCCAGCACGGGTTGGACAGCTTCGGCATTGTACTTCTCTGTTTGGTTCTCCTGTCGACGCGGGGAATGGAAGACCTTGAGTGAGTGAGTGTGTGTGTGTGTGTGTGTGTGTGGGGGGGGGGGAGGGTGCATATGCGTTCCTGTGAGGTTTTTACGCGTGTTTTCAGTTTGTCTATACATGAAAGACACAGAGAGTTAAAGACAATGTTCTGGATTGTCTCCCGTTTGCCGTTGTGTCGTGTGTGCGTGTGCGTGCGCGTGTCTATGTGTGTGTGTGTGTGTGTGTTTGTATGTGTGTGTGTGTGTGTGTGTGTGTGCGTGCTTGTGTATGTGTGTGTGGGTGTGTGTGTGTGTGCGTGTGCGTGTATGTGTGTGTGGGTGTGTGTGCGTGTGTGTGCGTGTGTGTGTGTGTGTGTGTGTGTGTGTGTGTGTGTGTGTGTGTGTGGTTGGGGCAGAATAAGTGCTTGCTAATAGAGGGCAGTGTTTCCGCCCCGTGCAGCTGGACCAGTTCAAAGTGAAGTGCGCCGGAGAACTTATTCCCCGTAGCGGCCATCTTGGTTCCATCTCGGTTCTAAATGCTAGCCGGGTGGGTGGACTGAATGCGCAATCCCCATTCAGTCCCCACCACCTAGCTGATGCTTAGAAACAAGATGGCCGCTAGGTGAAGTAGGCCCACTGGAACCTTTTTCTATAGTGGCTGGTGCCACCAAGGTGTCCTACATCTCTAGGAACAACACAGATGCAGATGGTTCTTGAGGATACAAATGTTTGTTATTTCACCCACTGGATCTCTTGTAGACCTCTTTAAGTTTCAAGTCTTTTATTACGCAAATTTCAGTTTTCCCTTTGTTGTTTACTGCGTCACTTAAAAGTCTCTGCTGAATTCCGCTTTTCAGTGTAACTTTGTCATAATTCTCGCGCGCCGCGCTAAAAGGCTGAATAGCTTTGGATGGAGACCGTTTCTCCTGAGTGCTAATTAGTTGCTGAGAAACAGAGGGCTCCCCAGCCAACAGTGGAGTGAACCTGGTTTCCTGCAAAGATGCAAAATCACAGCTCCGTGGCACTCGTCCACGTATTACGATCGCACATTAAAAAAAACAAAAAACAAATGATTCGTCTAATCATTTTCCCGGTGTCCTTTGCACCGGTGTGCATTTTTCTCCGCGGCTGTGCTGTCTAAACGCCGTGGAGACGGGAGCTCAGAATCAATAGAATTTAATGCTCTTTTCCTTTCCCCTTTACGCCCGCTGACGCTCTGCAGTCCCGTCCAGTGAGTGAATTATTGTGCTGCCGTTGGGTACTGTCGTAC
>JAXIVH010000010.1:3972582-3992582 GCA_036785325.1 Urophycis tenuis | reverse complement strand
AAGCGACTTACACAAAGTACATTTGTCAGAATGTTAACAAGAGAGGCCAAGCCCAGACAGCAGCGTACGACACAAAACACCACCATAAAACACACACATATACACGCACACGCACACAACACACAATGAGGAACACACCCTCGTCTAAACCCACGACAATCCATCCGGCCAACGCTCGACACTGTTCTCCATGTTCGATTGGTCCGGTCTGACTGGGATCCACCCCCCCACCCCCCCCCCACCCCCTCCTCCACCCCACCCCCTCCTCCACTCCACCCCACCCCCTCCAAGACCGCCCAGAGGAAGATCCGGGAGATCATCCAGCAGGTGAAGCAGCAGGAGCAGAAGCACCAACAGCAGCAGGGTGGTGTCCCCGTGCCGGCCGCCCACCCCACCACCAAGTGACCCGGCCCCTTGGGGGAGGGTGGTGGTGGGGGAGGGGAGGGTGTGGGTGGGGGGGGGGGGGGGGGGAGGGGGGGCGGGGGGGCCGCGCGCTCCGGCGGGCGACCAGCCAATGAATGTAGCCCTCCCGACACACGGACACGGAGGCCGACCCAATGGGAAGGGGAGACGCAGCGGAGGGGGGCGGGGCCGCCGAGCAGGAGCCGACCAGCAGCACGGGAACAAAAACCAAAGAACTCGATCGGAGGAGAGGGAGAGAGAGAGTGAGCAGAATGCTGAGGGCGTAGAGTGCACTGCCAGCCTGGGGGGGGGGGGGGGGTGGGGGGGGGAGGGTGGGGGGGTGGGTGGGGTGGGTGATATACACTTATACGTTTAAAAAAAAAACTACAAAAAAAAACAGAAAGGATAATAATAATAATAATGATAGTAATAATAATAATGTTGATGATGCCGGGGATGGACATATGGAGAATTGGAAACATCTTTACGGAAAAATAGATTCAAACAGACGACACGACAAAAAAAAAACAATCAAAAGACACGGAAAAATCGACGTCGCCCTACTTAACGCGACCCCCGCTAGTCGGACTAACATAGGCCTAACAGAGGAGGCGCGGCGCCCAGCGCGTCAGCTGGGCGCCATCAGCCGGGCGCCGTGGCGACAGACGTGTTTGTGTTTCCACGGAGAGAGCCGGCGGTCGCAGGCGCTTTTCCCCACGACAGAGTGTTGGTGTGGCGAGACGGCGCGGTGGCGTCTCCGTGGCGGTGGCGTCTCTGTGGCGATGGCGCGGAGCAGAGACAGCGCCCTCTGTTGTCTCGTGTCCCCCAGGGGGCGGAGAAAGGGTCCGTCACGCTCCGGCGGCCTCAGAGGCCGGGGCGACCGCAAGGTCACAGTCACACCGGTTGGCGTTTTTAGACATCAGAGTTTAGTGGGAGGCGGCCCGGAGGGCTGGTTGTGAGGTCGTTGAAAACAAAGCCTGTGTGTGTGCCAACGCAAAGAATAACATCCCTTGGAAATGTTTCTTACAGTTATCAGATGACTTACACTTATCATAAGCTCTCTCATTTCTTCCATTTCTTTCACTTTTACTCTGCTTTCACTTCTCATCACTCTCTCTCTCTCTCTCTCTCTCTCGTTCTTTCTCTCTGTCACCTGGCATGTTGTTTTTGACACAGACAAATTGAGTTCATGAATAATCTTATCTGCAGCCTTTTGAGTTGAACTGACTGCCACGTTTGCCACAGAGGTTTAAATACACAAGAGGGATTTTATTCTTTTAATTTTTATTGTATTTTTACCAATGAACTAGACACCCTTTCCATGTGCAGTAGACTGTATATACATTCATGCTTGATGTCCTGGACTAAAAAAATAAGAAAACAAAAGAAAATTATTATCATTTAAACGGACGGTTCTCGTAACATTCTCTTCGAACGACCGGAGCGCAAAAAAAAACATCAAAAACAAAAAAACAAAACACAAAAAATACTTACGTCTTAAAAATCAGAAGCACGCCCGGTCCGTGCTTTGGAATGTGCAACCACCACCACAAGTTCTGCCTTAAGAGAGTGCCCATACAGGCCCACCTTCGTCTGGCTGAGTGAGCGTGAGGAAGACGAGGTCAACATTAAAAATTGCGGGCGGGGGGGCGGCGGGGGTAGGGTGGGGAGGGGGGCGGGGGGGGGTTGTATCACGAGGAGGCACTATATAACCTGTGGCACACACACACACACACACACACGTGCGGCCGCGTCTGCGTTTGGCGTGAAGCCCGCCTCTCTCGCCGCGGGGGGGGGGGGGGGGACGTCGTGGGGCGTGGGGCGTGACAGCTGTGAATGTATGACACGCAGCCTTTCTACAAAACCACCGCTCTGCCGCGGCCAAAATGTACCGGGTCAGCGGCCTACCCCGAATGTTCTCTCTCTCTCTCTCACTCTCTCTCTCTCTGTCTCTCTCTCTCTGTCTCTCTCTCTCTCTCTCTCTCTCTCTCGCTCGCTCTGACTCGGTGCTTTGCGCGGGGAGCCCCATGGGGCCGCGGGGCTGTGGTCCCCAGCTTTACTTCACTGGAGAGCATGGAAGCTTGTTGCCTTATTTTACCCCCCCCCCCTCACCGTTCCTCAGCCATCAGCTTCATCTTCCAGACGCTTGAGGTTAAAACGCCAATATGCACAGCTTCCTCCCGAGTGTGTGTGTGTGTGTGTGTGTGTGTGCGCGTGTGTGCGTTCGTGCGTGCGTGTGCGTGCGCGCATGCATGTATGTGTGTGTGTGTATATATATATAAAAAAAAAGAGAGAGTAATATTTATGAATCTATTTTTTTCCTATTTTGTGATGAGAGCTATTGATAAGAGACTTTATTTCTCAGTGGGACACTGCCATATTACTTTGAAGGGAAGTGTTTTATTCTTGAAAAAAATAAACTATGAATTATAATGTCATGAAACCTGAAAAAAGTAAAGGAATGGGCGATCAGTGAACCACCGTGTAACTTTGGTTGTGAACAGTGCGCACGTCAGTATTGTGATCTACCTCAGGCCTCAGGGTACCTCAGTCCAATCTGTCATTTCCCCCTTTTATCAACATTTTGTATGCCTTGTAAACCTACGGTTTTTATTTTTTATTTTTAAATAAAAAGAAGAACAAGAGATAAATAAAAAAAAAGATTTACAGCAAACTTTGACACTCTTCAGGTCCAGCTCAAAGCGAAGGGCAAACAGGTCTTTAAACTTCTGTACCGGGCAGCGAGCGCCGGGACGCCATCCCGCCTCCTGCCCGCCAAATCGGAAAAAAAAAAAATCACGTTTCTTAGTCAAATTCAATAGAACGGAAAGGAATTAAGACAAGGACCGACGGGGTTAACTGCCCGAAGTGGTTATGAGTTTGAATGTTGTGTGCTGATTTCATCGACAAAGAAGGACATTTAAAATAAAACCAAACATAAACACGATTGAAGCGGTATTAAAACTGTACCTCCAGTATTCCTAATTGTGCATCCAGTTTTTAATTTTTTGTTTTGTTTGTTGTGTTCCAAAAAAGTGTATTCACTTGTTTCAGAAAAAGAAAAAAAAACTGAATTTTTGTAAAACACGCCCGAATCAATCTTACCAGCTCTGTTTTATACCAACGTACTCGGGTGGATTTCAAACAAACGATTTTAAATTTGTAAAAATACAAACGCGACAGGACTCTTGAACATGAAGTAATACCGTAGTCTTCTGTGTAGAATGTAGAACAACTAGTCATTGAAATGTCACTGTGTACGACAAGTTAATGTATATGTGTCAACATGTATCACACATGTACTGTATGTGGCGTTTTCTTGTCTCTCTCTTATTACCTAACACTTAACCAATCACCCCGCGCTGACAGCGGCAGGACGGCCTTTCTAGTGCGTCTCGGCTTCTTTCACCAGTCGGACTTTCCCGCCGTTTTCATTTCTTTTGTGCTGTACATTTCTTTTTTTTTTTTGTTATTACCTCTGAGAAACCAAGGCTGACTTTAGTGACTAAAAACTAAAACCAATGTAGGGGAGGGGGGTTGAAATAAATGAACAATAGTGAAAGTTAGTGTTTTGTCTTTGACGTCTTTTTAACTGTTAACGCTGGTGGTGATTCAAGATGGCTGCCCCTCGCGGTTCCTCCACAGTTGGAGCGCTAGAAGAGTAGTTCATGACGACAACACTACAACAACAACAACAACATCTAAACACAAGGAAATAATTTGTCGACCCCCCTCCCCCAAACACACACACACACACACACACACACACACACACAATGCGACTAGTGGGGCTCTCTGGACCCCAAACAACACACTTGTAATTCGTTGGTATTAACACCACAGGAGTGCCACCGTGCTGTGATGGTGAGACGCCCCCCCCCCCCCCCACCTCTGTTTGGGACACAATTAGACATGTTAACGCAGAGAAAGGACACGTCGTTCTTGTGTTTTGTTCCTCTCCAGACCTCGGTCTTATCTGTGTTTGCCGCTTTTGTCTGGGTTGAAGTTTGGTTTGCTATGAATCCAGGGATTTGGTGTCATGTTTCACTGCATTTTGGTGAACAGCGCAGCCAGTCTTAACCATAACCTGCCTATCTGTCACTGCGGGCCGATGTACTGAAGAGAAATCTGTAACAGTATTGTGTAGATGGAGCTTGATAAGAATCTCAGAGGTTAGGTGTTTATAAGTTTCATAAGGTGTGCTAGATTAGGTGACTAAGTAGCCTAGTACCTGACTGCAACAATTTTACATTGCTTGGGAAATTAAGTATACATTTTGCCATATCCCTTTGTGGTTGGCCAGTTCGTTTCTTACTTATTCAGATTTCTCTGATAAATTAGTTCTTTCGTCGTCTACACCAATCAGATAGAGTGGTAATGTGGAGAAATAGCTTGAAAATGTTGCTTTTATATTCATTCCCTTAGAATCACCTATACTAATAGTGAAGTCGTGAAAGCATAGCTTGCATTTCTAACATTCGCAGAGAAAGCTATATGGCAAAAAAAAAAGAATGAGTGATATTAAAAAGTAGATGACGCCACAGTTGACAAATTATATCGACTATCCGGGGTCTGACAAAGGCTGAGAAAGCTTGTGTGTGTGTGTGTGTGTGTGTTTGTCGTAGAATGTTAACAGGAAGTGAGGGCATTAAACAACACGTCTAAAACGATCGAGGCATGGATTTGCTGAACACCGATACGGTACATTCTAGTCAGATGTATGCAGAACTCCTGACAGTTCTGCCATTTTGTTTGCTCATGAATGAACAGTAACACAAAATCCAGCAGCACCTGAAGTGTGCACCACAGTTCACAAAAGATGATCCTAGATTCACATTCTGTGTGTTCTGGTTGGTTCATTTCTAAACTGCATTCCACCAGTGGAAATCTTCCTTTGTTCCTTTGATGGGTGATGAGAAAGCCCCTTCGGACCTACATTTCCCATGAATCAACAGGTCTAGAAACACCTTGACGTGATTGGTGATTTTTTTGTGTTGGGCGGAACCTAAAAGCTCCATGTAATCCACCACCATGGATCCGTGTATTTCTGCTCACTGTCATGCTGTTTTTCAGTTGAGTGCACTGTATCGCTGACCAACCTGCATCTGAGCAATAAAGAGTATTTAAAAAAAACTAAAGCAAAAAAAAACCCATGACTCCTCTTGATTTTCTGACTGTCGAGGCAGCAGAGGCGTTGTTGCTTACTGAGCCGTGACGACGTGGAAGTCTCCAGAAGACTCCAGACATGACTCATTGTCTTCAGGCAGTTTGTTAAACCTGCCCTCTCCCCCTACGTGGCAGCAGTCACGTTTGTTCAAACTTATTTGCCACTTTTGCCCTGCAGCCATCACCGTGTGTAAACAAGGATACCCATCCAACCACGATTCAATGGACCCGGGGATTATTTCTCTCCAAATCTATTTGTTCTGAATGTCTTCAGTATTGTCTTCAGCAGAGTTACATCGGACAGCTCCAAATAACCTGCCAACCACTGTTGTATTCTAAACTTAGATATGCGAAAAATGGAAAACAGAGCAAACAGATTTAGTGCGACAGCACAACTAAGTAGGCAGTTTGAATCATACTTTATTGCAAAAGAAACAAGTTGAACATAAATATTCAGAAAAACTGTGAAAATCTGAATTAACAGCTGCAAGAGTGTTACCTGATATGCAAATCTGTAGAGCTCTTAAAATCCTTGACGCAAAAACAAATTAAAAATCAACTTCAGAACAATCTGTCGTTGACAATATGTACAACGCATAAATAACTTGATGTTCCTTTTGATGTATCCCTATCTGAGGTAGTGATTTCAACATTTGTACAATTTATATAGGCACTTGAAATGTTTGCCGGTAAAATGACACAGCGTTGTCGTATGGTAAACAATTGGCAGTTTCTTACAGCTATGCTGTAGCCAATTCTTTGCATTCCCTTTTCACACTCATACATGAACCTATCACACCGTCAAATAGACCCAATGCTTTACACCAGAGAGGCATACAGCATCCATACAGACACAATCATCCGACAACAGAAAATGATCCCTGGGATATAATCACACTTTCAAAACTCCTTTTACTTTTAAAAAAAATCCCATTTTCACAACCCTCATTAAAACCCAAACATTCCGGACTCTTCTGGAAGCTGGCGCCGCTGCACCGTGGCGTTCCCGCCCCCAGGCAGCCCTCGCCGCGCCGCACCGCATTGCGCGTGTCCTTGTTCTGATCAACACACCTGTAATGACAGTTCTGGTCCCGCCCCCGCCGCCTCACTGGACCTTCTTATTGGCCGGGAGGTCGTCGGGCTCCGCGGGTCCCGGCTTCAGTAGGCCCTGGCTGTAGCGTCGGATCAGGGCCCCGGGGAGCAGGGCCATGCAGGCGATGGCCAGCAGCTGCAACAGACGCTGCCAGGAGAACAGGTCGTCCAGGGAGGACACCTCAGACAGCATGGCGCCCGTCTGCACGCAGATGAAGTTGTACGGCAGGAGGCCTGCGTAGGCGGCGACACGGGCCGATGTTTAGAGTCAAGACCACCACAAACACCACGAGACTCACGGTGAATACAAGGAACAGTGCTGCGTGTGTGTGAGAGGCCTGTCTGTTCTGCAAGCGTGACATGGCGGTAACCATCAATGGTAACTGATCTCACCGATGAACACAGAGCTGAAGAAGAAGACCACGGGGATGTTAACGATGGGGGCAGACATGTTGAGAAACCAGTTGGGGGTCATGGGAAAAAACCTCAGGAAGAGCAGGAAGAAAAACAGGCAATCCTTGTTCTGCTCCACCTGGGGAATGATGCAAAAAAAAAAAAAGATAGGAAAAAGAATATATGCAACGGTAAACCTGTTCTACAGAGAGCAAGAGAGGAGTTTGTCGGTTGGCGAATAAACTTGGCAGTCGCTGCAGGGTGCTGGAGTGAAACAGAGGGAACACATGGAGAGAGGGTGCGGTCTTATGTCTGAAAACGAGGCTGCTTAGCATTATCAGACAGGCAGGGGAACCTCCGTTTCTGAGTCTGCTGCGAGCGACCAGAAAGAGGCTCCAGACCCACCTTCTTCTGGAGCAGGGACACCTTGTCGGGGAACAGGCTGATGATGTAGTGCTTGCCGAAGGCCTGCGAGAGGAGATAGCACATGGTGGACCCCACGGTGGTCAGGACACACGCCAGCAGGAGGCCCTGATACAGCCCAAATATCGCCCCAGCCAGAATGTTCTGAAGAGGGACACGAGAGAAGAAGTGTGTGACTGCACGTGTCAGTATGCATCCATCCAACGTTCACTGTTTAATTGATCAATACAATTTATAGGTCAAGCACAGATACAATAAAATAAAGGCACACATTTTCGACGGGTGACAATTGCATAACGATTACACACAATATTTACCCACATTTTACATCCTTTCATGACGTAAAAACCAATGCATTGCTTGATATGGTAGCATAATGAGACAAAATCCCAGACGTGGGCCTACATCATATGATGCTGACGACGTCTCGTCTGCACCGCGTCAACATAACCCTGCTCTAAAACATGAGGTTACAACAGCCTCCTCACCAAGAAGGACGAGCCGGGGATGGCGAAGGACTGCTTGTACAGGTAGGCACTAGAGAACAGCAGCACGATGTACCCGGTGTGCTCCTTCTGGTAGTACCGAAGGAGCTCGGCCATCTCCCTCAGCTCCTCCAAGTCGGACGGGAACTTCAACCTGAGGAGGACGCACACACTTGTACTCACCGCGGGACGATTGTGTGACCACCGCGTGACACACGTGTATTTTGGCTCTCTTTCACGGAGGTATTGTGTTCATTCTGCTCACATTCATCTCTAGCCTGTTCATCCGTTTACGAACGACTGACAGTTGTAACGCAGGGGATATTAGATCTAGAAATTATTCACATGGCTTGTAATAAGCTTGGCAGTCCAAATTGTGAAATTGATGATTGCAGATTACGAATCTTGCAATACTCTACGAGGAGCACACACATATAACGTGTCATGCCGGCTTGCAGCTCTGCGGGTGTCAGAGATGCTCCTACCTGCTGTGCTCCTCTTCTCTGACAACTGACAGCCCAGGGTCTCCTGCTGCCTTCACGCTTTCTCCTCGGACATCAGAAGAAGTGACACGCCGGGGCCCAACGGGAAGATACGTCGATAACAAATACAAGTATAACGTAGCAGCACCAACGACGAAAACTAATCCAACTATTGACCGCATATTTGGTTCTTTCGCGGAAAACGAGAGACACTTCGTGGGCGTCGAAACCCTCGACGCCGGAACGAATATACTAATGCAAAGGGGGGGATGGGAAAAGCGGTTGCACCAAACAGCTGCAAGGAAGTGACGTACGCGAACGACTTTTTTTGTTGTTGCCTGAAACATGGATAAACCCATAAAGCAAAACAGAGAGACATTCAACACAAATATTTAATGTTCAATTATCAATTAACCTTAAATAAAACAAGGGAAGAACTTGCATTTTTACTTTTCATTATCTTAAGTATAAGTGATAAGCCCACTTCTCCCGTCCCCCTTTACTCACCCACACTCTACTCTTTTAAAAATAGATTGAATATCAGCTGTCACGATGATGCTCTTCAACAGTTACTTATCGTGCTGTTGTTGCATTGTGGAATTCAACTTCATTTAAACGTTAAGCCAAAGTATTCGGTAAACCCAACATGCCCCAGAATGCATTAAATTAAATGCATGCCAGTCAGTCAACTAAAATTCAAACTAAGTGAAGTATTGTAAACAACAATAATACAATTGAAATTATTAATTGACTGAAATGAGTTGTATTGATGTTTGCGTGAAAATTATAACTTTGGGATTTACTTTTTTGCGTTTACAAAACTTATTTCAGCTATTACAAAGACGTGTTTGCGTTTACAAAACGTTGTGACGTAATGAGCTCGCGCCTCCTCTGTCTTGTTTCGTGGCGTTTGGCATCCCAAACCCCGCCCTCTCTCTATGTGGACACGCCCTCTTCGCTAACCATGCCCCCACGCCAAAAAGGAGACTACAAAGTTTTGTAAATGCAAAAAAAAACAAAAAAACATTGTAAACGCAGAAACAGTTGTAAAGGATCCATTTTTTGTTTAACAATACCCAACTTCACTTGACAATGCTTCACTACTGGCCTCGCTGATGGGCGAGAGGACCGGCTGGTGCATGAGGTCAAACGACAGACAGACAGACAGACAGACAGACATGACATTAAAGTATGTCTGTCTGTCTGTCTGTCTGTCTGTCTGTCTGTCTGTCTGTCGTTTGACCTCATGCACCTCTCGCCCATCAGGATGATGCTGTGAAGCCTCGCTCTCCAGGCTGACAATCAGCTGCATGGAGCTGAAGCGACGCGGCCGCCCCATATTTGGAGGTTTCCTGTACGCCAACCAAAGACCGCTCCTCCCCGCTGCGCAATCTGTAAACATTTCGCAAATGTTTGATATGAAACAGGACCTTTGATAGCCCGCAGTCTCTAGTCTCATTATAGAGACTCACAACTCGTAGACTGAACTATAGAACACGTTACCGTCGAGTACAGCTATGGTACGTATCAATACAAACCCTGCTTTGACTATTGGTTATTTTTTATAAGAAAAAAGAAAAAAATTATTGAATTGTGAAAAAAATTATAAAATAATTACAAAAATGGTTTCTGCATGGACATGATGTGGGCAACAAACCCAGTAGAATATAGGCTGCTTCATACAACTTTATTACTATTTATTTACTATTATTTATTATATATTCCAGGTAACTTTAGGTCGAATTTGTGTTGTGAGTTGAGATAATTCAACTATTCACAAAGTGAAAAGCTGCCAACTAAGATATCTAATAACATAAGCTTGAGTTTGAGGCTGAGTTTGATGCCTCATTTTGAGCTGTAATTTTTACGTATATATTTGATTTTAAAGTAGTTAAATGCATATAATTGGATGTGTGTTTGAAACTTGAAACTTTTACCCAAATTTGTTATAACGCCAAAAGATTAACTTATTTTGTGCATTATTGCTGCAGATATGACTATATGCATGTATATTATGTTGTTGTCGGACCATTTCCCTACATGTGTTGGACCAAATTGTATTTACTGAAACGTAATAAACGCCGTAATATTATGTTGGTTTTTTGCCTCCACAGGATACCGATACTGCGATAATATCTTGTGGTGGGGTGAGCCATCCATCTTTTAATCTCACCATACTTTAAAAGTCTTTAGGCTACATCAGGCTTTATTCATTACACTTAATAAACACACAAATAATCCGGACATTGCTGCATTATAAATTGCCAGTAGATGTCGCTATCTTACCACTGTGGTTAAAAACAAATCAATAACTCCATGGCTATTGATCATCCAGTTTTAAGAATGAGTGCAACAATTAAAAGTGACCGTCCGTGTGTTTTAGTGCTACGTGGCCTTAACATGCGTTGTGGTGGCCGCCGTGCTCCTGATGCGACACATCCGACAGTCCTCCATGCTGGACCACTTCCACCACAAGCATGTGCTCATCACGGGATGCGACAGCGGCTTCGGCAACCTGCTCGCCAAGAGGCTGGACCGGATGGACTTTCACGTCCTGGCCGCTTGTCTGACGGAGCAGGGCGCCTCGGAGCTTACCTCCGCCTCCTCCGACAAGCTCAAGACGGTGCTGCTCGACGTCACCGACGCCGAGAGTGTACGGCGTGCGGTGACGTTCGTGAGCGACGAGGTCGGGGACCGAGGTGAGGCGGAGGGGGGGATGCAGATAGGGTGCCATTCAGGGTTGAGCACTGGGAGAGCCAAGGCAGACAGACAGGGCTGATGGGTGCCCTAAACAACACCCTCAAATCACTCATCATGCGGATCTGTTTTATAACCCCACCCAAACTACGGCCTCAAGTGACTTAACGGTTATTTGAACGGCTACAAAAGAGTAGACTACCCACTAAAAGTTGTCACAAGAGTTTCCTCCGACACCAAAATGGTTGCCAAGCAACACAAACTAGGGTACCTTGGCGGCGCATTGATACCAAAAAGATTAATTGTGATGCGGCGGGATGAGGATCAGCACCTCCAAATCCGAGGCCATGGTTCTCAGCCGGAAAAGGGTGGAGTGCACTCTCCGGGTCGGGGAGGAGATCCTGCCTCAAGTGGAGGAGTTCAAGTATCTCGGGGTCTTGTTCACGAGTGAGGGGAGGATGGAGCGGGAGATTGACCGACGGATCGGTGCGGCGTCGGCAGTGATGCGGGCCCTGCACCGGTCCGTCGTGGTGAAGAAGGAGCTGAGCCGAAAGGCGAAGCTCTCGATTTACCGGTCAATCTACGTTCCTACCCTCACCTATGGTCACGAGCTGTGGGTAGTGACCGAAAGAACGAGATCGCGAATACAAGCGGCCGAAATGAGTTTCCTCCGCAGGGTGTCCGGGCTCTCCCTTAGAAATAGGGTGAGAAGCTTGGTCATCCGGGAGGGGCTCATAGTAGAACCGCTGCTCCTCCGCGTCGAGAGGAGCCAGTTGCGGTGGCTCGGGCATCTAGTGAGGATGCCTTCCGGATGCCTCCCTGGGGAGGTGTTCCGGGCACGTCCCTCCGGGAGGAGGCCCCGGGGAAGACCCAGGACACGCTCGAGGGACTATGTCTCTCGGCTGGCCTGGGAACGCCACGGGATCCCCCCGGAAGAGCTGGACGAAGTGGCTGGGGAGAGGGAAGTCTGGGCTTCTCTCCTCAGGCTGGTGCCCCCGCGACCCGACCCCAGATAAGCGGAGGAGAATGGAATGGAATGGATGTGATGCGGCCACAGTTGTGTTTATAGCGCAGTTTACAACAGCGTTGTAAACTATTGTGTTTTATAACATTCTTAACGGTATTTTACAACACTACCTGGGATGTTCCAAACTGTCTTTAGTGCTCCATAAATATGTAGCATACATTCTAAAGTACTAAACAAGACTTCACTGAAGAAGCCTATAGAAGCCCATGATGTATGATGTGGGCAACCAAGTTAAGAGTTAACCGTGGCGACGCCGGCCCGTCTGGCAGGGCTGTGGGGGCTGGTGAACAACGCGGGCAGGTCGCTGCCCGTCGGGCCGATCGACTGGCTCCGCCTGGAGGACTTCAGCAAGGTGGTGGACGTCAACCTGATGGCCGTGGTGGGCGTGACCCTCCAGTTCCTGCCGCTGTTGAAGAAGGCGCGTGGCAGGGTGGTGAACGTGGCCAGCATCCTGGGCAGGGTGGCCATGGTCGGCGGAGGCTACTCCATCTCCAAATTTGGGGTGGAGTCCTTCTCCAACAGCCTCAGGTAGGGGTCAAAAGGTCCCCTAATTAGTTGTAGTTTTCTATTTGGTTTCAAATTGAACACATTGTTTGGCACATGGAGGTGGTTTTGTGTAGTTGTATCTGGTTTAAAAGCAAAATACATACATATGCTTGCTGTCAAAGTGTCAGATGCCTCATCAAGCACAATGGTTTTGTATATTTTTGTCACATGTACTGAATGATGGCATGTTGTTCGTCTTGCGCCTGCCAGACTTGACATGCGACACTTTGGCATCAAGGTGAGCGTCATCGAGCCGGGCTTCTTCACCACTGCCGTGACCGCCACCGACCTCTTGGAAGAAAATCTCAGAGTTCTGTGGGATCGCCTTCCTCAGGACGTCAGGGACTCCTACGGAACTACATACTTAGAGCGATGTAAGAATGTGCTGCTTGTTGTTGTTTGTACTCCACCGAGGCAAACATTCCAATGCTCCAGAGATAGAAATTGTCGTCTCCTCACTCCAATTATGCAATTAGGCGCTAATTAAACAATAACATCTAGATTCTGAATTCCTGCAGCTCAGGAGTCACCCCAACACACAGAGAATACAAATTCATATACATTTTCTTCTGCCATACATGCTTCTCTTATTTTACAAAGTAAATTTTTTTTGGGACGCCCTGGGCTGGCGAGGCAGACTGCAAGCTGTGTACCATGTCCAAGGTTCTTTTCAGGAACCCAGGACCCGAAGAGAACCTGGGTGGGACTGTAGGTACCGGGACCAACCCGGTCCAAGGCAGGGGGGAACCAACCCCTAAAACCTAACCATAGAAGTAAAGACCAAACCCTAACCCTTATAGGAAACCTAAACCCTAAATACTTATATTTAACAAACTTTTAAAGACAAATCTCCCACGACCCAGTACTTCTCCACCTTTGGCCCGACATACAGGTGGTATGTTGGGCCAAAGATGGAGAAGTCCTGCCTTGGATGCAACGCCCATATAAGTGTCTGAAGACACCTGCTTGTGCTGCACTTGAATGCCCTCGGCCTCACTTGTCGGTCGGACACAAGCGCCTGCTGAACGAGATGCTCCCTCTCTGCAGATGTGAAGTACCAGACGTTCTCCCTGAAGAAGATGTGCAGCTCAGATCTGTCCAAGGTGATCAGCTGCATGGAGCACGCCCTGACGGCAAGGTACCCGTGGACCCGCTACAGCGCCGGGTGGGACGCCAAGCTCTTCTGGATCCCCCTGTCCTACTGCCCCACCGTCGTGTCCGACTTCGCCTGTGGCATGTTGTACCCATCACCCCAGCCGGTGTAAGCGGGGTCCACTTCCTGCTTGAAGGTCTCGAAGTGTAACAAACGATTTGGTTTGAAAAGAAGACAGTGTAGTACGCAAGGGGGCATAAGAAATGATTGCTTAAAACATTGTTCAATTGGCCATTGTTTTATCATTTATTTCTGAAAACGATCACACCGGTTCAAGTATCACGAATTCAGTAAAGCGGAAGTGAGTGCTTGAGAATGATCATTCTCAAGTATGCGCAAAGTTGGCCTACCATGCTCTTTGTGAAGCTCAAGAGCAAGTGTAGCGTTGCTTGAAATAACCAGCTTGTTGTGTTTTGCCTTTCTAAGGTTTACTAACTAAAATGAGGTATATGAAAGATGAAGTAATTAACAACTTGTGTTTAGTTCAATGGCAAAAAATATCTTATCATCTAATGCAATTCCAATAAGCTTTGATTGATATATATGATATAAACTATGATTACACTACAGTCACCACTCAGACAAGCCTTTTTCATTCTGCTGGTGTAGCTTTATTCAGAAGATCATCTATTTCAAAATGCCAGAAGATATTGACAGAATCTTCAAATTTACAAATATACAACATATTCAAAAACATTCCTATAAGCTGTTTCAGTGCAAAGATATACATATAGTACATCAAAATTAAAAAATAAAATCACTCAACAATTGGCATGAGGGACATCAGAAGGCATTGTCAAAAAAATGACCCCTTTTCTGTATGCTCTAGATCGTATACATCTCTAATGACCTGCATGCTCTAGATCATGTATATAAAATGATCCATGTGTGCTATAGATCGTATTTCTTAATCTCTACATATCTGAGCTTTGTACACAGGCTGCATAAAAAAATAAATTCTGTGCAAAGTGTGTGTGTGTGTGTGAGTGTTCATTTAATCTCAACGGGGTTAAACGTCACTGTCCTCCTTGACGAGGGTGGCCGTGTCTTTGAAAGTGTCTTCTGTTGGGGAGAAGGTGGCCGGGCGGTCCTTCTGGGTCCTGGCAGGAGGGCCGAACGGAGATGATCCAGATGTGCTCCCGCCTGCTGCTGCCGCACCACTGGACGGCCCCTTTTCATCTTTCATCTGAAACGTCAACGCTCGTTATCGTCAATGTTCAGTAGAGAAAGTGTTTTTATATTTATTTGGAATTTTAATAATATTTTTTATTTATTTATCATTTATTAATATTTATTTAATTTATTTAATATTCTGGTTTGTGTCCCTGCACAAACTCAATTTTTTAGTTTTTTCTCCAAATCATGTATATAAAGGGACATTTTAGCAGACACTTTAGTCCAAAGCGCCTTACAATCAGTACATTTGTGGGGCTCAACATGTGGACAGTTGGGGGAGGAGGGGGATCAAGGAGATCGAACCATCAACCCTACAGTGAGTGGATGACCGGCTCTGTCCACCTGCTCTACCTACTGAGCTGTAGGTACCCCTGTAAATGTATTTCCTTTACCTCTGAATAGCTTGGATTTTCAAAAGTTGTGCTTGGCTTCAGCTTTCTTTTGAAGCGGCTCCACTTGGACTCCTTGGATAAAAAAAACAATCCATTGTAAGGACCCTGAGGTCAGCCTCACGGCGACTTCATACACGACAACACATGAATGGTGACTTGGATGGAGGGACCGACCTGAGCTGATTGGTCGCTTGCAGGGGTTGTCTTCACCACCGCCGCCCCCTGATCGATGTTGAAGACGGGGTTTGTGAAGTTGTTCTCCACCTGCTCCCCACTCATGTTGACGGTCACCTGGGGACCCAAAGCACACACCGTGATCTACAACTGGGGCATTACTGTAGTAGTCCAGGGGGCGCCACCCTCTGGGTTCTGGGTTCAAGCACGCACCCCTGGTTGGGAATCCAAGGTGTCAATGACGATAAGTGCTGGGATGATATCTGTGAGATGCATGCTTGTGCGGTGCCTACCTGAGTGATCTGTACCTGTGTGGTGCGTACCTGTGTGATCTGTACCTGTGCAGTGCGTACCTGTGTGATCTGTACCTGTACAGTGCGTACCTGTGTGACCCATACCTGTGCAGTGCGTACCTGTGTGACCCATACCTGTGCAGTGCGTACCTGTGTGACCCATACCTGTGCAGTGCGTACCTGTGTGACCCATACCTGTGCAGTGCGTACCTGTGTGATCTGTACCTGTGCAGTGCGTACCTGTGTGACTCACACCTGTGCAGTGCGTACCTGTGTGAGCCGTACCTGTGCAGTGCGTACCTGTGTGACCCCTACCTGTGCAGTGCGTACCTGTGTGAGCCATACCTGTGCAGTGCGTACCTGTGTGATCTGTACCTGTGTGATCTGTACCTGTGCAGTGCGTACCTGTGTGGCGTGAATGACAGCGGGATCCCCGGACACTCCAGCGGCGGTGGCGTACAGAGGGTTCTCAAACGTGATTGGCTTCCTCCCTGCCTCCATGGCGAAGTTCTCATCCTGTGGGGAGACCACACGCGTGATGAGGACTTGCGAATCAGCCACAATGTTCAGCCCATCACAACTTAACTGGGCATCTTGCTCAAGGAGATGGGTATCAGGACTCGAACCCCAAGTCACCGCAGTATCCTGTGTGCGTGTGCATGTGTGTGTGTGTGTGTGTGTGTGTGTGTGTGCGTGTGTGCGTGCGTGCGTGCATGCGTGCGTGCGTGTGCATGCGTGTGTGCACGTCTCACCATCTGCATGGCGGTGTCTATGAAGGACACGCCCATGTTCGAGGGTCCCAGGTCCACATTGTCGCCCGACCGGAACGTAACGCCATTCCCGGTGTCACCGGACTTCACTAGGCTGCTCAGGCTGTTCAGCACCAGGGAGGAGGAGGAGGAGGAGGAGGAGGAGGAGGAGGAGGAGGAGAGGAAGGAGGAGGAGAGGAAGAGCATTTCAACATGTCGGTGGTTGTCATTTGAGAGTAGATGATCGAGGCTGCAGGAAGTGATGTTGAGAGGCCCAGGAAGGGAACAGGAAGTGGTTTACCTTGGTAACTTGGGCATGGGGGGGATTAAGGAACCCGTCCGCTTGTAGTTGAGGAAGAGTCCAGCAGCCAGGCCCCCCATTACCACGATGATGATCACAGCGAGCAGCACAGCCACAGCTGGGAGGGAAGGGGCTCACTATTACAGGGCTATGAGGACTCGACATCACTCCCTTCTTTCTGTAGGAGGCGACTCTGGATCGCCCATTAACTTGCTGAAGAGTTAATCATCTTTCCGAAGCATCGAAAAATGTAATTATTAGCGCTTTAAAATGCGCTGAGTGGAGCGTGAGATGCATGCATGCACAAAACCCTGCTGAGGTCAGGAGTAGGAGAGGAGAGCTCAGGGGGGGGTCAGGAGAACAAGGTCAACTAGAAACACTGACAGGGCATTCGCACCTTGAACCAGAGGTCCAACAGGACAGCGTGCCTGTTGATTTATTACTACAGGATTGTATTATAGTAATACAGCATGGTTCTTGTGTCATCATTATACTGTGTATGTGAGTCCACTGTGAGTAGCAGTACCTGTTCCAGCCGGAGCAGCCCGAGACTTCCCCAGGTCACAGTAGCTGCCGGTGTAGCCTGGCAAACATCTACACCACAACATAGAAAGAGCATTTTGTTACTGCACGCGTGACCTCTGAAATGGCTCACCCGGTTCCCCGGCCACCTGCTGATCAAGCTCAACGCTGCACAGCCGTGCTCTTCTGACTGAGCTGTAGTAGACCCTTTGTCACAGAGGGGTCCTCGCGGGATAACAACAAGGCCGTGTTCCGATAACCATACTACCCGTACTCACTATACTTAGTTTGAGTACGTAGGGTGTTCCGATTACAATCGTGGCGAAAAGAAGTGTACTGAAAGGAAAACGGTTAGTACGCAAAGTGTGCAACGGTGTACACTTTCTGTACTCAACGGCAGCCATCTTAGCTATGTAGCGGAAGCCAGTGAAGCCTGCGCTCAGTTCAAAAATAGCCAGACGTCAGTGGGGCGTAATGGATTCACGTGTGTTTGGAGGGTGACGCGGCCACGCAGCTGATAGTTCTTTCCGGTAAGTGCACCATTTGGAACAACACTTAAATCTGAAAATCTACACACTTAGTGAGTGCGGCTAGTGTACTACGTTGTGTACTTATGGAAGTACTACATAAGTACTACTAAGTGTACTTATGGAAGTATGGATATCGGAACACAGCCCAAGTGTTACTCATTATACTAATTATGGATCGGCTGCTTTTTATCCTTTTATCCACCAGGGCATGGGCGGCAGACATCACACACCGTGTAATATCACATGTGCCCTGGTACACAAAGATGCAGCACCCAGGACTACTGTTATGAGCGACACCTCTGTTTTCCCTCCGACAAGGTTCTGCCAGAGCATTGCCAGAATGAACAAGACCCAAGAGCGTGGGTCAATGGTGGGGTCAGGGGTCAGGGGTCAGGGGTCAGGGGTCGGGGGGGGGGGGGCGTGGTCGTCCTGTAAAAGGTGAACTCACTTGCACTTGGGCAGCCCCGCCTCGTCAGAGTAGCACGTCCCGCCGTTCCGGCAGCGGCAGGCCGGGGGCATGGGCACCGGCGCCTGGAGGGCTGGGGGGGCGGAGCCACCACAACACACACACACACATACACACACACAATGACGCCCGACGCAGTCCATCACACCGTCACACAAACACACGTCATGCTTTCTCACGCCTTCACTTTATTGTTATTATTGAGGAATAAGTCACTTTTCTTTATTGCTGTGTCAAAGTATTGAAATCATCCCGTTTGCAGTATGCTGTAAACCGTGTCTTTGATGTTTTGTAAAATACGAATAAAAACATGTGATGGAGTTCACGGAGTTCAGAAGTGAATTTCGTGAGCCACTCAAGCGTACCTGCGTCACACTCTGTGGAGTCGAAGCCCGTCAGGGAGGAGCCCTGGGGACAGGTACAGGTGTACCCGCCCGGGCGCAGAAGACACAGGTGGCTGCACATGTCCCTGCAGGGGTTCAACACTGCGGGGAGAGGACAACACACAGTCAACACCTGAGAACCCTAACACAGAACCCTAACCCTAAACCTGACACCTAACCCTGACCCTAACTCTAACTCCTAACCCTAAACCTAACCCCTAATCCTGACCCTAACTCTAACTCCTAACCCTAATCTTAACCCCTAACCCTGACCCCTAACCCTAACCCTAACTCTACCTCCTAACCCTAATCTTAACGCCTAACCCTGACCCCTAACCCTAAACCTAACCCTAACTCTAACTTCTAACCCTGACCCCAACCTCAACCCCTAACCCTACCCCAGACCCCTTACCCTAAACCTAAGCCTAACCCCGACCCTAACCCTGACCCCTGACACATTCTAGTGAAGTTGTCCAACCAAAGACAATGAACAAATCCAAAACAAACAAAAAAATAAAATAAATGATTGAGAGGTCCTTTGAGACGCGGGCCGTGATGAAGGTCACCACCCATGTACGTCAGGCCTCACTCGCCCAACCGGGCTCACGTTCGGACCCGAGTCCGGCCCTCACCCGAGTGGTTGTGCCGGTGCTCCTGGTAGATGCGGACCTGGGTGAGCCAGGGGTTGATCGTCAGAACGCGGACTTTGTTCCCGTTGCCGAACTTCTCCATCTTCCACACCTCGCCGCGCTCCTTGGTGGTCCAGTAGACGTGCCCCTCGAACACGTCCACGCTGAAGGGGTTCCCCAGGTCTGCAGCCAGAGAGAGACGTGGACGCCCCGCCCGTTAGCGCTCCAATGCTAAGCTAAGCTGCTTAGCTTAGCATTATGCAACATTATGCTAAGCTAGCTAAAACTATCACTTTATTAATCCCCCTTAGGAGAAATTCACATTGACCAGCAGTACAAGGAGATAGAGGAGTGTGATAGAAGACCTGAGTATAGACAATAAACACTAAACAATGAATAACCTAAATTAAGATAAAATTACATGCGAGCTCTTAGAATCAG
This sequence comes from Urophycis tenuis, assembly GCA_036785325.1. Lineage (NCBI taxonomy): Eukaryota > Metazoa > Chordata > Actinopteri > Gadiformes > Phycidae > Urophycis > Urophycis tenuis. Next base: position 3,972,660 of record JAXIVH010000010.1, on the reverse strand, counting down.
GTCAGATGAAAAAATGAAAACCTATATACATACATAGTAGTCATCATTGAGATGAACAGTGCAATTGGTAACTAAGTC
>JAXIVH010000010.1:3955082-3962582 GCA_036785325.1 Urophycis tenuis | reverse complement strand
TGCATGCACGTGTGCGTGTGTGTATGTGTGTGCATGTGTGTGTGTGTGTGCGTGATCCTCACTGCACTCCTCCAGGGGCTCATCCGAGCCGTCTCCACAGTCGTCGTCGGCGTCACACTTCCAGGCCTGCGGGATGCAGCGGCCGCTGCGGCACCTGAACTGCCCGGGCCGGCAGGTCCTGCTGGAGCAGTGCGCCGCCGCCTCGTCAGAGCCGTCCCCGCAGTCGTCCTCGCCGTCGCACTGCCACGCCTCCGGGACGCAGCGCTTGTTAGCGCACTGCCAGTGGTGGCTCTCACACTGGTGGGTGGCTGTCAGGACACGGGGTCAAGGGTCAGGGTCAGGGTCAGGGTCAGGGGTGTTCATATAGCGCCAACTATAGGCTCATATACAGTATATAATACATATGTTCATATGTACTGTATATGTTCATATAGGTTCATATATATCGATATATACTGTATATTAATGTAGATGACATGTTAATATATATGTTCATATACTGTATTAAGTTAATAGAAAATATGTTGTGGAAGTCTGACTTCTCTATCCTTAATTGATTTTCCTTTAAAAGACTCTAAATAATTGCTTTGTGGTATCAGGTGATGCTACCAGGTGATGCTATCAGGTGATGCTACCAGGTGATGCTACCAGGTGATGTCACTACTCTCAGAGAGGCCGTGCCCCCGGATATCTTTCACTCTTCATCTGAGCCAATCAGAAGCGGCCGTTGCAGCAGCAGCAGCAGCTGACTTTGGTGCTGATGCTGCGCTCAGATTCAAACTAAACAGCACAAAGCCATCATCATCATCACAGAGCCCCGGCCTACCACACAGCACGGGGTCCTCGTCAGAGCCGTCATGGCAGTCCTGGTTGCCGTTGCACAGGTAGTGGGGGCTGGTGCAGTTCCCGTCGCTGCACTGGAACTGCCCCAGCCTGCAGTGGCGACTGGGGCAGGTGGAGGGCTCGTCTGAGCCGTCCCTGCAGTCCCTCTGGCCGTCACACTTCCACCAGGTAGGGATACACCTGAAGACACACAGCGAGGACACACTCAATCAGGTAGGACTACACCTGAGACACACAGCGAGGATACAGTGAACCAGGTAGGACTACACCTGAGACACACACGGTGAGATACACTCAACCAGGTAGCACTACACCTGAGACACACAGCGAGGACACAGTGAACCAGGTAGGACTACACCTGAGACAAACACAGTGAGACACACTCAACCAGGTAGGACTACACCTGAGACACACACAGTGAGACACACTCAACCAGGTAGGACTACACTTGAGACGCACACGATGAGACACACTTAACCAGGTAGGACTACACCTGAGACACACACAGTGAGATACACTCATAGAATGAGACTTGTGGGTTGATGATATAAACACGACATAATGAGGGTTGGTGGGTTGATGATATAAACACAATATAAAAACGACATAAAAATACATATATTTAAATAAAGTTTTCAGTGCAACACTTTAAAAGACTGCACACTAGGCAGCATCACAAACCCACCGCTCGTTGTCAGCACATCTGTACTGGGTGCTGGTGCACATGGGCAGACACCGGGCCACGCCCCCTATGTGGACGGCCAGGAAGTGGTCGGGGCACTCGCAGGCGTGGCTCTGTCCTCCGGTACGGATCAGACACAGGTGAGAGCAGCCGCCGTTGTTCACCGCGCACGGATTGGCCACTGTCAGGAGGAAGAGGCAAGGCAAGGGTCAACGACGCCTCGCGGGACAAGGCGGCCATTGTCCAGCAGGGACAGGGCACACAGTAAAAGAAGACAGAACGAGCAGGAAGCATGGGGATACGAGCAGCTGATAAGCATCTCGGAGAGCACCACTCCTGGTGTTAAACTGATAAGCGAAATCGCTTTTTTCCCCCCCTGAGTGTCTGTGAAGTTGGTAGCGGGTGGTATCTCTATCTTGGAGGCCAGGTGTACCGACATGAAGAAGAATAACAGCAAGCCGTTCTGCGTTTGGCTCGACAGGCTCCAGAACCAAATACGGAAAAACAAGTGGGCGGAGCCGGGCCGTACCAATGGGCTGCCGGTAGGGGTGGCACACGTGGATGTCGAAGGGCCGGTGGGTGGTGTTGACCAGCACCTGGCGGCCCGAGCCGTCGTACTTGTTGCCCTTCTCCACGGTGCGCGTGTTCCAGTCGGTCCAGTACACCGTCTCCTCGAACACCGTCAGGGCGAACGGGTGGGGCAGCGTTCCGTCGTAGACCGTGTGGCGGTGCTGACCCTGCAGGTCTGAGTACCTGGGGGGGGGTGGAGGTCAGACTTTAGTCCATTTGATTTGTACCTGATCACTGCTACAGTCTGGAGGCTTCGCCAGGCCACATGTTGTGATGGTGGTGAGCCATTCCCATCACACACATAACCACCACCACCTCCACCTAGGGTGACCAGATGTCCCAATTTGCGCGGGACTGTCCCGCATTTCAATGACTTTTAATGCGTCCCGCAAATTCACTCATGTGTCCCGCATTCTGATCGACGTGCACCGGTTTTTCAAACGTGCGTCTAAAATACGTTTTTTCAAACGCCTGTGTGAGGAGAGCGGAGCGCAGGCAGCAGGCTGTCACGGGGGCGGGTCGCGAGCTGTGAGTGTGGGGACTCTCCACACTCACAGCTCGCGAGCGACCCGCCCCCCCCCCCCCCGGTCGCGCCCAACCCGGGTGCGCTGTGAGTGACGTAGGACGTGTAACGTGTAGCGAGTGTTTACAGTGTTTACAGTGAAAAGAAGGTTGTGATGAAGTGATGATCTGTACTGAATACAGATAATTTAAAATGCAATTCTGTTGTTAAGTTTTTATTTGTAGATCTATTCCAGTTGTTATTGTAGTATGTGCTACTATTGAACAGATGGCAAGTGTGCCAAACGCATTTTTGGTGTCCACCGCTATGTCCCTCATTGTCCCACACAAGCATACCCCTTGTCCCACGTCAGGTAAGTTGGGATCTGGTCACCCTACCTCCACCACTTTCACCATCACCACCGCCTTCACCATCACCACCACCACCACCACCATCACCACCTCCACCATCTCCACCACCTCCACCACCACCTCTACCACCACTTCCGCCACCATCACCATCACCACCTCCTTCACCACCTCCTTCACCACCACCACCATCACCACCATCACCCCCACTACCACCATCACCTCCACCTCCACCTCCACCACCATCACCTCCTCTGTGATGGTGGTGATCCATTACCATCACACATGTAACCACCATCAACTTCTTCACCACCACCACCACCACCTCCACCATCACCCCCACCTCCACCACCACCTCCACGACCTCCACCACCACCTCCACCACCTCCACCACCTGCCGGCCGACGCGTCACGGTACCCACTCGATGTAGTTGAGGTGGGCGTCGGACCAGTACAGCATGTCGTTGGTGTAGTCGATGGTCAGGCCGTTGGGCCACTCGATCTTGGTGGTGATGACGGCGGCCTTGTCCTCGCCGTCCATCCCCACGCGGCCGATGAACGCCTTGTCCCCCCAGTCGGTCCAGAACACGTAGCTGACACACACACAGACACACACAAGCACACGCACACGCACACCGCACACACACACACACACACACACACACACACACACACACACACACATACACACACAACACACACACACACGCACACAACACACACACACACACACACACACACACACACACACACACACACACACACACACACACACACACACACACAACACACACACACACACACGCACACAACACACACACACACACACACACACACACACACACACACACACACACACACACACACCATGGGGACAATCAATGATCTTGTGTCTCAAGAGAAAAGTAAGAGAATTTCTCTCTCCTTGGGAGGAGACGGGAGAGGACATGTGGAGGTCAGATGAAGAGAAGAGAAGCAGGAGGAGATGTAGAGAGAAAAGAGGCAAATGTAAAATTTGTGTCGGGTAATGGAATCCAAGGACACAAGTCGCAAACACAACATTCACGCAAATTAACAAAGAAGCGATTTTTTTCAAAATGCGTGATTTTCGTTTTTTTGCTGAATCTTAGGTGAGTTAGTTAGTTGAGATCACAGAGAAGCCTCTCCATGTTTCAGATAACAGTACTGGTTATCAAAATGAGATGCAAATGACCACCATTGTGCTCCCCAGCCAGGAGAGAGAGGTGACAACTGCAAATCTTAAGGAGGCTTTTTCTCAGTTTTAGCTTTTGTGATGTGCCTACTTTCAAATGGCCACAACTTCTCCAAATATTATCAGATTTCCATGTGTTACACATCGTTGGAAAGCTTAGAAACTACACTTCCAGAATAAATAACTCAATGAATAACTCAAAATACCCCAGGGACGACTTGTGTCCCTAGTTTCCATGACCTGACACATTTTGCCCCCCCCCCCCCCCCCCCACCAGGGGGTCCGCCCGCTCACCCGTATTTGGGGTGCAGGGCGATGGCGCGGGGGTTCTCGAAGCAGTACGTGTTGTTGGCGTCCACGCAGTGCTCGGCCAGCCGCCGGGCGAAGCGGCCGTCCAGCTCCGACACCTGCAGGCAGTCCAGGAAGCTGTCCAGCCAGTAGAGCTTGCGGCCCACCCAGTCCACCGCCAGGCCCTCGCCGTGCGGCACGCCGGACGCCACCGTCTCCCGCCCGCCGCCGTCGTAGCCCATCCGCTCGATGACGCGCCGGCTCACGTCCACCCAGTACAGCCGGCGCTCCACGCGGTCGTAGTCCAGCGCCACCGCGCTGCTCAGGCCCTGCAGGATGAGCGAGTACACCTCGCCGTCCGTGGACAGGTTCCGCAGGTAGTAGCGGTTGCTGAAGATCAGGTGGGGCTCGGCGCCGCTGTTCTGCCGGCAGCTGCGGCCGTCGGGCTGCCGCAGGTACCCCGGGGCGCACTTGCACACGTAGCCCCCCATGGTGTTCTCGCAGCGCTGGCCGCACACGCTGGGGGTCTCGGCGCACTCGTCCACGTCGTCGCACGTCCGGCGGTCCGACATGAGGCGGTAGCCGGGGCGACAGGCGCACAGGAAGCTGGTGGGCGTGTCCGTGCAGTTGTGGTCGCAGCCGTGCACGCTGGGGTCGGTGCATTCGTTGATCCCTGTGGGGACAGAGTCAGGGTTAGGTTAGGGTTAGGGTTAGGTTAGGTGAGGGTGAGGCTGAGGGTTAGGGTGAGGATTAGGGTTAGGGTTAGGTTAGAGCTAAGTTAGGGTTAGGGCTAGGTTGGGTTAGGGTTAGGGTTAGAGTCGAAGGAATGGAGCAAAGGACCTTCAACTGCAGATGAAGCTATACAAGAACTTAGCATTAATATGAACTGAGTTTAAACAACCAGGAATATCCTGTTAAAAGAGAAGCACCATATGCTGAATATATCATGGAATTTAGAAACAAAATTCTTCCAAACTTTCTTCATTGGTATTATTAAGTCCCAATTTGCCAATTGGATAAAAATACAACACAATACATAAATATAAGTTTGAAGCTTAAAATACCCCAGAGAGCATCATTTATATAAATAAAAGCTAAAAGAACAGAGGCCTCCCTGCGTTTCCTCAAGACAACCTGTAGGGGGCGCATGGAGCTCACAGAGAGCCAGGCAGCATCAGGGAGGCTAGACAGAAACATAGCCCTGATAAAAACCCTCCTCTCCCAGGGATCCATCCCCACCACCACCTCCACCTCCACTACCACCACCATCACCTCACCACCACCATCACCTCCACGTCCACCTCCACCACTACCATCACCTCCACAACCACCACCACCATCACCTCCACTGCCACCACCACTACCATCACCTCCACCTCCACCTCCACCTCCACTACCACCACTACCATCACCTCCACCACCACCACCACCATCACCTCCACCTCCACCACTACCATCACCTCCACCACCACCTCCACCACCACCTCCACTACTACCACTACCATCACCTCCACCACCATCACCACAACCATCACAACCATCACCTCCAACGCCACCCCCCCCACATCAACACCCTCCCCCCCCCCCCTCCCAACATCCCCAGCCCCACCCCCAACTCACCGCATCCCTTCTCGTCGCTGTTGTCCGAGCAGTCATCGGCACGGTCGCACACCTTGCTCAGAGGCACGCAGTGTCCGTTCTCGCAGGCGAAGTGCCCCGGCGGGCAGGTGGGCGCCGGCGTGTGGCACAGGTGCTCCAGCTCGTCCGACTCGTCGCCGCAGTCGTTGTCGCCGTCGCACAGGAAGTCGCGGGCCACGCAGCGGCCAGTTCTGGCAGGTGAACTGGTGCTGCTGGCAGGGCTGGTAGGTGCAGCCCTGCTCATCGCTGCTGTCCCCGCAGTCGTTACGCCGGTCGCACCTGTGGTCAACGGGGGGAGGAGGGCGGGGGGAGGGGGGGGTCATCGTACCGAGAGAGAGGAGAGTGTCGGGGTTCTCACCCCCCTCCCCCGCCTCCCCCCGCCGCTGAGAAAGTCGGGGTTCTCTGACATCAACGATGCCTACTGCTGCCATGGAGACGGCAGCCGTTCTAACTCTGAAGTAAATGTGGTTTGAGTCTTTCGGTCAAAGTCAAGAGTCAAGGAAAGTCAAGGAATCTTTACGATTCCTAACCTAACCTTTCTGGGAATCTTTTTTAGGGAAATGTGTAGCATGACGTGATCGTTCTGTCAAATTAAATTCTCATGACGAGACGAGGGTCATCATCACAGTGTAAAACCCCACAGGGGAGAGAGTGCAGTTTGGGTCTAAAATGTCCATAAAACACAATAAAAAAATATACTGTGTATATATGGCGCAACGTCTACACTAGCAGTGTGACTGTTGTGACTCTTTTGAGTGTTGAGACACGCCTCTCAATCTGACTCAGATGACATCATTATACTATCATTATTCCACCTCCACCTCCTCCTCCATCTTACATTACATTACATATGATTCTATGATGACATGCCGGTGGGCTGCCTGGGCGGGGCGTCCCACCTGTAGGAGCTGCGGACGCAGAGCCCGTTGCCGCAGGTGAACTCCCCGTCTCCGCAGGGCCGCCGCGTGCAGTTCTGGTGCTCGTCCAGCGCGTCGGCGCAGTCGGCGTCCCCGTCGCACACCCAGTCCCGCGGGACGCAGGGCCGCTGGGGGGGCCGGCTGCCCACGCAGCTGAACTCCGTCTGGGTGCAGGTGCGGTTCGCTGGGCGGCGCCGGAGGGGGGGGGGGGGGGGGGGTGGGAGACGCAGAGAGAGAGAGACACGTGTGCGGGGGTGAGTCGGGCGCGGTGGGGGGTTCGCACACGTCGCTATCTGAGCGTGCATGTACGCACGCACGCACACACTCACACAGACACACAGACACACACACACACACACAGATGCGCGCTCCTGGGGTGTTGTATTGTAGGGGGGGGTCGGTGAGACAAGACTCTCCATCCCCCAGACTGTCTATCCCCGTCCCGGGAGCCAAGAAGCCAGGCGGGGGGGGGAGGCAGG
>JAXIVH010000010.1:3914554-3954882 GCA_036785325.1 Urophycis tenuis | reverse complement strand
AGTACAGAGACAGGTCATTAAGGAGCAGGTAGGGGTTAGACAGTCCAGAGACAGGTCATTAAGGAGCATGCAGGGGTTACACAGTACAGAGACTGGTCATTAAGGAGCAGGTAGGGGTTAGACAGTACAGAGACAGGTCATTAAGGAGCATGCAGGGGTTAGACAGTACAGAGACAGGTCATTAAGGAGCAGGTAGGGGTTAGACAGTACAGAGACAGGTCATTAAGGAGCATGCAGGGGTTAGACAGTATAGAGGCAGGTCATTATGGAGCACGTAGGGGTTAGAAAGTACAAAGGCAGGTCATTAAGGAGCAGGTAGGGGTTAGACAGTACAGAGACAGGTCATTAAAGGGAAGACTGCGGTTAGGGTTCATATTGGCTCAAGTATGCCCAAAGGAACCTAGTTCCTTCAGCCCTCTCTAACCCCTGCATGCTCCTTAATGGCCTGCATCTGTACTATCTAACCCCTATGTGCTCCTTAATGACCTGCCTCTGTACTGTCTAACCCCTACGAAAGGAACCTAGTTCCTTTCGGCTGGGAGTCCAACCTAGTGCCGAACCTATAGGCTGGGCACTACACTATCCTGCCTCCGTTGTACTCATCCATACTGCGGGGTGAGTCCTGCGGGGTTGAGTCCTGCGGGGTTGAGTCCTGGGGTACTCACTGTCTCGATGGTGCACCTTCAGCCCTCTGAGGCCTCGCACGTTGTCCCGGAGCACCACCTTGTTGGCGCCCGACGCCTTGTCCACGCGCTCGATGACCTCGAAGTCGCGGTCGGTGAAGTACAGGTAGTTCTGGTGGACGGCCACGCCCCACGGGTGAGACAAGCCCGTCACCATGGTGATGCGGTTGGTCCCGTCGGGGTCCCCGCGCTCGATCTGTCGGAGGGGACCAGAGACGGACATCACGAGGTTTGATGATACATTACTCAGTCAGGACAAGCATTAATCCATTATGATGAATAATTACAGTTTTCTAGAATTCTGAATCTGATTCTTTATTAGTCCTGAGGAGCGATAAAAGTCAAATATATTCAAATATAAAAATGTGAAATATAGAAATATATTTAGAAATTTGTAAACATTTTTGGATATATCTTTAGGCACTGCGTAAATAAAGACAATTGTAAAAAAAAAGATATATACATAAATATATATATACATGCATATCTAAACAAAAAAGTACATAGCATATGAAATATAACACAACATCATACACAAGGTATAAAACAAGACTATAATCTAAAGTGGCCCATAGGTCCAGCGGGCCGGTCCCCACCATGCCGGTGCCGGTGACGGCCCAGTACAGCTTGTTCTCCTGGAGGTCCAGCGCGAGGAACTCCACGTGGTCCAGGTTGTTGGTGAACAGAACCGCCGGGTTGGATCCGTCCATGTCGGCAGACGCCACCTTGCTGGGGATGCCGCTCTCCGTGCCCTGGTCGGTCCAGTACAGCTTCCTGAGCGGGCCCACACAGCACACCCACGGTTTGCATCCCAGAGGAGACACAGCGAGTCAGATCTGCACTCCGGTGAGCACTTTAACAGTGGTTAATTGTTTTATACTATCTTACTATTCACTCTCACAGCCTACTTCATCAGAAGGGGAACAGTGAATGCATGAACACATGTTATTAAGGAGCAGGTAGGGGTGAGGGCATATTGCTCGAGGAGGCCTACAGATAAGTTGGAGACATTGGGGATCGAACCCAGTAGTGGCGAGTCTCTGGTAGTGAGGAGTCTCTGGTAGTGAGTGGTCTCAGGTAGTGTGGACTCTCAGGTAGTGAGGACTCTCAGGTAGTGAGGAGTCTCAGGTAGTGAGTGGTCTCAGGTAGTGATGAGTCTCAGGGAGTGAGGGGTCTCAAGTAGAGAGGAGTCTCAGGTATTGAGGGGTCTCAGGGCGAGAGGAGTCTCAGGTAGTGTGGACTCTCTGGTAGTGAGGAGTCTCAGGTAGTGAGTGGTCTCAGGTAGTGAGGAGTCTCAGGGAGTGAGGAGTCTCTGGTAGTGAGGACTATCTGGTAGTAAGTGGTCTCAGGTTGTGTGGACTCTCAGGTATTGAGCAGTCTCAGGTCGAGAGGAGTCTCAGGTAGTGTGGACTCTCAGGTAGTGAGGAGTCTCAGGTAGTGAGTGGTCTCAGGTAGTGAGGAGTCTCAGGGAGTGAGGGGTCTCAAGTAGAGAGGAGTCTCAGATAGTGAGGAGTCTCAGGGAGAGTGGAAGTAGAGAGCCTCAGGTAGTGATGGGTCTCCAGTAGTGAGGAGTCTCAGGCAGAGATGACTCTCAGGTAGTGAGGGGTCTCAGGGAGAGTGGAGGTAGAGAGCCTCAGGTAGTGAGGAGTCTCGGGGAGAGAGGAGTCTCAGGCAGAGATGACTCTCAGGTAGTGAGGAGTCTCAGGGAGTGTAGACTCTCAGGTAGTTAGGAGTCTCAGGGAGTGAGGAGTCTCAGGTAGAGAGGAGTCTGATGCAGAGAGGAGTCTCAGGTAGTGAGGACTCTCAGGGAGTGAGGGGGTCTCAGGTAGTGAGGAGTCTCAGGTAGAGAGGAGTCTCAGGCAGAGCGGAGTCTCAGGTAGAGGGCTGGCTCCCCGGTGACGGGCCAGCTCTCGGGTTAATGGACCTTACCCACGCACTGGGTCCACCGCGATACCAACGGGCGTGCCAGCGCCGGTCGGGGAGCCGTTGTTTGTGATGAGGGTTTTCCGGTACTGGATATCCCCTCTCAGCTTCAGAACCTGCTCGAGCATGAAGAGAAAGGACAGAACCGGGAGGGAGGTGTACAGATACTGTCCTGTTAATGACAAAGCCCTGCTATTTCCAAAGTAAACACACACGATGCACCTGCTCAGTGTTTCATTATCATGTCATCAAAACATGAACTCCAAGCTAAATTAAATAAACATTTTTAATGTCACAGGTCAGATGAGAATAACATGCTGAAAACTATGTGAACCAGTCAACGAAACCAGAGTTTCGTTGGTCCTCATTTCTTGTTGGCCTTTTATTAGCCGACCACAGCATTTGTTTTGTTAACGGCAGCTTTAACCAAACCAGCACAGCGGGGGGGACCCTGACCTCGATGGCCTGGATGGATGGGTTGGTGTAGTAGAGGTTCTCAGAGATCCAGTCCAAGGCCAGACCCTCGGGGGATCCCAGGATGGCAGCCGGGGCAAACTCAGTCCTGTTGGTTCCATCGGACCTCACTCTGTGGATCTCACCCTGCAGACACAGTCAGAGCGGGCCGCTGAACGCACTCTTCCTCCTCAGAGTTTGGTCAGGATCTATCAACGCTTCACTGCTTTGTTACCATGCAAACTATTTAATGATACGTCGAGTCTTATGCACCAAAGAAATGTCAGAAAGTACAAGGACACTGGTGCTGACACTCCTTAGAGAACCTGGAAGCCAATGGACTACCATGCAGTGAGACAGCCATTTCATTTCCAGCTTCAGCCACTTCTAGCTCTTCGTGCCTCTATGAGCAGATGGGACTTACTGGGTGCTCCACCCAGTAGACAGTGTGGTCGTTGTGGTCAAAGTCCACGTCGTAGCCGTTGTGCAGGCCGGCCACCGGGACCATGGCGTCGTTGCTCTTGTCCTCTGGGTTCAGGGGGATGCCATAGATGATGCTGTCCCTCACAACCACCAGGAAGGGATCTTCCACTGCAAGCCAAACACACGGGTTACCTTCCTAGAGTCCCTGAGCACCACGGTTCTCAATTACAACAATCAAAGATGGCTACAGCATCTTCAAGCTTCAAGTGTGAAACAAGAACATTCCTCAAATGTGTCTCAGAGCCCCAGATGGCTCAGCCTTTGGATGACACATCCTGACACAGAAGTGACCCGGAGACGGGGACGGGTACGGGGACGATGAAGGTCCTAGAACAATGCTCCAGCAGCTGTCCTTCCAATGCTGCTGCTACGTTGCAATTTCCAAGCTTGGGATCAATAAAGTATTTCTATTTCTATTTCTATTTCTATTTCTTCAGACCTGGGTTCCGCATCAGAACCCTCTTTGCATGAGTTATCCGTCTCTGATAGGCTGGAGTTTGTCGAACCCAGGAAGACAGAACAGTCCATCTGAGACACAGGCTGACCTGGCTCAGTCTGTTTGTCAATGTGATTTGCTTTGTCACCAAAGGTTATAAATACATGGCGACTAGTGAGGCATTTTCATTCTCGGATAAAGAATGCCAATGAACAGAACGCGTTCTGCTTGGCCTGGAGGAGGGGAAACTGGAGAAAGGTTCAGTTGCTGGCCCAACAGAAACATTAGATTAAAGGTCCATTGTCTCCCAGGAACCTTGAAAGGTTTGTGTGGTTCTTTATACTTAACAGTGGGAACTAAAGCAGAATCAAAATGGTCAACAGGTACTGAGTCCTCTATATCACTACCAAAACACTGTGTCTTAAGAAATAAACTCCTTCCCTCAGTTAAAACCAGTTCAAAAACAAAACAGTGGCATTCCTTTGAGTGCAGCGGTATGTCCACTTAACAAAGCTATGCAGGGAGGGAGGTCGTGTTGCTTCCCAGATCTAATATATCAGTCAATCTTCCTCATCTGACCCCCGCCCCCCGCTTCCTCTCTCATCGGCCCGGCGATGAGCGTCTCCTCCGGGGCGCGGCCGGGGGGGGGGGGGGGGGGGGGGGCTACCTCTGGTACAGGTGACCCGGTTGGCTGCCAGCGTCCAGCCTGAGGGGCAGGCACACGAGAACCACGCCGGCCCCACCGCCGAGAGCAGGCAGATGTGAGTACAGGGGCTTCCAGCGCAGTGGTTTACACCTGCACACCACGTATACACACACACACACAGACACACACACACAAAGACACAGAAGGAATTCCCCAGTTACTTGCGGTCCGTTGCTGTGATTGGAAATGCTTGTGTTCACAGTGCCTAGTCCCTCTTCTTAACACGACGAATGCCGTTCCACAGTACGAGTGGACCTCGCTGTGCTTTAGCTAGCCAGCTGTGAATGCGCGACCCGTTCCCCCTGGGCCTACCTGCGGGTTGCCGGGCTGGGTGTACTGCCACCAGGCCCATGGGCTGAGGCAGGTTGTACAGCATCACTGTCTGGTTCTCCCCATGCCACTTGTGGGCTCGGATCACTCGGTTGACGTATCTGTCGGTCCAATACACAAAATCCTCAAAAATGGTAATTGCGTGGGGATGTTGCAGTACCTTTTCATAGAGAGCAGCAGAAGAAAAGAAGCATATTTCACTCAATACAGTCCACACCAAACATGGTAACATACTGTGCATGTGCCAAGTCTTCATGATATACTAAAAGCATCGTTGCGTGACAACTTTGCTCAATATTGTCCAAGACATTCGCACTCACCAGATCACTGGCCAGGACTTGCTTTCTGTTGTTCCCGTCGTAGTCGCAGTAGTCAATGAAGTCCAGGTAGGCGTCGGCAAAGTAGAGCAGACTATTGGGGTAGTCAATGGTGAGGCCGTTGGGCCAATACAGCTTGCTGCTCACAATGCTGCGCCGCAAGCTCCCGTCCATGCTGGCCCTCTCGATGCGCGGGTTCCTGCCCCAGTCCGTCCAGAACATGAAGTGTGCGCTGCAACCAACAAAGTCCAGTCAGCACAATTTAAAAAGAACCAGGGTTGACAAATGTGCTGTACGGCTTAGATCGATGAAAACAGGTGTTACAACAGCACTGTACAGCATAAAATCAATCGACAGACCCCAGATCCCTTTTTCAAATGCCAACAAAGCTAGAAAAAAAGCAGGGAACAGCCAGAGCCAGACTGTACCACGTCGCTCCACAAATCCCTGACCTTTCTCTGGGGTCCAGAACCAAGCCTCGGGGGTTGGTGACGTTCTGGCTGACCAGCACGGTGCGATGGGTGCCGTCCAGCTTGGACACCTCGATGGTCTCCAGAACGTAGTCGGTCCAGTACAGGTTCCGACCCACCCAGTCCACCGCCAGGCTCTCTGTCACCGTCACCCCGCTGTCAAACACCTGTCGGCGGGAGACTTCATCTCAGTGACCCTCAGAGGGATGTAGGGTTGTGTTCACACAATCACATCGTAATCACATCGCAATCACAATGTAATCGCAGCAAAATCACAACGTAATCACATCATGATCACAATGTAATCACATCATGATCACAATGTAATCACATCAAAATCACACTGTAATCACAGCATAATCACAATGTAATCACATCATGATCACATTGTAATCACATCACAATCACACTGTAATCACAGCATAATCACAATGTAATCACATCATAATCACATCGTAATCACATCGCTTCCTACGTTAGACGCTACCCACCACAGTTCTGTCGCTGCCGTTCCGGTTGGCACTCCAGATCCGGTCCTGGCTGGTGTCGGACCAGAACACGCGGTCGCTGACGGAGTCAAAGTCCAGCGCCACGATGTTGCGTCCGTCGCGGAGCAGCGAGGTGACCACGTTGGGCTGGCTGCTGACGTCATCCAGGATGATCTGGTTGCGGCTGGCCACCAACAGGAACGCCTGCCGGGAATCTGCGGGAAAGCCACGTCCACCTTCAAATTAAAAGCGCTCATCGGGTGTATCCCTTGCCCGGCGATATGACAACAAGACAAGAGATAAATCAGAGGGCTACTCAAGTAGCCGGGGTGGCGGTCGCGGAATGCGCTGCGTGTTTACTCTGCACAAATGGGGCTATTGTGTTACGAAGGCTGCCAGCGAGGTTATCTGCAGGGTAGAGGGGCTCATGTCGGGCCACGCTCCCCACAAAACAGACCCTTTGTGGCTGATTATGTCCTAATTACGCCAGCGGCGGCCAGTGAGTGACATATATGTTATTTGTCTTATCTCAGGGAAATCAGAGCAGCGTGGAGAGAGAGAACAGGGGGGCGGGGGGGGGGGAGAAGAAAGGAATGTGTCAGGGGAGAATTCTCGGGGGGCCCTCTGCAGTCATTCAAGCAGAGAGCTTACACCCCGCGTGGCCCTGGAGATGGCTGGGACCGGCGCGCACGGGTCGACCACACTCGCGTCCACGTCTTTCGTTGCCCCGCGGCGGTTATGGACATGCACATGTCAGCACGCCATCATTACCCCCACTGGCTTCATTATCTGTCCTATCCTGTTCGGTGATGCGTTGCCGTGATTCCCCAAAAGTCGAGCGCGGCACACGGTAACACAACGCATCAGCGGGGAGATGACCGCTCAAGCGCTTTGACAACGGAACGCCTCACATTCATTCACTGACAACCACGCCAGGGATGAAACACGACATGAGGCCTTTCAGGGGAAGGAGCGGGATGTCCTTCTCAGGGGCAACTCAAGACTCGAACTGCCAGCCACTTGGCTCCAGCCTCGGACACTCGGCTCCAGCCTGCCTCCTACCTGTCGAGGGACTGCCAGAACCCCCCCCGCCCCACGCCTCAGCCTCACACGTGTCCGCCGCCCCCCCCCCCCCCCCCCTTCCTCACCTGAGGCCTTGCAGGTGCGCAGGTCTGACTCCAGAGAGTAGCCGTCCAGGCAGCTGCAGCGGAACGAGCCCCTCTCGTTGAAGCAGCGCTGGCTGCAGAGTCCGGGCGGGTCGCACTCGTCCAGGTCCTCGCAGGTCTTGGAGTCGTTGCTCAGCTGGTAGCCCGCCGGGCAGGTGCACTGGGCCCCGAACGGCCCCTGGATGCACCCGTGGGTGCAGCCGGCGTTGTTGTCCGAGCAGCTCTCCTGGTCTGGCGGTCGGAGCGGGGTGGGGGGGGGGGGCGGGTAGAGGAGAGGGTGAATCACAGGTGTGTGTGTCAGGTGCACAGGTGTCGAATCACCTGGTTAGCATTGTTTAACTTTGTTACATAGTCAGTAGACATGATTTCAGCTGCCATGGACATCAAATTCTAAACAATTACTGTAAGTACATGATGAGGTACAGAGTTATTCATTGGTTGTTAAAATATCAAATTCCAAGGCATTATTTCTACTGCATGTTCAAAAGTTGAATGTGTTATCTCGGCCTTAACCATCCTACACAGAGCGCTATGTGATCCAGTTATCTGCAGATCAGGTGAGAACAACAGTGCGTCTATCAGGAGTAAATACATGTGAATTATGACATTACCTGGTAGGGGCTCGTCTGCGAGCAGAAAGGAGGGGGCAGCAGAAGGAGAATCACAGATCATTGTCAGGTTATTACAGGGCAAATCACACACACACACACACACACACACACACACACACACACACACACACACACCTGATTTTAAACAAACACACACAAACAAGTTTAACACACATTTAAGACAAGACAAAACAGTACACGTTTCCGGGTGCAAAGTGCAATACATCAAAACTCATCTGGGCACAATTAGAGGGAAATCATCGAATCAACGAAAGTCAAATCATTCCGTTAAAATCTCACGTGAGGTGACACATTTTCACTGAGCTCCGTGAGACGATGGGACACCCAGGCGAGGGGGGACGGGGGACGCGCCCCGCTGGGACACTTACTGCAGAGCGGGGACTCGTCGGCGCCGTTGGGGCAGTCGGGCGTGTTGTCGCACACGCGCGTCAGGTTGACGCACACGGCGTGGCCCGGGCACTGCCACTGCCAGCCGGGGCAGCGGAAGGGCGGCGTGGGGCAGTCCCGCTCGTCGCTCATGTCCCGGCAGTCGTTGTCCCCGTCGCACACCCAGCCGCGGAACAGGCAGTTGCCGTTGTCGCAGCGGAACAGGGTGGCGGGGCAGGTGCGCGGCGGGCAGGCGTGGTGCTCGTCCGAGCCGTCCTCGCAGTCGGGGTGGCCGTCGCACTCCCAGGGCGCCGGAACGCAGCTGCCGTCCGCCTGGCACTGGAACTCCGTCTCCTGGTGGCACATGCCCGGGGGCCGCGTGGCTGGGGGGGGGGGAGGGAGGGCGGAGGGAGAGGAGGTCGGGGGTCATCAATGAGGACGGAACGGAGAACACTCATGATATTAGGCATGATATTTTGACTCCAGGCCGAAAGGTTCCAGGTTCGAGCCCAGATGTCTGTACGCAAGCGAGGGCAGGATGACCACAGTATAGATAGTATAAACAGTATAAAGGGGGCATTTTAGCAGACGCTTTCGTCCAAAACGACTTACAATCAGTACATTTGTGGGGGTTCAACATGTGGACAGTTGGAGGAGGAGGGGGCTCAAGGGGATCGAACCGCCGACCCTGCGGTTAGTGGACGACCCGCTCTGTCCACCCGCTCTACACACTGAGCTACTGCGGAGTATCTCCTGAGTCCCTAAATAGTCGCGGCGTCACAGCGGATAATAAGGATCACTTACGACAGCCGGACTCGTCCGAGCGGTCGCTGCAGTCCGAGACGCCGTCGCAGCGGTAGAAGGCGCTGACGCACTGGCGCCCGTTGGCGCACCGGAACTCGCCGGCGGTGCAGTTGTAGACTGACAGGGGAGACAGGTGTGAGCGTGTAAAGGTCACGTTACCTTTATGACATCACCAGTCATACAACTTGGAAGGAAGAACAAACAAAGAGCGCGATAGCGAGCGAAAAAGGACAGCGGGTGAGAGGTGAAAAGGCTCCGGCCCTTACGGCAGTTCTGCTCGTCGGCGCCGTCCACGCAGTCCCGGTCTCCGTCACAGACGTAGACCGGGTCGATGCAGCGGTGGTCCGGACACTGGAACTGGTCGGGGTGACACGTGCTCGACAGGGCTGTCAACACAAACAGCGGTGGTGCTAACAAGGTGCTCATAAGGTGCTAACCTGCCATCGAAATAAATAACACTAAACAAGGGATGAGATGAATAAACTATAAGACAAGAGCTAGCTTACTGCTAGGCTAACGGCAGTAAGCTAGCTCTTACTTACCACTAGGCTAACGCTAAGGTAGCTCTTATTTAATCATTAGTGTATTTAATATTCATAGCCTACATGGCACAGCTTTGTCCAGTACTAAACACGTACTGCAGTGATTACAAAACAGGACCAGCAGGCCACTCATCAGTTACAGTTGAACTGCTAACGCCAGCCTAAACACCATGCTAACGCTAAGCCCAACGCGGCGCGCAGCTCACCACAGTCGGCCTCGTCCGAGCCGTCGCCGCAGTCGTTGTCCGTGTCGCAGCGCCAGGTGAGGGGGACACAGCGGTGGTTCCCGCAGGTGAAGTGGCCCGCGGGGCAGGTGCCGGGCACCCGGGTGGGGCAGTTCTGCTCGTCGCTGGCGTCCAAGCAGTCGTTGTGCCCGTCACAGTGCCAGTGGGCCGGCACGCACTGCCGGCTGGTGCAGGTGAACGCAGACGGAGAACAGGTGGTGTCTGGAACGAGGGAAAACGTGGTTAGTTTGATCATAGTGTATGGTGGTGTGTCACTGTGTTCACTGTACTCACTGTATTCACTGTATTTATTGTGTTCACTGTATTCACTGTATTCATTGTAGTCACTGTATTCACTGTATTCAAAGTGTTCTCTGTGTTCACTGTATTCACTATATTCACAGTGTTCTGTGTTCACTGTATTCATTGTGTTCTCTGTGTTCACTGTATTTAAAGTGTCCACTGTGTTAACTATATTCACTGTATTCACAGTGTTCACTGTATTCATTGTATCTACTGTATTCAATGTATTCACTGTATTCACAGTGTCCACTGTGTTCACTATATTCACTATATTAACAGTGTTCATTGTGTTCACTGTATTCACTGTGTTCACTGTATTCATTGTATTCACTGTATTCATTGTATTTACTGTATTCAATTTATTCACTGTATTCACAGTGTTCACTGTATTCACTATATTCACAGTGTTCACTGTATTCATTGTATTCACTGTGTTCACTGGACAGCTTGCAACAACAACCAAACAAAGGCTGTTTACTGTGAACGCCGCAGCTGGCCTCATCGGTGCCGTCGTGGCAGTCATCCACCCCGTCACACCGGTAGCTGCCCGGCACGCATTTGCCGTTGCGGCAGGAGAAGGAGTTGGCGCCGCACTGCACCGTGGGGGGCTCGTTGGAGGGGTCGTCCACACACGACCGCTGGTCCGGCGCCAGCTTCATGCCGTAGGGACAGCCGCACACGCGGCCCGAGTCGGGGACCGGGAAGCAGAAGTGGCTGCAGTCTCCGTTTGGGTTGGTGGCTCGGATGCAGAGGTTGGAACCTGAGAAGAGGCAGGATAATTAGAGAGGGGGGGGGGGGGGGGGGCGGGGGGGCTGATGGACGAGCGAGGGGGCTGCCGTGGCTACGGTTGAGTGAGCGCGTGAAAGAGCAGAGGGAGAGAGAGAGAGAGAGCAGGAGAAGATAGATAGATAGAGAGAGAGACAGAGACAGAGACAGAGAGAGAGAGAGAGAGAGAGAGAGAGAGAGAGAGAGAGAGAGAGAGAGAGAGAGAGAGAGAGAGAAAGAGATAGAGAGAGAGAGACTTACAGAGAGAGAGAGAGAACAGGAGAAAGATTGAGAGAGAGAGAGAGAGAGAAAGAGAGAGAGAGAGAGAGAGAGAGAGAGAGAGAGAGAGACAGACAGATTAAGGCAGGAGGAGACAGACGGGGGAGGAGGTGAGAGAGGCCACTGACCCGTCTGCGTGTGGGAGTTGAAGGACTTGACGTGCATGATGTGGCTGATCCCTCTCCTGATCACCACCAGCTCCCCGCCGTCCGTCTTCCTCACGCGCACAATGCCGCCCAGGCGCCAGTCGGTGAAGTAGGCGTAGTCTGGAGGGGAACACCGTGGGGGGGGGGGGGGGGGGGGTGACACCTTAACCTGCTGATCACGAGGCGTGGCAGCAAGGCCAGAGACGCCGGCGCCCAATGACGCCACCGTGGCGCCCGTCGACGTTAAGTACCTTCGAAGATGGTGAGTCCGAAGGGGTGAGAGATCTGCGTGATGCGGCTCAGAGACTGCCTGGTCTGCCCGTCAAACCCACTGTGTTCGATCTTGTCGAAGAAGGCATCGACCCAATAGAGACGCATAGCACTGGTGGTAGGCAGGGAGGGAGGGTGGGAGGGAGGGAGGGAGGGAGGGTTAGGGGGAGACCAGACCGGGAGTCCGAATGAATGAAAGACACTCACACCATTACTGTCATGCTGAGGAGTAGAACACATCCCCTCCCTTAATAGGCTTAAGGCCCCTTAAGAATGACTAACAGTGATGTCATCCTGTATCATCCTGATCCCCGGCACCCTACCTCCCACAAGCAGTTTACTGCGGCAATAACTTAATGAAAAGCTTGGGTTGTAACATTTATACTATAAATATAGTTACTCTCGAAGTTAGACCCATGCCCCATAATCCTATGCTCACGAACATATTGGCCCAATGATGTGTGAAACGTTTACACCATTCTTTTAAATAGTGTAAATTATTTTATATTTATTCTGTTCATTTGCACTACAGTTACAGTATTTATTATTGCACTCCTTTTAATCCTTGTTTGTGTTTTTGTTTTTGTTTTTTTTGTTGTTTGTTGTGCACGGTAGCTCTGTGGGAGCGCTCCCCCTTAATTTCGTTGTACACAGTACAATGACAAATAAAAGTCTATTCTATTCTATTCTAAATAGTCTAAACTGTTTTAGACGTGCAACAATGAATAACAGTGATGCCTCATGGATGAGGTTCCTCGGGAGTACAGAACAGGGGTCTTACCTCCAGTCAATGGCCAGGCCGTTGGGCCAGCCCAGGGTGGTGTTTACAATGGAAAGAGCATGTGATCCATCACACCAGGCCCTCATAACCTTGGCTGGACGATACCAGTCCGTCCAGAAAATATACCTGTGGGGAAAAACACATACGATGAGACCATTTTGCCAAGCAATGCAGTTTTTCTTGAAGCCTTCTTGTTCCAAGTCCACTGCTTAGTGTTCACTACAATACCAGCCTTCACACTCAACTAATCTTGGCTATTGGAACTAGAATTCCTATGACTTTGAAGCCATTGGAAATAACGTGGTCTAAATACGGCTGGGGGGGGGGGGTTGGTGTGAGAACACTTTATGAATGGTGGGGTATTAACAGAATACGGTCAGCCAGGTTTACCTTGTGGTCCTAAAAACGTGACGAGATCAAAATGTTCATTCTTGATGGATACAAATACTTTGAACCGGACACTACTCGTGAATCAATCGATTCTGCACCAGACCAAACACAAATTTGCTGCTTCAGACATGGAAGAATGATCGCTGGGCTGGAAACACCCAAAGTATGTTTGGTCCGTAAGAGGGCGGCGTAGTTCCTCAGGGGGGGCATCGGGGTACTTACCCCAGGACGGGGGTACTTACCCCAAGTCGGGGTGGACCACGATGGACCGGGGGTTGTTCAGGTTCCGTACGATGGCCCTCCTGGACTTGTCGGCCAGCCTCATGACCGATATGCTCCGGTAGCGCGGGTCGGTCCAGTACAGGTTCTTAGAGATCCAGTCGTAGGCCAGGTCCTCCACTCCGTCCACGCGGTTGGCGGCCAGCACCTCGCGGCCTGCGGGATCAAAGCCCCGACCCGGCCCGCGGTGCAACGTTTGAGATGAAAGAGGAACACATTTGAATAAATAGAATGTCAGCCTGCATTTTCCCCCCGCGTAGACAACGACAACCGAGGCTAGCCCTAAAACAACTCGACCAATCACAGCCAGTGATCTTCCCTTGTTTTGGGAGGGGGGCAGGACTGTGCGTGTTTTTCCTCGGTTCCTTGTTCCGGGAGAAGTTGCATGTCACAAGTTGCGGGAGATTAAAAAAAAAAAAAAGTGTGTTTGTGAATCGTGAGCGTTGAGCCGCGTGACCTGTCGATGAAGTGATCTCCTCTCTGCTGACTGTGCTCTTTCCCCTCCCCCCCCCGCCCCCCCCCACTCTCCCCCCCCAACCACCCCCCCCAATGGTATCAGTAAGCCTTATCAACCACCCCCCCCCCCCAGCCCCCTGACTCCCACAATAAGCTGTGTTGGATCACATGGAAGAGCTCTCTCCTGGGAAGAAAGTTTACACTGAACGACGTAAACACATAAAATTAAAAAAAAGATGTTGGGTCATGATAGTCCGTGGTACGAGATTAGAAGTGGGATTTTGATACTGTGGTTTTGTAAGTATGTAGGGTCACGGTGTGCAAAACACCGCCCTATCAGAGACAGCTCAGGCATCACTATGATGCCTGTGATGCCTCACCGATGATGTGAGAGGGTAAAAACGATATCCTCAAACTGCTAATAAACGTCAATGTGTATTCAGCGTATTTTGTCTAAGGCCCCAACCACACAGAGCGCGTTTTAACAACTGGGATCGGCCATTTTGTATTTGTTATCAACATCGGGGAACCAATTGCAACGCTCGCTGCTTTTGTGTTGCTAAGCAGCTCCCTTTCCGTTGCCTGGCGCGGTTCACGTTTTGGTAGAAAATAATTCTCAACCAGACAGACAGACAAGACAGAAACCCCCAATGTCATTGTAGGTCTAGTTGTAGATATTTTATGATTGCTTTGCAACAGCAAAAAAGGCACAGCACTATAGGCCCTGAAAGGTGCACCTGATGCCATGCAGTAGAGGTCACCTAATCACACTTTTCCTGGGTTCTCCGGAAAGGTTCTCACCAGTGCCGTCGACATTCTGCTTGTAGATAATGTCCTTGGCCGTATCAGAGAAGAAGATAGCGTCCTCCGCGGCGCTGTAGTCCACCCCCACGAAGTAGGAGGGGGAGCCGGTGATGGGGAGCATAATGTCCTCTTGGGAGGACAGGTTGAAGGGGATACCCCGGACAGCCAGCTGGCTGGAGAACAGCAGGAACTGACGCACACCTGGAGAGAGCATCCAGAAGATCAAGATCATCCGGATCCTCCATAAAATCCATGACATTCAGATCATCAATAACACCCATAACATCAAGAACATCCAGATCATCCAGGACATCCAGAACATTCAGATCCTCCTGAACATCCATGACATTCAGATCATCAATAACATCCATAACATCCAGATCACCCAGAACATCCAGAGCCTCCATAACATCCATGACATTCAGAACATCCAGATCATCCATAACATCCTTGACATTCAGATCATCCCGAACATCCATAACAACCAGATCATCCAGATCATCCATAACATCCATGACATTCAGATCCTCCATAACATCCAGATCAACCAGAACATCCAGATCATCCAGAACATCCATGACATTCAGATCATCAATAACATCCATGACATTCAGGTCCTCCAGAACATCCAGATCCACCAGAACATCCAGATTGTACAGTTCTAGAACCACAAAGTCCGACAAACTTTCTCCTACCAACACATCTCTTCCCGTCAGCATGCAGGTCGAAGCCCATGCGACATTTGCAGCGGTATCCCAGCCCTCCGTTGTCACTCCGGTGGCTCAGCACACAGATCTGCTCACACATTCCTCCATTCAAACCGCAGGGATTCGGCACTGGGGAGGCAAAACATAACACAACCTTTGACCCCAAACAGAACAACACCTGGCTCCGTCGTAACATACCTGCCTCAGGTAAGCTGGAAGCAGATATGCTTCTGTGTTGCTGCCTACCTGGTGGCCTTGGCATTCACACTGCCGAGGTTAGGGGTTCAATTCCTGCTGAATACACCTATGCTGAGAATGTATGCACTCATGTAAATGTAGGATGCTTTGGAGAAAAGTGTCAAGTACCAAATGGCATAAATTTATGTCTAGAATCTAGATGTGGTCTTGCTAAATGTTGGTCAATCTTGAACTCTATTTTATGAAGGTTCCGTCAATGTCTAGCCACCTAGGAAGATGAAGAATCCATGAAGCCAATGGAAACTGGTAATTGGTTAAGCAACTGAGCAGCCAAGCTTACCATAGGGCTGACTCAGACTGTGGACGACTGCTACACCGTGAGGGGTATGAGATGTGGCGTAGACCACCGTAGGCTCATTGTCACTGAATTTGTTCGCTTTCATCAGGGCCATCTTGGTCCAGTCGGTGTAGTAAATGTTGTGCTCAAACAGACTCAGGCCGAACGGGTGCGGGATGATAGAACCTCCGTGGACCACGGTTTTTCTATGAGCAGGAAAAGGAACAGAGGAGGAGGCAACGCTTAGAGAACAGAGAGCTTGACGGACGGGCGACCTAATCGCCAATGGCGGTCGCCCGTTTCCGTCGTTCTCGCAGGCATGCCTTGCATTCAAGGGTCAGCGCAATCTTCCAAAGACTGCAACAAGTGTTTGTCTGTTGTCAGTACCGGTGCAGGCCGTCGTAGGTGGCCGTCTCCACGTAGTCGTAGCGGCTGTCGGCCCAGTAGACCCGCTGCGCTGGGATGTCCAGCGCGATGCCGGCTGGCCAGCCCAGCTTGCTGCGGACGATCCCGTAGCGGTTGCTGCCGTCCATGTAGGCGCGCTCCAGCCCCGGCTCGCCGTTCACCGCCTCCCAGTCCGAGAAGAACATGAAGCTGGGAGAGAAATGCCAAAAATGCAAGGGGGGGGGGGGGGGGGGGGGGAGAAAAAAAAATGTAATCTCTAGCGAATTTCCTCTTTCAAAAGTGCTGGGCACAGACCTGTGGCCCTGTGAAAGATTACGCTTTGATACCCAAAACCACAGATTCTTTTTTAGGGTTGGGGTGGGGGGGGGAGGCAGTGAATGCCACCCCCATCATGGAACACTCAGTTTATGCTGAGCAATTTGCCTGCAGCCATCTGGCGCTGCATCGCCCCCCCCCCCCGCGCCTGACCGATCTACCGATACTATACTATTGGATTACAATGAGGGTCATCACTTAGGCCCGCGCTAATCCAGCCTGGACAATCCTCATCTCACACACACGTAGCCTTTATCCGGCGCCGGCAGAGCGTGGAGCAGATACTGTATGTCGGAGTCCGTAAGGCGGGTGCTCGCACAAGGGGCGCTCTTACCCTACGACGGGGTCCAGGGCGAGCCCTCTGGGGTTCCCCAGGTTCTCGGTGATCAGTGTGACCCGGTTCCGTCCGTCAAAGTCCACCATGTCGATGCGGTTGACGCTGGACTCCACCACGTACAGCTTGTTGTTCACCCAGTCCACCGCCAGGTTCTCTGGGTTGTCGACCGACATGTTAAGCACCACCTGCACATTGGAGCCGTCCAGGTCCACCGAGAACACCTGCCCAAACACGGCATCGTTTTGGTCCAAGGATACCGGCACGCATGTCATGGCCGACGGGGGGTGAAGGGTTAAATGTGTTGTTGACCACGTCCATTGTGTGGGTATGAAGTTAACTCCTTCAGGGTCTTCTGAAGGCCCTTCTCAGGCGCCACTGATACCTCGGACTCGAAGCCTTGGCAGGACCCAGTCGGTGCTCTTTACGGCTCAGCATATTTTGAAACTCGACTCGCGCGTCTAAAAAGCAGGATTTTCAACTGACCTGTTAAGAGAGAAATTGTATCCGGGGAAAATAGTCTGCCAGTCTACCCTCCCTGGCTACATTCTCATGCCGCTGGCCTACTTTTGATCCGATGTCAGGCCGCCATTAGGGCGGCTGATGTTTAGATACCGGGGGCTTTGGCTCCTCGGGCCGGCGGCCGCAGCCCGGACCGCCAAGAGGCCGAGGTGAAGACTGAGGAGCGCGGTAGAACGGTCAAAGAATGCATATGAACCAGATCAGCCGTCTGGAATCAAACACTGCCCATTACCTGGGACAAGCTTAGGTTACAAAAATTGGCCCCTGGTATGTGAGCATCGTAGCAGCATATCAGGAGGGTTTCAAGATTAGGCAATTTGGATTCCAGGAGCCTTTCCCCCCTTCCTTCATTATGTCCCAATCTCTGGGGAGCCGGCATCGCTGTGTCTCTCAGTCTCTCTCTCTCTCTCTCTGTCTCTTCATTAAAGTATCAACAGTGTTGATGATTTCAATTGATAACGAAGGGAATGTTCTGCCCTCCTCCCGACTATAACTCAGCCAGTTCTGAGCTCCATTCATTACTCCTCAGATGGAAAGGAAGTAAGGCAGTGTAGTATGCAGTAGTTGGAAGTTACTGGGTTGAAACCCCAATGTCTGCAGCCTACCTGCAAAAACCCTTGAGCATCCATGACCCCTACCTGCCACTTAATGACCTGCATCGGAAATCACTGTAAGTCGCACGCCTCGTGTAAGATTAGGCCTCTCCTGATCTAGTAGGCTGGAGGCTTGAAGCATTAAAAAACCCAATAACAGAGTTCTGTCTGTTCTCACTGGCTTTGCTACCGTGTGATCGGCCGCTTGGTGGCGATTGAGACGGAAGTGTGTCGACGGGGGGGGTCGGTTCTTCAAGATTCTTGTAAACAAAGAGGGAAGCATGATCAGCATTGATACGGTCGGCATGGCCAGGTTTTCTTATACTACTAGCAAGTTGAACTCGTGACTTTCAACAGTAAATAGCAACATGGCGATGAGCTGTGATGGGCACCATTGCCTCTGCGGGTGCGTTGAGCCGACCGACTGGGATGTGAGTGTACCTTGTTCTGAATGGTGTCGGTCCAGAAGACCCGGCGCAGGAGGTAGTGGTAGTCCACCCCGACGGCCACCCCTCGGTTCTGGGACTGGACGAGCGTCCGCAGGTTGTTTCCATGGATGTCTCCTATGAGCAGGTCTCGGCCGTCAGAGAAGACCAGCGATGGCACACCGGCTGTAGGGGGACAATGTACCACAGGTGTTACCAGTGGGTCAAGCAGCTTAGAGCTTCACATTCCCTGCATCTTCAGGGACTTGAAGTGATCTTCAATCATTTCATACCCAGAATTATTTCTGTATTCAGTGTATGTTTAACTAATCAGTTCTTTAAGATGCTTTCATCCACAGTGAATTCAGACACAGGTCATTAGGGAGGAGGTCGGGGGTCAGGCATCTTACAGAACTGCAAGAAGCCGAGCACAACACAGAAGGAACCTCCAGGCCTGATTGCGGCCTCTGATTTCTGACTCTGATTTCAGACTCTCTCCCGGGCACCGGGCTAATTCTGGAAGGCAGAGCGGTCCGCCTCTCGGCCAACACTCACTCTCTGCTCCACAAAAGGCGAGGGACGGACTAAAACAACACTCGGTGTGCAACGATGGCTCGGAAAGCTGGGCAGACGTTGAGGGGTCAGCCAGGGGGGCTGACGAGCAGTCACACACACACACACACACACACACACACACACACACACCCGCACGCAGACACACGCATGCGCACGCACGCACACCCACCCTGTGCACACATAACATGAATATTGATGTGACCACGTTGATCCTGGTTGGGGGACTCACAGGAGACGTTGGCTCTGCAGTATCTGTGCTGCTCCAGGACGTAGGAGTCCCGGCAGCTGCAGCGGTGGCTGCCCACGCGGTCCTCACACAGCTGGTCGCACACCCCCCACCGGGAGCAGTCGTCGAAGTCTGCACCGGGAATTAAGGGAAGGAGACGAGGAGAGGACGCAGAAGAAGACATTTTTACATTTTGAGCCATCTGAGAGCTCCGTGAAGAACGATGATATTCACATAAGTTTGAGACTGTGGATGCTCCAGGCAGTTGCCGGTTCGAACCCCAACCAGTACGAACGGCTGAAGTGCCTGTGAGCAAGGCACCTAACCCCTCACTGCTCCCCGAGCGCCACTGTTGGCAGCTCACTGCCTCGGGATAAGTGTGCTTCACCTCACTGTGTGCCTCACCATCACTGTGTGCTGAGTGTATTTCCACTAATTCACGATTGGGTTAAATGCAGAGACCAAATTTCCCTCACGGGATCAAAAGAGTAATTCTTCTTCAGTGTGTGAGTGGAACAGGGGCTAGAAGCTGTGCATTTGTGAATGAACTGTGTGTGTGTGGGTGGGGGGAAGCACTGTGGATCCTACGCACCCACACAGGAGCGGCTGTTGTTGCCGCTGACGACGTAACCGGCCGGACAGGAGCAGATCCCGCCCTCTGGAGACGTGAGGCAGTGATGCTCACAGCTGAGAGACGCACACCGCCAGATACCTGACACGCACACACACACACACACACACACACACAGACATGCACATACACACACACACACACACACACACACACACACACACACACACACACACAGACATGCACATACACACACACACATACACACACACACACACAGACATGCACACACACACACACACACACACACACACACACACACACACACACACACACAATACGAATATGAACACTTGATTTATGAGCCCTACTTATCTTAGATAAACACACACAAACACACAGACACTACAGACAAACAGATCCATCGAAAAAGAGACGGGCAGGCAGGCAGACAGACATACAGTCATACAAATAGACAGACAGAATGACAGGCAGACTGACTGGAAGACTGATAGACAGGCAGGCAGGCGGACAGACAGACAGGCATACAAATAGACAGACAGAATGACAGGCAGACTGACTGGAAGACTGATAGACAGGCAGGCAGGCAGACAGACAGACAGACAGACAGACAGACAGACAGACAGACAGACAAACAGGCAGGCAGGCAGACAGACATACAGACATACAAATAGACAGACAGACAGGCAGACAGACAGACAGACAGACAGGCAGACAGACAGACAGACAGACAGGCAGGCAGGCAGGCAGACAGACAGGCAGACAGACGCAGATAGACAGACAGACAGACAGACAGACAGACAGGCAGACAGACAGACAGACAGACAGACAGACAGACAGACAGACAGACGGGCAGGCAGACAGACAGACAGGCAGACAGACAGTTGTACTGACTGCAGTTGCGTCCTGCGGTGCCGTTGGTCTCATCCTCTCCGTCAGGACAGTGGGCGGTGCCGTCACACAGCTGGTCCTCGGGGATGCACAGGCCCGACGACGGACACGCCCACTCCCCCGGGTAACACTCCCGGGGAACGTTGTCTACACAGGGGTGAGCAGAGTGAGGTGTCAGGTGGGACCACCATGGAGAATCAAGTATGATTAGTATGAAGTATGAACTGTGATCACTATGGAGTGTCAAATATGATCACTATGAAATGTCAAGTATGATCGGCATGACTTATCAAATATTAGCAGTATAACAAGGGCAAATACCACAAACTATGATCAACAGTGCAACAATGTGTGTGTATTGTGTGTGTGTGTGTGTGTGTGTACCTCATGTAACTATTACAGTAAGTGTTATCTCTGAGAGGAATGCTGAAATAGAGCACACTCTGACTGTGACTCACACATTATGATGCGGCCAGCATGCGCTACTGTCACTTTAAATCGTCGTGGGGGGTGAGGGTGAGGGGGGGAGGGGGGGGGGACGACAAAGGGCTGGGGAGGGAGTGTGTGTGTGTGTGTGTGTGTGTGTGTGTGTGTGTGTGTGTGTGTGTGTGTGTGTGTCTGTGTCTGTGTGTGTGGGAGTGTGTGTGTGTGTGTGTCTGTGTGTCTGTGTGTGTGTGTGTGTGTGTGTGTGTGTGTGTGTGTGAGTGTGTGTGTCTGTGTGTGTGTGTGTGTGTGTGTGTGTGTGTGTGTGTGTGTGTGTGTCTGTGTGTGTGGGAGTGTGTGTGTGTGTGTGTGTGTGTCTCTGTGTGTGTGTGTGTGTGTGTGTGTGTGTGTGTGTGTGTGTGTGTGTGTGTGTGTGTGTGTGAGGGGGGCTCCGAGGGCTCCCAGGGCCCATCTTTTAAAAACACACACACGCTCCCCTCGGCGGCGTGGAGGAATTCCAAAGCCCCGCTCTGGAGGGTCCGAGCCACACTCGGCCACAAAGAGGCGTCTGAATAACACTTAGCGGGAGGGCAGAGGTAGCGCCCCGCTAGCTCTGACCCGGTGCGGGGACCAATAATAATGTTACTGCGGCCCCCCTTCACCAGCGCGGTATCTCTTACCACTGAGTGCCGGACGCCATTACCCAAAGTGTCTCACAATGACCGCCAGGGTCAGCCGCCCCCCCCCCTTACAGCAGGCGGCCCGGCCCGGGGGAGACCCCAGTGGGGCCTGGGCCGTGTTCTGACCCGGTGTCCCGGCGTGGGTGAGGGACCCGCGTCCGCGGTGCGTGTGATTCTGGACAGTGTGAGTCGTACCACAGCCCTTCTCGTCGGCGTTGTCCTCGCAGTCGTCCTCCCCGTCACACAGCCACACCTGGTGGATGCAGCGGCCGCTGGGGCAGGTGAAGTAGCTGCCCCGGCAGGTGGGGTACGCTGCCAGGACGAGACAGGAGGAGGGGAACCCCCAACGTTTAGAGGTCAGGACAAGAGGTCAGCGGGGGGGGGGGGTGCAGAACGAGAGGGGAGAGCAAAGTGGGGGAGAGGAGAAGAGGGGAGAGGACAAGAGAAGCATGGGGAGGAGAGGAGAGGGGGACAGAGGAGAGGAGAGGAGAGGAGAGGAGAGGAGAGAGGAGAGGAGACGTGAGGGGGAGAGGAGAGGAGAACAGAGGAGAGGAGAGGAGGATAGAGGAGTGGAGAGGAGAGGAGAGGAGAGGAGTATGGAGGCGAGGAGAGGAGAGGAGGACAAGCAGCAGAATAACGGTACATACTGCAGTTCTGCTCGTCACTTCTGTCCCCGCAGTCGTCGTCGTGGTCACAGACGTACCTCTGGGGTACACACTCCTCGTTGCGGCAGGCGAACTGGCCCGTACTGCAGTGCTGCGCTGCAGAGTAACAGAGGCCAGAAGAAGACTCAATCCCCCCCACCATGGAGAACAGTGTAGCCTACTGCAGCTTGGCCACGGGGGGCCCTGGGGGGCTCTTTGAGGGGCTCTTTGGGGGGGCTCTTTGGGGGGCTCTTTGGGGGGGCCCTGGGGGGGCTCCCTCCCGGTGAGTCCACTTACTGCAGTTTGCCTCGTCAGAGCCGTCCCGACAGTCGGCCACCTGGTTGCAGCGCTGGGTGCGGTTGTAGCAGGCTCCGTTGGCACACCTCAGCTCCGTGCACTCTGGGTAATCTGGAAGACACGGCATCGGACGCGGACTGGGCGTGAGCAGGCGCTGAGTCCAGTTCGTGTGACCACGACACGTTCTCACACACTTTACATGTCAAGTTCAGCTGAATGGGTTTAGCAGTGAGAAAGAGGGAGAGGGTTCTGATGGGGGGATATCTGTTTCTGGTACATGGTTCGTGTGTTGTATTGTCAAATTGTTCATCCATATCTATTCTCCTGGTCTATGTTGATGTTCTTCTTGTCATGTTCTGAGTCTTCACTCCAGGGACTGTTAACTGGTTAACAGCTCATAGGACGTAAGAGACCAGAGACTGTTAACTGGTTAACAGCTCATAGGAAATAAGAGACCAGAAATTGCGTTGCATTAGACCGCAATATTATGATGAGCCATGAGCCTCGCTCAGCCTAACTTATATTTATTTCAGATATATATTATTACAGATCTGTATTATTATACATATTTCAGATATATATTAGTACAGAGCCGTAGTATTATAAATATTTCAGATATACTGTATATTATTACAGATCTGTAAAATTATTAAAATTATACATATTTCAGATATATACTATTACAGTTCTGTTTTATAATTATACATATTTCAGATACATATTATTACAGATCTATATCATAATTATACATATTTCAGATATGGGTCATTTAGAAGCAGGTGGGAGAATAGGCTTTCTTGCTGAAGAATGCCGATGAGGCTGTGGACTACGGGGATTGAACCCAGCACCTTCTGGCTGGGGGGGGGAACACCCAAGCCACCAGAGCGCCCAGAGCAGCCGCCTGCTGCTCCAGACTAGAGCCGCCTGCGTTAGCATCCAAGCTCTGAAGCGGTGGGACAAACGTACACCGAGCCGCGCATACATTTCTACATCAGCGGCCCTTCAGTGAGGGGTGGGTCATCGGTCTAGAGCAGTAAACAATATCATAGCTAAGACCCGCAGGAAAAGAGCACAAAGGGTCATTCTTGGTGGTCCGGTAACATCCCGGAACATGTGCAGGGCTAATGCGAAGGATAAAGGACGTTTACCAGTAACACCAGTAACAGCCCCGGCATTCTTTATGAAATTCTGAGATTACCGTAGTGTACTCAGTTGTGCAGCAACCATGTCCGCACAATAACGAAATAGCAGCTGAACTTCAGCTGGACTAATCCACAAAGGAATCTGCAATCAACCTCTGACAACAAGAAGTATATTGTGGCCCTTTCTGTCAGTCAGCGAGCCTCTTAATCTTAACAAATTGATTAAAATGCCAGAGGAGTCTGAGGCAAAAAGAGAGAGAGAGAGAGAGAGAGAGAGAGAGAGAGAGAGAGAGAGAGAGAAAGAGGGGGGGGGGGAGGGGGAAGAGAGAGAGCGGGAGGGAGAAAGAGAGAGAGAGGGAGGGCAAGAGAGAGAGAGAAAGAGAGAGAGGGAGTGAGAAACGGGGAGAGAGAGAGCACGCACACGAGAGAGAGAGAGAGAGAGAGAGAGAGAGAGAGAGAGAGAGAGAGAGAGAGAGAGAAGGAGAGAGAGAGAGAGAGAGAGAGGAAGAGAAAAGGAAAGCAGGAGAAACTCACGGCATCCTCTCTCGTCGGAGCCGTCAGAGCAGTCTGGCAGCATGTCACAGCGGTACTCGGAGGGGACGCACGCTCCACTGCTGCACCTGAACTGTCCCCCGGAGCACGTCCGCTCGGCTGCAGAGAGAGAGAGAGAGAGGCACGCGTACCGCTCACCACAGTGACTTGAAAGACGCGCCGCGGAGCAGCCAGGAGCCAGGGGGCCGGGACCCCCGGCCCCTCAGGGTGCCTGCAGGTAAGCTGCAGAGGCTAGGGGATCAAACCCGGTATCTTGGCCCGCCCGCCCCACCCTCCTGATAATGTTTTGAGGTGCACAAGATGGCTGTCATGTCATTCCGGTGATAATAGTGAGTGATAATAGTGAGTGATAATAGTGAGTGATAATGGTGAGTGATAATGGTAAATGATAATGGTAAGTGATAACAGAGAGTGATAACGGTGAGTGATAACAGTGAGTGATAATATTGAGTGATAATGGTGAATGATAATGGTGAGTGATAACGGTGAGTGATAATGGTGAGTGATAATAGTGAGTGGGCAGACTCACGGCAGTGTTGGCGCTCGTCCGAGCCGTCCTCGCAGTCCTCCTCGTCGTCACACACCCAAACGTCGGGGATGCACTCGCCGTCACTCAGGCACCGGAAGTGGCTCAGGTCGCAGGTCACCTGAGCTGTGGAGACAGAGGGCGCCACGCGACGGGGTCAGGGTCTCATCCACCGCACCTTAAGGGTCGCATTCCAGAATCCAATCCGCTGGTATTGTTTAGAAATGAAGGGAATTCATCCGAATGAACCAATGAGCACATCCTGGCAGGCGGGTGGGTGGGTGGGTGAGTGGGTGTGTAGGTGTGTGGGTGGGTGGATGTGTAGGTGTGTAGGTGTGTGGACTCACGGCAGTCCTGCTCGTCAGAGTCGTCCACGCAGTCCGACGTCCCGTCGCAGTGCCAGTCGGCCGGGATGCACCTCCCCGTCCCACAGCGGAACTGGCCCAGCTCACATCCTGCAGAACCACAAACCACACACCTCAGCCACCGCCCTGAACCCCTCCAGGTGACCCACCCCCCCGGGGCAAGACCACGTGATGCGGTCGGGTCTTCACTTTCCAATCAACGTGTTGAGTATAGCAACTGGACGTTTTAAAAAAAGCAATCAACTCAAAAACAGAAGCCTAGCAAAGCACAAATCTAAAAACAGAAATGTGAGTACACACTTAAAGTGCGAAAAGGCTTGATGTGTCTTGGACATGTTCTACGTCAGCAGTGCAAGACCACAACAGGATCCACACTGAGTTTGTGTTGACGGCGGCGTCTTGCAGCTGGTGGGCTGCTCCCCAAGACATCCGTGTGGTTCTACAGATGCACACGCGTCGCGGTGATGGAGCGCGTTGCTAATAGCCTCGACACGCACCGGAGACACGCGTGCCAGCCGGCCCCTCGGACAGCCTCACGGCCCCCTCTCCCCCCTCCACCTACCCCCCCCTCCACCCACCCCACCCATCCCCGGACGGCTTTGATGTTCACATTGGAGTGGCCCACGTGGAGATAAGGAACCACCGCTCTCTCCAGCACGCTTCCCTGAACTTCTCTGAGGGGGAGGTGGAGGTGGTGGTGGTTGGGTTGGTGGAGGTGGTGGAGGTCATGGTGGTGGAAGTAGTTGTGGTTGGGTTGGTGGAGGTGGTGGTGGAGGTGGTTGGGCTGGTGCTGGTGGTGCAGGTGGTGGAGAGGGCTGGAGATAGACCGGGTGATGGGGTGGTGGGGTAGAGCGGAGGGTGGTGGAGGGGTTGAGTGGAGGTGGGTGGAGCAGAGGGAGGTGGAGGGGCACGGCCCGGTGACGTCAGAACTGGTCCGAGCTGGAATGTGCAAAATCTGACGGCCTCTCTGACAGACTGATTCACAGCACATGCTGGTCCTGGTCAGAAAAGTAATTGAAATAAATAGTGGTACTGGGTGGTACCGGGTGGTACCGCAGCCCTTTCAACCCAAATACTTCACTGAGGGGAGATGCAAGGTGATGGTGGTTGGTGGTGCAGGCATGCTAGGGGTCGGTGGTCTATCTCTTCCTTGTCTTATCCATTACCCCCCCCACACACACACACACATACATACACACACACACACTTAAGCTTTCTCCACAGGGAAAATAAACAGCTTACTATCAAACCGAGCAAACACATAAACTCAGTGGTTTTCTGATTTTCAGAAGGAGAATCAGCGAAGACAATACAGATGCACGTCTACACTCTCTTCGCTTCCTGTCTGTGAACTTTTTATTCTAACGGTAAATGTTTCTATGTTTGCTATAATTCCAGATGTGGCAGCATGATGTGGCATTTCAATTTAACATCTAGTAAGGAACACATTTGATCACATTTCACATGATCAATACAGTTCAGTATAAATAAAGTATACAGTATTGAAATGGGAATCTCGACATGCCGTGACATTGCTTCAAGATAATCCATCCATGAAACACAATTCCTGAAAACTAGAGGACTAAACAAACATCAGTACCAGCTCCTAAAGAGAGGAAAGACCCCCAGAACCGAGGAGCCAACCCTGGGCCCATCCCAGCCCCTCTGACGAATGACGTGCTCCTGAGAAGTGAGCGGGACCGAGTCAGAAGAGTGTCCCTTGCTTCATGTAATGTCAGGTTTCAAGATGGCTGCCGAGCACCTGAGGCTCTGCGCTAAAAGCCTGGCGGTAACGCTAACGCCAGCGGCCACGCTTCAGGTGAACGAGCCCGGGACAGAACAGCACCTCTCTCACGCCGCAGCCAAACGGGGAATCGTATTTAACTCATTCAGCGGCTATCTGGGAGGCAAACCTTTTCTCCTGCTCAGTTTACTAATGATTAAATTGCTCCCTATCCGCTCAAAGGGAGCCTTTGTTGTCGGTCGATCCAGCCAACGGTTTCAGCCTCATGTGGCAGGTAGAGTGGCGGGCCAGGACACACGAGGGACACAGGGGGTCTCACACTGGGGACACTTGGGGGACGTGGCAAAGACACGGGGGACAGAGTGTGGACAATTGAGGGACACATCGTGGACACTTAGGGGACAACTGGGGGACGTGTCGGGTCTACGGTGCAGGAATGGCGGAGCAATATGAACACATGGGGTCTCCAGTGAAGGAACGATGGGGTCTCCAGTGAAGGAACGATGGGGTCTCCAGTGAAGGAACGATGGGGTCTCCAGTGAAGGAATGATGTGGTCTACAGTGAAGGAACCATGGGGTCTGCAGTGAAGGAACGATGGGGTCCCCAGTGAAGGAACGATGGGGTTTCCAGTGAAGGAATGATGTGGTCTACAGTGAAGGAACCATGGGGTCTGCAGTGAAGGAACGATGGGGTCCCCAGTGAAGGAACGATGGGGTTTCCAGTGAAGGAATGATGTGGTCTACAGTGAAGGAACCATGGGGTCTACAGTGAAGGAACGATGGGGTTTCCAGTGAAGGAATGATGTGGTCTCCAGTGAAGGAACGATAGGGTCTACAGTGAAGGAACCATGGGGTCTGCAGTGAAGGAACGATGGGGTCTACAGTGAAGGAACGATGGGGTCTACAGTGAAGGAACGATAGGGTCTACAGTGAAGGAACCATGTGTTCACAGGCAGCAATAAGGATAGTTGAGCAAGTGGAATCTTCTTATTTAGAGCAATCTTTGTGTAATCTGAGCATCCAAACTTTTAGTTTAAACATGAAATTAATTAATTCATGACTTTTTTACATTGATATTTTATTTCAATTACATTTACAATTACATTTATAACTGGCAAGAAGAGATGATAAACAATAGCTTATAATAACAGCCAATAACGTATAACAACAGTCTCCAAGCACCTTATATTTCAGTACAACTGTTCTTTATCTTGCACTAAATTATTTTTTATTTTATACTTTTAATATATTTTTATACATACATACACTTTTTATTTTCTACATTGCATTCATTCTTTAATTCTTTGTATTGCAATGCTGCTGCTACGCTGTAATTTCCCAGCTTGGGATCAATAAAGTATTTCTATAGGTGAACTGAAGTAGATTCACAACGCACACATAATATTGTGAAAATTGCGACATTGTCCACCCTCCTGTGTTTTAACTAGTCAGAACTGATTACATTTACATGAACAAATGGGTGTTCATTCAGAACTCACACGGGATGATTCTGCCAGCACTGGTGACAGCCACACCGAGGTGGAACCTTACAGAACCGCCTTGGGTTCCCTGGTGGGTTGAAACACTTTATCCATTCTGTAACGTTGTGTAAAAGCCTGTCCCGCTCCCGGACAAAGGCAAGATTTGACTCTCTCCCAGCCCATAGCAGGAAGCGTAGTTAGCATTAGTAGACTTAGGCCTTAAAAACACAAGCCTGCCATTAAGATTAAGATGTCTCGGCGCTGGAGCCTTTTGTCATGGCCGTCTTTGTGTTGTTATTGTTGTTTTGCCGTTTCCCTTTGCCTGTTTGTAAGGCCTTTTCTAATTAGCCAACTTAAACCCACAGCAGGACGGAGGCCCACCCTACCCGGGCGAGATAAGGACACCCTATTACCGCCCAACAAAGGGGAGCACCCGAGGAATTTTCATTAGAAAGAAGCTCCTCAACGCCCCGAACCCCACGGGGGGGGGGGGGATCACAATGGCACAAAGGAGCGGCCAGCTGGGTTGTCACCTCATAACTAGAAGTTTCCCCCCGGCTGCCCGCAGAAAGAAGCACCCCGAGAGAGAGAGAGGGGGAACGCCGTCACTCAGAGGATACAGCAGGCCGCCTCCCACCAAAGGGACGCAAGCCCCCCGCCCCCCCCCCCGTCTCACCTTGGTTGATACGCAAAAGGGGGAACCTCTGTGGACAGGACACCCTAGAATACCTCTGTTCTCGTCACACACAGGAGGCCCCCTTTGGGGGGGGGGGGGGGGGGGGGGGGGGCCCTCTCGGGGGGGCCCCTGGGGGGAACGTGCTCTGGCTGTCATTAATTAACCGCCTTGTTTTGGTGCTGCCCGTCCCGTCCTCTTTGAATGCGCGGTCCAGAGAACGGCGGCTGGCGGAGAGGAGGGGAGGAGAGGGGAGGAGAGGGGAGGAGAGGGGAGGGGAGGGGAGGGGAGGGGAGGGGAGGGGGCTGGGGGTGGGGGGGGGTCGGTCTGGGCTGTCACAGAGGAGTGCTGCTGGCCGTTTCATATGGAAATCGACGCGACAGAACGCAGTCAATTGCCAAACAACTGACTTTGGCTCTCACCGCTACACACGGGGGAGACAAACAAAAACCGAAAGGGGATTATTTTGGCAGAGGCACAGGCGCGTTGGAAAGAAGGGGGGGGGGGGGGGGGGGGGGGGGGGGGGGGGGGGGGCGTGCGGAGGGTGTGTGTGTGTGGTGGTGGTGGGGGGGGGGGGGGAGTCTATGGAGACGTTTACTCTTGAAAAGAGCACTCATCACTAAAATTTTGATAAATGTATTAACAAACCATACAGGTCCCCCGACTCAATGGAGCTCGCCTACGGCAATTAAGAGGGCCATTCAGCCGCCTCATGTTTCCCTGGATACTAAAACAGTGCACACTGCACACAGTGGCAGGGCTCCATCCTCTGTGTCACCGAGACTGGAACCTAGACCCGGAGAGTAGTGGGGGGCGGCGGGGGGGGGCGGGGGCCGGGGGGGGGGGGGGATCGGACCGCTTGTTTTCTGCCAAGTGTGCTCACTTGTGCTCTCCGCCGTTCTAATAGTGTTTCTGCGGCTCAAAGGGGCTGAGGCTGCGACGCCCGGAAAGCACTTTGCTTTGCACGGCGGGGGGGCGGAGCAGTCGCACGTTGGCACACGGAGTCCGACGGTGGGACGCTTTGTTGACAACAGCCGTCCAATACTGTGGATTTGTCTGGTTTCATAACAACGCACTGAATGTGATACGCACTCACCAGCGGAGGTTATTGGGGTGTGATTAATGTGTGACACATTGATAGATTGAATCCTTAGTCAGGCCGCTGGACGTCAATGATGTCCTGGGTTCGTGTTGTTGTCGTAAGACCGTGTTGATGAGCGGTTCACTTTTGGAGAGTTGCAGATTCTCTGGGTAATAATTATGGGCCAGAAGCACGCGGAACAGCAGAAATATGCCAAGAAAGGTTACGGGATCAACCGGACGGTGCTGCGGTTAGTGATCTGGAACACAACATTTTTTCTCTAGGTGGGCGAATTCTATACATGATGATCCATTAGTCCACTCAGTGCGAACGCTGTCACGTTGGCTAATTTCTTGCCCATGCAGGGATTCTGTGACATCCTCTGGGTTCACGTTTGGATAATGTACAACAAGGGAAGTGAGGATGTACTGTAACTGAATGACTGCAGCACACACCCGGGCTCTGATCCAAAGACTGGATTCAGGTGGGTGAATCTTTACTGCGTGGAGATGGTAACATGTGCCATAGTCCACCCACATGGGCACAACATGTCTTCAAAACTATTCCTCAACAGGTGGCGAATAAAGACTGACAATGAATACAACTGATCTACAACACGACTGTTTATCTAGATTTTTGTATAATGGCACATATGTATAATTGTTCACGACTTAAATTTTTCTGTGGATATCATTTTACCACAATTCTCAGAAAAATGACTTTGAGATATGGGCTCGGCCAAAGTCACTTTGAGTCAGTTTCTCATGTTTACCCAAGTAGGCCTGAATATACTCTAGGAAATACGTTTACTTGTTCATTTATTATTGAGTATTGAGCTTTTGCTTTCCCTCTTCCCTCTACATTTGAAGGACACACATTCTAGCGGGCTCTAAAGCAACAGGTCGGCTGTAAGGAATGAAAGATGGCCACGCGGCTATGACCAAGTAAACCTGACCACTGAGGAGGACTTCTGGACTTCACAGTAGATCGTGTTCGCTCAGAGGGTACACAGAAGCACGGAGAGGTGAAATCATTCTCACGTCCAACTTCTTGGCATCAACGCGTAATTAATAAATCACCGACTCGTCAGGGTTATCAGCCGATTAGGTGCTAAATAAATGGCCAGCCCTCCTTCTCTCCCCAACACCGTGTTCCCTGTACCGTCAACAGAGCTCATTAACCATGTCTGCCGGTTTCTGTCATGCCAGCTCTTCTGACTAATGTGTCCAGACTGCAATCTGTACTTTGAATGGTGCTCAGTAATGATCCTTATGAGCCTGTTAATAACAATAACAAACCCCCCTTGTTGTGAATCTGCGTGAAAACTGATGATGTCGCGGAGGTGTTAGGGCAGTGGAATCATTAACGTCTACACATGAGGCTGAATAAAACACCAGGTAATGAGGAAGGTTACAGTTTTTAAACGTTTTCTTTATAAACTTTGATTTTTTTGTTGACCGAGGTCTGAGGCTGCTGGTTAAACAAGCGGACGTGTCCACAACAGGTGTCAACACATACACAGCCCATTCTTCTCTCAGGTCAGACGAGCTGTCGCTTAGGTAGAAACCGGTGCTTTCCACGGCAGCTGCGGTGTAATTAGTTGCTTGATTCACGGTAAGGAGCTTACATACTAAAGGGTTGAGCAAAAAGAAAGCAGATTACATTTCGAGACGCGGCATCGAGCAGCGCTACAACTGTGACAGACCTGACAAAAGGTTGACAAAGTAACACCAGTTCACGTGTCTCTCTTTTTTACGTGTGAATACAACGTCTCCGGATGCGTGATCCGCGGCGATGAGCCGCGGGTGTTTTGCACCCTGATAAGAGCATTCCACTGGGTGAGAGGTTTGCACCATCAGAGCTTTCAGAGCTCAGGCTGCAGGTCACATGCTCTCTTCTGTTACCTAGCAACAGTAAAGCTCAGGCAAAAGTTCTCCGAGAGAACCTCCGATCTGCCTCGCGCTAACCTTTTATACACACATACGCACAGGCGCGCGCGCGCCCGCACGCACGCACGCACGCACACACACACACACACACACACACACACACACACACACACACACACACACACACACACACACACACACACACACACACACTTTGATATCTAATCAATATTGTAGTTTTTTTTTAACTTACTAAATAATTACGTCTTCAGTGACTCGGATCGAATCGACGAGTGATTTGACGAAATTAGTAGATCTATAGGCCTACATTACAATGAAACATATCGAATGGTTTTTCCTAAATGAACGCTGCTGAAGGCATCATATTCATGTAAAGGGTTGTGTCGAGGCTCTCTCTGGATATCAGCTGGTGGCTTTCTTTTGTTTTGGTGATGAGCAACAAGTGGAATGCCAGTCACAGGATGGAAGTTGAGCTGAAGTTTAAAATGCACCTGTTACAGCCCACTGAAACATCACATAAAAAGTGACTCCGAAATGAATGAAACGAACTTACCTTGGGAATGGCACTCGGACACACAAAACAGCAGGCCGATGGAAAGTTGTATGAGTAGTGATCTCCACATTGTGTCCCGGCTGTGCCTTCCAGCTCCGCCTGAAGCCGAGCAGATGGACGAGCTCTTGGGACTGGGATGCGGGAGCCCTTCTCCTCTCTTTCTTGTCCGGCGAGGAGTTGATGAAAAGGGGCGTGCACTAAGTCCCCCCCCACCACCACCACCACCACCCCTCCACCCCACCCCACCCCACCCCCCGAGGATAAGTCCCGATTTAAGGCCCCGGAATCTGCATAACGCTGAGGCCCAGCCGCGCGTGACTCTGTTCCTCAGTGAGTTGTGATTAGTCTTAATTGAAAGGCTCGTCATCACTAATTGTTCAGGTTCATATTTACCAATAATATCTCATGATTATAACACACTATTATTATTTGAAAGACATTCAAAACAATTACAAATTGGTTACAAAGTAACTATTGAGACAAAGAAATAGACTTATTATTGTATAATATATTAAACCAACAACGTAAGTCAAGTTAAGTCCCTAACTTGACTACGAACGTAGTGATAGCTTTCCAAAGTAATGTGCGTTAAAGTCCTCAGTTATAATTAGCCTTCTTGTTTTTTTGAATTCGACACAATGGACCGCGTGGTGAAATGGACCCAGAAGAAACACGACGGCGCCACCGTGTGGAGCCACAGCACCCAGCACCCAGCAACCGGTCGAATCACAGACGTCAGAAGTCACAATCAGAAAGAAGTTTACTGCCAAGTTTGACGTCCAATGAGTTTGACTTGGTGGTTGGTGTTTACAGTAAACAATCAACTGTTGGCAATAACAATACACAATCAACACAGTGCACGATGGCGGGACCTAATATAACACAAAATAAAGTAAAGTGAAGGAAGCCAGTGTTTTAAAGTGTTTTAACGAGTGCCACTGACGTGCCCGTGTGTGTCCGGTTGCTAGGAGCAACGCTGTGGTTCAACAGCTGAAACTTTCCTGCAGCAGAACGCGACCCGGAGGCTGGTCGCGGGCCTTCTTCAAGACTCTAGTGTCCGACTTTCAGCCATGGTGTCCCCACACAGACACCCGAAGGACCTCCTGGAGATGATCAGGGACACGAAGGAGGTAGGGTCCTGCTGTGTACACGCAAAGTTGACAGTTGAATAGACGAGTTTACGATGTTTTTGTGTGTTTTTGTTTTACACAGGACATGGATGGTATGCGAAAGTGCTTGGGGAAATGTGGGAGTCCTTCACCGGAGGACCAGACCGAGGCTGGGCTGCTGCGGTCCAGGGTAGAGGACCAGACAGAGGCTGTGCTGCTGCGCTCCAGGGTAGCGGAGCAGTCCGGGCTGATATGCGCGTTAAAACGGAGGTCAGACGAGACGCGTCTCCGCTGTCAGGCGCTCCAGAAGGTCAACGACGAGCTGCAAGATCGAGTCACAGACGGAATAAAACAACTGGACTTGGAAAGAAGGAAGTCAACACTGTTAGAAAAAAGGTTTAATCAGCTGGTCCACAACCAGCAGGAGCTTATCGTTTTCAAAGATGACTATAAAAGACGCAACACCCAACTTTTAGAGGAAAACAAACTCCTCAGGACGGAGAACGAGGCGCTGTTCTCAGAGAAACTGCGAGAGAACGACACGCTGATCCGCCAACTGCAACAAGACCTTCATCTGAATGAAGAGAAACACCAAGCTACTGGAAAAGACTTCAGGTGAAAGCACGCTTTCTTAAAAACACATTGTCGGTTTAATAGGTTGGTCCATGTGGAGATGCATTTGCAGGACCCTTAAAAACAATTCTTTTTTTTTCTAACATTTTAAGGGAGAAAGAAGCTGAATGGAAGTCAAAGCTCTTAAAGCTAACATCCCTTCAGCAATCTCAGGAAGCAGTGTTGTTAAGAAGACTTGATGACACTCAGAACAGCCTCCGAGCAGCAGAGGACATGTGCAAAGGTGGGCATAGACTTCTAAGTACAAGTTGGTTTTGTATTTTATAAGATATTATAATCTATTTCCTACATTACATAATACAAATGATGAGTTGTGCGTTGTCCTGTTTGGTCAGATCTGAAGCGCCAGCTACAAGAAGAAGGAGCCGGACGTGTTTTGACGGATACAGAAATGAGGCGGACGATAAAGACACTCCAAGGAGAAAAAGACAACTTCATGAATCTGTCGATCGAAAGAGGAAAGGTCATACAGGTAGGACGGCTTGCGGTGTCGGGCCAAAGGGTGATCCAAACAGACGGCCGTAGATTCAGATGAAAGCAGCTGCAGACATGCATAAACTGGGCAGTCACAGACCGTTCATCACATATAACCATGACACGTTTACATGACATGGTTACTATTGCAGGAAAAACAAGAGAAAGTTCAGCAGTTGGAGATTAAATTGGAAGAAATGGAAAAAATGAAAGCCAGAGCAGAGAACAGGTGACGTGGGAATGGGAAAGGATTTTAAATTGGAGATGGCAGGAACGGTCACTGAAGATCTTCTATTATTGTCGCCCCGATGCTTCAGGTTCAAGCAGGAATCGGAAGCCGTCAACGTAAACCTGAAGGTTAGGAGTCTACAATGTGCTCTTGAAGAAGCAGTGAAGAAACATGAGAAAGCCAAAGAGGTTTGTAAAAGAGAACCAAGTTTACAGTTTGAATTAAAAAAAAGATATGTATGGCGTTTATATTTTTTGTGATTATTCCATAGGACTTTGAAGCCTTCAAAGAACACAGTACCTACCTTTTGGCTCAAGAAAAAGAGTTAAATGCAAAGCTTCGGAAGACTTTAAGTTGAACAATAATGCTTCAGTTATGACACCACTTAAACATTTAACAATACGTCTTGTTCATTTTAAATACGGAATAAAAAAAAAATGAAAAAAGGCAAATGATACAATATATTTTTTCTCTTTATTCCATCAACAATTTTAACATTTTCTTGTGGACAAGATGTTTCACAGACATCATACTAAACTGTACAAAGTGGAGCGCGGGGCTTAGGAATGCTCCTCAGCCAACTTGGCTGCCTTCTCCACCACCTCCTCGATGGGGCCCACCATGTAGAAGGCCTGCTCTGGTAGAGCGTCGTACTCGCCTGGGGAACGAAGGACAACACAGACACATTAGGGTTTGCTTCATTCAATTAGAGAAGAAAAAGGCCACTTACTGTATGTGGCTGGGGTAACTATGCATTTATTCCATGTTGCGCTCCATCCTGTGCTTTGTAATGCGTGTACCTGCCCCCCTGGGCCTTTGGTACACGGTCCCTGACAGAGGGAATACACTAAAAAGGACGGTAACGTTCTCCGCGCGTCCTACCTCTGAGGATGCTCTGGAAGCCCTTGATGGTCTCCTTGAGGGGCACCAGCTTGCCCATGTGACCAGTGAACACCTCAGCGACCTGGAATGGCTGAGACAGGAACCGCTGGATCTTGCGGGCGCGCGCCACCGTCAGCTTGTCCTCCTCAGACAACTCATCCATACCCAGGATGGCGATGATGTCCTGCAGGGACTTGTAGTCCTGGAGGGACAGACAGGGTCGGTTAGGGTGTGGACAAAAGCCCCACGGTGAGCAGCATTCACTGTCGAGCTACTTTGGCAGATGTCTAGCGCCCCGAAGAGACTTGAGAACACAGATGAGCAGCATCAGGGGGCAAATCAGGGCAGGCATCAGGGATGGAACCAAGTACTTATGTACTCAGAAACGCCCTAGCTACTACACCACCCTGCTCAGTTTAGTGCCTGTTCTACAGTCATAGATTAACTAATACACAGAATGGATTTAGGGACTAGGCCGACTAGATTTAGGGAGTAGGCTGAACACATTTTGGGACAAACCTGGAGAATCTTCTGCACGCCACGGGCGACGTCGTAGTGTTCGGAGCCGACGATGTTGGGGTCCATGATACGGGAGGTGGAGTCCAGGGGGTCCACGGCGGGGTAGATGCCCAGCTCAGCGATGGCGCGGGACAGCACGGTGGTGGCGTCCAAGTGAGCGAAGGTGGTGGCGGGGGCGGGATCTGTCAAGTCGTCGGCGGGTACGTAGATGGCCTGCCGGACGTGCACACCACGCGTTAACCTGTCACCTCTTACATCCTACTGTAAGAATGTACCTTCACAACACTTTGGTGCTAAACCTGCTGTTTTTGGGAGGAGCCATATAAATGTATGAGGTTGAGACTACACTGCG
This sequence comes from Urophycis tenuis, assembly GCA_036785325.1. NCBI lineage: Eukaryota > Metazoa > Chordata > Actinopteri > Gadiformes > Phycidae > Urophycis > Urophycis tenuis. Next base: position 3,917,996 of record JAXIVH010000010.1, on the reverse strand, counting down.
TACGTCTGTCTTCTCGTTAGCAGCCCCTAGTGGCTGTAGTCGTAGCTACCACTGCGGCTGAAAATGATGCCGCATCCGAATGACGTCAAGTCTCACATCATTTGATACCGTAACCAAGGCTGAACTGAATTGAAAATGAATTCTGCCAGCATGTCTACCGTCCAGGTGACACCAGGATGTTGTTGTTTTTTTTGTTACATGAATGCATTACAGCCAGAACGCACTGCTGTCGTTTGTGCTACATGACCCTGTGACAGCAGAAAGAGTCACACAGTGCAGTGGTGTGCATCGTGCAGAGCTGCTCACCTGCACGGAGGTGATGGAGCCCTTCTTGGTGGTGGTGATTCTCTCCTGCATGGTTCCCATGTCTGTGGCCAGGGTGGGCTGGTAGCCCACAGCGGAGGGGATACGACCCAGCAGGGCAGACACCTGAAATACAGCGAGACATCAGTGATTCGGTGTCACGGTTGACTTAATCTTTGTTTTCTACGTGAAACGAAGCAATCAAGCAGAATCTACGATGTTTTGGTGTTCACGCTGACCTCGGATCCTGCCTGGGTGAACCTGAAGATGTTGTCGATGAAGAGGAGCACATCCTGACCTTCCTGATCACGGAAGTACTCGGCGACGGTCAGACCGGTGAGAGCGACTCTGGCGCGGGCGCCGGGGGGCTCGTTCATCTGACCGTACACCAGGGCCACCTGGAGACACCGGACACACACCTCGTTAAGTCTCACGCCACCACGGGACCCGGCTACGCCAAGCCACTCAATCAACGACGTGTCAACGAAGTAATGCCACGAGGGTCGTCACCTTGGAGGTGGTGTCCTTCAGGTTGATGACTCCAGACTCAATCATCTCGTGGTACAAGTCATTGCCCTCGCGGGTGCGCTCGCCCACGCCGGCGAAGACGGAGTAGCCGCCGTGAGCCTTGGCCACGTTGTTGATCAGCTCCATGATCAACACGGTCTTGCCCACACCGGCACCGCCAAACAGACCTGAGGAGACGCCACCACACACCAGACTGGTCAGACACCTGATTGGTACGGAATGAACAATGTGACAACGGGGGGGGGGGGGGGGGGGGGGTTCTGTTGATGGTGGCCAGCAACCTGGGCTTTGCCTCGGCTGCTTTATCCCCCCCTGTCGTACATCATGTCACATAACAGGACAGCCCCTAGTGGTGTGTCCCGTTTATACCAGGTCAAAGGCAAGTGTGATTAGGCATTAGTTAGTTAGTTTGTTTTTCATCGACTTAATCAAGCTGGAATTTAATATTTATATGCAATCTACATGTATACATTGTTAATATGTATATGTAATACTATATGTTTTGACGGAGACATGTAATACTATATATATGTACCATACTTTTTATATAACTTCCATACTGTTTATACACTGTCCATACAGTTTATTTATTTATTACTGTTATTTACTGTCAATAGTGCTCACACTGCTCATACTGTATATAGTACACCTTACACCTTACTCATCTGTTTATACTGTTTATATTGTCTGTATAAATTCGCGACCCTTTTATTTTAGTTGGGTTTTTTTTGTATTCTTATTTTATATCTTTAGATTTTTGCATGCGTGTCTCGCACCAGGGATCGAGGGAAACGGCATTTCGGTTTTTGTGTATGTCCTGTACGTTCATGAAAACTGACAATAAAGTTGACTTGAACTTGAATATGCAATCTTCCCAGTGCTTTGAGCCTATTGTTTCTACGCTGTCAACTAAGCATCTGGTGGTATTGGGCTGTTGTCATGAATGTTGGCTTTGCTGCAGGTTGATTCAGTACTTTTAAAAAGGCCAGAGGTGTCCCATTGCACACCCTCAATCAGGATCAAATATTTAACGATGCAGTGGTAAGAGATCCAACTCACCGATCTTGCCACCCTTGGCGTAGGGAGCCAGCAGATCCACGACCTTGATGCCAGTGACCAGGATCTCCTGTTCCACGCTCATGTCTGTGAACTCAGGGGCCTCGGCGTGGATAGGGGCGGTCCTGCAAGGCAATGGTACTCATTAGTACAACCTCGGTGACCCCCGTTCTCAAGCCCTGAGAGAAACGGGGCGCCAGGGCAGAACCTTCCAGTCTCAGACTGGTTGAACGCGTGAGAACCATCTACTCACTGCTTGGTAGTGATGGGACCCCTCTCGTCAATGGGCTCTCCGATGACATTCATGATCCTGCCCAAGGTCTCGGGACCCACGGGTATCCTGATTGGGGCGCCGGTGTCCAGCACCCTCTGCCCACGTACCAGACCCTCGGTACCATCCATGGCGATGGTGCGCACCGTGCTCTCCCCTTTGAAAAAGGAGGAACCCGAGTCATTTTCAGGAACTACTGTAAACCCCTATGGGCCAACAGCTTATGAGTAACCTTGAACCAACCACCATCAGAACAAACGACCCACCGAGATGCTGGGCCACCTCCAGAACCAGCCTGCTCTCCCTCCCAGCCACCTCCAGGGCATTCAGGATGGGGGGCAGACCCTCGTCGAACTGCACGTCCACCACGGCACCGATGACGGCCACGATGCGGCCGTTGGCGATTGTTGCCTGGGCAGCTTTAGCCACATAGCTCCTCTCTATGAGACATGAGCCGGGGGTCAGATGACTGGTCAACATACAGGACGCAGCAAAGTCTCAAGGTGGAACAGGGTCAAATGTCATTTCATGAACATGGATAAAACCGGGGGGACCGACACGGGACTGATTCATTCATGTAGTTGTGCAAAGACACCGTTAAAAATAAAGTGACTTGAAGTCACTGACGGCTTCATGACGCACACATGGACGCGTACACACGTCTGCGGCTAACAGCTAGGAGATTAAGGTCACTGCTAAGAAAACTTAAATTAAACGCATGCATCAGGTTTACACAATGATGAAATAATAACGACTTTTATTAATGTCTTAATACGTCTTCTATATGAATAACAGGCCCATAGTTCCAGATGAATGAAGGCTGAGGCCTGCACCGCGGGGTGCAGCAGCAACTCCAATGTCACGTCGCCAGAACCTGGTCCTCAACACTCAACAACACGCCAAGTCAACTATTTCTATACTTACGTGAATAAAGGGTGGCATTTCTCCCAGTGAGTTGTTTGAGGGTATTCGCCTGGGGTTTGAGAGCCCGCAGGGCTCCGGAGCAGCAGCGTCCTGCAGCACCCAACATGTTTAAGATGGCTGAAGGTCTTCAATGGACGACGCACTACTGTGTAATGCCGGCTGGGACAGCGCATGCGCAGCTTCTTGTGCGTTCCTCTAGATGCGCCGCTAGGGGGCGATAGAAACCCGCTTAGACCAACAGGACACCCGTTCATCTGCTCTACAAGGTCCATTATCATGAGCAGACTCAGTAAAATAGACCTTGCTTAGCAAGGTCAGACTCAGTATATCAGTATATCGCCACAGATTGTCGGTTGTTTC
>JAXIVH010000010.1:3837054-3897054 GCA_036785325.1 Urophycis tenuis | reverse complement strand
TACCAGGCCCACAAGGAGAAGGTTTACAGGGACCCCCAGTAAGAACAATGATCCTGTTTAACTCATCTCTCCACTAACCCCAGTTTGCAGACACCACACTTTGTAGAGTCCCACACTGAGCCTCGTGATACTGGGGCTTTGGCTGTTTGTGTTTCTGGACATTCAAACATTTTGATCATCTAGGGCAACACTGGCAGGCCGGGACCCTCAGGACCAGCTGGACCTCAAGGGGACGGTGTCCAAGGCCCAAAGGTATATATCACCCTCAGTGATTATAGTTTACCATATCTCACACACATACAGCCCCTTGTTCATCACCCTCAGAGTAAACATGGATGTGCTCAACAATCTTTACAGGGCAGTTGATATGTTGCACCTGGTTGACCGAACTAAACTCACTGTGAATGATTTCAGGGTGAGCCCGGGTCCCAGGGTGTGACCGGTCCCAGAGGGCTTGCGGGGGAGGGGCACGCTGGTCCTAAGGTAGGAGGTCATCCGTGGGTTCCGGAGCCCTTCCACCGGAGGGGGGGCTGCTTGTGACCCTGATGTCCCCCTGACCCTGATGTCCCCCTGACCCTGATGTCCTCCTGACCCTGATGTCCTCCCATGACAGGGCGACCGCGGAGCACAGGGCGAGAGAGGTCTGAAGGGGCCGAAGGGAGATGTGGGTGACCATGGAGTTCCTGGAGAGGCTGTAAGTTAAATCATGTGTATTTCTTATGAATATGAGTATAAACATACACCATAAACTCTGCAGATATAGACACACCAGTAGCATCAGAGGATCAAGCCGGAGGGCTAAGTTGTTCAGTGTCATTTATAAGCAATTAAAAGGATTCTTCATTGTATTATCATGTTAGAATGCTGGAAATTATGTAATTTTCATTCCTTCTTTTCTATCCCCTAGGGAAGGCCAGGGGCTAAAGGATCGGCAGGCCTAACTGTGAGTTTAAATTGTGAACTGCTGATCAACTGCTACAAAGATGAGCGACCATAGATCTATTGACCTGATATCACCGTTCTCCTTGTGTTTGTTAGAGAGAAGACATCATCAAACTGATCAAAGAAATATGTGGTGAGGACAAGAATCAGGCAGCCCTACTACATGGAGAAGTATGGGCGAAACACCTCGGCAATCAAACACGTCATCAACGTGTGCGTCTGCTCCCCAGGCTGCGGCGTCAAATGCAAGGAGAGGCCGATGGAGCTGGTGTTCGTCATCGACAGCTCGGAGAGCGTCGGGCCCGAGAACTTCGAGATCATCAAGGACTTCGTCACGCGGCTGGTGGACCGCACCACGGTGGGCCGCAACGCCACCAGGATCGGCCTGGTGCTCTACAGCCTGGACGTGCACCTGGAGTTCCACCTGGCCCGCCACAACACCAAGCAGGACGTGAAGCAGGCCATCCGGAGGATGCCCTACATGGGCGAGGGCACCTACACCGGCACCGCCATCCGCAAGGCCACCCAGGAGGCCTTCTTCAGCGCCCGCAGCGGCGTCCGCAAGGTGGCCATCGTCATCACCGACGGGCAGACGGACAAGCGCGAGCCGGTGAAGCTGGACCTGGCCGTGCGCGAGGCCCACGCCGCCAACATCGAGATGTACGCCCTGGGCATCGTCAACAGCTCCGACCCCACGCAGGCCGAGTTCCTCCGGGAGCTCAACCTCATCGCCTCGGACCCCGACGCGGAGCACATGTACCTCATCGACGACTTCAACACGCTGCCCGGTGAGCCTGGGGTTCGACGCGGCGCTGTCGCTACAGCGCGGCGGTCGCTCTCGCATTCCCTGGTTACAGCGCGGGAAACGGCCTGACTTCTCTTCCTTCTTTTTTGTTTTTTCAGCACTGGAGTCTCAACTGGTCAGCCAGTTCTGTGAAGATGAAAACGGGGCACTCATCTACAACCGCGTTACCAATGGCTACGGTAATGTCAATGGTAATGGCCATCATGGTAATGGCAATAATGGTAATGGCCATTATGATAACGGCCATAATAGTAATGGCCATAATGCTAATGGCCACTACGGGCACGTACTGAATGGATACGGCGAAGAACGGCCGCCCAGCCTGGGGAACAACGGTGGCCACGGCAGCACCGGCTACAGTGACGGCGGTGTCACGAGGGCCGAGTATGAGACCAACAGCTTCACAACCCCCGAGGAGCAGCCGGACTACCGGAGGCGCGTCCACGGCCAGAGTACCGGGCGGGGCCGCGGGGACACCTTCGTGCTGCCCATCAACGCCGGGCCCCTCCCCGCGAAGGTTCGACACACAGTGACGGTACATCGCTGGGGGCATTTTCGTGTAACATGGGAGGGTGGATGTCATTTAACTTCTCCTGTTTGAATAAAGGTGGAGGAGGATGAGGACGACGGGGAGGACCTGGACTTTGCGACCCGAGTGGGCGGAGTCAAAACGCTGACCGTGGTCAACAGGACGACGTCCGTGTTTCCCGCGAGGGACGGCTCCTCCCGGCTCCTGGACACCATCCTGTCCTCCACGTCCACCTCGTCATCGCCGTCGTCATCTTCGTCGTCTTCATCATCCTCCCCGTCATCATCTTCGTCCCTGTTGTCATCATCATCGTCGTCCTCATCATCATCATCATCATCGTATTCATCATCATCATCATCAATTTCATCAGAAGTGGATTCATCAATGTCTGGCATCATCACTTCGTTTTCCTCCAATCAGGTCCAGCCAGAGACAACCTTAACCGCAGGTGAGCAGGAAGTATTGTTAAAACTCACCGCGGACTCTAACACGCTACACTGTGACGATGACTCATCACTCACACATGCCATCATCGTGTTGCTTTTGTCAGTGTCGACCTCCTTCGACGCGCGCTGCAACCTGCCCTTGAGCCAGGGCACCTGCAGGGATTACGTCATCCTTTGGTACTACGACAAGCAGGCCAACTCCTGCGCTCAGTTCTGGTACGGAGGCTGTGGAGGGAACCTGAACCGCTTCGAGACAGAGGCGGAGTGCAAGACGGCCTGCGTTGTCTCCAGGACAGGTAAACATCCCTGACGTCCATCACAGCCCAAGCGTGTTTATACTGTCTTCTTATTGATCTTTACTTCTTTTTCCTTCCCTCAGTCGGATAAGCTAGGAATGACCTCATTGGTTGCTCCCAACCTGAGATCCTGCAGGAACCAATCAGAATGAAGTGGACTTTCAATTGGAAATTCCTACTTACAGTGTGTCTCATGCGATTTGTGTGAAGATTGTACTGGTGTCAGTTCAGACACATTTTGATACACACAAACATTATTGGGTTAACCACATATAAGTCAAATATGGGTTACCAGTTCATCAGTAGGCCTACATGATTTTAGTTTTACAAATGGATTCCAATTTGTATAATGCCTCAAACGAATTGACTTGAGCCACTTGCTACCGAGACTGAATTCATGTTTTGTGAGTCTTAGTTTGATATGCAATGTTAAAAAATGTAACACATGCTCTGAATATTTCTGTATTTTTGTATTTGTGTAGCGTTATTTTCCCTTTAAAAATGTGGGCATTTCATTGCATTTGCTTTGATTGACAACATTAAAAGTTGGAAGAATGTTTTACCTGCTATTAAAAATGTATGTGTACTGTAAATGTGTTTGTTTGTGTCTAAAATATTGGAATCGTTTTTTTTGTCCAATCATTATCTCACTAAATTTGTGAAGTTGTGAAAAGTGAAAGTTGATAATAAGAATAAAACAAATATTTGTACAATTTCGACTTCTTGTTTGTTTCCTTAATTTACCCAACTGAATATGTTGGATAGTATATATTTCATTCATTCATATTAATGATACAACCAACGAATCACGCGTTCACCCGTCAACCAGATGCTGAGAGAGGATCCTGAACTGTTGCGTTAATGCAATGCAACTTCCGGTCTATTACTCCGATGAGCTGAGTACGACAGTCAACATTCCCTGGAGCAAGAAGAAAAATACGGGACAAAAATAACTACGAAAAAGACAAGGAGAAAAAATTACTTTTACGAATAATTTAACAATATAACAACATAACGGAAACGGAGTTCCCTTCACCGGAAGTTTCCCCCCCCGCACTCGCCGCACACCGCTAAGTCCCGCCCTCTGTCTCTCTTCCGTGAGACGGAAATAGTATGTTTACCTCCGCTCAGCGGGGGGCGCTCGGCTAAATTTGTCCTTCCTACTTACGGTGCGTTGCTAGGGCGACGGACGCATTATCCACTCTGTCAGTAATCCAACAAGACTACTTCTGCAGGGAATCATGGCGGCGGTGTTGGATGCGCTATGGGAGGACAGAGACGTCAGATTCGACATAACTGCACAGTAAGATACATTACGATCCTCGTTTCAAGCGTGCAGTCGTAAAATATAGTCAATTAGAGTCTCATTTGGTCCGATTGCTAAATGTGTTACCTGTATGACGGGGTAAGAGACCCTTACGCATGGCGTTTACATTTCATTCTGCAAAAAATAATGCATTTGACTCCCAGGCAGATGAAGACCCGTCCAGGAGAGGTCCTGATAGACTGTCTGGACTCCATAGAAGACACCAAGGGGAACAACGGGGACAGAGGTGAAGACCAGGTCCTAAATTAAGTCTCTGAAAGGGACCTTTATCCTTCTAATCATGTCCCTGTACTCTGCAGGACGACTCCTGGTCACTAACCTGCGGATTATTTGGCATTCGTTGGCTCTGCCGAGGGTTAATTTGTGTGAGTGTAGCAGATAGCAGCATGAATTCATCCATTATTTATTGACACATGTAAATCTGAGTGCTTGTCATTCTGCTTCTTCTCATAGCTGTTGGTTTCAACTCCATCATTAACATCACCACACGGACTGCTAACTCTGTAAGTCAACTCGTGTTGTTATTGAATCCTTGTTTTGTCTCTGTCTAATGATTAGTGTAACTTTGGTAGCATGACGTAAAGTCATAAAGTCAGGCAAATTGGAAACTGTAAATTACCAATAAACCCCATGAGCTGGTCTGTGATCTTTACAATCTGAACCAAATTGATGTTGTATAAAGGTAACATTTCCAAACCTGCTCTTCGCTGTGTTTCTCCAGAAACTGAGGGGTCAAACGGAAGCCCTCTACATCTTGACCAAGTCCAACAACACCAGATTTGAGTTCATCTTCACCAATGTGGTTCCTGGCAGTCCAAGACTATTCACTTCGGTCATTGCCGTGCACAGGTATAAACAACGGTCCATCCACCCTCACACAATCTCACTTCACGCATGTCCTTTATGTCTGATGTGTTCATATAGTGAGTACATGTAAACGTCTCACATGCACACATCTTGTCCAGAGCTTATGAGACGTCCAAAATGTACCGGGACCTGAAGCTGCGAGGAGCTCTCATTCAGAACAAGCAGCTTCGCCTCCTTCCCCAGGAGCAAGTGTACGACAAAATCAACGGCGTCTGGAATCTATCCAGTGACCAGGTAGAGAACCCCGCTCCCCGAAACATCTGAGGCTGAACTGTCTGCTCCGGGCCACAGGGAGGGGGTGTTGCTGACATGAGCTCCACCCTCTGGGTTTTTACGTGGTGGGTTCTGTCTGGTTCTCCAGGGTAACCTGGGCACGTTCTTCATCACTAACGTCCGCATCGTCTGGCACGCCAACATGAACGAGAGCTTCAACGTCAGCATCCCTTACCTGCAGATCGTACGTAGCCTCACGTTGAGACCTCAGGTCATGGCTATTATCATGTTATCATTGATACGATTGTTTCACAAATGTGTTGTTTATTGCTTCTTCATGCTCTCTCTCTGAAGCGCTCCATCAGAATCAGAGACTCAAAGTTTGGCCTGGCGCTGGTGATCGAGAGCTCCCAGCAGGTTGGTATTTCAAATGTGCATCATTCATTCATTTATTCATTCATTCGTTCTGCTTCCTGCGAGGTTACCCTGTGATCATGTCTAAGTAACCGCGTCCCCCTCCACCCCAGACCGGTGGATATGTGCTCGGCTTCAAGATTGACCCCATGGATAAGCTTCAGGATGCAGTGAAGGAGATAAACTCCCTGCATAAGGTGTATTCGGCCAACCCTATCTTTGGAGTGGACTACGAAATGGAGGAGAAGGTAGACTGACACAAATACAGTGTTTGGTGTCTGTGTGTGGCCTGTTGTGTCTCTGTCTCTGTCTCTCTCTCTGATATTGATAGTGTTGTCCTGTCTTCTGCCCTACCCAACATGGCCTCCAGCCGCAGCCTCTGGAGGAGCTGACGGTGGATCAGCTCCCGGATGACGTGGAAATAGAGCCTGACGAGCAAACCGATGCCTTCACCGTGAGTGTAACTCTATCCCCGCACCCATCCCCTCTATCCCCATCCCCTACATCTATCCCCACTGTCACACTCCTCTATCCCCACACCCATCCCCTCTATCCCCTACATCTATCCCCACTATCACACCCCTCTATCCCCTACATCTATCCTCTCTATCACACCCCTCTATCCCCGCACCCATCCCCTCTATCCCCTACATCTATCCCCACTGTCACACCCCTCTATCCCCACACCCATCCCCACTGTCACACCCCTCTATCCCCGCACCCATCCCCTCTATCCCCTACATCTATCCCCACTATCACACCCCTCTATCCCCACACCCATCCCCTCTATCCCCTGCATCTATCCCCACTATCACACCCCTCTATCCCCACACCCATCCCCTCTATCCCCTACATCTATCCCCACTATCACACCCCTCTATCCCCTACATCTATCCCCACTATCACACCCCTCTATCCCCGCACCCATCCCCTCTATCCCCTACATCTATCCCCGCTATCACTCCCTCTATCCCCACACCAGCTCCCCTCAGCCCAGCACACTTGTCCCTTCCACACACACAAACACACACATACACTCACACACACACACACACACACACTCAGCTAACGGCCATTTTGCGTCAACGATTCTCACGAGCTTCCTGGTGTTGTGAGTGGAAACGCACATGGGCAGGGGCTGGTGAGGTCTGCGTCCGCTACACGTCTCATGTGTGGGCGGTTCCCCGCTGTGTTCCTGCATTACACGGCGGCATACCAACATTCCGTGGTATTCCTGGTGCTAAGCCATGTGTGTTTCTCCTCTTCTCCTCTCTGTAGGCCTACTTTGCTGATGGAAACAAGGTAAAAGTCCAGCATTATCGTCCCATTCCGGGGGTCCACTGTAGTCGTTGTGTGTATGTGGTTCCGTGTTCTAACCTGGGCTTGCGTGGGTTCCACAGCAACAGGACCGGGAGCCCGTGTTCTCCGAGGAGCTGGGCCTGGCCATCGAGAAGCTGAAGGAGGGCTTCACACTTCAGGGGCTCTGGGAGGTTATGGGAAGTTGAGTTTCAAACAATGCCGCTTGAATATGTACCTTCTGTAAATATGTGTATTATGACTTTAGGTGTATGGTGCTGTGTTTTTTTAGGGGAAAAGTAAAATTTGTACAGATTATGGCGCTGCTAGTTTTATATTGTATGACGGTAGGAGTTAAATTCAGTCATCAGGTGGGTTTAAAAAGTATGTTTATTACTTTTGATTCCTCATTTATAACAAATGAATTGCCTAAAGGAAACATAGAAATGTGTTGTTGTTTTTACTTTGCAAATCATACATTTCAACATTATTCAATTCATTATTCAACATTATTTCAACATTTGGAAATCATTCCTACCACATTCCATTACACTACAATAACAGCCAATAACTTATTACAACAGTCTCCAAGCACCTTATATTTCATTATATTTCATTTCATTATATTCTATACACTGTTCTTTATCTTTATTGCAATTTCCCAGCTTGGGATTAATAAAGTATTTCTATTTATTTCTATTTCTATTATATTTCCGGCTATATTACGCTGTCACTTATAAAACTAATTGATGATTATGACTAAAAATGTATTATTATAAAACATTCATGGGTAAAACGTTCACTGGTCACTGGTCACATCCAGTGATCACAGGCTAAATACAAAACTACGACAGGAGCTCAAGTATTGTCTGAATGAGGTGGGCCGAAGGTCGACTGGCTGGGCTCTCAGCTGTCTGTGTCCACAACCCCCGCCGCTTGTCAGTGGACTTATTCACGCTTTAATAGTAGTCATGTAGTGTTTGACACGGATGTCACAAAGACAAGTGACCCTGTCCATCATCACTGGCTGGGACAGTAGTCAGTTGTCTCTGTGACTCATCATTTGGACCGGCCCACATCCACGTCCGCTGAAATACGGCGCGGTCAGATGTTAAAAGCGCACGGTGAAGTGCCACCGATGAATAAATAGGTTGCTGAAGGATATTTTTATACTGTTGCGTAAAGCTGTTGTTCCTTATCACTAGGGCGACTGGTCGAGTGTCTCGTTGTTTGGGGTTAATGACAGCTGTGGTGACTCTCGCGGGCCAAGCTGAATTCTTCCCAGATTGGCTGGTGACTATTTTTAGAGGGGCTCAGTTATACCGAAGGGAGCTTTAAATGTGGCTGCCTATAGTTCTCTGTCTCTTCATCGGCCAGGACAGTGTGGCTTACTGCTTGCCCTATAGCCTACCACTCTTACTTCTGCCATGGATCCCCAAGGCCTGCGAGAAGATCTCCGCATGTTCCAGAGCACCCTTCTCCAGGACGGCCTGAAGGAGCTCCTGAACGAGAACAAGTTTGTCGACTGCGCTCTGAAGGTTGGCGACCGGAGCTTCCCCTGCCACAGGCTCATCTTGGCCGCGTGCAGCCCCTACTTCCGGGAGCTTTTCTTCTCAGAGGACGGTAAGGAGGCGGAACGCAAGGAGAAGGAGGTGGTCCTGGACGACCTGGACCCCAACACCATGGAGATGATCGTGAAGTACATGTACTCGGCCGACATAGACATCAACGACCACAACGTGCAGGACATCCTGGCCGTCTCGAGCCGCCTGCAGATCCCGTCAGTCTTCACCGTGTGCGTGAACTACCTCCAGAAGAGGCTCTCCCAGAAGAACTGCCTGGCGGTCTTCAGGCTGGGCCTGGTCCTCAACAGCCCCCGGCTGGCGGTGGCCGCCCGGGAGTGCGTGGCCGCGCACTTTGAGGCGGTGGCGCGGGACGAGGACTTCCTGGAGCTCGGCCTCCACGAGCTGCTGGCCATCCTGGGGGCGGACGCCCTCAACGTGGAGACGGAGGAGCCCGTATTCGAGGCCCTGATGAGGTGGGTGCGGAAGGACAAGGAGAACCGCGCCAAGACGCTGGCCGAGGCCTTCGACTGCGTGCGCTTCCGCCTGCTGCCCGAGGCGTACTTCAATGAGAAGGTGGCGAAGGACGACATCGTCAAGGCGGATGCCGAGCTCCTCAAGAAGGTCCAGATCGTCAAGGACGCCTTCGCAGGGAAGCTCCCCGAGGTGAAGAAGGGGGCGGCGGCGGCGGCGGGGGAGGAGGGGGGAGAGGAGGGGGGAGAGGAGGCGCAGGGGGGGGAGGACGGCAAGCTGCCGGGGTTCCTCAACGACAACCGGCGCGTGGGCATGTACACCAAGGACCTGCTGCTGATGGTCAACGACGCGGTGGCCGTGGCCTACGACGGCGCCGAGAACGAGTGCTACCTGGCGGCGGTGGCCGAGCAGATCCCGCGGAACCACGAGAGCCTGGTGACCCGCAGGAACCACCTGTACGTTCTGGGGGGGCTGTTTGTGGACGAGGAGGACAAGGACGCCCCCCTGCAGTGCTACTTCTACCAGGTAACAGGAGCCAGTGGGAAGGATTCATACATTATGATTATTATTGTTATTGTTGTTGTTGTTATTGTCATCATCGTCATCATGTGTTAATATGAATTATTTTCATTTAAATTACATTATATAATATATATATATATATGGCTAAATATATCATATATATACTGTATATTATATATTATATAATCTATATACAACTGTATGATAGAAACATTCATTATAAGTTTGATATTATAATATTAACGTTACCACTATACTACTATATACATACTAGTTCATGTGTAAATATGTACCCGAATCTATCTCTACCTACTTATGGTAGAACTATTTAAAATACTAACTAACGTAACTTAACTAACTTAAAATACTTTCAATATAAATCTGTCTCATTCTGTCTAGTAAAAAAAAAAAAACACTGTCCATACTAATACACTGTTAATACACTGTCATTACTGTTTATTACTGTCCATACTGCTCATACTGTATATAGTGCACCTTAACCTTATACTGTTTATATTGTTTGTATATATTCGCTGCTCTTTTATTTTGTTTTTGTATTCTTATTTTAGATATTTATATTTATATTTTGCATGCGTGTCTCGCAGCAGGGATCGAGGGAAACGGCATTTCGGTTTTTGTGCATGTCCTGTACGTTCATGGAAACTGACAATAAAGTTGACTTGACTTGACTAGATAATAATAGTAATCATATTATCGTATTCATAAATGAGCTGTTATTGTGCTATAACACACGCTCTCTGTTGCAGTTGGACAGTCTGGGGGCACAGTGGACGGCTCTGCCTCCCATGCCCTCCCCCAGGTGTCTCTTCGCTATGGGGGAGTTTGAGAACCTCATCTTCGCTGTAGCAGGAAAGGACCTGCAGTCTGACGAGTCTCAGGACACTGTGATGTGCTATGACGCTGAGTGAGTAGACTGACACAGTGTGTATAGTGAATATCATGTCAAATATTAGTACACAGAGTGTGTATACTGAATATTATGATGAATATTAGTACACAGAGTGTGTATACTGAATATTACAATGAATATTAGTACACAGTGTGTACACAGTGAGTGTGTGTACTGAATATTATGTTACTGAGAGTGTATACTGAATATTATGTCAAATATTAGTACACAGAGTGTGTGTACTGAATATTATGTCAAATATTAGTACACAGAGTGTGTGTACTGAATATTATGTTACTGAGAGTGTATACTGAATATTATGTCAAATATTAGTACACAGAGTGTGTGTACTGAATATTATGTCAAATATTAGTACACAGAGTGTGTGTACTGAATATTATGTTACTGAGTGTATACTGAATATTATGTCAAATATTAGTACACAGTGTGTATACTGAATATTATGATGCTGAGAGAGTATACTGATATCATGTCAAATATTGAAATATTCACTAAATATTTAGAATCAGTGATATGTGTTTCTGTCCCGCAGCAAAATGAAGTGGAGCGAAACCAAAAAGTTACCGCTGAAGATCCACGGCCACAGCGTGGTCTCTGAGAACGGGCTGGTGTACTGTATCGGAGGGAAAACCGATGAGAAGTAAGATATACATATACATATATATATATCAACACATACAGATATGTATCCATCCACGTGCTCATTGGTGACCTTCACTTCTCTGTCATTCCGCGGACACAGCAAAGCCCTCAGCAAGATGTTTGCGTACAACCACAAGAAGTCTGAGTGGAAGGAGGTGGCCTCCATGAAGACGGCCCGCTCCATGTTCGGGGCGGTGGTCCACGGCGGCCGCATCATCGTCGTGGGGGGGGTGAACGAGGAGGGGCTGACCTCCGCCTGTGAGGCCTACGACTTTGGAACCAACAAGTACGTGGTTCGGTTATAACCGTCATCATAACCTGCACATGGGCGTGCATTAAAGCAAATATTTAGATATTTTCCTTCTATTGTGGTTCTCATACCACTCAAGGTAAACAAGTCCTATTTGTCCTTGATCAAACATTTAAAAAAAATTTAAATCAATGTTCACATTGGTTTTAGTTTTGTGTTCAATGTTGTGGAGTAACTCTTCCATCCTAGCCTGGAGACCACCCTGATCACGTGACCTCACAGAAGTGTGAGGTCACGTGATCAGTGTGGTCCACAGGCTACCTCTACCCCCCCACACACACACACACACCTAATTGACATATACTCAGTCGTCATTATTTCAACATCACCATTGTGGTATATTTGTCATACACACTACAATGTGTAACCCTGCTTTGTATTCGAGTACATGAATACATCCTGTAGTACGCCATCTAAGCACCGGCCGCTGACTTGGTGCGATGCTGTTCCAGGTGGACGCCCTTCACAGACTTCCCCCAGGAGCGGAGCTCCATGAACCTGGTCAGCTGCGGGGGGCAGCTCAACGCCGTGGGGGGCTTTGCCATGGTGGAGCTGGAGAACAAAGAGTGCGCCCCCAGTGAAATCACCGACATCTGGCAGTAAGTGTTCCCCTTTCCTACCCGCTGCCATCATACCGTCTGTGAATCAATCGCAGCCTGACGGCAGAACCTTGGGAGGAGCAGAATGTGAGCTCTGCTCCGCGTGCTAACACTGCTAACGCGAGGCTGCTTCCTGCTTAAGGTACGAGGAGGACAAGAAGGTGTGGACGGGGATGATCAAGGACATGCGGTACGCGGCCGGGGCCACCTGCGTGGCCATGCGCCTCAACGCAGCCCGGATGCCCCGCCTGTGAGACCTGCTGCCGGCCAGGAGGGGGCTCCACTTTGTAATACTGTTTTTTCATTTGACTGCTAGTTCCATGTGGCTGTTTTAGAGCTGTTGAGTGCACTGAATTTGCTTTTCTAAATAAACATACTAAGTTGTTCAGGGGTGTTTATTTCCTGAATTCGGGCACAGCTAAACTAGGAAATGTAAAACGATAGACTCTCCTAACTACATGGGCATATTTCCTCAAAGTCACACTCAAAACAGTGTGCGTGTTCAGACTACTGTTCCATCGTTGTTGAACCTGGACACCATGGCAACATCGAGCTGTAGGTGAGCAAAACATTGTCCATGTGTCCTGTAGCAGTGGAATAATCACATACAAATTCAAATAAAACACAATTGTTATACAGATATATATATATACTTTATTATAAAATATGAGTAGAAATGGTGTGCAATTTGTTTTGACATTAAATAGGCCACTCCAATGCAACAATCCAAATGCACAAATAAGGCAAATAAGGAACAAACAAATCCTTGAGGTAACATTGACGCCCATACGTTCAGAAGAAGATTACATTTAAGAAGAAGACAACTCTGTGAATATTTTCTCCTTGAGGTACCCCTTCCAGGCGTCCTCTGTAGACAGCTCCATGGAGTTCCACTCAAAATGGGGGATCTGTCCGAGCAAATACAACAAATACAGAACAACACGTTTATCAGGTTATATTATCCATGGCGTACCTCAGCCACATCACCCTGTCACCCTGGAGGTTCACCCTCACCTGAACCACGCGGTACCCCATAATCTCCAGGTGTCTCTTCTTCATCATCACATCCCCCTTCATGTGCTGAGAGTTCTTACAGAAGGATTTGGAATCCAAGAAGTCCACGGCGACACTGAAAACAGGACAGGGTGCAGAGAGACAGTCGGTCAGCCTGGCGCCCGGGGCGGTTACTTAACATGCGCGTGAGCCAAAAGCCTGGACTCCTATTGGTTACCGCTGTGCTCCGGGTGGCAGCTCACTCATGACCGCCTCCGCCGGCTCCGCCCCCCACTGGACCTTCCCGTCTGACATCAGCAGAGTGTTTGGCTCGCTGTAGGGCACCGACCGCTGCTGTCCGTCCAACACACACTCAAAGTCTGACACGGGCAGAGAGAGAGAGAGAGAGAGAGAGAGAGACAGAGACAGAGAGAGAGAAGCGTCCATTTCACTGCATGCTCTACTTGGGGCCTCGGGTTCGACAGCACCGTAAATAGAGCCGAGCTGTATGTCAGAGGGCGACTTACCTACTGGGTAGAAATAGGGCGTGAGCACGGACACCCTGGCTCGGTCCATGCCACCGAGGACCTCGGCCAGGATTTTGTGTATTTGCTTCTTGATTAGACACCTGGAGAAACTCCCTGGAGAACACAGCAGAACGGGAACCACTCAGACTCATCTCACTCACCCCTTTAACAACATCAGCACCTGAAACACCTCAATGTCTTTTTTGTTTTTTAAATGCATCTTCTAAAAGCATCCCTGAACCCGGAAAGAGAACCAGACCTTTCCTCTCCAGTTGCTGGCAGTAGCGTGCGTGGAACCAGGGGACCTGGAACTCGGGACAGTCCAGGCACACCGCCCGGTTCACCTCCATCAGGCGCAGTCGAACCCTGCTGCTGAGCGCGTAGGGCATGGCTGTGGGGACGAGGAGCGGACGCGTTAGCGACCCTCCATTCAGAACGCCGCTAAACCCAATGATCAAGGTCAATGAGAACCGCTAGCACGTACTGTCTAAGTGCGCATCGAGTTTGGCAAGAAATTCTATGTTGAAGATTTCCCGAAACACCGGTTCAGGAAAACAGTCAGCGACCACCAGGGAGTAGGCCAGGAGCACCAGCATGTGGGGGTCGAAAGAGCCTAGAGGCACAGACGTAAAGGTTTAGAAACGCACGTCTGTGATTACATGCATGCCGAAACAACAGAGTCAAATACAACTTACTGATATGAGGTTTTAAGTGCTCTATGCAAACATCAAACAGCTCGTCTGCAGTCGGGGAATCGTAATTCAGTATGGCGAAGGGTAGCATTGTTGTGTAGATAGCTGAAGGATGCAACTGGAAAATAGGAATACAATACAATAAGTTACTGTGTTTGATCATAAAGACACACACACGATTATGTCATCACAGCACCCACTTAGCAGAGAGGACCCTGGGTAGCTAGATGATCAGTATGCGTCATTTTCTCATATAAAGCCCACCAACACGCACGCACGCACACACACACACACACACACACACACACACACACACACACACACACACACACACACACACACACACACACACACACACACACACACACACACACACACACACACACACACACACACACACACACACACACACACACACACACACACACACACACACACACCTTGTCGACGTCTTTCAGGGCCACGCTGGCGATGCGCTCCATCAGCGGCGCGCAGAGGTGGTTGGTCTTGGTGAGCAGGTGGGCCAGGTCGGCCACGTTGCCCCAGGTGACCTGCTCCGCCATCCTCTGCAGCGCGGCCACGGCGTGCTCCAGCAGCGTCTCCTCAAACCACTCGCCGGACGCGTAGCGCAGCTCTTCCAGCAGCGGGTCCAGGCGGCCGGCCGTCTCCAGCCGCTGCCGGCCGTGGCCCCGGGCCGCCTGCAGCAGCTGCACGTAGCGGCCGGGCGAGCTCTGCCGGTAGGCGGCGCCGGCGGGGTCGTCCAGACACCGGCCGACGGCCTGCGCCAGCGTGATGACGTCCCTGAGGCCGCACTGGGGCAGCAGCCCGTCCAGCCGCGACACGGCGGCGGGCTCCAGGCGCGGGCCGGGCAGCATGGTGAGCACGCGCGTTATCATGGTGACCTCGTATGTGTAGAGGCTGACCTGCATGTAGCTGGCCGGGGAGGAGAGAGAGACAGAGACAGAGACAGAGAGAGAGAAGAATTACTCTTTTTGATCCCGTGAGGGAAATTTGGTCTCTGCATTTAACCCCATCGTGAATTAGTGGAATACACTCAGCACACAGTGATGGTGAGGCACACAGTGAGGTGAAGCACACTAATCCCGAGGCAGTGCAGCTGCCAGCAACAGCGGCGCTCGGGGAGCAGTGAGGGGTTAGGTCAAAAGCAAGGGCTCTATAAGGGCAATTCAGCTGTTCATACTGGTCGGGGTTCGAACCGGCAACCCTCCGGTTACAAGTCCGAAGCCCTAACCAGTAGGCCACGGCTGCCCCAAGGCCAAGGCTGCCCCGTGGCCTTGAGAGATAAAGAGATCCGTGAGAGAGAGAGATCCGTGAGAGAGAGAGATCCGTGAGCATGGCGCTCCATCGACCCGAAGCAGAGCACAACTTCACCGTCGCTAGCCGCCCACCTGATGAGGATGCTCCTCAACTTGCTGAACAATTCAGGGTTCTGGTAGTGCAGCAGAAAGAGGGCCTGTGTGATCTTGGCCACCTCCAAGCCTTTGTAGACATAAAGGTTCTTTTGGATTATTGATGCAATCCTGAAAAAAACAAAAAAAAAAACAGCATCGGTTTCACTTTGTGGTTATGTTGAAATGCTGACAGGCCATTTAGTTCTCCATAAAAGGAGAGGGAGGTGGAACCTACTTATTGATCAACTTCATGTTCCTAGACTGAGTCTCCTCAAGACCCATAGCGAGCGTCAAAACCTGCTGGGGCTTTAACTCGTCGGCCAATAGGAGTGCAGTGTTCTCCAACCTGTGACCAAACAATACACAGAAAAGTTGTACATTCATGAGTCGCTTTGGATAAAAGCGCTAAATGCCCTAAATGTAAATGTAAACGTAAAACAAGATGATCACAATGCAAGTAGAGCCTGAAAGAGAGTGACCTCTGTGTGTATACAGTTCCCACATGTTCTTCTGAACAAAAGCTCTTTCTATATGTTTCAGATGCAAAATTAAATGACGCAAGTGATCGTCTCCCCCCCCCTGATGAAACATCAGATCTGGATTGTGGTGTGGAATAGACACTTCCCCTGGCCGTGATGATAAAACAACCCAAAAGCTTCAGACCAACCATTCTCTGATCTCCGCGCTGGCCATGGGACACAGCACCATGAAGAGCTTGGTGAAGGACTCGGGGTCCGTGCTGGAGTCGATCAGCTCCAGCAGCCGCTGCTTCGTGGCCAGCCGGAAGTCACAGCTGTAGAACTGCAGGGACTGGTAGAGGCCCATGATGATGGTGAGGTTCTCCAGGTCCATCAGGGGAATGCTCTGCATCAGCAGCCGGTTGCACTTCTCCAGGAGGCCGCGGTGGACGAACTTGATGTTGCGCAGGAACTGCACCACCCTGCGTGGGTTGTTGTACTTCGTGGGTTCAATGGTGTCCAGCAGGTGGTCCGCCCTGTCGATGAGCAGGTCCCTCAGACGAGGAGACCCCATGCCGGACACGCTGATCATCAGGGTGGTCAGGATTCTGCAAGGGAAACGGGGAGCGACATTTACAGTTAGAAAATAACACGGGAGTTACAAATGATGAATTGGATGACAATATATCAGCTGTACACCCTGTGTTACTATCCCGGTGCAGGACAGGTACGGTTTGATCTTCACTGCCCACAACCTTCCTGTACGCAAGCCCTTACCTGCCCCTTAGTGACATGTACCTCCGCTCACTGCAAGGGCCCTTGGATAAACCTGTCTGCTAAACGGCTGAATAGTAAATGTTAGTAAACGGTACACACCTGGGGTCGTCGATAGTCGAGACCTTTTGGGCCACAATGTCAGCGATGCGACCCATCAGTGGACTCATTTGCAGGTGTTGATCGATCAAACAAATGGCGAACTTGGAGAGGGAAGACAGTGGGAGACTGCAAGGCAAGACATGTGGTGCTAGTGATTCCTTCACACTCAAGTCATAAGATTAAATGAGGTCAGATGTGTGGCAATAATAATAATAATAATGATAATAATAATACCTCTCTAGTCTTTCAGAGGCTTCTAAAACCAGCTGTTGTACAAGTGAGTCATGATGCTCCATGTTGAGTCTGAAAGCAAGATTAAACAAACTTCTGTTATTTGGGGTGAAACATTTGCCTTCATGAGTCTATAAGCTTGTTTCACTGTACCTGAGAACATTATACAGCATGTCCACCAACAAGCTGTCATCCATCAGGGAGATTTTGTTTTCGGCCAAAACTCTGATGGTCAGAAACTGAGGGTGGCTTGTGACCGACCCGGGCGTCCTTAGAAACTGTGGTTTCTCCTTCTGGAACTGCCAGAGCATCCCCATGGCACAGCAAACGTGGTTCACGTCCAGCTTTGCCTTGTTCCTGCCCACGACCTCAAACACTTGGTCCTCGCTGGGACAGACCTGGAGCTGGTCCAGAACCGAGTCCCGGTTCCCTGGCCCAGAGTACAGAGTCCGAGTCCTGCGCACACAGGCGCTGGCCAGGCGCAGCCGGAACATGGCCCACAAGTCCAGGCTCGGCTTAAGAGCAGTGAACAGTCCCCATTATGACACGGTGACTGGTTATGTAAGTGACCGAGACCTTGACAAGCACATGGGGTCAGCAGGATTCAGTCCAGATGTTTCCCGACGACTGCGGTCATCTAGCTGTCATCTAGCGAGGGAAATGAAGAAAGGGAGGAAGGAAAGAAGAAAGCAGTAGATTCAGCTAGGTAAAATGAACACATTATAATAGGAGTGTGTATTTGATTATATTTAAATAATAAACAGATATTTACGAAGAAAACATCTCACTAGCGTGAGAAGCCAAAGAGAAATTATATTTACAAAATATTATAATTATTAAATACAAAAGATGACATAAGCGGATGGTGTGGGACAGACTGCACTGGTACGACTCGTCCGGCTGTACTGGTCTGTCTGCACTGGTCTGACTGCACTGATCTGCCTGCACTGGTCTGACTGCACTGGTCTGGCTGAAGTGGTCTGACTGTATTGGACTGACTATACTTGACTGACTGTACTTGACTGACTGCATGGAGTCATGCTGCTCACGTGGTGATGTAACAACGTCCACATTACAACCAAAACTCAACACACACTTCACTAAACGAGGGATTTGATTTATCACTGAACGGACGACTGCATGCTAACGCCTTGTATACATAGACTATACTTACAGAGAGTGTTCGCATAGTTTATGTATTATCTGATAGCATGTGTGCTATTAGAGTTCACACTTCCCTAGCCGGCGTTATGACGTAGAAGGTCAAAGGGTAGGCGCTGTGTTTCGTTAGCCCGTACAGCCCGTGAGCCCAACTGAATGGCGGAGCTTAGTGGAGTCCAACAAAATATGATTATTACGATCATTGCGATTATATTTTAGTACTAGGCTAGACATATTAATTTAGTGTTGTTTATACTGGGCAAATGGAAACAATTATTCATATGTCGCAGATAAAGAACACCAACACACAGTTCATGTAGGCAATGGTATCACTCTGTACACGTTTTCTTTATTATTATTATTATTATTATTATTATTATTATTATTATTATTGTTTCAATAAGACACAGCTGCTGTATAATTTGGCCGATATGCACGTTTGTAGACCAAAACGACGCATTTACTGTTCATATTTGTGTTTAATGTTTGTATTCAAGCTTCGGGGACGCGCGTTTGCCCCCACGTCGGGCGGTCCGTTGACTCAAACCTAGCGCCCCTCGACGTCCTCCTCGCGCCATCTTTAGAAAACACCGCGGGGCTGAATGGACCTGGGTTCCGCTCTTAGATGATCCATTATTGTTAGGAACAACGACCCTGGTCCCCCAACTAAGGTAATACGACAATGCGATCGACATGGACGCCCGTTGAGGTGTGTTTAACACGTCGGTAGATCCCGTGTGGTTGTACTGTGGCTCGGTGCTCAGGTTCACGGTAGGCCCGGAGGAACCCGAGCACCCGAGTGTTGCCGACCCGCTGCACGGTGGATACATTATATGGCTGCATAGGCGGTTTATTAACATTCTGCAACTCCACCTGCCCGGGAATCGTTGACTTTCGAAATAGGATGCATTCACGCTCGTTCCAAACGGGGTCATTGATTCATCCCCTCGTTCATTCATTCATTCATTCTACTTAGCGATGAGCACAGGGGATTACACCAGAGAGGCTTGGACTCTTAATTTATGGGGTCAAACACGAAGCGAGTCAAGTCCATAGCCTGCGTGCGTGTACGTGTGTGTGTCTCTGATCACATGTATTGATTATGTTCCTGCAGGTTTTTGGTCATCAGTCATGGGCATCAAGGTGCGCCCTCGCTGCTTCTTTGACGTCGGAATCAGCAACGTTAACGGTGAGACCTTTATCAACTATCTGGTGACCTAACTTTTATAGCCCATGATTTTTACTGTCTAACTCTGCGTTTTGTCCCACAGTTGGTCGAATTGTGGTGGAGCTGTTCTCTGAGGTCTGCCCCAAGACTTGTGAAAACTTCAGATGTCTGTGTACAGGTACAGCACGGTTAACACGCACGTTTTACCTGGCGGTCTTTTGGAGTGACGCACGCGTATCATATGGAATAATCCGTGGCATTCTTGTCTTTCCTACCAGGCGAGAAGGGCATTGGCAAAGGAACCCAGAAACCTCTTCATTACAAAGGATGCCAGTTCCACAGAATCGTGAAGGACTTCATGATCCAGGGGGGGGACTTTAGTGAAGGTAGGGTCATGGCGGTTCTGTGTGCACGCTTCTGTGGGTGGTGTGAAGTGTGACTGTATCTGGCTGGGGGTTCGAAATGCAAACACAACCACTCATTTCAAATGAATGTACCTGTGTCTGATTTGTGAACTTGAGAAGTTCAATTTATATGAATTCTCCCTCCCTTCTTATTTTATCACTGCAGTCTCCCTGTTTAACCGTTTCTCTCCTTGGTGTTCTCATCGTATGCCAACCATGCCACAACAGGGAATGGAAGAGGGGGCGAATCCATCTATGGGGGCTTTTTTGAAGGTAAACACATTACGGCTATATTATTATTCATTGTGGAGTCATGACTTGTCCACTAATGGCGTTATGTATTTTGAACTCCTGTTTTTTTTTTGTTTAGATGAGAGCTTTTCAATGAAACACAACAAGGAGTATCTGCTGTCCATGGCAAACAGAGGGAAGGACACCAACGGATCTCAGTTCTTCATGTAAGCGTGACATGTTTCTGGGTTGACTTGCCTGCATCGTGGGCTTGCATCGACAGGTCAATAGAATGTTATTTTCATGGTGGTCTTCGTATATATAATTATTGAAGTGGATGTTTTTGTGCTCAGAAATATTGACATCACCAACTCAACAATACACAACATAATCGTTATTCAAGCATCTTCATTTACAAATAGAAATAACATGAGTTGTTTTTAATCTTCAGAACAACGAAACCCTCGCCCCATCTGGATGGGTAAGTGCTTCACATTTGTTTAAGAAAGTCTTGTTTGTTTGTTTGTTTGTTTTTTTATTGCAAGTGAAATGTGTTTATTGACTGAACACAACCGCGCCATTGCAGCGTCCATGTGGTTTTTGGACAAGTGATTTCCGGCCAGGAGGTCATCCAGACCATGGAGAGGCAGAAGACGGACGCCAACAGTAAGCCCTACTCCGAGGTCAAGGTGCTAAACTGCGGCGAGCTCATCCCCAAGACGAGAGGTCAGAGCGCACTTTGGAGACGACGAACCCGCCCTGATTCAGAGCGCCGGCCTCCGCCGCCGTGATGTCTTCTCCTAAAGCCTGTGGTGTCTTCCCTCCTCAGTGAAGACCAACGACGAGAAGAAGAAGAAGGAGAAGGAGCATGCGTCCTCTGAAGCCAGCTCCAGCTCCTCGGACAGCTCCTCCTCCTCCTCCTCCTCAGAGTCTGAGGAGTCTGAAAAAGAGGCGAAAAAGCGGAAGAAGAAGCTGAAGAAACAGAAGAAGAAGAAGCAGAAGAAGACGAAGAAGGAGAGGTACCCGAGTCACCGTGTGTGTCTGTCACAGCCGCTGCAGACGAAGCGGCCGGTTTTAAAAACGCGTTCCGCTCACCCGTCGCCTTTTTTCTTTTAGGTCGGAGCCCGCGAGCGCCGACGAAAAAGACCAAGACCTTCTGTTGTCCTCGGTTCGACCCGAAGAAATCCCCGAGGTCCCCCAGAACCGGTTCCTCATGCGCAAGAGCCCGCAGCCCGTCCAGCGGGAGGAGGCCGGTATCAACATGAGGAAACGCGAGGACCGGCCCAGGGAAAGGTGGGTTCAGACGGCGGCTCTCGGGGGGGGGGGGGGGGTTCTTTCTCTGGCGCTGAGCACCCTCAGGTGTCCTAACGGTTCACTATCCCCTCTGTAACGGCAGGCCGTTCAATGCCCAGTCTGCGTACCACAGGAGGCTGGTGACCACGCGGTCCGGCAGGAAGATCAAAGGGCGGGGCCCCAGGGTAGGTCCACGGCGGCTCGTCACATGTTTTTGAGTTTTCACCAAAACGAACCCTGAGGTGTTTTTTTAAAATTTTGAAGACGTCGTGCACGGCAGCTGTCTGTCTGTCTGTCTGTTCTGTCTGTGGACATCAGCTGTCTGTCTGCGGACGCCGGTAACCGTCTGTCTGCCTGCTCCTCCCCCAGCGGTACCGCACGCCCTCGCGCTCCCGGTCAAGGTCAAGAGACCGCTTCCGGCGGAGCGAAACCCCGCCCCACTGGCGCCAGGAGATGCAGCGGCAGCGGCCCAGGGCGCCGAGCGGAGAGCGGTGGATTAAGGGAGACAAGTAAGAGCTGCTTCTCTCCCAGATGTGTGGGTTGTACGGCTATCGGCCATCTTGGACTCCAAACATCTGTAACATTGAATCTGCATCCATTTCTTTAGTGTGTGTGTGTGTGTGTGGAATTATTCAGCTTGACATTGTGGGGTTAGTCACCGGCGTGTGAGCAAGCACATCACGCTTTGACCTTTTAAAAGCGTTGTACTCTGTGTGTCGTCACTAACGCGTCCTTCAACACCGCGGTGTCACAGGGGTGACATGGAGGAGGCGGCCAAGGAGGAGAACGCCAAGGCGTCCCGAGGGGAGAAGAAGGACTCCGACGACAAGCCCGACAAGCCCGACAAGCCCGAGAAGGAGAAGCACGGCCGCTCCCACCGGTCCAGGAGCAAGGAGGCCAGGAAGAAGGACGATGACAACAAACATGGCCGCCACAAGGCCCGCAAAAGAGCCGGCTCCCGGAGCCGCAGCAAGAGCGCCGACAAGAGCGGCGACCGGAGGAGACGGTCAAAGAGCAAGGAGCGAGGAGGAGGCGAGCGGGACCCCAAGGCCAAAGCGGAGGAGCAGCACGACGCCCGCTCCCGGAGCAAGGACGCCCCGGTGGCCAAAGGGAAGGACAAGGACGGCGAGTCCGACCACGGCAAGGACGGCGGCAAGCGCGCCGAGTCCGAGAAGAAGCAGCAGAAGGACGAGGCGAAGGGGCGGAACGGCGAGAAGCCGCAGGAAGAGCCCAAGGGCCGAGACGGGGACAAGCGGGACAAGGAGAGGGCCGAGTCCCAAGGCAAGGACAGGACTGTCGCTAAAGAGGGCCACAAGTCCCGCAGCAGGAGCAGAGACAGGGGGGACCGCGCCAAGCGGGCGTCCTCGAGGGACAAGGCCGAGCGCAGGGACCGGGACAGGGAGAGGCCCAGCGAGGGCGGCAGCAGCAGCAGGCGGAGCCAGGAGCGGCGGCAGCAGCGCCACAGGGAGGAGAAGCGGCGCGGCTCGTCCAGGAACCGGGACCGCACCAGGAGCCCCGACCGGGCCAAGGCCAGAGACTCTCACAGGGGCGGGCGGCGCTCCCGCAGCAGGAGCGCCGACCGGCAGGCGCGCCGGAGGGACAAGGACGGCGGCGCCGCCGGCCCGAGACGAGGGTCCCGGGGGTCCCGGGGGCGCCACCGCAGCGGCAGCAGCGGCGGCAGCAGCAGCGGCTCCGACAGCGGCGGGGACGACAAGACGAAGGGCCGGAAGAGCCCCGAGAACAAGAAGAAGAGCCCCCCCCCGCGGGAGTCCCCCTCCAAAGCCAAAGAGGCGGCCCGGAGCCCCGGGAGACCCCGCGGCACCAGGGGCCGAGACGGAACCCGAGACCAGAAGGAGAGCTCCGGCTCCAGCTCCGACGACAGCGATTAGGGGCCTCGAGGGTCGACGCCTGAGGTCGGAGGTCAACGCCACATCAGACCACTTTGGTCGCTCTGGGAAATCATCGGGTTTGATTAGTTTTTTTGTTGTTGGGGTTTTTTTTGTTTTTTTTTCCAATTCCAAACCAAGTTGTTTAAATATTAGAATTCTACTGCAGCTGAAAAACCTTGTGAACCCCCACCCCCCCCTTTTTTACTGTATTTTTAAAAAGTATATCAACAATCTGTTTAGAGGTTCAGGAAGATCGATTTTGCTTTTACCAGCCAAGATGTATAATGAAAGTCCATTGAGGTCGTTTTGTTTTTTTTATTTTCCTTTTTCATTTTGAAATTAATAATTTTGGCCTTTTTTGTTCCGCATGTGTATCTTCCACATTTGATTTCTTCTGTTTTGTAGTTTGAGAAACCTGTTTCACTTCAAATGGAGAATGTCCAACATAACATGCAACATAAAACGAGTTTGTATAAATCTGTAAATTGTGTATTTATTTGACGTCAAGCGAGCAACGTGATTCTCAGAAACCAAACCACTATTGACATTTTGTCCATTTGTAGTGACCACCGGTGAACCCAATTGAAGGATGTTGACTCTTTCTGATAACTATTCACTTTATTGACTTCATAAATGTAAGTCGAGTGCTGAAAGGGAAGCTGTGGGGAAAAACAAATCACACTCCGGGTGTCCCGCCCACCACCCCGGTGACGGGCGTGACTCACTCAGCGAGCCGGCCCCCGTGACACCCCTCACCACGTGAAGCCAAGTCGCTTCTTGGCTCCGTGGATGTCCGCCGGCGCGCCCAGCTCCATGGCGGTCAGGGCGGCGGCGGTGGCGGCGTACCGCGGCATCTCCACACCGCTGTCGTCTCCCACGAGGAGCCGCCCGCCGGCCCCCGGGCCCGCCCTGGCGGCCTTCTGCAGCGGCAGGACGTTCCGCTGGGCCTCGGCCGCAGCCCGGATCACCTGGGCCGCGTACTGCTGGAACTGCAGCTCCTCGGTCGCGGCGAGCTCCGCGTCGCGCGCCGCGGACTCCTGCTGCTCCTCCTTCAGGCGCTGGCTGAGGAAGTGTTTCTCTGCCTGCACGCAAACGAGGGACTTAGAGGGCGAGGACCTCGCGTCGTACGATTTTGATAACGCTAGGACGCCAGACGTGTGTGCGCGTTCTTCCCCGAGACGAAGCCTCACCATTTGCTGGGCGTAGTGATCTTGTAAAGTTCTCCCCTCTTCTTTGGCTTTCTGGGCCTTCTGTTGTTGCTTCTCCAGGAAAATTCTGTCCGCCTCCTGCTTGGCCTGCAGCACGGCCAGGGCGTTCTGTCGCGCCGTCTCCTCCTTCTGCTCTTGTTCCAGCAGCTAAGGGAACACAAACGGGAGTTACAGGCAAACATTCATTGTCTCTTAGATATTAGTGGTTGTAATTAATAGTTAAATTGTTTTAAGTATCTGGAATCTCGATTTTTTCCCCTTGGTTTATGTAGTCCCCATAAGCTTGGCCCTCAGCCCCTTGGATTGACAAGGTGCCTCCGGGATCTCACCATGGTCCTTCTGTGCTCAGCGATGGCCTTCAGCATCGTTGCCTTGCCTTCCTTTTCAGCTCTGCGTCTCTGTGCCTGCCTGGCGTCCTGTTGGCTGATGGCCTTGGCTATGGTCTCCTCCTCGCTGACCGTCTTCTGCTGCTGGGTGGCGGTCAGTTTGTCCCCGATCTTCTCCCTGAGCATCTGGGCCTCTCTGGGGAACACAATAAAATGCCGGATCGTACATGATCTTTGTTATTTGGGGTGTGGCAAGAGAAGAACCATGACCCAAGCTGTTGTGGCTGATCCAAGTGACTTCATCTCGGAGGAACCCGATACTCACCACTGTGTGATGCACGGTCTGACTGGCCGCTTTACCTGAACCACTCTGCCTCTTTCTCCTTCCTCAACGTCATCATCTTCTGCTTGGCGGAGAGGAAAAGCTTCCGTTGTTCCTCTTCCAGCGCCTGCTTCCGTTCATCAATGGCTCTCACCACGTCTCTGTTCGAGATGTGCTCCTGTGGTGCCACATTGCCAGGGATGTAACACTCAGGAGTTTGTCATTTTTAAAATGGGTTAAAACCCAAAGGGCCCCTCCTTACCAGGTGAGCCTGCATGAAGTTTCTCTTCTGCTCCACTTGTCTTTGTCTCTCCATACTTTGCTCCCACAGGTGCAGCTCACGAAGACGTTGGATCTCCTCTCCCTCTTTCATGTTCTCCAGCTTCTCTCGCGCTCTGGCCAACTCGACGTTCCTCATCCTGAGGGTGTGGAGAGGCATGTTCTCACTCTCAACTGTCCTCACCGTTATGTATTCTGAAATCAGGTCTCTCTTGGATCAATCACCAGATCAACGGGTCAATGAGGCTTACTGTATTTTCTGGTCCTCCGCCACAGCCTGAGTATCCAGCTTCTTCTGAATACTTTTCTCCTGCTCTTGTTTCAAGGCCTCCTCTTCCCTGGACTTGACCTTGGCGAGGAACTCCTGGTCCCGATCCTTGGAGGAACTCTTAATTCTGCGCTTCAACTCAATCTGTGCCTCTCGCTCCTTCAACACCTCGGTCAGTAAGAGGGCACTCTGCAAAAGGACAGGTCAAAAGGCATGATAGAACCAGGTAGGGCATGGTAGCATAATGGTGTCCACTCTGGGCTTACAGCTCCAGGTTTGGTCACCAACGTCGGCATCCTACCTGCAGGCTTCATCAAGGAAGATGCCCACCACCTACACTGCTCCTTAATGATGTGCATCTGGTTGAATATCAGTGTCTACTAAAGAATGATTCTACTCTATGAAGACAGGTGGACTTTATAGACTGCCCTAAATACTTAACCATCAGTGGCACACATTCACCCATTCATTCACCAACCATACAAGGCAGTGGCCAGTTAGTCTGGAGGCAGTTAGGTTTAGGTGATCTGGGACACCTTGACACTTGGCTAGGAGGAGCCGGGAATCGAACCAGCAACTTTTCGGTGGCCCGACAGACGGCACTGCCTCCTGAGCCACTGCCACCCAGGATATATGATGAGCGGCGAGCACGTCCACCCGTGAGGTGCTACTCACATGGAGGCCTTTGACCCGCTGGGTCTGGTAGTACTGCTGAGCCTTGGCTTTTTCGATGGCCTCCTTCCTCCTCTGCTCCTGGTACTTGGCCTCCTCCACGTCCGTGGCCTTGCGCTGCTCCTCATCCAGCTCCTCTCTGATTCTCTTGGCCTCGATTTTCTTTTGTCGTTGTCCCTGTCGGCAGGCAGAGTCAACTCTGGAGCTCATGTTTTGTTGTAACTTTAAGAAACATTTGGCTGTGCTGAAATGTGGTAAAGAAATGCACTGAGATGTTTGTTGAGATGTTTCCACATTTCCCCTCTGACATAAGCATACATTAGCTATTTAGACTGGTAAGATGTCCGGGTTGGAGTGTAGGTAAGACTGACTCACTGCGATGGTATTGGACCAGAACTTCACCACCTCTTTGGAGTGGAGATGCATCGCCTCTCTTTGTTGTGCGGCTTCTTCAATCATTTTCTTCTGTTTACTTTGGTGATTTAAATTGTCTTTAATTCTGAAGTACTCGGATCTGGGCAGTACAGTAACCTGTCTCAGATCTATTGGTTGTATTTGCCCATGGCGTGGCCCATCTGGAGATCCTTGAAGAACAATTATACAGAAATCAAATATAAAGTGGTCGGCTGAGTCATGCATGGCTGATTATAGGCACAGCCTTCATGTGACCGGGCATCAACACCTATAACATTGGTTTTATTTTGTCCATCAAATACTGTATTTAACAGTACTTGACACAATGACACAAGTACAATAACAGAATGCTGCTAACTATCACACCAGCCTACTGCTTAAACTTTACTAATAGGTCAAGCTTTATAAACATATTAAATACTGTTACCCATCCTAATGGATCCACTTCTTCGCCCATTTTGAACCATTGATGCTGCCATGTTTATTTTCCCCCAAATTAAACACTACTCTTGATGTTATTCACATTGTTAAACCAAGTCCAGTTGCTAAAAAAAAAAAGCAGCTAAGTTAGCGTTCATGGTATTTGTTACACCGTATCCAAGCAACGCTTCAACCAATTAGGGGCTACACGGCGTCTACATGTAGGCTGAGAGAGGGTCCTGAACTCTGGCGTTATCCCGGTCTACGGCAACGCCACTTCCGTTCTATTAGTGCCTGAGCTGTGTACGAGCTGTGTCCAGAGTGAGAAGAATAAGACCAATGGAACAAATGGGACAGCAACAACGACAAAGAGCATTTAGTATTATTAAGTATATTATTTAATATTAAGTATTGGGTTTCGACGAAGAACCCGACGAACCACAATCCAAAACCGAACGTAATCCCTCTATCGGAAGTACATCTCGCTCGCCTTTGAACCGTTTGAACCCATATAACAAAGTCCCGCCCTTTCTTCCTCCAATAACGCTAATTTGGAGCATCCCATTCCGGGCGTCCCCCGTGATGGGACGACTTGGAACTTGGAACGGGTTACTCTGCGTGAAGGTCCACGTTAAGTGCATCAACGTTAATAGATTAGCTACACGTAGAAAAGGCAAGTGAAGTCATATGAAATTAAATTAAATTAAAATTCCAAAGTAACCAAAAAAAGTCAGTATATAATTAGGCATTTGTACACGACCAATGTGGACGCGTTCTCCTAGCTCATGAATATTCATTCATATCCTAGGTTAGGTTTATATAATGGGTGGTTTTAGTATCCGTCCAATTATATTTGTTTCTCTTTCCATTTTTTTCTTTATCAGTAAATGAGTAAGCCTACTGCCGAGTCGACCTTCGTTTGGGCAAGTGTAGACCTGCTCGGAGTGACACGTGCATGCACTCCAAATGAATTAAAACGATCAAACCCTTTAGCTGGTTACAAATCCAGCATTTATGTTTTGCGAAGATATTGACTCATTTACAGCTTTGCATCATATTAGTCCTGCGCTTTGCATAGTTTTATTCTACAAGTATATATATTTCTGGGTTTATTCCTTTGAAATTGCAAGTTGCAGAAAGGGCGTGTTTATCACAAGGGGGCGGGTTTATTACAAATAGGGGGTTCTGTCTGCCAGCTACGACCAATCAAAACCACCAGCGAACCTCCCGGTTTGTCCATCACTTTCCCACGGCGTCACACACACAAGTTATCCTGCCCCTCACTCCATCCGAAAATCCTGCAAAATGGCTCCAATAGTGATCAAGAGCATTCTAATCAGCGAAAGCGTGGATCCGTGCTGCAAAACGATTCTGGAAGAAAATGGAATCCAAGTGACGGAGAAACTGAATCTGAGCCAGGAGGATTTGATACGAGAGGTTAAGGTAAGGCTGCAATCTCCAGAGATGACGGCGTGCTACTCAGTCCTCAGACATAAGTCTGTGGAGATTCAGGAGTGCTCTGTCGTGGATCATGGCGTGTTTGGTTTCTCTTATCTTGGTTCAGCGGTACATCACTTGAATGACGGTTATTATTCATAAGATGAATAACAATCATCCCTGTTTGCACAAACTGCACGGTGCACGCATATCGGTATAGCATCGGCTGTCGTGAAACTTTTAAGCCTATTTGCCATCTAACCTGGGGATAGTTTGTACCGCCCATTCAACGTATGATGCAACTGCATCACCGGCTTGCTGGAGTCGGGAGTCACCATCCTGAT
Organism: Urophycis tenuis; assembly: GCA_036785325.1. Lineage (NCBI taxonomy): Eukaryota > Metazoa > Chordata > Actinopteri > Gadiformes > Phycidae > Urophycis > Urophycis tenuis. Next base: position 3,867,854 of record JAXIVH010000010.1, on the reverse strand, counting down.
GTGCGCCACATGTTTCACTCGGCCCTAAAAACACTACCGCCGCACATCTCATGCCTTCCCAGAGCAGCCTTGTCGGTTTACATTCATTCTCACCATGTATGTCCTTTTTATGTAACACAATATGGGAGTCGGGAAAATGAATGGTTACATAATCCCTCCCCAAACGTGGCCGTGACTGCAACAAACAGGTTTTGCAGAAAGTTGTGGAGCGCACCACGAGCTGAGTTCTTAATCCCTGACTGAAGAACCCTTTGTGTTTTTTTTGTCTCAGAACTACGATGGACTCGTTGTCAGGTCTTCCACTAAGGTCACGGCAGACGTCATCAACGCTGCCAGCAATCTGAGGATGATCGGCCGCGCCGGGACAGGGGTAGACAATGTGGACGTCGACGCCGCAACTAAACGTGGTGTGATTGTGATGAAGTGCGTTTGGCATGCATTGTCCACGCAGCCAGTTGGGTAACCGTGTGGTGTTTTGTGACAGTCTGAATTGAATGCACGGTTGTTTGTTTGCAGCACGCCAAGCGGTAACACCATCAGTGCTGCGGAGCTGACGTGTATCTTGATAACCAGCCTGTCCAGGTCAGATGATAAGTGTTGCACACCAACACGTTGTACTTTCCATGCAGGACACCGTAGGCCTATTTGAATGCATTGCAGGCAAACTGTGCTGCGTGCAACTAACATTTTGGATCCGTGCTGCCTTGTGGTTGCAGACATGTCCCCCAGGCCGCCATGTCAATGAAAGCGGGGAAATGGGATCGCAAAAAAGTAAGCCACGGATTTGGTTGCTTATATCTACAGTGAATTGTGTGGCTGCATAAAGCAATTACTATTGCATGACTCATCCCATTGTCCCACCTTCCCCCCATGGTGATAATGGGATCCACGCTGTTCCTGAGTGCCTTCAGTCAAAACCATTTTATTCTCATTTCAGTTCATGGGTTCCGAGCTCTACGGCAAAACACTGGGAATAGTTGGACTCGGGAGAATTGGCAAAGAAGTTGCCAGTAGAATGCAATCCTTTGGCATGAAGGTATGTCATCACTCCACCCTGTGTCCACGTGTCAGTGCTGCACAATGGGAAGGAGCCTCCGTTCCCCACCAATCCACTGACTCCGGAAGGTTCGAACACACGGATTGGGGTTATGGTGGCTACAGCCTCCGTTTTGGAAACATAGGATTATATTGTACATGACATTGCGTATTTATTTGCAATAGCAGGGATACTGCAATGGTATGCTAGTCAATCATGTGTGGCTGCAAACCTAACGCATCCCAGCTGACACAGAAATCACTGTCATAACGGGCGGCCAGATGCATGTATATTGGCGTGTGCACGCCGGGTGATCCAGCGGTCACTGCTACCTGTTCCCCACGTGCAAGTGGAAGGGGACGGCCTACAGCTCACCCGACGGCTCCGGGTCCTCCACCTGCTGTAACGCAGCACTTACACCCGCTGTCCACTCCCTGCCCCCCCCCCCCCCACTCCCAGACCATCGGCTACGACCCCATCACCCCCCGCGAGGTGACCGCCAGCTGGGGGGTGGAGCAGATGACCCTGGAGCAGCTGTGGCCGCAGTGTGACTTCATCACCGTCCACACGCCCCTGATGCCCTCCACCACGGGTGAGCGTGAGAGCCCGCCAGAAACGCCCAGGCGTCGCTGGTCAACCATGTTTCCGTGATGCCTGAGCGGACAGGAAACTGCCAGAGCGGACAGGAAGTGGGACACAACGGAGATCAATAATAATAAAGGGGTATTTAGCAGACGCTTTTTGTCCAAAGCGACTTACAATCAGTACATTTGTGGGGTTCGACATGTTGATTGGGGGGGAATCAAGGGGATCGAACCGGCGACCCTACGGTTAGTGGACGACCCGCTCTGTCCACCCGCTCTACACACTGAGCTACTGCCGCCCCGATAAGAAATGCGACACGCAACTGATGGGAGGGTGAAACATGGGGCAAAACACATGCATGAATATCATCAACGTTATAAACAGTGGGATCCAATCAAAGCAGATCTAAGAGTATAGCGATGAGTGCTCATTGACATGAGCTGCCAGTCTTTCCTTTGGTTCAGGGCAGCGACATCGAAGGACCCAATCGGCCCCGGGCTTGACCGTGACACCGCAGCCAAACCTGGTACCCTTTTGGAGTCTTACCTCTGGTTTCCTGTGTGTCCTGCCCAGGCCTCCTCAACGACGCCTCCTTTGCAAAGTGCAAGAAGGGCGTGCGCGTGGTGAACTGCGCCCGCGGGGGGATCGTCGATGAGGACGCCCTACTCAGGGCGCTGGAGTCCGGGCAGTGCGGCGGCGCCGGCCTGGACGTCTTTGTCGAGGTAAGGACCTCGGACATCTCCTCAGACGGTCATGTAGCAGGGCGAGCGGCAGGAGGAGGAGGAGTCTGTTGAGATGCTTGTCATGAAGGAGCGGGCGTCGTGTCCGGCATCTCGCTCAGACATGCGTACAGATGGGACTTCGCTCATTGGGGTGCGAACCCAGAACCTCTGGGAGTCGAACCGCCACTCGATTAGCCTGCCTATCTGACCACTTATTGTGTTTTTCATCAGTTCTGTACTAGATTTTGATCTTGTGTCTCGAGTCTGGAGGTCCTAGTGTTTTTGACGAGGCTCTGTTGGATCCCAGGAACCGCCTAAGAACCGAGCTCTGGTGGACCACGCCAACGTGATCAGCTGTCCCCACCTGGGGGCCAGCACCAGGGAGGCCCAGGCCCGCTGTGGGCAGGACATCGCCCTGCAGATCGTGGACATGGTGAAGGGCAAGGGCCTCGTTGGAGCAGTAAGCACTTTGGTTTTGTTTTTCGGTGATCCCCACCATTCACCGCTGAGTGATACCGGGCCAAACGGGTAATATCAGTAGATGGTGGGAAATGACCGATGCCAACTACCAAGTTGTTCTGTTCCATGAAAAGACAAGACTACCGCGTGACATGAGGTAGGACATGAAACTACTAGTTTCATGAGGACATGAAACTACTAGTTTCATGAGGACATGAAACCTATGGTTTGTGATTCGGTTGTGATGTGGTTTGTGATTGGTTTGTATGTTATGCTATTCATTCTATATTAACGTCACCAAAATAGTGCAGGCTCTTTTTGAAATACTGCTGCCCCAATTTATATAATACTATACTTGTACACATAATGCAAGTTTTCCCCTTATGAGGAACGGTGGATAGTGGGGCAAATTATTTATTATTATTTTATATCATGATCCCAATTCACCGTGTGGACTTTTGGTGTTCTGGTCGGATCGGAGCAACAGGGGCCCGGCTTGTGGGCCGTGTGTGCAGTGGTCCGGTTCTGGTTGTGATGGGGGTACGTCGTTTTAGCCCGTATTCTTGGCAGCCTGTGACTGGTTGCCTTGGCGACGCTAGCCAAGGCGACGCTAGCCGAGCGGCGCTGCCAGGAGACCAACAACAGCTCAGTGTTGTGTTGAGGGTTCACCGCCAGACGCACATGGTATGGGGCCGACGGCGGCTGAGCACACAAAGAGAGGCTCGCCCCGGGCCTGGGCCCCGGAGCGTGTAAGGCTTCCCCTAAACGTTTACCGTGGCCTTCTTGTTCCCAATGTAGGTCAACGCACAGGTTTTGGCCAGCACCTTCTGTCAGGAGTCCCACCAATGGATCAAACTCGGTGAAGCCATCGGGGCCGTGCTGCAGTCCTGCGCCTCTTCTAAACCCTGCAGCCAGGTCCACATCACTACTCACGGTGAGGAGTCGCGTTGTGAGAAGTTCCACCTCCACCGGTTTCATTGACGATCTTTGAATTGTATTATGTCGCCCTCTGGTGGTTAAAAGTAGAACTACGCTAATGGATTAACGCTATGTGGATGCCAGCAGAGGTTGTATTCCGCCATCGGCTGGAGGTGTGATCTGTAGTCCTCTTGTGTTTGTTATCCACCAGGTGACGCCCTGAAGAGCTCCACCGGCTACATCACCTCAGCAGTAATGGTGGGGCTTCTCAAGCAGGCCGCCGGCACCGCGGTCAACCTGGTCAACGTGTTGACCATCGCCAAGCAGTCCGGCGTCACGGTACACAACTCTTATCTGAAGCACAGCACAACACAGCACAGGGCTTCTTCATCACCGCGCTCATCGCGGGGGGGCTGCTTCATCGCCGCGCTCATCGCGAGGTGTGCGTCTGCCCCCCGCCTGCAGGTGACCCAATCCCACAGCCCGTCGGAGGCGAGCTGCCGCGGCTTCTGTGAGGTGGAGATGGCGGCGGCGGACGGCGCCAGCTACAAGGCCCGGGGCTCGGTTCTGGGCGAGGCGCCGGCGCTGCTGGAGCTGTGTGGCAGCGTGTTCCGGCAGCCCGTGTCCCTGGCGGGCACCATGCTGTTCCTACTGGTGTCCCCGGGGCCTCAGGTCCTGCCCTCCCTGGCTGGTGAGGAGTTCTCACTAATCCGTCCGTCTGTCTGTCATTACTTCTGTCTGTTTTTAAATTATTTGTATTTATATAGCTGTTGTGCCTCAGAACCAGGTATATGCATCTTCTGGTTGCCGTGGAGAAAGCTAGTTTCTTATCCACATGTCAACCATGGTTTGAAGAAGAAGAATTACTCTTTTGTTCCCGTGAGGGAAATTTGGTCTCTGCATTTAACCCAATCGTGAATTAGTGGAAATACACTCGGAACACAGTGATGGTGAGGCACACAGTGAGGTGAAGCACACAATAATCCCGAGGCAGTGAGCTGCCAAGAGTGGCGCTCGGGGAGCAGTGAGGGGTTAGGCGAAGTGCCTTGCTCACAGGCACTTCAGCCGTTCTTACTTGTCGGGGTTCGAACCGGCGACCCTCCGGTTACAAGTCCGAAGCCCTAACCAGTAGGCCGCGGCTGTGTGGCGTGTGCAGTGGGCAGGGTGACGCCCTGGTGACATGTTCTGATGTCCGCAGTGTTGTCTGCGTTCATCCTGGAGCACGAGGCCCCCAGCTAACCGTACCTGCCCCTTAACGACCGTTCACCGCACGCTTTGGCACATGACTAAACAGTACACATGTTATTATGTTACGTGGGGAATTTAGATTCTATTACCCTGTTTAAAGACAGAGCGCGTGTGTGTTTTTTGACGACTGTTCCAGGCTTGCTGGCCACGGCGGGCGTTGAGATGGAGTCCTTCAGCGCTCCCACGGCCAACGCGGGGGACGCCTGGTGCTGTGTGGGGGTCTCCTCTCCCCTGGGGGACCTGGGTGCCCTGAAGCCTGTCGCCCGACAGGCCTCCCAGATTACCATTTAGATACGCGGTGATGCTAGCTAGCATGCAGCACGCGGTGCCTGGAGGTTAGCACAGGGGGCTACGCTCTCATTGTAGCTTTAATGACGGTTTACAACTTGTTTACACATTTACTAATTGCCGTATTGATGTTTAGAGGTCTAACGTGTCACGAAACATTAATTAAAACATTTAATTGTCGAGTGCTGTTTTGTGTTTTGTGTATTGTGTTGTGTTTTATTACTGGCCTCATGTATTATAAGGTGTACGGAACTCAAATGTATTTCTGAATGGTCATCATCTTGTTCTTTGTCCTGCTGGGAGAATGCTGATCACACACACACTCACTAATGCGCGACGGATTTGACAAAGCCTGCAGAATTTGGTTCAAATGCCATGGCAACGGATGGAGGAATAAAACCCCCTTGCTGTCATACTACCAGTCCCCCGCCGGGTTGTGTGGGGGCGCCTTAGGCTTGTTTACATCAAGGGCATTTCATTCAGTAACGTCAAACCATGCATGCAGACGCTGTTCATCACACACATGCGTGTGTATACTGAGTGCATATAAAACAACGTCTCTGTTGTTTATGTGTGTGTGAACACTGAGTCGGGTGCCCCATAGAGAAGGCTCGCCTTATTGCGCACCACGCGTCTTGATATGGTGCGGGGGGCGGCGGCCTCTCCCACCGCTGACACCAAAATAGGACGGGTGGTCGTCCCGTGCTAAATAGAGGTTGGTGGTGTGAGGAGGAGCGGTTATGCGCTGGGAGACACGGAGGTAGGGTCGCTTTGTTCAGGGAATGTCAAAACGAGAGGGCGGTGATGGTATCTTTTATGTTACTGTTCCAGAAATAGGAGCACCAATTACGAATATGGCTTGCGCTTAAATGAATAGAAATGCGGACTAAACGCTACAATAACACAGACGCCTAACGGTGATTAAATCATAGTCCCAATCGCATCAGCCGTTAAATCCGTCTTTGTTTGTTTTTTCAGTGACCATGTCAGATAAACCTGCTGGTCTCTACACGTACGATTATAATGACGACGACCACCCCCATGAAGTACTGGGTGCCCTCAGTCAGTTCTACCTCAGCGGCGAGTTCACTGACGTCTCCCTGCAAGGCGCCTCCGGCGGGGTCTTCCGCTGCCACCGGGCAGTGTTGTCGGCCCGCAGCTCCTACTTCAGGGCCATGTTCACGGCTGACATGAGGGAGCGCTCCGACAGCCTCATCACGCTGTCCGGGGTGGAGTGCGAGGTCCTGGGCATGCTGCTGCACTACATCTACACGGCCCGGGTGAGCATCATGGAGGACAACGTGCAGAGTCTGCTGGAGGCGGCGGATCTCATGCAGTTCGGCTCCCTGAAGCACGCGTGCGAGGACTTTCTCATTCGCTTTCTGGACGTGGGCAACTGCCTGGGCATGCACGCCTTCGCGCAGCTGCACGTGTGCCGTGCCCTGGAGCGCGAGGCCCGGCGTCTCATGCTCGGCCGGCTGGAAGACCTGGTGCAACAGGAGGAGTTCCTCGAGTTGCCCGCTGACGACGTGAGGTCCCTCTTGGCGGGCAAAAACGTGGTAGACGCGTGGGAGGATGAGGTGTTGATACTCGCCGTGGTGAAATGGGTCACGCATGACTTGGATCATCGCACCGGCCACGCCCAGGACCTGCTGCGCGCCATTCACCTCGACCCGAATGACATTGCCCTCAAGTCAGCTCTGAGCGTGGTGCGCAGACACTGCCTGGTGGATGACAAGGAACACGTGAAATCCATGGTCAGTCGTACCTCCTTGTCCGCAGGGAAGCGGGAGAGGACAGCGGCAGGTGGTAAGAAGCTCTCCCCCAGGATGTACTCCATCGGAGGGTACTTCTGGCACCCCCTGTCCGAAGTCCACATGTGGGAGCCCGAGAGCAACGTGTGGACGCAGGGGAAGGACATGCCCGAGCACACCAGGGAGAGCTACGGCGTCACGCTGCTGGGCGCCAACATCTACGTGACCGGCGGCTACCGGACACACACGGTGGAGGCCCTGGACGCGGTGTCCGTCTACGACTGCGACCGTGACGCGTGGACGGAGGGCTGCCCCATGCTCACGGCCCGGTACTACCACTGCTCCGTGGCGCTGCACGGCTGCGTCTACGCCATCGGAGGCTACCGGTGCGGCGCCCCGGAGAACCGGGCGGAATGCTACGACCCCTTGAAGAGGAGGTGGTTTCCTGTGGCCGACATGATCCAGGGTTGGTGTAGCAGTATTGCTATATTGACAGTGTCACTGCAATTACTTTCTCAGTGCTCCACTAAATACACCTTTATATAAGGTATTATAACACATGTAGGAGGGCAGGGCAGTGTAGTGTCCAAACCCAGCATCCAAAAGGGTACTGGGTTCAAACTCAAAGAGAAACATAGCCCTTATTTGGGTGAAAAGTGCGACTGAAGACCAAATGGGGGCAGCCGTGGCATACTGGTTAGGGCTTCGGACATGTAACCGTCGGGATGCCGGTTCGAACCCCGACCAGTACGAACGGCTGAAGTGCCCTTGAGCAAGGCACCTAACCCCTCACTGCTCCCCGAGCGCCGCTGTTGCTGGCAGCTCACTGCATCGGGTTTAAGTGTGTGCTTCACCTCACTGTGTGCTTCACCATCACTGTGTTCTGAGTGTTTCACGATTGGGTTAAATGCAGAGACCAAATTTCCCTTGCGGGATCAAAGCTAGTTTCTTCTTAAATGCATAGATGGTAAGAATCCACAAGCCTTTAGTACCATAAGGTGTGCCGCCTGACGACCTCAGTATGAACCCTCTGATCCCAGGGGTTGGCAACGCCAGCGCCTGTGTTGTGAGGGACCGCGTCTACGTGACCGGGGGCCACTACGGCCACCGGGGGAGCTGCACCTACGAGCAGGTCCAGGTGTACGCGGCTGACACCAACGAGTGGAGCGTCGTCACCGTCAACCCTCACCCAGGTACGGCAGGGGGTCCCACGCCCCGATTGCTCAACTGCTTGATAGATGCAATTGTAAACGACAGAACCGACTGGGGCGACAGTAGCACAGTGGGTAGAGCGGGTGGACAGAGCGGGTCGTCCACTAATCATATGGTCGGCGGTTCGATCCCCTTGATCCCCCTCCTCCTCCAACTGTCCACATGTCGAACCCCACAAATGTACTGATTGTAAGTCGCTTTGGACAAAAGCGTCTGCTAAATGCTCCTTTACCTTCTATAAACCGCAGGCGCTCTGCAAGCTAGTTTCGACTGTGATTGAAACAGGTGGTTAGGGGGTGGTTAGGGGGTCTGAGCTCCCAGCCGAAAGGTTGTCACTTTGAACCCCTCGACGTCCGCAGTCTGTGGGCGTCTTGCAGCAAAACGCCAAACCCCGCCCCCCCCCCCCCCCCCCCCCCCCCCCCACCCGAACCCGAGCTCACTGTACGTTGCTGTGGGTCAAACGAACGGGCGGGCTGTTGTCTCCCCCCAGAGTACGGCCTCAGCTCGGTGTCCCTGGACAACAAGATGTACCTGGTGGGGGGCCAGACGGCGGTGGCCGACTGCTACGACCCGCAGGCCGACGCCTGGCGCCCGATGGCCGAGATGCAGGAGCGGAGGATGGAGTGCGGGGCGGCGGTGATCGGGGGCTGCATCTACGTGGCGGGCGGGTACTCCTACTCCAAGGGAACCTACCTGCAGAGCATCGAGAAGTACGACCCGCGACTGGACACCTGGGAGCTGGTGGGCAGCCTCCCGGGCCCCGCCCGCTCTCACGGGTGTGTCTGTGTACACAGTGTTAGCTGATGGAACATGAACTTTTTACGCTTTTTTTTTAAAAGTTTTGTGCCGTGTTTGAGTTGAGTGAATAGTCATATGAACCCTTTGATAAAGCATAATCATGTTTCTGCCAAAACACAAACGCCATGGACTATTTGTAGCCTGACTGGTTTCCTGGATAGACTATGAAATATGTCTGCATACACTGACTTGATAAAAGTTCTGTTCAATCATGCGTTGTAAAACTGTAATTTCCCAGCTTGGGATCAATAAAGTACTTCTATTCTATTCTATTGTATTCTGTTGTAGTATTATTTCATACATTTGGCGGGCAGCAGTAACTCAGTGTACATAGCGGGTCATCCACTAACCTCAGGGTCGGCGTTCGATCCCCTTGATCCCCCTCCTCCACAACCCCACAAATGTACTGATTGTACGTCGCTTTGGACAAAAGCGTCTGCTAAATGCCCCCTTCACATTTGATTTTGACTTTCATTTCATCATTTTTTTTTAAAACTCAAAAAATGCACACACTCACACATATATTATTGCTTATGTTTAAATATAAATCTTCATATTTATATTTCGGGTAAATATTGTTTAGTGTCTGTTAGTAGGCATGCTATGTGCGCTGTGTATTGACTTGCGCATTTTCTAATCGCTTAAACTATTTTGACCGCTGCGGGTTTCCGTAGCACGCCACGCCGTTACAGCGTGCAGACAGAGGCGGACATACTGCTGGTTAGGACATAAACTAAACCTCACAACTCACCAACCGATAGTAAGTTTTTACATTCTCTCGTACTCTGACCACCCTAACGTCCCAGCTGATATCCTGAGTGTATTCAGTACACCAGAGCTGTAGTTAAACGTTAGGACGGCGGATATCTACGGCTCTTCCTCTAGGCCAGCTCCTCGGGGGAGCCACACGCATGGTGCACGTCTCTGTCGTTTTTCTCACGTTGGGTTAAAAGTGCGGCCAGATGACTCTAAAAGTGTTGTTTTGCTCGTCGTAGTCCTCCAGATGCCATCATGGGGATCTGCTAGAGGCCACGCGGCTCAGTAGCCCGACTTTGGGTTCAATTGTCGTGGTTGGAGTTGAATGGAGCAGGCTTTGTAAAGGCTGGACTTGTTATTGCAGTAAACGGTGCATTACATGCGCCTAGGACTCTGAATTAAGTTAAGACCGTTTAACCCGGTACATGTCCTGCAAACCTATGCGTGAATCAAACACGGATGTGTGAGTTGGCGTGCATGCCAAACATCCTCAGACGGTTGATGTGTGGTTAATTTGATTCGTTTTTATGTATATTACGTCATTACTAACTTGAACACGTCTTAATATAATCCTGCATGTGGTTTGTTTCCCCAGAAGTCACCATCATGGCAGAATTGTCCCCAACAGAGACGAAAGTGGTTCGACAAATCGAGGTAACATTTTGTTTTTCTAGGGTATACATGATTTTTCCCCCCCAGCAGGGTATACATGATTTTGTCAGTTAAATGAGACTATGACTGTTGTCACTCTCCACAGTATTACTTTGGAGACCACAACCTCCCGAGAGATAAATTCCTGAAAGAGCAGCTGCAGCTTGATGATGGCTGGGTACCCGTCTCAAAAATGCTTCAGTTTAACAGGTATCCATCTTCTGCATCTTCTTCATTGTCCCTATCTGCTGTCACTGGACCCACCCTATATTTGCATTGTCTGTGACTAAACCACATTTAGTCTATGAAATGGTTTGGAACAAATGATGGCTAAAACCCATCATTGATCTGAACAACCATATCGTTTCAGCACCATGTTGTCTATGGCACCAATGTGCAGTATTTATTGACTACTAATCTAAGATGGACGCTTCGGTAACGATCCTGTTCCAAGTGGATGGAGTAGCCACTCCATCTTGACCACTAATTACAAAAGGTTACTAAAAAGGGGCAACGTGCCTACTTAAGACGGTACGACACTATACTGTCCGGATAGCAAGATAATGTGATTGTGTCTTTATTTTCCAGACTCAAGTGTTTGACCACAGATCACAGCGTTATCATTGAAGCCCTACAGAAATCCAAGACTGGCCTCCTGGAAATCAGTGAAGACAAAACCAAAATCAGGAGGTCGCCAAGTAAACCCTTGCCAGAATTCAATGAGGAATACAAGGATGCCATGAAAAACAAATCTGTGTACATTGTAAGTTTCACTTTCATGTGTGATGCGCACAACAATTATCGTCCATTTTATTGCTCACTCAACATTTTGTTTCTCTGGTCATCTAGAAAGGGTTCCCCCTGGAAACTACTCTGGATGAGATTCTGGAGTGGCTGGACGGAAAAGGAGAATCGGAAAACATTCAAATGAGACGAAATCTGCAAAGGCAATTCAAGGTTAACATTACAAATCGTGCATTTCTAGTACTTTTTTCTTATTGTGCCAAGGAGGGGGTTTACATTGGTGAAAATGCTGTGTGTTGGCAGGGGTCTGTGTTCCTCTGCTTCGAGACGGAGGAAGCATCCAAGACATTTCTGGGACGTGACGATGTGAAGTCCTTCAAGGAAAATGAACTTCTGGTCCTCTCTAGGTAAGCGATGCTATTGGGAGTGCAGACCTAAACCAGACCTACTTTGTTTAATGGAATTGTGTAGATGACTAACATTTGTACTCCCAACATATAATTTTGCATTTCTATAGGGAAGCATATCACGCCAAAAAGGCAGAGGAGAGAAAACAACACAAGGCAGACTCAAAGGCCAAAGCCAAACAGTGAGTACACAGGTTTTAATGTACCGGGACAGTATGTTGTGTGTGTATGTACAAAAATATTAACCATGTCCCAAATCAAACAGCACCAAGGACGAACAACAAAAACAGACAGAGGAAAAGGAAATGGTGAGTTACATAATTGTTTAGTTAACATTGTGGGACAATGAGAATGCATCGCGTCAGAATGCCATCGTTGATACTCTTGCTTTGCAGGGTCTGCTTTTGGAGGAACAGACCGGCAGTCTGCTGAAGTTCTCTGGAGAACTTGACCAAGTTTCAAGAGAGGACTTCCACGCATTGTTCTCCGGACACGGAAAAATAAAATGGGTTGACTTCACAAGGGGAGCGAAGGAGGTGAGCGAGCCATACATGAGTCTTGTAAATCCTGGCGGCTGATGAGACTGTAGTTGTTTTAATTTTTATCTTCAACACCATGTAGGGCACACTCCTGTTTGACGGAAAAGCAAAGGAGGCTTTGGATAAGGCGACAGAGGCCAAAGGAGGAACGTTGCAAATCAAGGACAGCGATGTGACATGGGAGCTGCTGGAGGGCGACGTAGAAAAGGAAGTTTTGAAGAAGATGATTCAAGCGCAGCAGGAATTGTACAGCAGAAACAAGGGCAGAGGTATGATGTCTACGGCCAAATAGCAATGGATTGTGGAAAGGAAGTAATGATTTGGGCGGTACGGTGGTATAACCAATGTTTTTATCTTACCAGGAAGAGAAAAGTTCGGCGGCAGGGGAAGGGGAGGCAGGGGAAGAGGAGGGCGTGGCCGGGGCGGCAGAGATCAGAACCGATCTCACTACCAGGGGAAGAAGACCAAGTTTGACAGCGACAACGAAGACGACAGTAAGGGGCGGCGACTTGACACGCCACTGGTTTGGTTTGTCCAGGACGGTGAGTTCATGTGCGGTGATGACATCTCCCGTGTGCCGTGTTTGTCCGCAGGCCCGCCGAGCCCCAAGAAGAGGGCCCGGGAGGACGCCGACGGGGACGCACCGCCGGCAGCCAAGGTCGGCAAGGCTGAGAACGGATCTTAGCTTCTCACGCGCCCACAACCAGAGTTTTTCTTTTGAACATTTATTAGGGGTATAAAAAACAATGCGGTTTACTCAAATCCATTCCAGTGACCAATCATGTTTTGGAGAAGCGTAGAAAGTCCACGTGGATGTCAACCTGGAGGATAAGTTGGAAATGTAAACTCTTCGTCGGTTCTCAGTCTTTTCAGCCCCAATATATTGTGCCTCTTGCACTTGAACTCCCATATTTTGTAAAACTGTGACAGTTTGTCATCTAACCCAACATATGCTAAAACAGTCCGGACATTTTTTTCTTTAGAAAAGGTATGCATGGCAGTTGTTACTTGTGCCATTGGTTTTCATGTACTTCCTATGTTTTGCGTTAGAGTGTGGTTTTAATTTAAAAAGATCCACTTTAAGTTTTACCTGAAAATAAAAATCTTCTTTTATGAAAGCTAGTATCTCAGGATCTATTTCATGCCTTTTTATATAAACTAGACTTTTGTTGAACAAGGGTAAATGCACACACCATTTTCTTTAACATGTTTTGGATTATAGCTTACCGATTTCTTTTTGTGGAACTTGTATGAGGCTGGCAGATCGTACCTTAGTTCTGTTGATGGATGAGAAGGAAAAATCAAGCATTTTATTTTGCCATCTTAGTAAATGGAATGAAATAAACTGACCTGCGACAAGCTCCATCTTCACTCCCCAGTCTTTCGCTTTCTTTTGTATGTGCTGCAATCAGATGTTCCATTAAACTACTGTACAGCAGCGTTGTCTACATGTACATGACATGTGGAATACTTACATCTCGTGTTGATGACTTATGAAGTGAATACACAGCGTCCTTTGCCAAAGTTAATGCTGTCTTGAGGAACTTCATGTCAATGCCTTCAGTGAAAAAATGGGATACAGTTCAAATATTGAAAGCTTATACACTGGACATAATCAAGTTGATCGAAATAAGCCACTTGCCTTGGTTGTGTTTTGTGCCGAATGGAGGATTCATTATAACGGTGTCAAATCTTTGGGCATATCCGACTTCCAGAGCACAGAGATCACACTGAACCAGATCTATGTTTGAGATTTCAAACTCCTCTGTATTCGTTTGAGCGATATTCAATGCGTCTTTGTCAATGTCAAAGCCAACACATAGTCTGAAAAGATTACCAGAATACTGTCAAGCAATATCAATCGTGCGAAGACACAATCACGAGAGGATCTCTGCTGCTCTCACCCGGCCTCCAGCATCGCAGCACCAATGCTGAGAACTCCGCATCCACATCCCAGATCTGCGACCAGTTTGCCTTCAATGTCATCAAAAGTGTTGTGGATTGTGTAGAGCATGCATGCTGCAAAACCAAAGTACACGTCAGCCTCCCATCGTCCTGACCCATCACTCTCAGCACACACCACAACTCACCTGCAATGTGGGGACTGGTCGGATACTGCTCAAGAAGAATCTTTGGCTCTTCAAAGCCGTCAACTTGTTGGAGACAACTCTCCAACTCCTTTAGTTTCATTGCTAACTAACGTCACTATTCAACTGTTCAGACCTCGCCTGGTATGCATTGATATTTTCAATACAAAACTACCAACATTGTCATGATACTTGAACACATGAGTGTTTATGTTCATAAACGTCACTTCCGCACAGTCAGGTGTACCCATGTGAAAGTGATCCGGGTTGGACCGAGTCGTTCACGCACGAAGTTCCTTCATAATTAAATATATCAACGAGGACAATTGTATGCTATTAAAACAATTATTATAGAGAATATAATAAACGAATATTCATAGCATATAATGCTATAATCGATATCACGATAAAATGTAATTATTAAAAATGGGCGTTCGTTGTCATGTAAGAGGAATACATGTTTTAATCGTTTTATTCATGATTGTCGACTCGTTTTAAATGCGCCGATTAAATAATTACTGCATTAATAGTGTTTTGGAGCAGAATTGACCAACGAGTATTTACGTTGGATGCAACCGACGGTATCGCGAGAAGGCGCGAGATGATGGCAACAGCACAACAAAAATACATCAGCGGACAACAAGCCGGAGAACGTGATGGCGGCGTCGCTGCTGCGCCGGGACAAGAGAGCCACCGCCGCCCATTTAAAGGCAGACCTCAATCAGACGGACAATGTTGCCCTAATCCTGCAGCTCCAGGAGCTGCTCGACACCGTCCTGAACCCCGAAACGCCGGCGACCGACACCGAGGCGTTGGACTGGTGCAAATGTCTGATCGCAGGAGGAGACGGGTTCGAGGAGTTCTGCAAGACGGTCCGGTCCTACGACAACGCCGCTCTCTGCGGTTTGGTCTGGACGGCCAACTTCGTGGCTTACCGATGCAGGACTTGTGGCATTTCCCCTTGCATGTCCCTGTGTGCCGAGTGCTTCAATAACGGGGACCACACGGGCCATGACTTCAACATGTTCCGGAGCCAGGCCGGCGGGGCCTGCGACTGTGGGGACGGGAACGTCATGCGAGAGAGTGGGTGAGTGCTGCCTCCCCGGAGCGAGGGTCATCTGGACCATCATGTGGATTCAATACGTTTAGTAGTGTTTTCATACGATGGCAACGTTTCCAATCGATGACATATCACATCTACCATTTCAGCGTTGTCTTTAATGTATCGTGTATGAGCCAGTATACCTGTAGTAGCCCAATAAACTCCCATTTAATCAATTATGTGCAATATGGGTGGTAGTGGATCAATTGTTATAGTGTCCTGTATCTAATTGTAGGCTTGCCTTCAATTGCTTCAATTATTTAATTGACTTTATTTTATTTATTAATTTTCTCATAACGACAACAGGTGAGTCCTCAAAGAGCGCTAGTGACAGGCTACCAGTTAGCATGAGTTGGATGTTTTTGCACTTCAACAAGAACATGAACTTGTCTTGACCAGGTTTTGTCGAAGGCATCGCTTGAAGACCGGGGAGAACGTGCCCTCGGTGCCCCGGGACCTCCTCCTGATGTCTGAGATGGTCCTCCCTCGATTCATCATTAGCGTCATTCAGTATCTAAGGGAAGGATACACTGAACCAGGTGAAATCACAGGTGATTCTTGGGCACTATAAGTCATATCCCTGTTTATTACTGCTTTGGAACATGTCATTTATTATCACATTTAAACGTCTACTGGAATTATGGCAATCCACTAATGGCAGTAGCCATGATAATTTCACTTTTATTCTTCATAAGGCTGTGTGGGGGATTTTCATTGTCACGGTTACAACTTGTTGTTAAATGAACCGTGATTACATTGCACATTAGTTCAGTGCTTTGTAAATAAAACATGAAGGAGAATCTCAAGACCTCACTGCGTTGTTATGCAATGTCGTAAAACTGCCATTTCGTTAAGCAGTTATAACGATGTTGTTTACGAATTTGCCAATCAATGTAGCATGCTATATTTAGATATTCTCTCATGCGTACTTCATCGGTAACTTTGCCTACGCAATGCCAGTCACCATCTTTGCTCGCGTGTGTTATCTTGCTCCGCCAGACGCCGGCAGTGAGCGAGATCTGCAGAAGGTATTGCAACAGCTGGAGCCCCAGATCTCCTTCCTGGAGGAGCTCACCAAGATGGGCGGGGCTATGAGGACAGTCCTGACCAAGATCCTGACCAATCAGCAGATGTTTAAAGACCTGAGCATGGGTAATCATCTTCCATCTTCCTTCTTATGCAATTTCCCTCAGGGATTATTAAAGTACGTCTGTCTGTCTGTCTGTCTGTCCAAGACTGGTCCCCTGATGGGCCTGGCAGGCATGAGACTGGCTACTTATTGGAAACGGTTTGAGTACTGAATCTGAACTGAACGTATTCCCTCGAAAGGGAATGTCTCTTTTTTTGTGACTATTAAGTAATGACTTGACAGTCCTATGGAGCTAATATATTCAGCTTCTCAAATATTGTACAGATGGCTGACAAGCACATTTCTGAATGCTGTATACCAGGGGGGCATCTGCAGTTTTATATACAGTATATATATATATATATATATATATAATATGTTTAATAAATATTATATATTGTATAAAGGGGCATTTTTTTATATATTTGAAGACATCAGAATTCACAGTGGCTGTTGCTTGCATCCCTTTATTCTAGGTCAGGAAGACAATCCGTACGCAAAGCAGAACTATGAGAAGTACTTGTCAGCATTGAAGAACTCCGGCCTGGTGTCTGCGGAGGAGAAGGCCCTGCCGCCTTCTGCAGAGCTGGTGGCCGGGGCGGAGGCAGCGGCGGCGGGGGCCCTGGGCTCCAGCGGTGAGGCTCCGCCCCTCCAGCCTGCCGGAACGGCGACACGGTGCAACGCGCCGCCGCCATTGACCTGTTCTTTGTGTTTTGGTTTCCCTAGGAGCCGCGGCGGCCGGAGGCCCCGATGAGTCCGGTAAAGAGGTGAGCAGGATGCTTCGTGACGTGTTTGTCCCTGGTCGGGATGGTTGCTGTGTGTTCCTGATTGGTCAGGGTGGTTCGAGTGTGCTTCCGATTGGTCAGGATGGTTCGAGTGTGTTCCTGATTGGTCAGGATGGTTGGTGTGTGTTCCTGATTGGTCAGGGTGGTTCGAGTGTGCTTCCGATTGGTCAGGATGGTTGCTGTGTGTTCCTGATTGGTCAGGATGGTTGGGGTGTGTTTTTGATTGGTCAGGATGGTTTGTGTGTGTTCCTGATTGGTCAGGATGGTTGGGCTGTGTTTTTGATTGGTCTGGATGGTTCGAGTGTGTTCTTGATTGGTCAGGATGGTTCGAGTGTGCTTCCGATTGGTCAGGATGGTTTGTGGGTGTTTCCGATTGGTCTGGATGGTTTTGTGCGTGTTTTCCGATTGGTCAGGATGGTTTTGTGCATGTTTCCAATTGGTCAGGATGGTTCGAGTGTGCTTCCGATTGATCAGGAGGATTTGTGGGTGCTTCCGATTGGTCAGGAGGGTTTGTGTGTGTTTCCGATTGGTCAGGAGGGTTTGTGGGTGTTTCTGATTGGTCTGCTGGCCTGCTGTTCCCTAGTCTAATGATTCATTTGAATATCGATGTAGTTTACTATGCTGCTATGACAAGTGCCTCATGCCAGCCACCAAGATATCAAGTCACAACAACGTTAGACGTGCTCATTATTTTTAATAAATATTTTTTACCACAAGTGGGCTGTTATCCTGTTTGTGTCGTTGACTCATCTAGTTGCATGTTGGCAAGTTAATGTTGTGTTACTTGTGGCTGTTTCATTGCAATTAGGTGACATAGCGTGACTCAATAGCACCTTAATCCATGAACTCGTCCGTGAACAACCACTCCCACGTTCCCTACATGGTACTTGATACCATGTAAGAACCATGGTGGTAACATGTTCCCTACATGGTGGTGATACCATGTAGGAACCATGGTGGTAACATGTTCCCTACATGGTACTTGATACCATGTAGGAACCATGGTGGTAACATGTTCCCTACATGGTGGTGATACCATGTAGGAACCATGGTGGTAACATGTTCCCTACATGGTGGTGATAACATGTTCCCTACATGGTGGTGATAACATGTTCCCTACATGGTGGTGATACCATGGTGGTAACATGTTCCCTGCATGGTGGTGATACCATGTAGGAACCATGGTGGTAACATGTTCCCTACAGGGTACTTGATACCATGTAGGAACCATGGTGATAACATGTTCCCTACAAGGTACTTGATACCACGTAGGAACCATGATGGTAACATGTTCCCTACATGGTGGTGATACCATGTAGGAACCATGGTGATAACATGTTCCCTACATGGTACTTGATACCATGTAGGAACCATGGTGATAACATGTTCCCTACATGGTGGTGATACCATGTAGGAACCATGGTGATAACATGTTCCCTACAAGGTACTTGATACCACGTAGGAACCATGGTGGTAACATGTTCCCTGCATGGTGGTGATACCATGTAGGAACCATGGTGGTAACATGTTCCCTACAGGGTACTTGATACCATGTAGGAACCATGGTGGTAACATGTTCCCTACATGGTGGTGATACCATGTAGGAACCATGGTGGTAACAAGTTCCCTGCATGGTGGTGATACCATGTAGGAACCATGGTGGTAACATGGTTCCTACATGGTACTTGATACCATGTAGGAACTATGGTGGTAGCATGGTTCCTACATGGTACTTGATACCATGTAGGAACCACGGTGGTAACATGTTCCCTATTCCCTATTCTGTTTCTCCCGTGGCAGGAGGACCAGGATGGGGGACAGTCAGTTGGGCAGAGGAAGAGGGTGAAGCTGAGCAGCGCTACCAAAGGTAACATCATCTCCAGCATCATTTTCATAACCTGATATAACCTGGGCATTAACATCTCCAGCATCACTGACATAACCTGATATAACCTAGCCATTAACATCTCCAGCATCACTAACATAACCTGATATAACCTGGGCATTAACATCTCCAGCATCACTAAGATAACCTGATATAACCTGGGCATTAAGATCTCCAGCATCACTGACATAACCTGATATAACCTGGGCATTAACATCTCCATCATCGCTGACATAACCTGATATAACCTGATATAACCTGGCCATTAACATCTCCAGCATCTCTAACATAACCTGATATAACCTAGCCATTAACATCTCCATCATCGCTGACATAACCTGATATAACCTGATATAACCTGGCCATTTACATCTCCAGCATTGCTTACATAACCTGATCATACGCGAAGGAAAGTTTGTGGACAAATAAGAATGGGGAATTTCCATGCAAGTACTCTAACCAGACAGAAGTGCAGTGTCGCAGTGTCCTGTAACCATAAGGTCAATACGCCTGTTCTCACTGTCTCCTTCTGCCCCCAGACTCCTCCATCATGGACTCCCTGAAACACAAATGCTTTCTGGAGGAGCTGCTGTTCTGGACGATCAAATACGAGTTCCCTCAGAAGATGGTGACCTTCTTGTTGAACATGTTGCCAGATCAAGACTACAAGGTAGGCCTTCATCTTTGGAATACGATTCAGATGAGTTTTGCTTGATGACTTTCATAGTCTATTTCATCTTTGCAGAGCCTAGATATTTTCCATCTTGCCCGTGGTGTCAGATGAGCCGCACTTGCTTCCAACATTTTGAGTTGTTTCTGTTGTGTCTGTGTGGCACAACACAGTCGATATGCAGGAAATCGGAGACCAGAGCTCAGAATGTTGTTGTGACATCTGATCCTAAACCAGATTAACCACCTCCGGCCACCTACGCTTTTCTTGCCCTTTTAGTTTTTTCAAAGCGCACCTCACCAACATGCCACGAAACAAAGGGTCGGTCATTGTCGACATTTCATTCACAAATATATCCTCGGCAACAGGTATCCACGACAAAAGGATGCTATAGACCGGTCTATGACCGCATTGTTAACGCGGATAAAATAAATCCCCCCCAAATCCTCGCGGTTCTGTCCCCCCCCCCCCCTGGTCGTCTCCCGCAGATCACCTTCACCAAGACCTTCGTGCAGCACTACGCCTTCATCATGAAGACGCTGATGAAGAGCCACGAGTCGGACACCATGTCCAACCGCATCGTGCACATCAGCGTGCAGCTGTTCAGCAACGAGGAGCTGGCCCGTCGCGTCACCGAGGAGTGCCAGCTGCTGGACGTCATGGTGACCGTGCTGCTCTACATGATGGAGAGCTGCCTGGTGAAGAGCGAGCTGCAAGGTGGGCCCCCCCCCCCCCCTCCCTCGCATCATGTGGATGCCGCCCCCCCCCCCCCCCCCCCTAGTTCAATAGTCGCTTGTTCTACTGTGGAACTATGGTCGTTCAAACAGAGCTTTTATCTAAAGCGACTGAATGAATTGTTATTACCCATCATTTTTGAGTGAATTCCATTATTTATGAATGTACATTTTTGTTTTGGTATTTTTGTATGGTAAATAATGATTATTATTGATGGTTGTTCACATATATATGATTTTATCATTCATGAGCAGGTGGGGCTTAGGCATGTTGCACAAGGGTCTATGTCTACGGGGAGATTACTTCACCTAGTATTCGTGCACATGACCTTTTGGCTGGGACACAAACACCCTGACCACTGACCACTCCTCCCCGTTTCATGTTTAACCAGACGCCTTTTCCAAGAGTCCAGTTCTGGTCGTTTATGTGGAAACTCTGGCCCTGACTTAACAGGAAATGCGACATTGTGTGTGCGAATGATCAAATACGAGTGTGTATTTTGGGACAGGCTTGTCATTGTCTGGTAAACATTTTAATGACACATGTCCATGGAAACTTGTCCAGTTGCTTCAACAATTCCGTTCCGCCACATTCTGCCTACTCCAGGCTATGCTTGAAATTGAAACAGGCCTATTCTTCATAACTTTGTAGATGTATTGTCTTTAGCCGTATGTTGACCAATGCGTAACACTTAATAAGTTGTTCTTTCACCTGCTGGTGACGGGGGATGATTTGAGTCCTTCCCTGACTGTATTTTATCGGTGGATGATATCGTGGGTACTGTCAGCTTCCTCCACATGCCCTGTGGGCTCGGTACCCGCGTGCTCCCGGTTCACCTGTGGTCTGTCCCTGCGGTTCCAGACGAGGAGAACAGCCGCCACGTGGTGGTGAACTGCGGGGAGGCGCTGCTGAAGAACAACACCTACTGGCCTCTGGTCAGCGACTTCATCAACATCCTCTCGCACCAGAGTGTGGCCAAGAGGTTCCTTGAGGACCACTCCCTGCTGATGCTCTGGATGAGCTTCGTCTCCTTCTTCCAAGGCAAGGGGACCGTCTCGCGCCTTCTGCCGTGGAGGTTTTGTGTTGTTGTGTTGATTATGACGAAACGTCCTTCCCAGTCAAACCAGTTTGCCCACATGCATTTGAAGGCCGCGTGGTGAAAGAGGGCGCATCCCATTGACTGATTGAGTTTGTTGTGGTGGCATGCCTGTCATTGTCTCGTGCTCGGAGTTCTGGTTATGTTGCTGACGGACGGACGCTTGAACTGCGGCCCTAAAAATATCCCAGGGCCGGCGGTGGCGGTGGGGGGTGGTGGAGGATCCCCTTACAGCTGTGGGTGACAGAGTGTCGCCCTAACGCTGCCCTCGTGTCGGCTGATTGGCCGGCTGTAAACAATCCGTCTGAGATCGATCCGACTTGACAAAACGTTTTGATCAAACGCGTGCGCTCGGCGCTACACGCTGTTGCTCTCCACTGAAACCGTTGATACATGATTGGTCGGTTGATATGATTTTTTTAATCGGTTTTCCATTGCGGGCAACGAGTCGTTCTGAGCTGCGATGCTTTGACCCGCTTCTGCAGGAATGAACCTGAACAAGCGCGAGTTGAACGAGCACGTGGAGTTTGAGTCCCAGACGTACTACGCGGCCTTCGCTGCCGAACTGGAGGCCTGCGCACAGCCCATGTGGGGGCTCCTGACTCACTGCAAAGTCAAGGTGAGCGTCGAGGGAACGGGTTCTCCCCCGCGGAGAAGGAAGTGTTTCACACACCTGCGATTGACAGGCAAGATGGAGTCCCCGAACCAATCAGGGGAGAGACGCCCTGACGCCTACTATCTAGATATAAATGAGAGGCAGACGGGATGTCAACTAGAAACGGATATTCTGACACAAAAATTTCAATCACTAAGCGGGGCGACGGTGGCTCAGTGGGTAGAGCGGGTGGACAGAGCGGGTTGTCCACCAACCGTAGGGTCGGCGGTTCGATCCCCTCGATTCCCCTCCTCCAACTGTCCGCATGTCAAAGTGTCCTTGAGCAAGACACAGAACCCCAACTTGCATTCCGGGCGCTGAATCTAGCAGCCCACTGCTCCTATGTACCATAGGATGGGTCAAATGCAGAGAATTTCAGGGAATTTCGAATATTGGAATTTTGTTCCCATATCTAAAAAATACTGGGAATGACTCAAATTGAATCTAATCTAATCCGATCTAATGTAATCGAAGAGCTGGCGGATGGCTGTGGCCTTTCTAACAGACTACACTCAAATCACAGCTCTTAAATCTTACCTACAGTACCTTTTTGTTTTTTAAACTGAAAGCCTATTTTTATGGAACCTCTTCGACTGGTTGTTTTCCACATTGCGTCAGATGTGGTGCGCTCCACGTCAGCCTGTTCTAAAGTGTCCAAGTCTCCCCGTGTCCGCAGGAGACTCAGGAATACACCAAGACTGTGGTGCGCTACTGTCTGGAGGCTCTGCAGTTTTGGTTCGATGCCATCGGCTTTGTGGACGAGGTAAATCCGCAGGAGATACACAAACACAGACAGAAAGACACACACATACACAACCACACACACACACACACACACACACACACACACACACACACACGCTCTTTCATTTATTCGTCAATCATTAATGCCTTCATTCGTTCACGTTCTGCTTCTTTTGGTCACAAAGTCTGAATCCAGTCAAGGTGTGTGTGTGTGTCTCATGCGTCCTGTGTTTTGTAGCCCGCACCAAACCAGGTGACCTTTCACCTGCCCCTGCATCGCTACTACGCCATGTTCCTCAGCAAGGTAGGTCACACTTCAACACGATATCTAACAGCTTCCCTTTCCACGGCTACCAATGATTATATTGACCGTGCCTTAAAATGCATCATAAAACGTATTACTATTACGATGCTGTCAATGTTCTCCAAACCACTTTAGTTTTTTATATATGTAAAGGAGTTCATTCATTTTACGATGACGCCGTCAACAGGCCGTGAAGTGCCAAGGCCTGGACCTGGACAGCCTTCTGCCGGACCAGGAGATGCTGATGAAGATCATGGTCCACCCGCTCCAGATTCAGGTCCGTCCCCCCCCCCCCCCGCCTCCGTGGCCCCCCCAGCCCTTGTGACAACCTCCTGCATGTGTGGTCCTTTTGTTCCCCAGACTATTCCAGCGGCGCTCCCACCATGTGCTCACTGTTGTGCTGTTGTTGTTGTTGTTGTTGTTGTTGTGGGACTCCAGGCGAGCCTGTCGGAGATCCACAGCAACATGTGGGTGAGGAATGGCCTGCAGATCAAGGGCCAGGCAATGACCTACGTCCAGTCTCACTTCTGCAACTCCATGATCGACCCCGACATCTACCTGCTGCAGGTCAGGAGGGCGCCGCTCGCGCTCACACGAGGGAACAGGAGGCTTCCTCCTCCGGTGTGGGAAACGCCCGGTTCAGAAAAGCGAAACCTACACCAATTGATTTGGTGCCATATTTGTTTTTCAGGTTTGCGCGTCAAGGCTGGATCCTGATTACTTCATCTCATCTGTGTTTGAGAGGTACTTTGAATGATGTGTTTATGATATTATTATTTATGTCGGCGTATATTATTTATGATGATGTTCATGATATTATTACCCAGGGAGTATATGGTGGCCAGAGCAGCAAACACTGACCTTTGCCTCTCTGTCTCTCTGTATCGATGTGTCTGCCTGCCTGCCTGCCTGTGACTCACAGGTTCAAAGTGGTGGATCTGCTCACCATGGCGTCTCAGCACCAGAACGCCGTGCTGGACTCTGAGCAGGAGAGACCGATGCTGGAGGGCGCCCTGACCTTCCTGGTCATCCTCACCAGCCTCCGCGTCCACCTGGGTAGGCTCTGCTGCGGGCCGTCCTCATCCTCTGGTCCCCCCCCCCCCCCCCCCCCCCCTGCTGCTCCGTACTCACTCCTCCTGTTTGTCTCCACGTTCCCCCCGCAGGCATGACCGACGACGAGATCCTGCGGTCGGAGATGGTGTCTCAGCTCTGCATGAACGACCGCACGCACAGCTCCCTGCTGGACCTGGTATCCTTCATCGGAACCAGAACCGCTGTGTCACACCGGCTTTATATGCCGCTTTTCAAGGGAAGTTTAGATACAAATGTTCATTTAACAGTGTTGTGAGAACATTTTTAAAATGCTAATTTTAGTGGGGGGACATGGAGGAGAGTCGGACGTTAAAAGGTCATTTTAAAAAAAGATTTGCGCTCTGCGGTCCGTTTCCTTCGCCCCCCCCCCCTCCCCCGTAGCCCCCCTGCATGCGTCTGCACTCGTCTGGTGAACCGCGTGTTTCTCCGCGCCCCCCCACCGGCCCCTTCTTCCATAACCGCCAGCGCCCAGATCCCCGAGAACCCCAACCCCAAGAGCGGCATCGTGCCTGGCAGCTGCAGCTTCGAGGAGATGCTGTCCGCCGTGGCCGACTTCAAGGCCCCGGTGTTCGAGCCCGGAGGCTCCATGCAGCAGGGCATGTACACCCCTAAAGGTGAGACGGCAGGGCATGTACACCCCTAAAGGTGAGGCAGCGGGGCATGTACATCCCTAAAGGTGAGGCAGCGGGGCATGTACACCCCTAAAGGTGAGACGGCAGGGCATGTACACCCCTAAAGGTGAGACGGCAGGGCATATACACCCCTAAAAGTGAGGCAGCGGGGCATTTACACCCCTAAAGGTGAGGCAGCGGGGCATTTACACCCCTAAAGGTGAGGCAGCGGGGCATGTACACCCCTAAAGGTGAGGCAGCGGGGCATGTACACCCCAAAGGTGAGGCAGCAGGGCATATACACCCCTAAAGGTGAGGCAGCGGGGCATGTACACCCCTAAAGGTGAGACGGCAGGGCATATACACCCCTAAAGGTGAGGCAGCGGGGCATGTACACCCCTAAAGGTGAGGCAGCGGGGCATGTACACCCCTAAAGGTGAGGCGCGGTGGCGCGGCCCAAACCCTCCTGACGTGAATGTACCCCCCCCCCTCTCTCCTCCAGAGATGAGTCATGGTTGCCCTGGCGTTGCGTCAGCGCAGCTCAAGCACTCATCATGTTTATAGTGTTTAACTTCCAACTGATATTGCATGATTATCAATATTGGATTCATGATTAATATTTTAGTGGCGTAGGCGTTTATAATGGAATGAGCTGAAGAGCCCTTCTAATTCTGATCTTCACTGTTTTGGTCGGCAACAATGAACATTTATGATATTGAACTAACTCGACAAATATGAATATTTTAGGTTGTTTTTGCTTTGTAGGTATGTAATTATTACAGTACCCCCCCCCAGAGTACCTTACACACATGAGGTTTGGTAGTCCACACACCAGGTAAACTGGCTACATGCCGTAGGACTATTGTTACTCTGCATCGACAGGCTGCCATTGCAGAACACCTTGGAGGTCCCCCTAGATATAGATTTACTGTACGTCTCCAAGCAGAATATAGGGGGGGGGGTCATCGCATTGCTAAATAAACTTTGAGTCATTATGCTTTATGGTTATATGCCTTTATAGATCCTCTCTGTAATCAGGACTTCATTGCTTGTTCAAACATTGATTACACATTCCATAATAGATTCTTTTATAGGGTTCGTAAAAACAATGTCCTGTGTGATTCCGCTCGCCCCCAACCATAACAAAAGACTCCGTTCTTGACAATAAAAAAAAAGTGTTTAAACTATTTTAGGAAGTTGCACATGGGCTGTGGTTATTCTTCAGATGGCCGCTTGGGGGCAGCCTTGTGCCACTCACTGAGCAGGGCGGAAACCGGGGGAAAAAGCTACAAGGCTTAATGAAGCTCATGTTTGTCCTTTTCTCGCCCTTTCCCCGTGGACCAGCGGAGGTATGGGAGAAGGAGTTTGACCCCATCATGGTGGTCCTCCGAACGGTCTACCGGCGCGACGTGCAGTCGGCCATGGACAGATACGCAGCTTTGTAAGTCAACACCGGCCACTGATATTGTTATTAAGTATCTATTATCCATATACGTATATACACTGTTTAAATCAACAGGGCCAACTCCCATCGCGGAGGCCTGGCTTCCACCGACACCCAGTCCTGTTTATTTTATTTAACGTCGCATTCATCTGCGGGTTAGAGAGTCCTGCGTCGGCCGGCTGTGCCAACCAGACCCACCCAGTAGCCCAGGGTCTCCTCCTGTCCAGCGCCTGGCAGAGACCCACAGCCCAAACAGGCTCCTGCCCAGGCGTGGCCAGCGGTTGCTTCCAATTAGACGCACGTCAGGCGAAATCAATAATTCCCATCCAGGTGTAATGGCGAGGGGGGGGGAGGGGGGGTGTGGGGGGGGGGGGTTCTCCTCTTGGGGGACTGCAGCACAGAAGGTCTCTGAAGATGGATGCTCCAGAGGAGCCCAGAGGAGATGCGCTGTTTGCTTAGCCTCTCTCTAGAAGATGTGAAGCGCGTACGTTTTTCATTGTTATCCCGTCGTTTCTTGGTGGTTAGGGTAGATTACATGGACCCTAACGGCATCCCTGTCTTTTAGTATTTTTCGGGGGTGCGGGGGGGGGGAAGGTTACTTATGTTTGTAATTGCACGGAAACCAGCAAAGGCAATTACAGGTCACCAGTGCTGGACGTTTTACCGTTGGAAGAGTGAGTGAATGAATGAACTCGGGCGACCGCCGGGCCGTAATGAATCCGTGACTCCACCGCGCCGGCGTTCCTTGACAACACCGGGAGAATGTTTCTCCTTGAAACGGCGCGAGGTTGCCACGGCCCCCCACGCGGCGGCGGTGACGGCAGACTTATGCCGCGTGTCGGTCGGCCGCCGACTGTGATGGATGGCCCTCACGCCTCGCTATCCCCCCCCCTCCCCCCCGTCTCCCGCTTCTTCTCCTTCATTTTTTATACATCCATGATCCTTTCATTGCTAATAGAGTGAGAGCCCTTGGCTGCCTATCCTCTGCTCGGCTGCGGGCTAAAAGCTTTTGTGCAGTGAATTACCGGAGTTAGATGTCACACCATTAAACCCGTATTAACTCTTTGTGCGGAAGGCTAACCATGTCGGCGTGTGACGGCTGAGACGCTCAGACGCGCGGCTAATGGACGGGGGAGGCGGGGGGGGGGCGGCGGCGTGTTTCACTCCCCGCCGCCGGCAGCCGCCGCGGCGAGGACGTTAAGTGTGCAGTGCGGGCCACGGGACGCTGCCATTCCGCGCCGCACGTTTCCCTTGCTGATCCGGGACGGCGTTCTCGCGCAGAGGTCAAGTGTCTCTTGTGGCGTCCGTTAGACACGCAGGGAAATAACAACGTTTTGTTGCAAAAAGGACGCACGCCATGGCGCCGGTCTGGTCCTTTCCCCCCCCCCCCCCCCAAGCGCTGTCGTTTAACGCTTATTCACCCGGCCCTCAGTTTGAAGCAGTCTGGGATTCACACCGGCAACCCCTGGCCCCCGTACAAGGAGAGGAGTCCCCTCCACCCGAGCTACAGGGGCCTGGTGAAGCTGCTGCACTGCAAGACGCTTCACATCGTCATCTTCACCCTCCTGTACAAGGTGAGCGGCGGTCAGGTTGTTATTATTATCATATCATATCTGGCGGGGAGGGTTGGTGTACTGGGTTAACATGAGGGACGCCAAGCTCAGAAGTCCTGGTGGCAGGTGTTGGTGTTGGGCCCTGTCTGGAGCCCGGCCCTGCCTGCATGTCTCTAAATGGACTGCTGGTCTCCTTGGATAAACGTGTCTGATTAAAGACTAAATGACACCAAGGTACACCAGTAAGTGTTCCTAGTCTTTTGAGGAAAGAAGAGTAGATGGGCCAGAACGGCCTGTGTGATTTAGCGAAGGTATTCAAGTTATCGGAAGTTAAATGATGCAAAACGAGTTCCGTCAGAACCTCTGTGTCGTTGTTTGAATAAATAGATGCAGTTCATTTCAGATTTTGTCCGGGCCGGGTCGTTAATGTGGCGATGCGATGTGTTGTAGATCTGGATGGACCACCAGAACATGTCCGAGCACGTGCTCTGCATGGTGCTGTATCTCATCGAGCTGGGCCTGGACAATCAGGTCCAGGAGCACAAGGAGGAAGAGGTGGGTGACCATGTGACCATGAAGAATACATGCACTGTTTCCAGTGCCAGATGGTACTCAACGCTCCATGTGGAGTCACTTGACAAACGCTGAATTATCTGATGCCGACAGTGTCAGGACTGTCAGATGTCCTCTGATAGTTCACTCTGTAGCAACAGGCCGTGGATGGAGAATCCCTTATCTCGCCTGTAAACAAGTGTATTCTATTGAGGCAGTTCCAATAAATGTCAAATGTGCTCTGCACACTAGAAGCCAAGCACCTGCAGTGAAGGACCCGAGCAAGAGATGCATCATAGGCGACATTATCCAGTGTTTCCAGCAGGGTTGTTGACGCGGTCCCCCCCCCCCCCCCCCCCCCTCTCTCCCCCCAGGAGCCCTGCATCGAGGAGCACTGCCACGACAGCTGGTTCCCGGGCACCAGCCTCCTGTCCAACCTGCACCACGTCATCAACTTCGTCAGGGTCCGGGTCCCAGAGACGGCCCCCGAGGTGAAGAGGGAGCCCCCTCCCAGCACCAGTGCTGAAGCCGCCTTCGGTCCGGTAAGGAGCCGAGACTAGGCTTAGTGTAGCTACCTGCTCAGGACTGGTACAAGACTAGACTAAGCTGG
Organism: Urophycis tenuis; assembly: GCA_036785325.1. Classification (NCBI taxonomy): domain Eukaryota; kingdom Metazoa; phylum Chordata; class Actinopteri; order Gadiformes; family Phycidae; genus Urophycis; species Urophycis tenuis. The sequence goes on along the minus strand of JAXIVH010000010.1, from coordinate 3,838,683 downwards.
CTGATTAGTGAAGCTACCTCCTTGTGTCTGGTAATGAGACTAAGCTGACTGGTTAGTGAAGCTACATTCTTATGTCTGGTAATGAGACTAAACTGACTGGTTTGTGAAGCTACATCCTTAGGTCTGGTAATGAGACTAAGCTGACTGGTTAGTGAAGCTACCTCCTTATGTCTGGTAATGAGACTAAGATGACTGGTTAGTGAAGCTACCTCCTTATGTCTGGTAATGAGACTAAGCTGACTGGTTAGTGAAGCTACATCCTTAGGTCTGGTAATGAGACTAAGCTGACTGGTTAGTGAAGCTACCTCCTTATGTCTGGTAATGAGACTAAGATGACTGGTTAGTGAAGCTACATCCTTAGGTCTGGTAATGAGACTAAGCTGACTGGTTAGTGAAGCTACCTCCTTATGTCTGGTAATGAGACTAAGCTGACTGGTTAGTGAAGCTACCTCCTTATGTCTGGTAATGAGAATAAGCTGACTGGTTTGTGAAGCTACATCCTTAGGTCTGGTAATGAGACTAAGCTGACTGGTTAGTGAAGCTACATCCTTAGGTCTGGTAATGAGACTAAGCTGACTGGTTAGTGAAGCTACATCCTTAGGTCTGGTAATGAGACTAAGCTGACTGGTTAGTGAAGCTACATCCTTAGGTCTGGTAATGAGACTAAGCTCACTGGTTAGTGAAGCTACATCCTTAGGTCTGTTTATGAGACTAAGCTGACTGGTTAGTGAAGCTACATCCTTAGGTCTGGTAATGAGACTAAGCTGACTGGTTAGTGAAGCTACCTCCTTAGGTCTGGTAATGAGACTAAGCTGGCTGATTAGTGAAGCGACCTCCTTATGTCTGGTAATGAGACTAAGCTGACTGGTTAGTGAAGCTACATCCTTAGGTCTGGTAGTGAGACTAAGCTGACTGGTTAGTGAAGCTACATCCTTAGGTCTGGTAATGAGACTAAGCCGACTGGTTAGTGAAGCTACATGCTTAGGTCTGTTAAGGAGACCAGGCTGGCTGGTTTTATATTCTGTTGCCACGTGTGCCTGGTTGAGTGTCTGTGCCCACTAGTAGTTTTTACTGTGGTCCTGCTGAGCTGTTCCTAGTCATGGCCCCTCTCTGCTCCTCCTTAACCCCCCCATCGTAGTCCCACAGCCACCCTGAGCCCGTTTTAGCATCCCTCCAGTTTATCCATCTCATCCCTCTGGGCAGGCTGCTCTTGTAGCACAGCGCTACTGCTGCCGCTGGCGGCGTCATGCTAACCATCTCATTTCACTCTTTGGTTTTGGTTACTTCTGTGTCACACGGCCGTCCTCGCTCCACAGACCTCCCGGCGTCTCTCGGGGAACTGGCGAGAGGTAGCCGCTCGCATCCCCCCCCCCTGCCCCCCCCCCCCCCCTTTCCCTTTAACGAGCCAACGGGCTGTTTTCTGTCTCCATGGCAGCATAACACTTTGTTATGTGGGTGATGTGCGTGTGTTTATTGTGCATCGCGTTCCTCTCATTTCATTTTCATTTTCTCATGCTGCCTGCCTGTGGTATGCCATAAAGGGTGTGTGTGTGTGTGTGTGTCAGGGTGTGTGTGTGTGTTTGTTTATGCGTCTGATTCTGTGTGTGTGTGTGTCTGCGTGTGATTCTT
>JAXIVH010000010.1:3794554-3832054 GCA_036785325.1 Urophycis tenuis | reverse complement strand
CGGCGGCAGGCCTCCAACGCAGAGCGCAGGGGAAGGGAAGGGTCTGGGTGCTGTTGTGTAGCGTGGTCGTTCACCGGGCTGGGCGGGGCCTGTGGCGCTGTGTGTAGACGATGGCTGTGGAACACTCTTCCTGGAGTGTGTATCTTTGAATCCATATCCACTATTCTACGATGACAACGAGCCAATATATTTTAAAGGTGACAAAGCCTTTTCAGAAAATGTGATTGATTTGTATTGACATAACCGACGTGCAATAATCACTATTTTCACCATCAAGTGGCGGGCGAACGCTGCCCTTGTGTCTCACCTTGCGTTGGGGGGCGCGTGCCTGCGCTGGTGACGTGGGGCTGGAGCCCCAGGCCGGCGCCGTGGCGCTGACAGCTGACGTAAACTAGTTTCCACTCCTTCCCCCCCCCCTGCGGCCAGAAACCCCAGACCTCTCCGAAGAACCCGGTCCTCCAAAAAAAAAAAAAAAAAAAAGAAGAAAAAAAAGCAATAAATCAATTTCAAACGCGGCTTGACATTTCACCACAATATTTACGGTTAAAATTGGAACACGCTCCTTAACATTTGAAGCTAATTCCATATCGGTAATTAATCTCTGTCACGCCGTGCCCGCACGCACGGACGCAGAGCAGAGACTGTATCGATGAACGCTCTGCTGCTCCACAGACCTCACCAGTGCTCTCCATCCTCTCCTGCAACGTCACTCACCCTAAACCCACATCCTGGTGCTGTGATTTGTTTTTGTCTGGACGCCATTTGTAAAAATGGTTCTCCTTCCATCCCATAATACAGGTGAGACAGCCACTTGACTTTGCCAACGTCCGTCTACAGTGGAGGCTCATGAGCCAAGGGTTATTAATAACAGTGGCTTGATTTAGAAGTGCGGGTGCAGCTTTATCAGAGCATGATGGCGCGACCTAGATCAGAGCCCACTACGGACGACCTCCGTGACCAGCAGTCTGGCTCGGACGCAAACCTTTCACCATCCATTACCCTCCGATGAATTTATCACGGAATTCGTCCACAGATGTTTCACTTGTTGTGACTGTTGGTTCCTCTCGGCCACGCCTTCGTCTCTCATTGATCACCAGTTGTTCTCCAGTCAGACACCTGACCCCCCTCCCCCCCTCCCCTGACACTCTGATTGCTCCGGTGTTCCCAGAATCCCCGGACGGCGAGGCGGCCATGGACTTGGGCCTGTCGGAGCTCATGGACTCGGAGGTCCTCTACGACTGCGTGATCTGCGGTCAGAGCGGCCCGTCCACGGAAGACCGACCCACCGGCCTGGTGGTGCTGCTGCAGGCCTCCTCAGGTACCCTCCGCCTCCACCCCCCAACCTCACCCCCACCCGCTCCGTTTTGAGGCGCTATTAAAATGATCTCTGCACGCATTACCGTGTTGTTGTTGCACCCTCGTCTTGATTTGTAGTTCAATTTTTTTTTTTTTTTAATTCATTTTTAGAATCAATTGCGCACACGCACACGCTCACACACATGCACACACACACACATGCACACGCACACACATGCTCACGCACACACACGCACACACACACACACACATGCACGCACGCACGCACACACACACACACACACACACACCGCTCACGCACACACACACACACGCTCACGCTCACGCCACACACACACACACACACACACACACACACACACACTCACACTCACACACACACACACATGCTCACACACACACACACACACACACACACACGCTCTCACACACACACACACATTCTCACACACACACACACATTCTCACACACACACACACACACACACACACACACACACACACGCAGCGGGTGAATTGTGGGCTTTTAGGGAGCCGTGAATGAGCATGCGCTGTGTTCTACAGATGTCTGAATACACCTCCCCCGTCGGCGCAGAACGGCCCATTACAGCGCGGTACACGCGCGTTAGCCGGCGTTTTGATTGGGTCGTTATTCACACGCGCGTGCTGCCGATCCCCCGCTCTCTTGTTCGCCGGCGCTCCTCCGGTGTCACGAGGACGCCTTCCAGGCCGTCTCGGTGGACGGGGGGGGGGGGGCGGGGGGCTGCATCGTTCAACGTCGTGAAAATAAATGTCCTCTTTTATTAGTAATTAGTCACATGGTAATGTGGCCTTCACAGCTGTCTGTCCTCAAGGTCAAGCGGACGGCCGCGTTAAAGGGGGGCACTACCGGGCCGTTGCCAGGGAAACGGGGGGGGGGGGAAGGAGCGCAACGCTGTTGTCTTTGTGGGCCCGTAACCGTGTACAATAACAGCAATAACGCGTCGCCTTCCATCGATGATGCCGCGCCGCCGCCGCTGTTGTTAACAAGACCTGTCCATCACGGCCCGTCCCTAAAACAAGACACGGTGGTCTCGTCATCAACTAAACAACGACGGGGGCCGCATGCCATCCGTCACCTGTTGTGTGAGGGGCCGATCCGTCTTCATTTATGGACCGCGTGGCTAACGGGCGCCCGCGGCTGTGAGCACGCAGCGCTGACAACGTGACATCTGTCCGTCGTGTCTTCTCCTGCAGCCCCTGTGCCCAGCTGTTAGACACACAGACAGACACACACACACACACACACACACACACACACACATCCGGCTCATTATGGGATGTCTCAAAAATGTGTGATGCTGGTATCGGTGGATGAGCGCTGGGAATCTTGGTTGATGTGGCTTGATTTTTTTTTTTTTTTTGAAAATTAGACTACTGTTGAAGTCGTTATGCAATGTCATGATTAAAATAATTTGTAAATATCAGTCTCCTCCTATATCAGTTTTATGGATTTAGGTTTTGGTGTGAATTAGGGGTTGTGGTTGATGATTCCTCTGTTGTGGTTGATGACTCCTCTGTGTTGTGGTTGATGATTCCTCTGTGTGGTTGATGATTCCTCTGTTGTGGTTGATGACTCCTCTGTGTTGTGGTTGATGATTCCTCTGTGTGGTTGAAGGCTCCTCTGTGTGGTTGATGATTCCTCTGTGTGGTTGATGATTCCTCTGTTGTGGTTGATGATTCCTTTGTGTGGTTGATGATTCCTCTGTTGTGGTTGATGACTCCTCTGTGTTGTGGTTGATGATTCCTCTGTGTGGTTGATGATTCCTCTGTTGTGGTTGATGACTCCTCTGTGTTGTGGTTGATGATTCCTCTGTGTGGTTGATGATTCCTCTGTGTGGTTGATGATTCCTCTGTTGTGGTTGATGACTCCTCTGTGTTGTGGTTGATGATTCCTCTGTGTGGTTGATGATTCCTCTGTGTGGTTGAAGGCTCCTCTGTGTGGTTGATGATTCCTCTGTGTGGTTGATGACTCCTCTGTGTGGTTGATGATTCCTCTGTCTTGTGGTTGATGATTCCTCTGTGTGGTTGATGATTCCTCTGTGTGGTTGATGACTCCTCTGTGTGGTTGATGATTCCTCTGTGTGGTTGATGATTCCTCTGTGTGGTTGATGATTCCTCTGTGTGGTTGATCATTCCTCTGTTGTGGTTGATGATTCCTCTGTTGTGGTTGATGATTCCTCCGTTTGGTTGATGACTCCTCTGTGTTGCTCCTTGTGTTCCAGTGCTGTGGTTGATGATTCCTCTGTGTTGTTGTGGTTGATGATTCCTCTGTGTGGTTGATGATTCCTCTGTGTGGTTGATGATTCCTCTGTGTGGTTGATGATTCCTCTGTTGTGGTTGATGAATCCTCTGTGCTGTGGTTGATGATTCCTCTGTGTTGCTCCTTGTGTTCCAGTGCTGTGGTTGATGATTCCTCTGTGTTGTGGTTGATGATTCCTCTGTTGTGGTTGATGACTCCTCTGTTGTGGTTGATGATTCCTCTGTGTTGTGGTTGATGATTCCTCTGTGTTGCTCCTTGTGTTCCAGTGTTGTGGTTGATGATTCCTCTGTTGTGGTTGATGATTCCTCTGTTGTGGTTGATGACTCCTCTGTGTTGCTCCTTGTGTTCCAGTGCTGTGGTTGATGATTCCTCTGTGCTGTGGTTGATGATTCCTCTGTTGTGGTTGATGATTCCTCTGTTGTGGTTGATGATTCCTCTGTGTTGTGGTTGATGATTCCTCTGTGTTGCTCCTTGTGTTCCAGTGCTGTGGTTGATGATTCCTCTGTGTTGTTGTGGTTGATGATTCCTCTGTGTTGTTGTGGTTGATGATTCCTCTGTGCTGTGGTTGATGATTCCTCTGTGTTGTGGTTGATGATTCCTCTGTGTGGTTGATGATTCCTCTGTTGTGGTTGATGACTCCTCTGTGTTGCTCCTTGTGTTCCAGTGTTGTGGTTGATGATTCCTCTGTGTTGTGGTTGATGATTCCTCTGTGTTGTGGTTGATGATTCCTCTGTGTTGTGGTTGATGATTCCTCTGTGTTGTGGTTGATGATTCCTCTGTGTTGTTGTGGTTGATGATTCCTCTGTGTTGCTCCTTGTGTTCCAGTGCTGGGTCATCGCTGTAAAAGCGGCGAGGCCAAGAAGCTGCCGACCAGCGACGAGGAGCACATCTACGCGGCGGACACGTGCGGCGTGGCCCACGACCTCCGCCTGGCCCTCATGCAGCGCTTCTTCAGAGAGGTGACCCCCCCCCCCCCCCCGTCCCCCCGTCCCCCCACCAGCACCGTCTAGACGAGCACGCCAGACGCGCGTCTGGTCGCCGCGGGGCGGAAACGGGTTCAGCAGCCAACGAGCTGCTCTCGTGTGTGATTTGCGCGTGGCGTTTTGTCAGTGTGAAGGGACTTAACCCCGCCCCCCCTTAAACACCGCCCAGGGACTAACGACCGCTGCACTTTTAAGGGGATGGAACGCTCCCCAGAAGGAGCGGCCTAACCACCGCGGTCAGAGCCGGCCCTGGCAGGCACAACTCCGCCTTGACGTAATGCACCTGTCAAGGTGGGGGGGGGGTGGGGTTCTGGTGTGTTCCTCCCCATCAGGAGAGGTTTCCAGCGGTGTCCGTGGCGACCGGCAGGCCTCCAGTTCCTCTGTGGGACTCATCCTCCGCTTTATTTCACCAGTCGCCGTTTGACATCCGACACCTGGAACGACTAATCGTAGTCTTTATGTTGTCCGGAGCAAATGGTGACGGCTTTATTGCATGGACTTGAAGAGCTTTTTTTGTGGTGGTGGGGCTTTTTATCTACTGCACTGAGATATGTCCCATGACACAGTCTGTCTCCCCTGGATTCTGTCATCCCATGTGATCTAAATCCTAATCCAGTGCATGTCTAGTTAGAGCAGTGTGGAGCATATACATATATGTGTATATGTATATGCTCCCCCCCCCCCAGAGTTCATGTCTGCAGTCCGTCTCCATCGGCTGGGACGGGGGAGTCTACGTCCAGACCTGTGGACACACACTGCATATCGACTGCCACAAGTCCTACATGGAGTCTCTTCGGGTGAGTCACTCCCCTCCGCGTCACCCTTGTTGTTCACCTGCCACAGTTGTTCGGTGTTTCATCCCAATGTTGCCCAAAGGCTTTTTATTTCAGAGGATGAAGTCCCCGGGTGCGTTCTTGGGAGCTCTGGCTCAAAGCATCTGTGTGGAAAAAATTGAATTAAAAAAGACTCCGACCTCGGGTGAAATTACAAGCCCATGGCGGCTTCCTGAACGCATCTACTATTAAGTCATAAAACCACAATGCAAAGCAGCCAAGGACATTACAGAACCTGGCTTTATTGGGTCCCAGCAGTACTTGACTATTGCAACTGTTGGCCCCTGAAAGAACAATTCCAGCGCTCAGTTGGCGTTGTTAGTTTGAAGCCGATCCCTGCAGCCCATCTCCAGCGTTTTCCATGAATCCTGAAGCGTGACTTTGTGTTTTTCGTTTGGTTGTTTTGCAGAACGACCAGGTCCTGCAGGGCTTCTCCGTGGACAAGGGCGAGTTCACCTGCCCGCTGTGCCGGCAGTTTGCCAACAGCGTGATCCCCTGCCGCCCGGGCCGGGGCCTGGAGGCCGGAGCCTGGCGCGGCACCTCCAACAAGAAGACCTCCGTCCTGGTGAAGGAGGTGGAGGACCTGCAGGAGCTGATGGCCCCTTTCCCGGTAGGACGAGGCCTCCGTCACTAGGTCCTCTGAGGCGGGGCTGCTTTAGGCATGCTCCTTCTCCTGCTCCTTCTTCCCTCCTTCTTCTTTTCCTGCTCCTTCTCCTTCCCCTTCTTCGCTCCTTCTTCTTCTCCTGCTCCTTCTCCTGCTCCTGCTCCTGCTCCTTCTCCTGCTCCTTCTCCTTCTCCTTCTCCTTCTCCTTCTCCTGCTCCTTCTCCTGCTTCCTGCTCCTTCTCCTGCTCCTGCTCCTGCTGTGGACCACGGGCTCTCGTGGCGCACAATTCAGGTCTAAATGAGGGATGCATGTGTATCTATCTATCCATCTTCTCTCAGACGGAGTCGAACCTGAGCAAAGAGATGGAACTGGTCATCAAGGACATCAAGAACACCACCCAGAAGAAGTACATGGACTACGGCAAGAACCCGGGTTCCCCCGACAACGACTTCCTCTTCATGTACTCCGTGGCCAGGTGAGCATCACCACAGGGGGCAATTCAGACGCAGGGCGTTAGGGGGGGCAGGTAGAGGGGGTGAAGGGTGCTTCTCAAAGCTTCCTGCAGGACCTGGCAGGCTTTGTGGCATGAATCCAGAATCTTTAGGCTGAGGGTCACGCACGCACACACACACACACACACACACACACAGCGGGGTGTCCTCACAACGCCCAGACTCTCAACCCGAAACGCTGAAACACAGAACCCCAGAGAGCCTTCTGCGCCCCACCAGTGTTTTTAGTTTTAAGTTTGGGCCACTTTTTTGGGGGGTTATTTTATTTTATTACCTTCGCACCGAAGCCCACTGCGGCCGAGAGGGAGAAAGTATTGAAATTCAATACTGCAGATGTTGCACAGGCTTTGTACCTACACTGGATATATAGATTACTTGGCGTTTTCTGAAAGTTGTGCAGGGAACTGTGAAGGGTTTCTGATTGCCTTTATTCATACCTCTGATTATACGGGCGCGACGCTGGGGCTCGGGGTGTTGCGGCGAAAAACTGCTCTTTCTAAAAGGCTTCGCCGGCTTTGTCGATTTAGGCTGCAGTAAAGTTGTATTGACTCTGGCTCCCCGCGCGTCTCCCCCTACAGTCCTTTATTAGCCGCCGCTATGGATTTATCACACACTGGGTGCAGCTTTACGGGGACACTTTTTCCCTCGGCGCGCTTATTCACAGCCGCGCCCCGAGGACCGCTGCCTCCTCTCTGTGTAGGTAGGCCTACAGGTTGGTGTGCACCTCAGGCTGCTCCTCTCTGTGTAGGGGTGTAGGCCTGTAGGGATGTAGGCCTACAGGTTGGTGTGCACCTCAGGCTGCTCCTCTCTGTGTAGGGGTGTAGGCCTGTAGGGATGTAGGCCTACAGGTTGGTGTGCACCTCGGGTCGTTCTGCTGCTCCACTCTGTGTAGGCCTACAGGTCGGTGTGCACCTCAGGTTGTTCTGCTGCTTTAATCATTTTCCTGAATGATGAAGTAAGGAACGGGTCAGGGGGGGGTTGGGCATCTTGCACGCGGCTGCCCCGGGGGATCGAACCCACAGCCTTCTGCTGGCTGGGAGTGGAACAGCACAGCCTCCACCAACACTATCCGCACTTGAAATGTGAAAATGTCTCTCATGTCCTTGGCTGCCCTTCACCCCTGCACCCTCTCCAAAAGACCCCGCCCACTCCCCCGCCCCCTCCCCCGCCCCCGCCCCCTCCTCCTCCCCCTTGCAGACCTTTTGACCTCCCCAGAGCCCTCCCCCCCCGCTCCCCCTTGTCCCTGGAGGGCGTCTGGAGGCCCGCCGGCTCTCTGGAGTTCGATGAACGGAGCAAATTGCCCGAGGAGTGTAAAATTCCTGTCACAGCGCTGCTGTTATCAGCCGCAGCCACGCGCCGTGTCACGCCGCACTATCTCACGGGAAATTGCTTTTTCTTTCTCCCCCGAAACCTGAGGATTTGGACCCTCCTACCGCCCCTCCATCCTCCCCCCTCTCCCCTCCCTCCTCCCCCCCCCCACTCTCCTCCCCCCTCTGTCCCCCCCATTCTCCCCCCCCATTCTTCCCCCCCCTCTATCCTCCCCCCCTCTCTCCCCCCCCTCTGTCTTCCCCCTCTCTCTCCCCCCCTCTGTCCTCCCCCCCTCTCTCCCCCCCACTCCCCCCCCCCCCCTCTGTCTTCCCCCCTCTCTCCTCCCCCCTCTCTCCTCCCCCCTCTGTCCTCCCCCCCCTCTCTCCTCCCCCCTCTCTCCTCCCCTGACCGGCAGTAGGATGAGAACAAGCTCTCCTTTTGTCTAATTTTAGCAGCACCTATGGGTGCTCCCGTCGCTCTGTACGTGTTGGGACCCGGGCTCCGGCTGCTCCCCGGTCCCAAAGCCCTTAACGTATGCAGCATGAGAGCTTCAGGCTGCAGAGTGGGCACATTGACCAGCCAACAGCCTGGCTGTGGTGCATCGTTCATGTGTGGGTGTGTGTGTGTGTGCGTGCGTGTGTGCGCATGTGCACGTATGTGTCTGTCTGTCTCCACGTGTGTCCACATGTGTGTGTGCGTGATTGTGTGTGTGTCTGTCTGTCTCCACGTGTGTCCACATGTGTGTGTGTGTGTGTCTGTCTGTCTCTACGTATGTCCACATGTGTGTGTCTGTCTCTCTGTGTGTGTGTGTGTGTGTGTGTGTGTGTGTGTGTCTGTCTGTCTGTCTCCACGTGTGTCCACATGTGTGTGTCTGTCTCTGTGTGTGTGTGTGTGTGTGTGTGTGTGTGTGTGTGTGTGTGTCTGTCTGTCTCCACGTGTGTCCACATGTGTGTGTCTGTCTGTGTGTGTGTGTGTGTGTGCGTGTGTGTGTCTGTCTGTCTGTCTCCACGTGTGTCCACATGTGTGTGTGTGCTGCCTGCTGACCCTGCTGGCGGCCCTTCTGTCCTCAGGACCAACCTGGAGCTGGAGCTGGTGCACCGCGGGGGACACCTGTGCTCTGGAGGAGCCAGTGCTGCTGCCAAGCGCTCCTGTCTCAGTGAGTCCTGACACCTACAACTATCTGTTACTAACATGACCTTGTGACGACTATCTGTTACTAACATGACCTCATGGCAACTATCTGTTACTAACATGACCACGTGACCACTATCTGTTACTAACATGACCTCATGGTAACTATCTGTTACTAACATGACCTCATGGTAACTATCTGTTACTAACATGACCACTATCTGTTATTAACATGACCTCATGGCAACTATCTGTTACTAACATGACCTCATGGCAACTATCTGTTACTAACATGACCTCATGGCAACTATCTGTTACTAACATGACCACGTGACCACTATCTGTTACTAACATGACCTCATGGTAACTATCTGTTACTAACATGACCTCATGGTAACTATCTGTTACTAACATGACCACTATCTGTTATTAACATGACCTCATGGCAACTATCTGTTACTAACATGACCTCATGGCAACTATCTGTTACTAACATGACCACGTGACACTATCTGTTACTAACATGACCTCATGGCAACTATCTGTTACTAACATGACCACGTGACACTATCTGTTACTAACATGACCTCATGGCAACTATCTGTTACTAACTACATTACTATCTGTTACTAACTGTTACTAACTACTACTACACTACTAACAACATTCCTGTGTGTGTGTGTGTGTGTGTGTGTACAATATATATATATATATATATATATATATATATATATATGGCAGTATAGTTCTGTGGGTATACAGAGCAGGTGCAACAGTAAATCCCATTGGTTCTGAAATCTAAAATGTCCTTGACAAAGATCAGTGATTTTTCCTCCCAGATGATTGATGCTGGGAGTCAGAAAGCAATACAAGTCTCACTGGCTCCCTGGTCGGGGCTCACGTGCCTCAAAGCCATCACAACAGAAATCAGCTTTCTCTTTGTGTTCTCCAGCAGCCCCACAGAGGCGGATTAATAGCAATCCCATTTTAAGCAGCAAAATAATCTTGGCTGTTTAGGATTTTCTTAAAGCAGAAACCCTGTGGCCCTGCCTCCTTTTTTTTTTTTTTTTTAAAGGATGAATTTTCACATATTTTCACATATCTTGTTCAATTTACTTGCGCCATCTTTTAGTTGTGGAACGCTACACAATTTTACCCCAGCGGTTCCTCGGTTCAAAGCTCTGCTCTGTTTATCGTACAGGTAGAACAGGGTTGAAGCAAACCATGCATTATTCATCTGGAAGATGTGAACAAGAGCGTACAGTAGTGTTTTGTGGACTTAGGTAAATAAACCGGTTGTTAAGTCCAGCAGAAAGCAAACAATGTGTTCAAGCGCTTGGCTGAAGGGTATTTCTCCAGGGTATGAATACGATGTTTTGCTGGTACACTGAACGCCACGACGGCGGCCTGCCTCCCAACATTCTGACCCAGTGGACCGGCCTTGCCTCATAACCCGCCTAGCCTCAGAACCCGCCTGGCCTCAGAACCCGCCTGGCTTCAGAACCCTGCTCTCCTCTGACGAGAAACGTGCGGCGTGCAAATTCTGAAGTGAAATTGGAAGCGAGCGCATCGCCGATCCACCACGTTCTTTAATTTGCCTAGCGGTTTAGCGGTGAGATATCCAAAGCGATGGCTTCCCTCCAGAACTGTCTTTCCAGCCACCCGAGGAATTAAAACGGGGCTATTGAGCTGCGGGGCCGGGCCGCTCCCCAGCCGCGTGGCTGATGGCCACATTCGCTCGGTCGCAGTTCATTAGCATCCCCCCCCCCCCCCCCCCGGTAGCCAATGGGACGGCCCGGGAACGGGGGGATCAAACCGCGCTTAGCAGGAGAGCAGTCTACGCGCCGCCGGGCTCCCCGGGGGTCCTTAAGACCCCGCTCAGCGAGTGGACACCTCATTGGACCGGGACCGGGCTCGGCTGCACCGGAGAATGAGGATTTTATTCCCCTGTGTGGCCAAGATGATTGTTATTGTGGGAATGTAGATTTCTGCCGCCGCTCCGGCTGCTTCCTCCTTCCTGGTGTTCTCTCTTGATCATTGGTCTTCTGTCTTAGGAGGTGACGGTGCTGAAGCAGTGGGTGGTACGGAGTAATACATCTTATCAGTCATTCAGACTCACTGTCGGAACATGTGTCCGTGGATTTGGAGCTACGTGATCCAGGGACCCTCGGATGTCTTCTTCGTCTTCTTTACCTTTTTGAAGTGGTGTGTGGGACGGTCACAGTGTCTGGTCAGAGGAAATGGTTGTCTGAAGGCTAACGTGGAACGAGCCGCTGAGGTTAAGGAATCCAGCCTCGTGGTGCGTTGAGCTGGCGGGAGGCTATTGGTCGGCCGCGGTGTCACTCCATGTCCAGTATCCCCCCCCCCCCCAGGTGTTGACGCCATCAAGACATCAGTTCAAGTCTTCTGACCTCTACAGCGTGCTGTACCCGACTCGGCCTGCGGGGGGCAGTGTTGCTCCAGAGATCGCCTGCTCGCTGCGGTCAGCATTGGAGATGTGCTTAATACAGAGTGTTTTTGCTGCATTACCACGTCATAACTCTCTGGGAAAAACAATCACAGGAGTCGTGGTCACGGGTAGTTGGCTCGTGTTGCCCAGGTTATACAGATGTCGTCCCTTTGGCGCGCGATGAATCTTATTTGATTAAACGGTGTTGGCTTCAAAGCTGGTGCTATGGACCATTTGAAGGGTTTGTCTTGTACAACTCTGATGGAATTGGATCAGAAAACAAACTAGATTTATTTGATTCCTGAAAGGAGACGTTTTTCTGGGTGATGCATGTATTTAGCGCCTTATTGGAAATCATATTTTCTTTCAACCCCAGTTTTCTTAGTAAGGCATGTCTGCTAATATCACACCACATTTGAAAATTCTGTGTGTGTGTCTATGTGTGTGTGCATGTGCGTGTGTGCGTGTGCGTGTCTGTGTGCGCGTGTGTGCGCATGCGTGCGCTCTTCATGTTCCATTAGTTTCATGATCAGGTGTGAGCGGAGCAGACGTCTCACATGTTCCAGTCATGCGTGGCCTGGTTCCTCTACTGCTCCTCTAAACACCTCCTCCTACACCTCCTCTTACACCTCTTCCTACACCTCCTCCTACACCTCCTCTAACTCATGGCGTTCCTCCTTGGCGTGTTGTTCTCCTCTCACACATCATGCTAACCGCGCCGCACGCGTGTGTGTGTTCTACGTGGTCTCAGACCAGCTGTTCCAGGTGCTGGCCTCACACATGCGTCTGTACAGCATCGACTCGGCCTACAACCCCTGGACCAGACTGACGCAGGTCACCAGCACCCCGCAGGAAGAGTGAGTACAGGACACGCTGTAGTCCGTCTGTCTCTTGTTTGTATTTGTATAGATTAAGGTGTGTGTGTGTGTGTGTGTGTGTGTGTGTGTGTGTGTGTGTGTGTGTGTGTGTGTGTGTGTGTGTGTGTGTGTGTGTGTGTGTGTGTGTGTGTGTGTGTGTGTGTTTGTTCACGCCCTAGAACCACCAAAGGAGCAGTCAATGCACATACATGTACACACACACACACACACACACAGCACACCGCCTGCTAACAAACAGGCACGTAATCACAGTGCCACTTTGCCCCCCCCCCCCCCCCCCCCTCCTCTAAACGCCCCCCACTCTCACTGTCCCCAGAAAGCTTTTTTCCCGCCACACAAAGGCAGCGCTAAGAGCAGCCAACAGGGACGACGCGCCGTTGCCATAGATACCAATAATTGCTGCATCTGGCAAATCATGGGGTGCTCCGCCGAGAGTGAAACGACCCTGTCAAAACCACCGCGCCCCCACCTTATACCCGCCTCCTCCCCACCACCACCACCACCCGACTCCACCGTTACCACCACCACCCCCACCACCCCCACCACCACCTCTTCCCTGACACCACCACCACCTCCTCATCCCCACCACCGGCACCACCTCGTCTTCACCACCACCACCACCACTCCCACCTCACAACCACCCCCACCCTCAGCTCCACCTCCTCCCCATCACCACCCCCACCTCTTTCCTAACACCACCAGCACGTCCTCATCCCCACCACCTCCACCCCACCACCACCACCCACTTCCACCATTACCACGACCACCACCCCCACCTCTTCCCTGACACCACCACCACCTCCTCGTTCCCGCCACCAGCACCACCTCGTCTTTACCACCACCACTCCCCCCACCTCAACAACCACCACCCCCACCCTCAGCTCCACCTCCTCCCCATCACCACACCCACCTCTTCCCTGACACCACTGGCACCTCCTCATCCCCACAACCTCCTCCCCACCACCAGCAACACCCCCATCTTCACCACCACCCACAGCACCACCCTCACCCTCACCCCCACCTCACCACCACCCCCACCTCCTCCCTACCACCCCCCCCCCCCAAATTGGCAGTAGCCACTTGGACAGCCCAGCCTCCCTGCAGGTCTTCAGACAGATAGACGTCTCAGAATGATAACAGACATAGACAGACCATGTCTTAGAACCTTCCTCACAATGTGTTTGTGTGTGCGTGTGTGTGCGTGTGTATGTAATTACCAAATGGCCATTGTGCTTTGTGTACTGTATGTAACAACTGATGTTCTTACTCGGGACAACATGAGATCAGTGTTGAGAACACGCTTCCTCCTAGCTAATGGACCGGCTAGCTGACCAGGCTAGAGGACCAGGCTAGAGGACCAGGCTAGGGGACCAGGCTAGGGGACCAGGCTAGAGGACCAGGCTAGGAGACCAGCCTAGAGGACCAGCCTAGAGGACCAGCCTAGAGGACCAGGCTAGAGGACCAGGCTAGAGGACCAGGCTAGAGGACCAGACTAGAGGACCAGGCTAGAGGACCAGACTAGAGGACCAGGCTAGAGGACCAGGCTAGAGGACCAGGCTAGAGGACCAGGGTAGAGGACCAGGCTAGAGGACCAGCCTAGAGGACCAGGCAAGGGGACCAGGCTAGGGGACCAGGCTAGGGGACCAGGCTAGGGGACCAGGCAAGAGGTCCAGGCACGAGGACTAGGCTAGGGGACCAGCTAGCTGACTAGCTAGAGGACCAGCTAGGGGACTGGCTAGCTGACCAGCTAACAGACCAGGCTAGTGGACCAGCTAACGGACCATGAGGCCAGGGTTCTGCTATGAAAGGAGCCGGCATATTCCCAGCGCTGCTGTTTGGCATTTTAAAAATATCTGGCTGAAGGAGTGTGGAGCTGCTAGAGGCAGCCTGTGGCCATCAGCCCAGACTGTTTAAGTAGGACATCTGTTTACCTTCTCTCAG
The DNA here is from genome assembly GCA_036785325.1 of Urophycis tenuis. NCBI lineage: Eukaryota > Metazoa > Chordata > Actinopteri > Gadiformes > Phycidae > Urophycis > Urophycis tenuis. The sequence continues at coordinate 3,817,795 of JAXIVH010000010.1, read as the reverse complement.
ACACTGCTCTGGTCTACATAGCTGAACAATGCCGGTCGCCATTATGTACATTGTAGTTTTCCTAATGCACTGATAGTGCAAAGACTAGGTCTCAGTTGTGTGGTTTGTACATACTGTGCAGTAGTAGCCGTAGTGGTAGTAGTAGAATTGGAAAAGTATAGCGACATTTAGAAGGTAGAATTTGAATCCAAAGGACCGTTCAGTATTTTGTTATGTTTCCATTTTGTGTCATCCGTGTGCACGATGGGGATGGAAGCAGAGTGCCTGGAAATGGAGTCATTATTCCTTAAGTGCACTCGCTCTCATTCACAATCCCTGGAGGGCTCTAAGAGAAGCGCGGAGACTCGAGGTTGTCAATGGGGAAGGGGCTTTTCTTTCTGTCCGTCTTCACGCAAACACAACAACCTCGCCGGGTAACTGCATTGAGGGGAAGGGGCTTGGGAAGGGTGGGAAGGTAATTGACCTTTTTTTTTTCCCCCCCCCCTTCCCTTTCTCCAGAAACAAAGCCATCTCTTTGTTGAAACCAATTCACGTGTTGTACTCAGCGGAGAGAGCGGAGTGTTCTCCGCTCCTTCTAATGAACAAGTCAATATTGACTGCATGTTTAAGAGCCTGCGCTGACGCGACCCCCCCCCCCCCCCCCCCACCAAGAACATCAGACGGCAGCAGGGGCTGTGAGGGGCTCCACGGTTCATTCATGTTTCCGCCGGGTTCTCAGGGCGCGCGGGGGCTGTGAGGGGCTCCACGGTTCATTCATGTTTCCACCGGGTTCTCAGGGCGCGCGGGTTCTCTCCGTAGCTCCGCTCCGAGAGGTTCTCCAGTGTGTTCTCCTGGTCGTGTGACAGACCTGGTTCTCTCGTTCCTCAGGGCCGTGGGCGACGACCGGCGGGAGGTGGCCATGCTGTTCCGAGATGTCCCGTCGCTGCTCATCATCTTTGTGCTGACCATGCCACAGCCGCTGAGGAAAGGTGCGCCTTCTGGTTCTGGCTGAGCACTGGGTCAGGGGAGGGAGGGAGGGAGGGAGGGAGGGAGGGAGGGAGGGAGGGAGGGAGGGGAGGGGAGTCCTTTCAGAAGAGCTGGGGAGGTTCATCTTCGCCGGCCGCCTCACACAGACAGTCTCCATTATCGGCCCCTAATCATGACTGACTGTCTGGAGGAAACCACTCAGACTCTCTTATCACAGCTCCTGTTCTGCCTCTCTGTGCTGCTGGGGGTTCGTTGTGACACAGCCAAGGTGGTGTGTGTGTGTGTGTGTGTGTGTGTGTGTGTGTGTGTGTGTGTGTGTGTGTGTGTGTGTGTGTGTGTGTGTGTGTGTGTGTGTGTGTGTGTGTGTGTGTGTGTGTGTGTGTGTGTGTGTGTGTGTGTGTGTGTGTGTGTGTGTGTGTGTGTGTGTATCCTTGGTGTGTCATTCAGCTCCACGTGGTCGTTAGCTTAGCTATGGTAACTGAGGGACACAGCCTTCCACCACCACCATAACCATAACATAACCACCACCACCATAACATAACCACCACCAAAAGCACCACCCCCACCCTTTAAATCTTTTCAACATTCACATCACAAAGGTTGGTTGTGATTTCTAAATCTGTTTCTGTCCATTTGGTAGACATTTAGTTTAGGCAGAGATATTATAGGCTGCCTTTTTTCTTTAGGACACTCTTTACTTCGCCTTTGAGCCCTGACGGAGGAGAAATGGCAATCAGTGTGTGATTAGCTTCTAGATGGGCTTCGTATCTCTTTCAATTTCCAATTGATTTAGCCAAACCCAAGCATCATTAGCGCGCGATGCGAGATGGGAAATTGATCTTTTGGGTTCTTTTCTTCATGCACAACAGGATCAGTAATGCATTGAGCCCCTATAGAGGAGAGAGGCAGAGCAATGGAGGTCAGGGTAGCTCCGTTGTTCTTGCTGGGGGGGTGTGATGTGGGTCAGACGCGGCCTGTCTGTCTCCCAGAACCGCTCATTGTTGCTGCTGTTTGTTTGCCATCACGCTGACGTCAGGGTACAAAGGCTCCCAGTGGTCAGCGACCAGGAGTCCGGCCCCTATGGAGGGCCGAGGCGACGTCCACTTTGTCATTCATTTCCATTTTAATTAACTGATGAGGAGAAAAGAGAGCCATGCGTGGCAGGAGGACCCAGGAGACTGACTCTACCCTCCCCTCTTCAGCCTCTTGCCCTACAGGCCCGTTGTGTCCGCCTCAGCCTCTCAAAGGGGTCCATTGTTTTCTCGCGGCCGTTTGATAATCTCATTCCATCAAGTGCTACGAAATTCGCCCCCCGAGTGTGTGTGTGTGTGTGAATGATGGCCTCCTCTGCTCCCCACAGAACACTTCACCTGCGTGGTGAAGATGCTGTACAACCTGCAGTTTGTCCAGGCGCTGGCCGCCCTCTCCGCTCAGTTCAGCCCAGAGGAGAGGCAGGCCTGGAGCACGTCTGGAGCCCTGAGGAAGGTAAGGATCGGACCGGACCCCCTCCCTGTGGCTCTTCAGGAACTAGTACTAACCTGGCGTGCAACCGGGGGGCTCAAAACCACACGTTCTGGCGAGTGCTGGTTCTTCCCACACCACCACCCCGCAAAACAGCGGCTGGGCTTTGGCAGAACCGGTGCACTAGAATCACCGCGGTGTGGGTCACGGGCCCCTTTTAGAACGGGCTCCATTTCAAACCGACGCGCCCGGCGCCGTTATTCCACCCGTCCTCCGGGAGCGTGCGACCGGCGCGGTAAATCAACGGCGTATGACTCTATTGAGACGAATGAAGCCCATTCCAGGTTCATTTACATGGTGTTGGCCGTGGACGATATCGATCTTCATTATCTCAAAAAGTGTGATTGGTGGGAGGCCGCTGCGTAATTGGCTATTTGTCTTTCGTCCATTAAGTGTGTGTTAGCGAGCGGCTCACCGGAATGGCAATAGACTGGCGGGCCCTGCTCTGGGGCCCGGGGCCCCTGCTCACAGGACCTCCCCGGGGCCTCCTGTGAGTAGGAGTGAGCAGGGGCCCGGGGCCTCCTGTGAGTAGAGTGGAGTGTACAGTGGACTGTGGAGTTCTGCAGCATCACCCTGTACCACACTGAACCCATTGACCAGCCATCGTGTCCGTGACTCCCCTGGGCCTTTTAATTCAGCGCGCGGCGCGGCTGTTTGGTGGCAGAGCTGCTGCGTGTACGGCTTTTAGTTTGGGTGAAAAAGAGGAGGTGATGAAGGAGGTGACATCTGAACAAAGATCTGAATTCAGTGCGGCGCAATCCCAAGACATTCGACTATTTTCTCTCTCTCTCTCTCGCTCTCGCTCTCGCTCTCGCTCTCTCTCTCTCTCTCTTTCTCTCTCTCTCTCTCTCTCGCCCTCTCCCTCTCTCCCTGTCTCTCGATGATTCTCTGACAACGGAAGGCAGAGCAGATAAGACTGTTTTATATTCCGCCACCCTCAACATGATGAATGTTGCCGACTTTTCCTCCCACAAAACATTAGCCTGAAGTCGTTGGGGTTTCTTTCGGTTTTTTTTGTTATCGTCTGCGCTCATTCGGTAATGTGTTGTGGTTATCATTCGGTAATGTGTTGTGGTTATCATTCCGTAATGTGTCCAGCTTATCGCTGTCTCGGTTATTTTACTGTAACAAAAGAATCGCTGTTGTCTGCGTCTTCGGCAGCCGTGCTGCCGATTCAGCGCAGTCAGCACTAACGCGTTATAAGTGTGCGTCCCCGGCGGACCCCAAAAGTCACCCAAACCCAAACGCCGCGGCGCTGGAGCCGGCCGGCGGCTCCGAGTCTCTCTTCAGCGTCGGTCTGATGTTCTGCCCTCGTGTGTTCTGCTGTTGACACGCTGTCGCCCTCGCCCGTCCAGAACGCGGCCAACGCAGAGCGCTGTGTGGAGGCTCTGCTGAGTCACGTGATCGCGGAGCTGTCCACAGACGACGCCATCTACCGCCTGAACGCCGAGGAGACCTCCGTGGTGAGGAGCCACAGACAGACAGACACACAGACAGACACACAGACAGACACACAGACACACAGACACACAGACAGACACACAGACAGACAGACAGACAGACAGACACACAGACAGACAGACATACAGACAGACACACAGACACACAGACAGACACACAGACAGACACACAGACAGACACACAGACAGACACACAGACAGACAGACAGACAGAGCCGGCCAGGAGCCTTCAACCCGCTGGTGAACAGCAGCCCCCGAGGCGTCTTGCTTCCAGCCTGAAGGTCCTGGGAGCCAGACGCTGGGGGTTCGAACCCCCCCGATGTCTGCAGCCTAGCTGTACACGCCCCTGAGGGAGGTGCCCTCTCCTCCTCCTCCTCCTCCTCTCCCTCTCCTCCTGGACCCGCTCTCAAAGACACTTAAAGACACAAAAAGATTTGGTCCAAAAATGAGAGTAGATTTTGCATCTTGTCATACGTTTTGATATTCACGACCTACATTCCTCTGAATACAGGTGAGTTCAGAGCCACGTAGGTATCTCTGAACACCCTGAGTGTCTGCAGAGGCTCTGAACCCACTCTGTTGTCCATTGTCAGTTGGTTATTGACATTGTTGTGTTTTTGACCCCCCCCCCCCCCCCCCCCAGCTGAGCTCCAGCGTCTGGTCTCCCCAGTCCATAGAGTTCAGCCTCCATCAGTTCTGCCTGCCGTTCCTCCGTCTGGCCAGCCTGCTACAGCACCACCTCTACGGGGACATCCTCACCGAATGCCTGGTATGTCCCTCCCCCCGCCCCGGCTCTGGCCTGGTCCGGGTGGCCGGTCAGTAGGGTGGTGTTGAAACAGACCCCCAGCGTCCAGCCTACCTGGCCTAGCCTACCTACACAGAGTCACTTGGGATGAAAATGACATCACAACATAAAGTAAGTGAGACATTAAAACACAACTCCGCGTCCTCAGGAGGAAGAGGAGTTCTGGACGCTGGCCGTGGGCCTGGGCCTGCTGGCCCCGGGCCCGGAGGCCCCCAGCGCCACGCCCAGTGCCTCGTGTCTGGAGTGGCCGGCGGTCAGTGCCTTCCACCTGGTGACCCAGTGGTGTGAGGAGGTCAAGGGACTCCCGGAGACGCAGGAGGAGACCACCCTGGTGGGTCCGACGACCAGCTCCGTGAGATGCACAGAAACACTCAAACACGCGAAGCCTCGGTTCTTAAAGGTGCTGTAGGGGGAGATTTAGGAGCTACTTTTTGAGCGTAATTTGTTAGAAATGAGAGAGCCATTCGTCAGCCGTCGGTGAGGGAAATGCTTTGTGAGAATATCTGCTCTGGTTGACTGCCTGCCTGCCTCTGTAAGAGATCATTTAGATTTAAGACTGCTCCCTGCTCGGGCCCGACCAATCAGGGCTTGTCCTCCCGAGTGTGGTTGTTGGGGAATCCATCTTGCCTGTCACTCCCATATGTGTACACGGCGTTATCATCTCATTGGTGGAGAAGCGTAGGGAGGAAGGGATTTATTTTTGTGTTTTGTGTTTTGTGTTTATTTTTCTGAATCCTTAATGTTCTCTCAGTTTAAACCCCTCAAATCTCACCTACAGCAGCTTTAACCAGGCCTATGAAAACACGTGTGAAACGATATTCCATTGTATTGTATTCACCCGTGTCTTTTATTTTGAAGGAACTGGTGCCTTTCCGCTCCCCCCAGACCCTCCTGGTCCAGGACCCCCAGTGGGCGGCGCCACGGCTCCTCCAGCTGCCAGACAACTACAACGTCATCTTCCAGTACTACCACCGCAAGGCCTGCACGGCCTGCCAGAAGGTGCCCAAGGACCCGGCCCTCTGCCTGGTCTGCGGAACCTTCGTCTGCCTCAAGGGGGCGTGCTGCAAGCTGCAGGGCGTCTGTGAATGTGTCCTGGTGAGGGCTCCCCTGCTGTTGACCGCCAGGCTTGGACCGCTCTGCGTGTCACCGGACCATGATGGGGGGGGGGGGGGGGGGGAGGGGCGCTTAAGTCACACTCATCGCGTGTTGACCGCTTAAGTGTCTTGTTGTCATGCTTGGACCGCTTAAGTGTCTCGTTGTCATGTGTTGACCGCTTAAGTGTCTTGTTGTCATGCTTGGACCGCTTAAGTGTCTCGTTGTCATGTGTTGACCGCTTAAGTGTCTCGTTGTCATGTGTTGACCGCTTAAGTGTCTCGTTGTCATGTGTTGACCGCTTAAGTGTCTTGTTGTCATGCATGGACCGCTTAAGTGTCTCGTTGTCATGCATGGACAGCTTAAGTGTCTCGTTCTCATGTGTTGACCGCTTAAGTGTCTCGCTGTCATGTGTTGACCGCTTAAGTGTCTTGTTGTCATGCTTGGATCGCTTAAGTGTCTCGTTGTCATGTGTTGACCGCTTAAGTGTCTTGTTGTCATGCATGGACCGCTTAAGTGTCTCGTTGTCATGTGTTGACCGCTTAAGTGTCTTATTGTCATGTGTTGACCGCTTAAGTGTCTCATTGTCATGTGTTGACCGCTTAATTGTTGAATGCTTAAGTGTGCACCACTTAAGTATTGACCGCTTAAGTGTTGACCTAGAAAGGTGTTTGCTGGATATAGCCCACAGAAAGGCGTTCAGCACTTCTCTCTCCCATAAAACCCGTACCTAGGTGTAGGGATGAATGAATGCACTTTAAGTACCAGGGCGCCAGGGTGGAGAATGTGTCCCGTTGGCTACGCCCACGGTCGGCTACAACACTCATGACGTATTGATGTTCCACGTCTCCTGTCTGGGATTTCACTGGCCTGCGTTGGAGCCTTACTGCTGTGGTCCTTGAATCCGTTCTCATGTTATTAGCCTGTTATTCACTGTGTGCTACCACTGTATATGATATTGGCCGTGTGATGGACCGTATGATGAGTGTCTCGTCTTCCTCGCAGCACTCCCAGCACTGTGGCGCGGCCACCGGCATCTTCCTCCTGATCAACGCCTCCGTCATCATCATCATCCGAGGCCACCGCTTCTGCCTGTGGGGCTCAGTGTACCTGGACGCCCACGGCGAGGAGGACCGCGACCTGCGGTAAGCAGACCACGCCCCTCACGCCCCCCTCGTACCAGAGGAGACCACGCCCCCTCACGCCCCCCTCGTACCAGAGGTGGCCCCCACCGACGTGAGGGACATCGGTGCACGCCCCCTGCCCTCTGTCTTTACAGAGGGCAGGGGGCGTGTCTCGCGTCGGGCGGTCATGTGACCGTTGGGTTGAAGGTGTGTACAGAATGTGGCTGCAGCAGCCAGTGGGCTTTGACTCCCCCTTCTGGGTTCTGGGTTCGATGCCCGACATCTGCAACCGAGCTTTCTAAAAAAAAAAAAATCACATTGGATGAATGACTTAATATCGTGTGTGTATATATTAGGGTTGCACCGAATCCAGTATTCGGGTTCGGATTCGGCCGAATATTGGGCTTTTTTTAGGGGTTCGGGTTCTGCTGAACCTTGGCATTTTTTTCCACCGAACCCGAATCCTACGCTTTCACTGCGCGTGCCACTCTGGTCAACGTAATTATCTGTTTACAAAAAAGTGGCGCGTTGGAATGCAGTGGCTATAGCTGCGAGAAAGCGAAAATGGAAGTAGTGGACAGAAAAAGTGTCGTTTGGCAGTTCTTTCAGATAAAAGAAGGCGATTGAAGTCGAGCTACATGTTCAATTTGCAATGCCAATTTGTCTCGTGGTGGCATTTTTTTCCCAGTGAAGATAAAATAAAACGAAAAATACACTGATGTTGACGTTGTTTACTTCATTAATGTGTTTAGTGTTAATGGAGTAGGATTCGGTATTCGGGTTCGGATTCGGCAGAATCTTAACCAGTGGATTCGGTATTCGGCAGAACCCTAAAAATCTGGATTCGGTGCATCCCTAGTATATATACAATATGTATATATATATATGTGTATATATGTGTATGTATGTATATATACAATCATACAATCTTTAATTAAATTTTTATGTATATGTATGTACTTTTTGTGCCGATCCCACGTGGTTAGCGCAGCAGTTAGCCTAGCGGGCTAGTTAGCCACCTAGCCGCCGCGGTAGCACGTGTGTAACGCCCTTCTCCCCCTCCTCCCCGTCCAGCCGGGGCAAGCCCCTCTTCCTGTGTGCCGAGCGGTACCGCGTCCTGGAGCAGCAGTGGGTCTCGCACACCTTCGACCACATCAACAAGCGCTGGGGTCCGCACTACAACGGACTCTAAGACCCCCTCCACCCCCAAGCCTCCGCCCTTCCTCCCCCCCCCCTCCCTCCCTCCCCCTTTCTCCCCCGCACGCCACCAGGTCCGCGGGCCGCCAGCCGACCGCAGACCCCCGGACGACGGAGGGTCTCGACGGCTCGCGTGGCCCCCCCCCCACCCTCCATGACGTGACTAACACCAGACATGCGGTGCGGCAGCCTTGGTTTATGTGAAGCTACGTGTACAATCACGCCTCAAGACTAACAAGTGTGTGCGTGCGCGCGTGCGTGTGTGTGTGTGTGTGTGTGTGTGCGCGTGCGCGTGTTCAAATGATTTTTTCCGTGTGGTTTTAAAACGGGGGAGACGTAGAGGACGGCAAGTTTAAAGTGAAAGCACAACTTTGCCCAGAAGATGATCTTGGTTTGGAAGAGGCTTTTAAAGCCCACGATAAGTTATCCACTCCCTCCCCCCACCCCTCCAAACAGTTAAAAAAAAAAAAAGAATAAACAGATGAATTCCTCTGTGAAGTTAGATTATTTAGTGATTATTAATTCTACGCATATCATCAGTTCTGTCTGAGCTCTCCTTGCTGTGCAGTGTGGAGGTGTTCTGGCCGTGTGCTCGCCGTGTTTGTCGGGGGTGTGTCGGACGCAGGGATGTGAAGGACGCAGGGATGTGACGGACACGGCCTCCTCCGCCAGGGCCATGCAGTCGTGAGAGGCCCCACCGCGGGGCCATGCGGTGGTGAGAGGCCCCACCGCCAGGGCCATGCGGTCGTGAGAGGCCCCACCGTGGGGCCATGCGGTGGTGAGAGGCCCCACCGCGGGGTCATGCGGTGGTGAGAGGCCCCACCGCGGGGCCATGCGGTGGTGAGAGGCCCCACCGCGGAGCCATGCAGTCGTGAGCGGCCCCACCGCGGGGCCATGCGGTGGTGAGAGGCCCCACCGCCAGGGCCATGCGGTCGTGAGAGGCCCCACCGCGGAGCTATGCGGTCATGACAAGCCCTACCGCGGGGCCATGCGGTCATGAGAGGCCCCACCGCGGGGCCATGCGGTCATGAGAGGCCCCACCGCGGGGCCATGCGGTCCTGAGAGGCCCCACCGCGGGGCCATGCGGTGGTGAGAGGCCCCACCGCGGGGCCATGCAGTCATGAGAGGCTCCACCGCGGGGCCATGCAGTCACGAGAGGCCCCACCGCGGGGCTTTGAAATCCATCCTCAGGAATAGTTTTTTTTTTTTTTTTTTGGTTGTTTACTTTTAGATATTTAAATAAATGCTGCTGCTCATTGTTCAAGTCATTTGAATATTTTTTTTAACTACGTTTTCGTATGAGTTTATAACGGATGGGGACGGTGACTCAGGCCCACTTTCATTTTTCGCCGAGGCACGCGGTCATGAGTTTATTTTTCCTCTTAATTCCTGTCCTGCCAACCGGTGACGGTGACTCGTTGGAGTTTGTTGCCATGGCAACAACAGGCCAGGGCAAACAAGCCCCCTAAATATTATGTTTCAATATCAAGGTGAAGACCTGTTTAGTTTTTTTTTAGGTGGTTCTTGGTTGGCGTCACAGGATGACGGCCTCCTTGAAGACTAAGCCCGAGGTCACCTCCTGGTATCTTCTGGTTTAGCTCTCAAGTCGCCCGAAGGCATCAGAAGATGTTCTGAGATGTTTTTAGCTAATGATCTAACGAGGCTTCAGCTACCATCAGCCTTCTGTCACCAGACGACAAACGCAACGTCCTAAATAGTTTTTTACGACTCGTCGTCGTCGTCACCCTCTCACACACTACTCGGGAGACCGCGTCACCTTCTTTCAAGTCAAAACGTAAATTCACGCAAGTCCGTCGTTTGGGCCTTCCTGCGGGTCCCCGGGTCCACACGGTCACGGCCGCGGGCTGCTCCATCTCCCTGTGGCCGCGACACAACGGGTCCTTTCCTCCCTGTTCCTTAGTTTCCTCCAGGGAGGTTCCTTAACCTGTTGTGCCCGCTGTTGGAATGCCTCCATTTTAGAGTGAGAAGCTGCCCACCGAGACCCCCCATGGCTGGGGGGGGGGGGGCCGCCGTCGTCGATGAACACTCAGAGGAAGACGCCCACAACACAAAGTAGTTCCTCCTCCCTTTGTTTCGTGCATGCTGCTTATTTGTCCCCCCGCGCTCTTATTTTGAAGTAGGCTCCCCACTTTGTATGTGTACACGACCGCTATAGAGGAGTAAAAATGGGTGTAAATTCAAACTGAAGGCTCTTGTGTGTGTGTGTGTGTGTGTGTGTGTGTGTGTTCTCCTGTGTGAATGAAGCGTGAATACAGTACATTACTGTAGGTGCTGACTCAAACTATCTTTGAGTTTGTTCAAAAAGTGTGACTTGGACATTTAATGCAAAACATGTAACATATGTGAATAAAATATACACACACTGAATTGTGTACATTTCTTTTTTTTTCACTATTAAAGGGTAAATGGGGGAATTTAGCAGACGCTTTTGCCCAAAGTGACTTACAATCAGTACATTTGTGGGGTTCGACATGTGGACAGTTGGAGGAGGGGGATCAAGGGGATCAAACCGCCAACCCTATGGTTAGTGGACCTTCTCTGTCCACTGAGCTACTGCCGCACCTCACTACTTACTATACACTATTGTGTTTGCTTTCAAGTCGATCAGTTGGTTAATAGTTGTTTTTATTTTCCCATATTATGTTGGTCTACTTATACTTAATATGCACTACGGAGAAATCCAGCTTGTGCTGCACCCCATGTGCACTAGCGGTCTGATGGGTCTTCCATGTGATACCCTTTGTGACCACCAGGGGTCTCTGATGGGTCTTCCATGTGATGCCCTCTGTGACCACCAGGGGTCTCTTAGGGGGAGAATGTGAGGGCAGCCAGGCGGCGTAATTCGTGTACCGAGAAGAGAACAGGAGCGCCTTCTGTCACGCAGCCGCAGCGTTGAATTCACTGATGGACGAACAAAACAAACCGCAAACTCACAATGACTACAAACGCATGCATTCATTTTATATTCATATGCAATGGATGTTACATACGATGCATCCAACTCCTGGTGGCTGCCGTGATAATTGGAGGAATATTTCATGAGCAAGAGGGGCCCATGGGGCCAACAAAGACTTAGTTTCATGCCATGTCTAATTAGGAGGAACATGTAGGTCATGCAGTAAATACCCGCTGGTGGAATGTTTTCACTGCCATGAAACCAACCCAAACGTCCGCATGTATTCTACATGCTCTGAGATGCTGCTGTTGCAGGCCCTTCTCCAAAAGGTGAAGTTAAGCAAGCCACCGGTTGTGAGCTCTGGTAAGATCAACACTACAATCCTGAGTAGGAAGCAAGTGTGTATGGTTATGGAGCATGTTGTTGGTGTTCAGCACACTGAACGGCACTCTTGAGGTCATATCAGATGACTGTTAATTATTCACTCCTCCGAGAGCTGCAGGGAAATCAGTTCGGATATGTTGCCATGGACGGTAAGCACCAGTAAAATATATTTATTGTTCAGCATTGTTAACCTAAGACGATTCGTTTGCCCTGTTCTGCAAGAGAGTGAGCGGTCTGTAGGGTTGGAGTGGCCTGCGCGGGCCGTGTGGACTTCCTTCGAGGAGCCGGCAGGTTTTCAACAGAATTAATCCATTTTGTACACTTCATGTTCTCCAGGTAGAGGTGGACGGACGGACTCGGCCCAGGCAGGGTAGGGATGTTTTCGTCCTCTTAATGTGTAGGGTGGGACAGTGGGTGCTGGTTTCATGGTTTGCAGTGGTCCGTGGAATGAGAGGGAGACGTTACTTATACCTCATTAGAGGTACCTGAGCATTAAACCTTAAGCCTTTGCAGTCCATAACATATAGTATATTCATACTGTTACAATACTGCTATTTGTAATGCTTAACCTCTAAATGACCACATCCACTGCCCAGTGAAAACACAAACATCCAACAAATGGTCGTCCTAAAATATGACACATTTTTGTTTACTAGTCTTCAAGAATGGAATTTTACTTTAAAGTTAATTATAAATGTATCGATCAGTCAATTAGTTAATAGTACATAACAATGGCAAACAGCTTTTCAACACAAAGTTACCATAGTCCAGTACATTGGGTATATAACTACTAAATTACTACAAATAAATTACTACATTTCAGCCCTTCTAATTTTCATTTATTTAGATAACCCTTAAACAGCCATGCATATATTCAACCAGGTATGTACTCAACAAGAACAAATTATCCGAAAGGTGCAACACATCTGTGTTTATGACTGTAGTACACACGCGCACACACGCACACACACACACACGCACACACACACACACACACACACACACACACACACACACACACCCAACAGAGCACTCACTCCCCTCCCCCTACAAACCCCTATACCCACTGGACAATGCTGAATCATTGATTTTATTATTATTTTTAATATTTCATTATTATTTTATAGTGGTGGCAAAGCATTGATGAACGTAGCTGCTTGTGGTGTTGAGGTTTATGTGAATATTCCTAAAGGTGTAGAGAGAGAGAGAGAGAGAGAGAGAGAGAGAGAGAGAGAGAGAGACACACACACACACACACACACACACACACACACACACACACACACACACACACACACAGATGGATGACTTGGACACCTTGCTGTGTGTGGTTTCCTCTGTCCAGGCCAGAGGAGGAGGGCTCCACGCAGGAGTACTACCATCTCCATGGCAGGATCTGGTGAGAAACGAGAGGCCATTCATTCATTCATCTCACACCATCTGTAGACCCTCGTACCCTCACGCCCGTTGAGTCAACTTTGACCTTCACAGACAGACACACACAGCGGCTGAATGAAACGGCTGAGTCGGCTCTCCTCCGTGACCCTTGTGAGGATAAAGGATGGTTTTCTCTGCGCTGTCGGTGACCTTAACCGCACCGTTTCAAATACGCAAAATGGACGCACATCAGGAAACGGCTGCGATGCGTGAGCTAGGCCGCAGGGCTAATGCGTGAGCTAGGCCGCTGGGCTAACGCGTGAGCTAGGCCGCGGCGGGGCTAATGCGTGAGCTAGGCCGCGGCGGGGCTAACGTCGTCCGCCGGCGTCTCCCAGCATCGCGCTGCTCAGCTGCACACAGCGGAGATTGTGTGGGATTTGAGCGGAGCTCAAGCCGCATCGTTCCACCACGCCATCCCCCCCCGTCTCCTGTGTTTCCCCTCTGCAGAGCTGTGGGTGAACAGGGAGAACAGCGATGCAGTGTTGCCTGGCCGCTGGGCAGCGTAAAGCCCCTCACATCCCCTTAACGCGGATTACAGCTGAAAGGCTCTTTAGCGCCGGGCTACCGCAGGGACTTAGCCCCCCCCCCCCCCCCCCCCCCCCCCCCCCTCGGGGTTCACCCGGAGGCCCGCGGCGAGGAGGCCCGCGGCGAGGAGTCCAGCGCCAACGCTTGTCCGCTCCGAGGAGGCGTTGGATCACCAGACTGGCACCTTGTTCCCCATGGGGGGGTGGGCGGTGCCAGACGTGTTCACGCCCGTGTGAACAGTGTCATGTGACACTGGTTGTCTGGCTGTCTGGTCAAATGCTGGGGCCATGGCTGTCTCTCTGTAGCGATGCTAGCATATGTGTTCACATCATGTAGCGTGGGGATGTTGTGTTCATGCCATGCCAGGCTGTATGTTTCGCGGCGTCGCAAAAGGATTCCCGCACAAATAATCCAGTGTTTTGGTGGCAGGTGCTGAAGTGAGGTTGTGTTGTGCGGAAGAGAAGGGTCCAGACTTTGGACCGCTCCCAAGGCGTTTATTCCCCCAATGAAAACAAGATCACTGTTGCGAATGGGTCTACGTCCGCACCCGGCTAAGCAGATCTGAGTGTATTTGAGTTGTGTGCACTTTCTTTCTGAGCACAAAAAAAAACAGTGCCTGTTCTCTGCACACAGACTGGACAAGAAGATGCTAAGCTAAGCGAGTCATCCTGCTTGAGCAGCATGCACATTTTTAGCGTATTCCCCCGCTGAAAGAGCCGCTCAACAGCTGAGTGTAAACGCCAGCCCCTTCAGGTGCTCTGGTGACGCGGCGCCGGGCAGACACAGAGTAACCCGAGCCATGTCGTCTCTTCCAGCCGGTGTCCTGTTCTGCGGAGACAATGGCCCGGCAAACTCTCCTGTTATTATCAGCCAGGAGCGCGGGTCCCAGCGCACGTCTGGTGCCTTGGAATGCTTCAGCGCACGGCGTCACAGCACGCGGTGCTCTGAACGCACGACCACGCGTTCACACGAGAAACACAGTCGACAGGCGACGTGTGTTGTTGTTTTCATGAGGTGAACTATTGAACTGGTGAACTATTCAATGTGAACGATTGAAACGTGCACACACGTTTCAGCGTTCCAGGGAGACGCACAGCTGTTAGAAAGTTGTCTAGTTACCTGGAGTGTGCGTGTGTGTGTGTGCATGTGTGTGTGTGCGCGTGCGTGCATGCCTGCGTTTGTGCGTGCGTGTGCGTGCGCGCGTGTGTGTGTGTGTGTGCGCGTGCGTGCATGCCTGTGTGTGTGCGTGCGTGTGCATGCGTGCGTGTGTGTGTGTGTGTGGGACGGCTGCCTTTCTGTAGATTAGACCCCCTGGGACGAGCAGGGCACAGGCATCAAAACATCTCCGTTACCCTGACAGAACAACGCCTTGTTGTTCTACCTGTGAGGGAAACCTCAGGCCCACAGACTGCTCAGTGTGTTGTTGACCGGGCTCAGGAACCAGTGCCGGAACCAGGCTCTGGGTCGTGTGCTGGGTCTAGAGTCTGCAGGGACCGGCTGGCATGGCTCACACACTGCCTGTGTTCACCAAGAAGAGAGAGAGAGAGAGAGAGTTGGTTTTAGGTTTTATTGATGGAGTTGTAAATCAACCTTTTTATTCTACAATGCAATCATTCAGTCGTTCACTTCAGTAGCAACAGTTGATTAGAAGTTACAGCGATGTTGTTTACCGAGCGTGAGGCTGGAGGAGGTGTGTGTGTGTGTGGGGGGGGGGGGGGGGAGGGGCATGTGACCTAGTAACCATCAACCAACTTCCTGGTTACCGGGGAGTAACCTGAGATGCCTAATATCAGCCTCCATTATGAGTGGATCATCTGCTGCCTGAATATTTAAAAGTAGATCGCGTTACAGATTAGCCGCTGATAAATTATGAATCGCATTTGATTAGCATAATTTAGTCAGCCGGCGTGTGCGGGGACCAGACTTTCCCAGTTGGGGTGCGGATCAGCAGTCAGCACAGGTATGTGTGATCTCTGGAGCTCTGAGCTCAGCGGTGCTCTGCTCTGTGAACGGCTGGCTTGTTTGGTGTGGTGAACTCTGTTGTGGTTGTACTTTTTTTTATTCTTTACAGTTTTACAGTTTATCCATCCATCCATCCATTTCTGCCGCTTATCCGGGGTCGGGTCGCGGGGGCAGCAGCCTGAGGAGGGAAGCCCAGACTTCCCTCTCCCCAGCCACTTCGTCCAGCTCTTCCGGGGGGATCCCGAGGCGTTCCCAGGCCAGCCGAGAGACATAGTCCCTCCAGCGTGTCCTGGGTCTTCCCCGGGGCCTCCTCCCGGAGGGACGTGCCCGGAACACCTCCCCAGGGAGGCGTCCAGGGGGCATCCTCACTAGATGCCCGAGCCACCGCAACTGGCTCCTCTCGATGCGGAGGAGTAGCGGTTCTACTCTGAGCCCCTCCCGGATGACCGAGCTTCTCACCCTATCTCTAAGGGAGAGCCCGGACACCCTGCGGAGGAAACTCATTTCGGCCGCTTGTATTCGCGATCTCGTTCTTTCGGTCACTACCCACAGCTCGTGACCATAGGTGAGGGTAGGAACGTAGATTGACCGGTAAATCGAGAGCTTCGCCTTTCGGCTCAGCTCCTTCTTCACCATGACGGACCGGTGCAGGGCCCGCATCACTGCCGACGCCGCACCGATCCGTCGGTCAATCTCCCGCTCCATCCTCCCCTCACTCGTGAACAAGACCCCGAGATACTTGAACTCCTCCACTTGAGGCAGAATCTCCTCCCCGACCCGGAGAGTGCACTCCACCCTTTTCCGGCCGAGAACCATGGCCTCGGATTTGGAGGTGCTGATCCTCATCCCAGCCGCTTCACATTCGGCTGCGAACCGCTCCAGTGAGAACTGAAGGTCACGGCCCGATGAAGCCAACAGGACAAGATCATCTGCGAAAAGCAGTGACGCAATCCTGAGGCCACCGAACCGTAACCCCTCAACGCCCTGGCTGCGCCTAGAAATTCTGTCCATAAAAGTTGTGAACAGAATCGGTGACAAAGGGCAGCCCTGGCGGAGGCCAACTCTCACCGGAAACAGGCTCGACTTACTGCCGGCAATGCGGACCAAGCTCTGGCACCGGGAGTACAGGGACCCGATGGCCCGTAACAGCGGGCCCGGTACCCCATACTCCCGGAGCACCCCCCACAGGGCTCCCCGAGGGACACGGTCGAACGCCTTCTCCAAGTCCACAAAGCACATGTAGACTGGTTGGGCGAACTCCCATGCACCCTCGAGTACCGCGCCAAGGGTATAGAGCTGGTCCACAGTTCCACGGCCGGAACGAAAACCACATTGCTCCTCCTGAATCCGAGGTTCGACTATCCTACGGACCCTCCTCTCCAGGACCCCCGAATAGACCTTACCGGGGAGGCTGAGGAGTGTGATCCCCCTGTAGTTGGAGCACACCCTCCGGTCCCCCTTTTTGAAGAGGGGAACCACAACCCCGGTCTGCCAATCCAGAGGCACTGCCCCCGATGTCCACGCGATGCTGCAGAGACGTGTCAACCAAGACAGCCCCACAGCATCCAGGGCCTTTAGGAACTCGGGGTGGATCTCGTCCACCCCCGGGGCCTTGCCACCGAGGAGCTTTTTAACCACCTCGGCGATCTCAGCCCCGGAGATAGGAGAGTCCCCCCCCGAGTCCCCAGACCCTGCTTCCTCAGTGGAAGGCGTGTTGGTGGGATTGAGGAGGTCTTCGAAGTATTCCCCCCACCGATTCACAACGTCCCGAGTCGAGGTCAGCAGCGCCCCGTCTCTCCCATACACGGTGTTGACAGAGCACTGCTTCCCCCTCCTGAGACGCCGGATGGTGGTCCAGAACCTCCTCGAAGCCGTTCGGAAGTCCTTCTCCATGGCCTCACCAAACTCCTCCCACACCCGAGTTTTTGCCTCCGCAACCGCCGACGCCGCGCCCCGCTTGGCCCGCCGGTACCCATCAGCTGCCTCAGGAGTCCCGTGGGCCAAAAAGGCCCGGTAGGACTCCTTCTTCAGCTTGACGGCATCCCTTACCGCTGGGGTCCACCAGCGGGTTCGGGGGTTGCCGCCGCGACAGGCACCGACGACCTTACGGCCACAGCTCCGGTCGGCCGCTTCAACAATGGAGGCACGGAACAAGGTCCACTCGGACTCTATGTCCCCCGCCTCCCCCGGGACATGGTTGAAGCTCTCCCGGAGGTGGGAGTTGAAGCTCGTTCTGACAGGAGATTCAGCCAGACGTTCCCAGCAGACCCTCACAGAACGTTTGGGTCTGCCAGGTCTGACCGGCATCTTCCCCCGCCATCGGAGCCAACTCGCCACCAGGTGGTGATCAGTTGACAGCTCCGCCCCTCTCTTCACCCGAGTGTCCAAGACATGCGGCCGCAAGTCCGATGATACAACTACAAAGTCGATCATCGAACTGCGGCCTAGGGTGTCCTGGTGCCAAGTGCACATGTGGACACCCTTATGCTTGAACATGGTGTTCGTTATGGACAATCCATGACGAGCACAGAAGTCCAACAACAAAACACCACTCGGGTTCAGATCAGGGGGACCGTTCCTCCCAATCACGCCCCTCCAGGTCTCACTGTCATTGCCCACATGGGCGTTGAAGTCCCCCAGCAGAACAAGGGAGTCCCCAGACGGGGCGCTTTCTAACACCCCCTCCAAGGACTCCAGAAAGGGTGGGTACTCTGAACTGCCGTTCGGTGCATAAGCACAAACGACAGTCAGGACCCGTCCCCCCACCTGAAGGCGGAGGGAGGCTACCCTCTCGTCCACCGGGGTGAACCCCAACGTACAGGCGCCGAGCCGGGGGGAAATAAGCAATCCCACCCCCGCTCGGCGCCTCTCCCCAGGGGCAACTCCAGAGTGGAAAAGAGTCCAACCCCTCTCAAGGACGCTGGTTCCGGAGCCCAAACTGTGTGTCGAGGTGAGCCCGACTATGTCCAGCCGGTACCTCTCAGCCTCGCACACCAGCTCCGGCTCCTTCCCCGCCAGAGAGGTGACGTTCCACGTCCCCAGAGCTAGCTTCTGCAGCTGAGGGTCGGACCGCCCAGGTCCCCGCCTCCTGCTGCCGCCCAGCTCACATCGCACCCGACCCCTTTGGCCCCTCCCACGGGTGGTGAACCCATGGGAAGAGGGTCCCGCGTCGTTCCTTCGGGCTGTGCCCGACCGGGCCCCGCGGGCGTAGACCCGGCCACCAGGCGCTCGCCAACGGGCCCTTCCCCCAGGCCTAGCTCCAGGGGGGGGCCCCGGTGACCCACGTCCGGGCAAGGGAAACTCCGTGCCAAAGTTACTTTTCATCATTGGGGTCTTTGAGCCACTCTTCGTCTGGACCCTCGCCTAGGACCTGTTTGCCTTGGGTGACCCTACCAGGGGCATGAAGCCCCCGACAATATAGCCCCCAGGGTCATTGGGACACGCAAACCCCTCCACCACGTTAAGGTGGCAGCTCATGGAGGAGTTTTACAGTTTATGGTTATGAAATTCTGCTGCTGGGTGTTTTGATGCGGACGAGATCACGGAGGATGCAGGCAGCCGTGTCTTCCACTCGTGTGGTCGGAGCGCTTCTGTTTTCATTTCAGTTAGTTTTATCCAAGGCTTTTATTCATCGACTGCGCCGTGAGGCCCCTGGGCTACGTCTGCACCGACCTTCTAAGGGGAGGAGGAGGAGGAGGAGGAGGAGGAGGAGGAGGAGGAGGAGGAGGAGGAGGAGGAGGAGGAGGGCAGGAGACACACGTGGTTCACCTCAAACAGGCAGCCTTGATGGGATTAGAGAGAGTGCGTTTGAGGACTGAGGACGGTTCTCTTAAGGGTTCTCCCACACAGGACCGGTTCCCATGCCCGTCCCGTGGGTGGGGAGAAGGACCGGAGACAGCAACATGAGCCCAGGCTGTCGCGTAGCGTCGTGGCGACAGGTGGCCTTGCAGGTGAACAGGTGGCCTTGCAGGTGAACAGGTGTAGTAGTCAGGGACCCCAGCGAGCAGGCATGGAGATACTCACCATAACTGAATTAGCAGTGGGCATTTTCTTTATTTATCTTTTCCCGGGAATGACCAATGAAACATTCTGCGACTATGGATATCAATATCGATATGGATAATATCGCAGGGTCCATAACCAGGCTTATTGAATTTTCTATTCCCTCCGTTTACGTAAATGTGTTCTGGAGGGCGGGCTGAAGGACCCGGCCCGGTACCCTGGTACCGGGGGCGCTGGGCTCCGTAAAGCAGAGATCCATCTTCGCCCGGTTCGTTCCTCCGGCCGCTTCGCACAACAATCCATTCGTCGTGCCGTCGCCGCTGAAACCCCTCGAAGGCTTTAAGTAACGTCGTCATGTTTTTTCGTATCAATCTAGCGGATTCTGAGGCGCGTGTTCGCTGAAGGTCGTTCAGCCCCGGTGGAGCGTGACACATTTATGACGGAGCCCCGCGGAGGAGGGGGGGGGGCTCCTCCTGCATGTAGATCATCCTTTTACGGTGGAAATGGGATGCGATGACTTCCCCATCGATCACCTGCCTGTAATCACAACCCCTCTGTGGGGGACGACGCCTCGCCACGCACGGTTGGGCCTACGCCGGTCCTGTGGGTCCTGCCGGTCCCGGGCCTACTGCAGGACCTGGGCCTACACCGGTCCTGCGGGTCCCGGGCCTACTGCAGGACCTGGGCTTACACACGTCCTGCAGAACCCGGGCCTACTGCAGGACCCAGGCCTCCACCCATCCTGCAGGACCTGGGTCTACTGCAGGACCCGGGCCTACCCCCATCCTGCAGGGCCAGGGCCTACACCTGTCCTACAAGACCCGGGCCTCTGCGCTGAGCCCCAACCGTGTGACGTTTTAACGTGAATACAAATGACTTTTATGTGCTCTTTGGCCTTTTGCTCCTCCTCATGGACGTGACAGGACGGGGGCTCGACAGAGAGAAGGATTTAGTGTTTCACGTTAGACCGCAGCACTGCGAGTCTAACCTGTGTGGCTGCAAGGAGTATTTCCTTCATGTTTAGTGGGTTGTTGAGCCACTGAGCTGCCCCCATACAAATGACTTTGACAACACGTGAAATGTGCACTATTTATAACCCTGGGTTACAAAGAGCACACCACTATAGTGTGACAACACAGGCCGGCAACGTAAATAAGATTCAGTGGTTCAGATGGGCTGTGGGGGGGGGGGGGGCGTTGACACAGCGAGACAGAGAGAGAGAGAGAGAAAGAGAGAGAGAGAGAGAGATAGTAAGAGAGAGAGAGAGAGAGATAGTAAGAGAGAGAGAGAGAGTGAGAGCGAGTGTTAATCTCCGTCCAATCCAATTGATCTTCTTAGTGGGCGAGTGACAAGGTCCCTCAGCGTAGAGGCTTCTATCACTCGTCTCATGTGAAGCACGCCTCGCTACTCTCGCTGTCACTGGGAGCGCGCTGCAGAGGGTTGAGTTGCCCGGCGAGTCCTCACGTTGTGAGCACCTGAGACTCCTCAGCCGTGAGTCACCTGGTCTCAGGCTCTCCATGAGCCAGAGGAAGATAACGCTCGCTATGTAAGTACAACTGACGTCCGCACCTGGCGTCTCACCGCGCCGTGACGCGTCTTTAGGTACGGGTTGTAGAGGAGCAGGAAGGGGTCAGGGGTTAAGCGACAGGCGGACATTGGGGGGTATCGAACCCAGAACCTTTCGTGCTGGGAGTCAAAACACCCGAAGTACTAATGAACGACTAGCTGTCCCTGTGTCCGGACTGGCCGTCACCTGCTACCTTGGTCTTACTGTTTTACCTTCGGTTTTTATCTTGGGTGTCGTCCTGGGAAAGAGTGTTGGTTTTTTATTTTGGACTGTAACTGATAAAGAGTGACCACACTTTGAATACTGGTTTCTGTTGGGCTTTGTGAACCGTGTTGACTTGGTGGTGGATGTCAAACTAAAGTTTGGATTGTTTTTAGAGTCAGGAAGAGATTCCTCTTTCTCTCACGTTTTTCACCAACCAGAGGTTAACATGCTGTTTAATAAATATTATATTCATGGATTAGGATTTAGGATACGATAACTATATTACTATAACATGAATATTGCACAGTGGGACAATTATATATTACATATAACATTAGTCAATATTCAGTTTGTCAATTGTCAATTATTCAATACTATATATTGCTGTTTATTGTATTACATTAATATAACAGAATGGTCTCTTATGCACCACCTGCACATGAGAGACCATGTCAACAGTCATCCTGGTGAGAAGCAGCCAGATCCTCTCAGACCTAACGTGTGTGTGTGTGTGTGTGTGTGTGCGCTGCGTGCGTGCGTGTGCGTGGTCGCTCCCCAGGAGGTCCCTGTACGGCCTGTACCCCTACAAGCCCAGCATGATCGGCCTGCAGAACCCTGGGGGACCCGTCCCTGGACTGGGACATCGTGGAGACCATCGGCAAGGGGACGTACGGCAAGGTGTACCCGCGTCACCAGCAAGAGGGACGGCAGCCAGGCGGCCGTCAAAGTGCTGGACCCCGTCAACGTAAGGAGGCCGCGGTGGTGGATGATGCTGTCTCCTCTGTCCTCGACATGTCGCTGAGTTACAGTCTTACAAATACCCTTTACAAACCCCCCCCCCCCCACACACACACATCCTGAAGCTATCACCAACCTTTCAATTGTTCTTCTGCCCTGCTATTGTTTCTGGCTTGTATCAGCACTCTCAAGCCATAACGAACAGAGTAAGTTCTCCTTGATACCCCCCCTCCAGGAATAAAAACAAGTTAGAATTAGTTAGAATGAAAATGGTTTAAATGGTTTATATCAATGTCTCTCTCTCCCTCTCTCTCTCTCTCTCTCTCTCTCTCTCTTCTCTCTCTCTCTCTCTTCTCTCTCTCTCTCTCTCTCTCCCTCACTTGCTCTCTCTTGCTCTCTCTCTCCCTCCCTCTCTCTCGCTCCTCCCTCCCCCCTCTCTCTCTCTCTCTCTCTCCCACCCTCCATCTCTCTCTCTCTCTCTCTCTCTCTCTCTCTCTCTCTCTCTCTCTCATCACCTCTCTCTCTCTCTCTCTCTCTCTCTCTCTCATCTCTGGTACTCTCTTATCTCGCACGTCCTCGACACAAAGAGCAGTGTTAGAATTGACCCCCGCCCCCCATTTCCTCCCCGGCCGTTCCTGTCGCGTGTGACACACGGATGTTGTTGTAGCCCCTCATGGTGGGGGCCAGCCCCCCCCCCGCGGAGGGCCTCCGTGTGATTGTGCGCGTGTCAGTGGACACAATAACCCCCCCCCCCCCCCCCCGCCCACTCCCCACCCACCCCACCACCACCCCCACCCACCCCGCTCCCCCACCCAGACTCCCCCCACCCGCGCCGCTACCCAGGCGGGCAGGGAAGATGAAGCTGCCTCCGCTCCCATCCCTCTGGGTGATTACACCACCGACACATCACTCAGAGATCCAGGGCGGACTCCTCTTCCTCCTCCTCCTCCTCCGCTTCTGACTTTTACCCCCCCCCCCTCACCCCCCCCCCCCCCCCACTGAGATTTACTCTGATAGCTGAGACGGCCCCAGAGTCATTTCTCCTTCCTCCTGACAACGTTCTCCCTATTTCTTCTCCCATAGCAGCGGCGTTTAATCACCTGGTTTTTAGTTTCCTTAACGCCTCGCTTTCTGTTGAACGTCCGGGGCCGTTGAAGGGTGATGATGAAACAGCAAGCCTTTTATTGTCTGGGACTTTAATACAGCAGTACGTCTCCCAGCGCCCTGAATTCAAACATCTCCCAGCAAATGTTCCCTTCTGTAGTCTACGTTCTATATTCAATATGTAGATATACGTATACATAGAAATAGATATAGATATTCTGTACATACATACTGTA
>JAXIVH010000010.1:3779554-3787054 GCA_036785325.1 Urophycis tenuis | reverse complement strand
GAGTGGGGGGAGGAGAGCAGGGGGAGAGCAGGGGGAGAGAGCAGGGGAGAGATGGGGGAGAGAGTGGGGGGGAGAGCAGGGGAGAGAGAGCAGGGGGGAGAGAGAGCAGGGGAGAGCAGGGGAGAGATGGGGGAGAGAGCAGGGGGGAGAGTGCGGGGGGGGGGAGAGCAGGGGGGAGAGAGCAGGGGGGGGAGAGAGCAGGGGGGAGAGCAGGGGGGGGGAGAGTGTGGGGGAGAGAGCAGGGGAGAGAGAGCGTAGGGGAGAGCAGGGGGGAGAGAGCGTGGGGGAGAGTGCAGGGCTCACCAGGGCCCTGGTTGAGGGATCGAGGCACGGCAGAGAGATCTGGCAGCGCCGAACTCCGGTGTGGGAAAACACGATGAATCAGCAGAAGTCGTCTGTTGTTTTAATTCCGACAATTCCAGAATTGTTATTGATGACAAATGTCAAGTCTGACGAGTTTTGAATACATACACTCCAGTTAAATTGACATAAAAACACAGATACCTGCCCAGTGTGTACGTGTGTGTGTGTGTGCGTGCGCGCGTCCGCGGCTGCACGCTTGCCGCTCACCATCTGCTCCGCTGTGCAATCATCCTCCCAGATAGCTGCTGAGGATGATCGTTTGCTTCTGTCTGTTGATTGCGCGATTAGCATCGGTGATTAGCGGCATTCACGCTGCGATGAGGACTGCCGCTCGCCAGCCCAGCAGCCACACAATGCTATCTGGTCCGGGGGGGGGCGCGTCTGTGTGTGTGTGTGTGTGTCCCTGTGTGTGTGTGTGTCCCTGTGTGTCCCTGTGTGTGTGTGTGTGTGTGTGTGTGTGTGTGCGTCTGTGTGTTTGTGTGTGTGTGTCCCTGTGTGTGTGTGTGTGTGTGTGCCACGGCAGCACTTTAGTCACAATGCACTCCGCCAGCAAGGTAAACTGGGTCACAGCCATTACCCAGTATCAAAAGAAGCTCCAGCAACGCTCCGCGCCCAGAGGAACACGTTGGCCCCTCCAAGTCGCCCGGCTCAATAAACGCACGCGTGGCATTTTACCGCCGCGGCGCCGCCGAGCCAGGGGATGTCAGCGCCGGTGATGACGCGGCGAGGCGGGGACGTGTCCCGTGTCCAACGTGTCGCCGTTGCCATGGGAACAGAGGACACGACATCCCCCCGCAGTGCGTGTGTAATCCCTCTTGTCTTGTCTAATGACTTTTAATGACTTCAGGCTTTCGTAGATTATTCGACTGTGGGAGTGGGCAAACGTCGCCAGTGTGACTGTGAGTACGTGTTCAGACGGACGTCATCGGAGTCTCTCCCCCTCATCGCTACAGATATCAACCCCCCCCCCCCGCCCCCCCACACACACACTGTAAACAGGGGGTGGTTGCGGAACCCGAGTCCTGACAGGTACCAGAAGAAATCACTGCAGGGGTGTTTTGAACCGTGATGGTGTCGTTTAGCAGGGAGGTTCTCTCCTCGTCAGCCACCGAGGCCGCGTCCTGGTGGCTCATCAGTTCTCGCTCCAGTTTTATAAACTCGTGAGCCGCAAGTCGACCACAGCTGCGTGGTGAGCATCGTCAGCAGGGAGAAAAGCGTGTCTGGCCCTTTAAGTCGTGTCTTCGGGGTCCGTCCGGTGGGTGCGATGAACAGCGTTCCTCTCACAGCGTTCCTCTCACCGCTCTTCAGAACCAGATGAATCAACTGGACCGGACGCTGTGCCCCCATGAGCAGCGCCGCCTTTTGTGTGCACGCGTGTGCACGGCGCGCGAACGCCATCTTGAAGGTGACCCCGGCGGCCCCGCCACCTGCCGCACGGTGGGCGCGCTCTGCAGCTCCAGGGCGCGTCCGTCCCCAACGGCGGCCCGTCGTACGGCCGGCCGTCCTCTGAAGGTTGAACGTTTCACAAGCTATTAGCCACGGGGATTAAGCCCGATGATATATCGCCCTTGGCGCCGACGTATGTAACCGATGCGTGGCGTCGACGCGGCTCCATGTGTGCACTGCACTCCGAGTGTTTACCATTGAGGCAAGGACATGGGGGCTTTGTGATGGATGATGGCCCGTTGTGTGTTGAACATCATATCATCCTTCTCACTGAACGACCCCACACTACACAGCGACGAAGGGAGCCAGTAGCACAACCGTGGTTCTTAAGACGTGTTGGGACGTGATAGTTAGTACAAGGCTTTCAAGCGAGGCTCTCAGCTCCGGGACACTCAGTGGGCCTTCAGTGACACTCAAGGTACTTAGGACTTTTACGCGGTGTGTGGTTGGCCCCTTGAGGCTGTTCTTTACCACCCACCTCCAACAGTAACAGGACCCTCAGACCTGAGACCTAGGGAACACCTTGGTGCCTGTTGGCCCCCAAAGCAAACCACCAATGACCCATCGTCATGGTTGCGTGTTACATGTATGTTGCATGTTAGTATGTC
The DNA here is from genome assembly GCA_036785325.1 of Urophycis tenuis. Lineage (NCBI taxonomy): Eukaryota > Metazoa > Chordata > Actinopteri > Gadiformes > Phycidae > Urophycis > Urophycis tenuis. Next base: position 3,784,637 of record JAXIVH010000010.1, on the reverse strand, counting down.
ATGACAGAAGTGCTGATGATTGGCGTTTGGCTGCGTGCCGTGTGACAGCAACACGCAGAATGAAGTTAACGGAGCGCAGCGAAAGGGTAACACTGTAAAAACCAGGCACTGTAAAATGAAGTATGCACACTCAATGACAATAATGGTCTTGGAATATTGAATATGCATGGGAAGGTTAATTGCATGGGCCAGTGTTCTCTGTGCACCCCCCCCCCCCCCCCCCCCCCCCCCCCATCAAAAGTCGTCATGTAAAGTCAAAGCTGTCAAAGTGCGTGTGAATATGACTGTGTATGTGTGTGTGTGTGTGTGTGTGTGTGTGAGAGAGAGAAGTGTGTGTGTGTGTGTGTGTGTGTGAGAGAAGTGTGTGTGTGTGTGTGTGTGTGTGTGTGCGTGCCTGTGTGTGTGTGTGTGTGTGTGTATGTGAATGTGTGCATGCGTGCGTGCCTGTGTGTGTGTGTGTGTGTGTGAGAGAGAGAAATGTGAAGGTTACATATAATGGACACAGATCTACAGGGTAGTCTTTGTTTCCTGACTGGCCGCGTCCTTGGAGGTGTATTGGTGGAGATCCAGAGGTCAGGTGACGGTGGAGGTAGGTCAGGTGACGGTGGAGGTAGGTCAGGTGACGGTGGAGGTAGGTCAGGTGACGGTGGAGGTAGGTCAGGTGACGGTGGAGGTAGGTCAGGTGACGGTGGAGGTAGGTCAGGTGACGGTGGAGGTAGGTCAGGTGACGATGGAGGTAGGTCAGGTGACGGCTGGCAGGCTAATGGCGGCCGGCGCTGACTGGCTGGAATCGGGGCCATTGTTCTGGGGAGGGATGGCTCTCCGGCCGGTCTTCTGTACCGCAGGGAGACGGGTCAGAGGAGACGTGGAGACGTTCTCCTTGGGGTTCGCTCCGCTGTGAGACTGGACTTGTGCTCTCGGAGGCACTGCCAGGTTGCGTTGTAGAACGGCGTTGGTCACAACAAGATGAAGGAGGACTTTCTGTTCAGTCATATTGTGTGTTATTAAAAGTGTGTTGCGTTAAAACCTCGACACATTGGTATGAAAACACAGAAAGCAGCTCAATGAGGTGCTGGTTTGTGATGCAGTTGGATCTCGCACAGCTGGATGCCGTGTGTGTATGTGCGTGCACGTTGTTTGTGCGTGTGTGCATAGTTGTGTATTTTTATTTATCAAGCTGTGTATGTGTGCACCTGTGTGTGGGGTTTTGTGTGTGTGTTTGTGTATTTGTCTGTGTGTGCAAGTATGTGTGTGTGTGTGTGTGTGCGTGTATGTATGCGTGTGTGTGTGTGTATGCCCCGCCGGCGTGTGTCTATGTGCTTGTGTGTGCGTGCATGTGTGCGTGTGCGTGCGTGCGTGCGTGCGTGCGTGCGTGCGTGCGTGCGTGCGTGTGTGTGTCTGTGAGGAGGATGAGCTGGTGCTCTGACTGCAATGATGGATGAGTCCGCATGTTAAGCAGACACTCCGTTAGCTCAAGTCTTTATTTGGCTTCCTTATATTTTACTTCTGTGAGAATCTCTGAGAGCCTTCCCGTCTCCACCGTGCCGCCTGCTGATTGGACGCCACAATCTTGGCTTCACCTTGAAACACCAACCAAGATCTACAGCAGAAAAACACATTTCACGATCGATGCATAATTGAATAACAAATCGGCTGTGTTTCCCATCACCTCACGGAGCCCTAACTTTGCTCGGCGGCTGTTGTTTGCAGCAGCGCTGAGCTCCCTGGAGGCGTTCACACAGCGTTCAAACCCTCCTCTCCCCGAGAGTGTAGAGAGGAACTGCTGCCACCCTAAATCACTCCACCTCGCGTGTCGCTTACACCAGCTATCAGGAAGTTCTCGGCTCTTCTTACCAGAATTCGAGGTATTAGGAGCTTTGCAAACCAACCCCCCCCCCCCCGCTCCCCCCAAAAATCATAGTAATACGCGCAAACGTGCACAATTTCTGTCTTTCTCCCTGGCTTAGCTGCGGCTTTTCAAGCGCACCGTTGACACCTCTGCACATTTTTTTTTTTTTTTCCCGCCTCAATCCACTTTGACGTGCGTCTGGCAGTCGACGGTGTGGCGCGGACCCGGTATCTCCCGTAAGCCATTTTGTGTTTACAACATGAGCCAGCACTCCTCACAAATATGAAAAGAAGGAGAAAAAAAAAAAAAAAAGCCCCGCACAATGAGAGCACTTGACATTATCACCAGCGGGGAGCCAGCGTCTTATTGACTGGTAATGCAGCAGCTCCTCGCCGAGGCTGTGGGGCTCGTGGCGCGGGGCTGAGCGAGCAGGCGGCCCGCTTTGATCTCACTTCAGAAAGGACTGCCGGTCTGAATCACATCAGTGTATGCGTCGCGCGCGACACACACACACACACACACACAACTCAAGGGCTGGCGCAAAATGGCAGATTTATTTTGCAGCGCGGTCGCTTGAACCCCCAAATGAAGATGTTTGTGAGGTGGTGGGGTTTTTTTGTGCGCGCGTTTAACACCTCTGAGCTGGGTGTTTTTCACGCACCATATGTTACAGAATGTCATGTTTAAATGATTACTAATGCACCTTTTTTGTCAGATTTCTGTTTTTCAATCTGTTCAAATGTAATCGCTACTTATCGCAAGTAAGACTTGTCCATATATGTTTATCAGAGAGAACTGAGTTCCATCTTTTTATCAGTGTTCTGAAGTTGTTGTCGCCGATGTACATCTGTCTGTCTATCTCTCTCTCTCTCGCTCTCTCTCTTTGTGTCTCTCTCCCTCCCTCCCTTTCTCTCCCTCTCTCTTTCTCTCTCTCTCTCTCTCTCTCTCTCTCTCTCTCTCTCTCTCTCTCTCTCTCTCTCTCTCTCTCTCTCTCTCCCTCTCTCCCCCTCTCTACCTCAGTCTGTTGGTGTGTCTGCCTCCGGAGTGGCAGCCTTGGCTCACTCAAGGCTCTGGATGTGCATGCACACTAAAGAGCCCTTTAGAACAGGGAGGTGTTAGCATCATTACCGGTGGCCTCCATCAGTGCCTCTGACAGAGCGGCCAGCAGGTCCCATAACTTCTGGCTCCCGACGGCAGACGCTTCCTGTCAGGCGGCCAGGAGACGAGGGGGCCGTTGCCATTTGTCACCTGGTTCTCCGGCCGCCATAAGAGCTGGTGACGGACCGCCATGCCCCGGCCCATCCCCCCCCCCCCCCCCCCCACATCCCTACCTCCACCCCTACCTCCACCCCTACCTCCGCCCCTACCTCCGCCCCTACCTCCAACCCTACCTCCACCCATACCTCCACCCATACTTCCACCCCTACCGCCACCCCTGTCTCCACCCCTACCTCCACCCCTACCTCCGTCCATACCTCCACCCCTACCTCCACCCGAACTCCCCCAGGAGTCTACATGACTTCCGTTTGTCAGCCCCCTCACAGTCACCGTTAGGGGAAGGACCTTCTGGAAGCTTCGGCCTGTCGGTATGCGATCGTTAGGTCAGAGGCTTCCAGTGGTGCTGTTTGTGTCTGTCAAGACGGACCGCCTGGTTTAATTGTGTGTGTGTGTGTGTGTGTTTTTTCCTCAGAAACCCACCCCCCACGCTGCGTCAGCCAGACCAGTGGTGCCGGAGTTTCAGCCACTTCATCGGACAGTGAGTAGAAACCTCTGCTCTGCCTTCACTGCATACCTTCACTGCATGCCTTCACTGCATGCCTTCACTGCATGCGTTCACTGCATGCCCTACAGGCTTATACACCTTATAGATCCAGAAGAAAGGACGCTCAGCATCTTACTGCCCGGTTCTGCAAACACACTCATGATGACTCTTGTCTTTAAGTATCTCAGACTATTTATTTCATCCCATACTCTTGAGTATAAACTATTTGTGTTTGGTTCGGCTGACATGGTGCTGGACTCACGACTGCACGAGAGTTCTTCTCATTTGCGATGGAACGCGAGAACACACTGACATCCAACAGTGTTCCTCAGTGTGTTTTTGAACACCAGCTCTGGGTGTGTGGAGGGCCGGGGGTGGGGGTGGGGGTGGAACCGACGCTGGTTAATCACACCGAGATCCTTATCTGCCCCGCTTCCTTCGTTGCTTTTCATTTGTGTAAATCTGCCACGAGGGGGGAACGAAACATCTCGTTCTGCTGAATTATCAGCGCCGTGTGATGTGTAGATAGGCTATCTCCCCCGACACCAGAGAGAGCCCACAGCTGGGCTATCTTCTGTGGAGAGGTGCGCGCGCGCCACCGCCCAACAAATTGCATTTCGCGTCGCGTGATTTGCGGTTTTTCCCCGATTCCTGTCTTTTCCGTCTCAAGGAGGAAAGGCGTTTTTTGAAAATAGAAACGATCAATCGTTCCGAGGAGGGAAAGGGGGTCAAAGTTCACCGGGAGGCACCGCCCTCAGGGCGCGCTGGCGTCTTGAGTGACATCACAAAGTGTGGTTCTGATTGGGCCACAGAGTCCGGCAGGATGCGCTCACAATGCCGACCAGGCCTCCTTTAACGCCACCTTCAGGCACATGTTGTTGAGCTCTTTAAGGGTAAAGGGGGCATTCAGCAGACGCTTTTGTCCAAAGTGACTTACAATCAGTACATTTGTGGGGTTCGACATGTGGACAATTGGAGGAGGGGGGATCAAGGGGATCGAACCTCCGACCTTACGGTTAGTGGACGACCCCCTCTTTCCACCCGCTCTACCTACTTAACTACTGTCGCCTTTTTACCTGTCATACATGACCCAGTGCAAATATTTTCCGAAATTGCCCGATGCAATTTGGCTATTTTAATTTTGTTGTACATAGAAGGAGAACTGACCAGCTGCAGACCCTGAAGTGGTGACAGAGGGCTGCTGATAACATATGTGACATAATCTGCCCCAGCAGAGCCCACCTGAACACGATGTTTACAAAGAGGACAGTGTTATCACACTGCAGCCATGTGGCTCCATTTGGGTCCTCACAATGACAGAGTGTGTGTGTGTGTGTGTGCGTGTGCGCGTATGTGTGTGTGTGTGTGTGTGTGGGTGTTTGTGTCTCTGTTTGTGTGTGTGCGTGTGTCTGTGTGTGTGTTTGTGTGTGTGTGTGGGTGGGTGTTTGTATGTATGTGTGAGTGTGTGTGTG
>JAXIVH010000010.1:3762054-3774554 GCA_036785325.1 Urophycis tenuis | reverse complement strand
CCCCAAAGCATCTACTCACCCCAGGTACTCACCCCCACTGCCCCAAAGTATCTACTCACCCCAGGTACTCACCCCCGCCACCCCCAATGCATCTACTCACCCCAGGTACTCACCCCCACTCCTCCAAAGTATCTACTCACCCCAGGTACTCACCCCCACTCCTCCAAAGTATCTACTCACCCCAAGTACTCACCCCTACCGCCCCAAAGTATCTACTCACCCCTACCGCCCCAAAGCATCTACTCACCCCAGGTACTCACCCCCACTGCCCCAAAGTATCTACTCACCCCAGGTACTCACCCCCGCCACCCCCAATGCATCTACTCACCCCAGGTACTCACCCCCACTCCTCCAAAGTATCTACTCACCCCAGGTACTCACTCCCACCGCCCCAAAGCTTCTACTCACCCCAGGTACTCAACCCCACCATCCCAAATGATCTGCCTCACAGCCTCAGAATGGACTCTATAAATACAAAGAAAAAAGAAAAAGAAAACATATATATTGTATTTTTGTGCGTGGCTGATTGCAGTGGCGCAGTGGCGCAGTGGCGTAGTGCCACTGCTGGGATCATGTAGGGGAAACACCAGCTTTTATCTAAAGCGACTCACAAGAGAGGCTGGGAACAGTCAACGTGTACACGCTCCCAAAACAAACGTGCACAGAGCAGCAGCCGGGCCGAGCCGCTGTGGGACTCGGAGGACGGGGAGATAAGCCTGCTCTTTGTTAGCTACGCCCCCTGACGGAGGCCCTCTCCTGGACCCTGTGTTCCCAGTTCTCCAAGCTGTACCATGGGGTGAAGCGGGCAGACAACCCACCACACATCTTCGCCGCTGCAGACGCAGCCTACCAGGGCATGGTGACCTTCTGCAAAGACCAGGTACTGACGGCAGCTAAGACACCCCTGGGGGTGTCTCCTTACAAGAGACTCAAGACAGATTTAAAGAGGAAGGGGCAAAATATAAATACATTAATTTTCTTAAAGTTATATTTTCTCCTTCTCTTCAATTGTGTTCAAATGTCCATCAGTGAATCCAATGTTCAGGTGATTTTTTTGGGTGCGTTTGTTTTAGTGCATCATCATCAGCGGGGAGAGTGGAGCCGGGAAGACGGAGAGCGCTCATTTGATCGTTCAGCACCTCACCTTCCTGGGGAAGGTAAGGAGCACCCAGCGAGTCGTACATATTCCTCCTAGGAGACGAGCTCCTCCACTGTTTCTCCCTGTAGGGGACTCCTTTGTCTCAGCAGTCTGGATGTGATAATAACAATATAACATTTTTATGTATAATGTAAAATACTACAGTATAAGTGAAAGCGTAATATAGAAGTGTGCAGAAGCACAGCGCAGTGTGGACCTCTAACCGGGGACCCCCCCCCCCCCCCGGGACCTCGTCTGGCCTTGCAGGCCAACAACCGGACCCTGCGCGAGAAGATCCTGCAGGTCAACCCCCTGGTGGAGGCCTTCGGGAACGCCTGCACCGCCATCAACGACAACTCCAGCCGCTTCGGCAAGTACCTGGAGATGAAGTTCACGCCCACCGGCGCCGTCATGGGCGCCAAGATCTCCGAGTACCTCCTGGAGAAGTCCCGGGTCATCAAGCAGGCAACGTGCGTCTCACAAGATCCCCCCCCCCCCCCCCCCCCCCCCCCCCCCTCCCCCTCCACTCCGAGACCCTGGCCCAGGGTGACTGATGTGTCTGCCTGTGTCTGTGTGGCTGTTTTTTCCCCAACAGGGGGAGAAGAACTTCCACATCTTCTATTACTTCTACGCGGGGCTGTACCACCAGGACAAGCTGAGGGGTTACAGATTACCCGACAAGACACCTCCCAGGTACGTGGCTCTCTCCCGGGGCTCCTCCGTCAGGGCGTGGGGGCCTGGGGGGGGGGGGGGGGAGATCTGTCACTGACCAGGCGGCTCTCCGCAGATACATTGAGAGTCAGCACTGCAAGGTGATGCAGGACATCGTGACCAGTAAGCGGTACAAGGAGCAGTTTGACGAGATCCAGGACTGCTTCCGAATCATCGGCTTCACCGAGGAGGTGAGAGGGTCTTCTGGTCAGGGAGTTTCTTTTCTTGTTTTGTTTTTAGAATCCCTTTCTTGGGGGAATATAACGCTAAAATGAAAAGCATGTTTAAAAATGAAAAAATATTTTTTATTTAAAATTTAAAAATATTGACAAATATGAAAGAGTCTTCATTATAGTCTTCGTTGTGTTTCATACAGATAAATACTCTTTTTGTGAGAGAGGAAAGCGAGCTCTTCTTAACACTCTCACGCACAGTGGACCCTCGGTACTCAAATCTACTTCGTTCCAAAAGGCTGTTTGAGTTGTGAATTGTGAATCAAAAACTGAAACTATTTTTCCCATAAGAATTCATGTATAATGGATTCATCTGCTACAGAGGCCCCGGTAATTACATATTTAGACCTTCACACAGAGTATTTCATGTATAAAATCTTACATTTAAGCTGGATAAACAGTAATAAAGTAACAATAACATCTTCATCTTGATGTTCAAATGGAAAAACGAGGCACAGAATAGCAAATAATGATGCCCAGAACAAAGCAAGTTCCGAAAGAGTTCTGAAATTTTTATCCGAGTCCTGGGACAGAAGTCGTGGAATTTTTGGTTGGAGAAGCGATTTGTTGTGCTTGAGAAGTGCTGGAGTACGGAGGTTTCACTGGCTATTCCTCTGCTCCATCTCTGCTCCTCGTCCTTCTAGGAGGTCACCTCTGTGTACAGGATCCTGTCCGCCATTTTGAACACGGGGAACATCGAGTTTGCCGCCATCACCTCCCAGCACCAGCCAGACAAGAGCGAGGTTCCCAACTCTGAGGCCCTGGAGAACGGTGAGCCGCAGCCAGGGAGCAAACACCTCACTCACCGGCCGTGTTATGTAACCCAGCCCAAGAACCACGCTCACTTTCATGTTCTATAGTTTTACCATGAGCGTGTTCCTTCTTCTCGAACCATTAATTATTCAACGTGACAAGGATGACTTATTCATGTCCACGTAGTGTTTCTGGACATGTGTAGCCGCGTGTTCGTCGCGCGGGGTTTAACACGCGGCGAGACGCTTTCTGGAAGTTCTCTATGTCTAGCGCTGTAAACCTCTCCCCCCGAGAGCCAGGGGGGAGGAACGAGGCCAGCGGGGGAGTTTCACACGATGTCACACGCATTCCAAGCTGCCATCTCGGTGATTCAAGTCCCCCTCCCTTGTGATCCACACCACAGTTCCGGACTAATCTCTGTTTGCTCTTAATATTAAGACGTAGTGTTGTGTTTACGCCACGGTTACCAACAGAATAAAAACATGGAGTCAAAATGTGGCCTTGTTGTGGTGCGATTGGCTCTCAAAATAAAGCACTTGAGTGAGTTGTATCCTCGTTCCTTGTTAATACACGGGGCCCTGACTAATACCTGGAGAACAACCAGCCACGGCCCGGCACTCTCATGCAACGCACACGGTAGTGCACCACTCCAGCCAATAGGACGCACCCCAGCCCGCGCCCCGGTTGGACCCGCGGTACGATGTGCTGCTGGAGACTCCTGGTTGACACCTCCTGTACCTTCCTCTCCCCTTCTCCCGCTCCTCCTGCTCCTCCTGTTCCTCCTGTTCCTCCTGCTCCTCCTGCTCCTCTGCCCTTCTCCCACTCCTGCTCCTCCTGCTCCTCCCGCTCCTCCTGTTCCTCCTGCTCCTCCCACTCCTCCTGCTCCTCCCGCTCCTCCTTCTCCTCCTCCTCCTCTCACTCCTCCCCCTCCTCCCACTCCGCTCACTCCTCCCGCTCCTCCCACTCCTCCTTCTCCTTCTACTCCTCCTGCTCCTCCTTCTCCTCCTCCCCCAGCCGCGTCTCTGCTGAGCATCGGCCACGAGGAGCTGCAGGAGGCGCTGACCTCCCACTGCGTGGTGACGCGCGGGGAGACCATCATCCGCACCAACACGGTGGACAAGGCCACGGACGTGCGGGACGCCATGTCCAAGGCGCTGTACGGACGCCTCTTCAGCTGGATCGTCAACCGCATCAACGCCCTGCTGCAGCCCGACGGGAACATCTGGTGAGGGCCGCGCCCTCTCGCTCTCTCTCTGTCTCTCTGTCTCTCTGTCTCTCTCTATCTCACTGTCTCTCTCTCCCTCGCTCTCTCTATCTCACTGTCTCTCTCGCTCTCTCTCTCTCTCTCTCTCTCTCTCTCTCTCTCCCTGTCACTATTTCACTGTCTCTGTAGCTCTCTCTCTCTGTAGCATGTAAACATATGTTTACATCACCAAGACATCGCCAAATACAACCTAATTATAATCATAGTAACAATAGCACAAATACTAGATATGTTATACAGTTGTCAAAAATACGATTGTCTCTCTCTCTCTTTCTCTCTCCCTCTCTCTGTCTCTCTGTGCCTCTCTCTCTCTCTCTTTCTCTCTCCCTCTCTCTCTCTCTCTTTCACTCTCCCTTTCTCTCGCTCTCTTTCTCTCTCCCTCTCTCTGTCTCTCTGTACCTCTCTCTCTCTCTCTCTTTGTCTCTCTCTCTTTCTCTCTCTCCCTCCCCACATGTGTCCTGTGAGGTTGTCTCTTGACCAGTGATGCTCTCAGAAGTCTGCATGACCTCCGTGTGTGTGTGTGTGTGTGTGTGTGTGTGTGTGTGTGCGTGTGCGTGTGTGTGTATGTGTGTAAGTCACGGAGGAGGTGGGAAGACAAACCCAGAAGTGTGTGGAGGTGAAGGAGGCGGAGGAGAATGCCCTCCGACAGACAGACAGACAGACAGACAGACAGACAGACATACAGGGGGGCCGGAGACAGACGGAGGAAAGGAGAAGAAAGATGATGAATCTTTGATACGGGGGGTGTGTGTGGGGGGGGGTTTGCGTGCCACGAAAATAATGATCAGATGATTAAAAAGACTTCAGAGAGACTGTAAAGTGGCGGCTCATTGATCCGCAGTGAGAACGCCGCGGTGAATGTGAGCAAGGGTGTCAGACGCACCGCTCATCACGGCCAGGAGGCCCTGGGTCCCGGGCAGACAGTTGTTCTTATTGCCACTAATAACCTGCGGCGGCGGGCTGGGGGTCACCTCTACGGCGCTGCCTGGCGCACGCGGACACGTAACCCGGGGTAACGGGCGCGGAGCACGCCGTCCTCCACGCACACGTCCGGCCTGCCCTTCTCAACGCTGTGGCTGTGCGTGTGTGTGTGTGTGTGCGTGTGTGTCGTGTGTGTGCGTGTGTGTGTGTCGTGTGTGGGTGTGTGTGTGTGTGTGTGTGTGTGCGTGTGTGTGTGTGTGACGTTATGTTAAGCAGAAGAAACAGGGGGAAAGGAAAAAAAAAAAAAGATATGGAGATGAATTGGTTTCACAGGCCCTGATGTTTTTATCTCCTCCTTAAGACGAGGCCGTTCCACAGCCGGCGTTCTGAATGTGGGTTGAATAACTCATGGATTATCATAAAAATGTTGATCTATTCGTGTGGCCCCCGGGGGACTTCCTCACTGTGTTGCGTCGAAGAATAAGTTTGTGTGTGTCCCCCCTCCTCCCCCCCTCTCCCCCCTCCTCCCCCGTCCCTCCCTCGTCTTTGAAGTGCGGCGGAGAGCGGCATGAACGTGGGGATCCTGGACATCTTCGGCTTCGAGAACTTCAAGAGGAACTCCTTCGAGCAGCTGTGCATCAACATCGCTAACGAGCAGATCCAGTTCTACTTCAACCAGCACATCTTCGCTCTGGAGCAGGTGGAGTGGACGGCGGCCGGCCGGGCTTCCTAAGGTCCGGCTGGAGGCAGGACAGGACCAGGGGGGCGGGGGGGGGGAAGGAAAGCCACATGTGTTGTGACAGAACGTTTAAACATCCCAAGTACCTCCGTGGTACCGAAATATAGATATTTTGAATATGTACGTATTTGTTTTTTTTGTTGCTTACTGGTCCCCCAGGGTGGTATTAAAACAAACAATTTATCGGCGTGTTAATAATTGATTGTATCTGCCGTATGCTATTCCATAATTCCTCTTTTTGAAATGCATGTAATTCATTCGTACCCCAGAACAGCACACGGTCAGCGAAGACAACACAGGCGTTAAGTCACACTTCTGTCGCTTTCTGCATTCTTTCTATTTTCTAGCAAGTAAAAGCTTGTTTTCCCCGCCCCCCCCCCCCCCCCCCAAAAAAAATGGTGTCATATATTAATTATATGAATTGTTGACACATTTTATTAAAATAAATAAGCGTGGAACAGGGGGGAAGGTTTCAGTTAATTCCGGAAGCCTTCTCCCGTGGTTGTGCTGTTGGGGCCTACAGTGTGTTGAGCCTCCGCTGTATTGATGACAGTAATACTCGCCCAGCTCAGGGCGTCACGCGCTACAATGCTCTCCTCCTGATACACTGAGGAATTACCTCCTCGCCAGGAGCAGCTTTGACTCAGCGGCCACCGAGACTCACACACCGTCGACACAAGCTCATTATGGCTCCAAATGGATGGCAGTTTATCTCCACTGGTTCCCTATTTATCGGCTAAATATATATTTAAAGGAAACTTTTTGATCTGGATTAAGCAGATGCAAAGATTTGAATTGGCTGCGGGTTATTTGCAAATTGAACTAAATTATGAATTAATTCGTTGACTCAATTTGCTGTTTGGGGCGCGGGTTTTTGGGGAGCGTTCGTCATGAATTCACTGAGAGATTCTGTAAGAACGCCGAAACCGTCACATGTCAGAAATGTTTTTTGGGGGAGTTTGTTTGATTCGATCTGTCCTTTTTTTTCCCACACAAAAACAAAAACATCCCCGACTCCTCTCCGTCCCAGATTGTTGGGAGGGCCTCTGGGAGATGGGGACTGAGTCTTCCCCTCTGCTGCAGATGGAGTACCAGAGTGAGGGTGTGGACGCCAGCCTGGTGGACTATGAGGACAACCGGCCCATCCTGGACATGTTCCTCCAGAAGCCCATGGGCCTGCTGTCCCTGCTGGATGAGGAGAGCCGCTTTCCCCAGGCCACGGACCAGACCCTCGTGGGTAAGACCCCACGCTAGACCCCCCACCAGACCACAGACCAGACCCTCGTGGGTAAGACCCCACGCTAGACCCCCCACCAGACCACAGACCAGACCCTCGTGAGTAAGACTCCCACCAGAGCCCCCACCAGACCACAGACCAGACCCTCGTGGGTAAGACCCCTGCGAGACCCCCCACCAGACCACAGAACAGACCCTCGTGGGTAAGTCTCCCACCAGAGCCCCCACCAGGCCACGGACCAGAACCTCGTGGGTAAGACCCCCCGCTAGACCCCCCACCAGACCACAGACCAGACCCTCGTGGGTAAGACCCCCGCGAGACCCCCCACCAGACCACAGACCAGACCCTCATGGGTAAGACCCCTGTGAGACCCCCTGCCAGACCACAGACCAGACCCTCGTGGGTAAGACCCCTGCTAGACCCCCCACAGGCTACAGTCCAGACCCTCGTGGGTAAGACCCCCACCAGGCCACAGACCAGACCCTCGTGGGTAAGACCCCCACCAGACCCCCCACCAGACCACAGACCAGACCCTCGTGGGTAAGACCCCCCCCCCACCAGGCCACAGACCAGACCCTCGTGGGTAAGACCCCACACTAGACCCCTCACAGGCTACAGACCAGCCCCTTGTGGGTAAGACTGCCACCAGAGCTCCCACCAGGCCACAGACCAGACCCTCGTGGGTAAGACCCCCACCAGACCCCCCACCAGACCATAGACCAACCCCTTGTGGGTAAGACCCCCCCCACCAGACCACAGACCAGACCCTCGTGGGTAAGACCCCCACCAGACCCCCCACCAGACCACAGACCAACCCCTTGTGGGTAAGACCCCTGCTAGACCCCCCACAGGCTACAGTCTAGACCCTCGTGGGTAAGATCCCCACCAGACCCCCTACCAGGCCACAGACCAGCCCCTCATGGGTGAGACTCCCACCAGACCAGAACCTAGATGCTGGGTTATGCTGCACAGACTCACAATGTACCACAACAGCAGTTTTGCGATGGTCATAACAAAATATAGTATTTCCTTAATGGGGTAATAACATTTCGCAGGAAGGAAATTCAGGAATTCATTTTACACACATATTAGGGTATTTTACATGCAGGCTTTTGCAGAATCTAATTGTGTGGAAGATGATTGTGAGAAGGCCACAGCATTTTGTGTTTCCTTATCTCCTCAGTACGTTATATATTTTTTATGTTATATATATATATTTTTTACTGATAACGGTTCCCCCGTTCCATGAAGGCTTTAATATCTGCACTGTAAAGTTATATTTTTAAACTGCATGTGTATTTTTTTTCTACAGATAAGTTTGAGGACAACTTGCGCTACAAGTACTTCTGGAGGCCAAAGCGTGTGGAGCTGTGCTTTGGAATTCAGCATTACGCAGGAAAGGTAGCGGCCAGGTTGTGATCGTTCAGCTGCAAGTAGAACAGGTTCTCCTGAAGAATGGGTCACTCTTCAGTGTCTCAGGGTCTCAGGATGTGTGCTCGGTTCTGGTTCTGGTTCTCCAGGTGTTGTACAGCGTGGACGGCTTCCTGGAGAAGAACCGGGACACGCTGCCGGCCGACATCGTGCTGGTGCTGAGGACCTCGGAGAACAAGATCCTGCAGCAGCTCTTCTCCAGCCCTCTCACCAAAACAGGTAGGAGATCATCTCTCTGTCTCCATCCAGCTCTCATCATCTCCATCTCCATCCAGCTCTCATCATCTCTCGCCATCAATCTCTGTCCATCTCCATTCTTCCATATCCATCTCTCCATCCATCTCCATCCATCTCTAATCATCTCTCTGCCTTCATCCAGCTCTCATCATCTCTATCTCCATCCAGCTCTAATCATTTCCATCTCCATCAATCTCTGTCCATCTCCATCCTTCTGTATCCATTTCTCCATCCATCTCTCCATCCATCTCCATCCATCTCTCCATCCATCTCTCCATCCATCTCCATCCATCGGCCAAACTTTCTAGACCCCTCCCCCACCCCGCCATGGCTGACACAACACAGTGCTCACTGTATTGTTTGCCTGTCTCCCCCCCCCTCCCCCCCCCTCCCCTCCCACACCCCCGGTGGTATCTCCGTGCCACTTAAAGCCCCCCAGCAGACATCCAGGTAGTGAGTGGGCTGGCGTTAATCAGCCCTCCTCTGGTGGCTCTCCTCCCGGCTCTCCCCCCCCCCCCCCCCCCCCCCCCCCCCCCCCCTCGCTCCCAGCCTGTCGCTCCGCCGTCGCCCGCCGCGTGGGGCTAAATCTGCTCTCTCCGCCGTTATCTCCCGCGAGGCTAAGCGCTCCCGCGGCTCTGTTTTTATTTTCCCGCTAAGCCGTTCCCCTTGGTTCCCCCCTCCGCCGCGCGCTAGCCCCAGCCCGCGGCGCGGTTGGATATTATATTTTCGGGTGATAAGGGCTTCTAAATACCCCCCCCCCCCTCCCCCACCCCATAGGGGGGGGGGGGGGGGGGCGGGGGCGGGATGAAGAAAGTGTATTTAGAAAACACAAAAGGCCGGTTCTCCCCTCTCCCTTTCAGGCGCCAAAGTGACGGTGGCGCTAATGTGCTCGTCATTAGCCGCGGATGAGGCCGCGTGGCCGCTGGACTTAGTGGAGACGCCAACGGGGAGCTAAGATCAGATTCACCCACTTCCTGTTTCATTATTTTCTTATCTAAGTCACATTATGTGATTCGCTTCCCTTTATTTTTTGGGGGGGAGGCTGTGAATGCCTGCGTTCCGTTGTGGTGGAATTAGGACCACAGAATCGCACAATGGACACCTTAGTGCCTGGAGAGATACCCGACGCTGCTTATTTTAGACTTGGATCCCGGGCGATGCACACCGGGGGGTCTTTATCTACCCCCCCCCCCCCTCGCTACACAATCCAGGTACAAAAACGAAATAAACGCTCATTTTGAGGAAAACTTTTGCCATTGTGCTCAGAGGTGCTGAGAAGAGTGGTTCCGCGCTGCCCGCTGGCCGTCCATTTTGTTCCACTTCCCCTCGCTGAGCGGCCATGTTGTGTGTTCAGCCAGGCTTCCATTTTGTCACGCTAACAGTCATCCAGGCTACGCACCTCGTCATCATTGACACAAAACGGTGCGTATTGGCTGTTGGGTTAGGGTTAATTAGCTAATTAGCTATTATTACGTTGTTGTTTTTGATTGTTTTGAAGTTTTGATTGAAATGTATTTTTATTTCTGCATCCAAATGGCGTGTGGGCCATTCCGGTACGATCTCAACGTAAAGCCATCTCACTCGACTGTCTTTGTCGACTATTCCTGGAGGTTGGAGGTGTGATCTCCGCGTGGCGCTAGATGAATCCGGCAGATCTTCCTGCTCAGATGAACGCCACGAGGCTCTCGGCTTTCTGCTTGTCAAGCTGGCGAAGTCTGAGAGAGAAGACACTGTGGAGCAGGGTGATGGTTTGCTCTTCAGGGGCAGAATCAGGGCTGTCTAGAAATAGAAATAGAAATAGAAATAGAAATACTTTATTAATCCCATGCTGGGAAATTCGAATGTAGCAGCAGCATTACAGAATAGAAATAAAAATAAAAATAAAAGTGTATGTAAAAATAATATATATACATTAAGATATAAATATAGACTAAAACTAATAAACTAAAAATGTAAAATAAATATAATCTAAACTAATTAAATATAGTGCAAGTATTTTTAAACAAACAGTGTACAGAATATAATGCAATGAACACAGAATATAATGTCTGTGTTGTTGGGAGTATTTGACTTCACATCATCAGAGTCACGGTGTGTCGGTCCCCCTGTGGAGCTACTGCTGTCTGGAGGATCTGCCTGCCACCCTGTTCGCTCGTGGTGGTGTGGTGGTGGTGGCCTTGTGTCGGGTTTGTGACGGGGTGACGATGCGTCGTGTCACCACTAGGGGTCAGCCTCGTAGACCCAGCAGGACATTCTGGAGCGCAGCTCATGTCTGCCGCCATGAGAGATACAGATATCAAACGCCATACGCAATGACAAACATATTTAGGAATGATTTTCCCATATTTTTTCCATTATTTGTTGATAGTTAAGAAAAAATATTTAGTGAATTTAAAATTTTAAAATCTTTCAAATTTTCCTTTTCAAATCTCAAGAGCTGTGATTCCAGGGTCTAAATATTGATGAAGTGAACGTAGTGAAAATAACAGGAAAGGAAGTCCGCCCATCCCCCCCAAACCCGAAAGAGCAAAGAGAGTAAAAGTCTGACTTCCTTGAATACGGGCAGCATTCCTGGAGGCTGGCGAGACATGTGGTGGTGTTTTGTCCGAGGAAGTGGGATGCGTCTTCCATGGATTCCCTCAGAGCTGCGGCCACTCGCCCAGATCTGTGGGACCACCGTTTCAGAGAGCTGGCTGCTGCGGCGTTCCAGCCGGGCTCCACCAGGCCGGCCCCCCCACCCACACCCACACCCCCTCCAGGACATGTTGGCCCCCATGCTGTGGGGGCACGGCACCACGTTAGTTAAGTCTGCCAGCCTCTCTGAGGCTGCGCTGCAAACACAATCCCCCACAATGCAACATCAGACCCGCCAGAGGAACGACACCAGAAATGTGCTGCTCAGATCATCATCTCAGCAAAGTGTTGCATACACGATGTAACAGGAATTCTTTATCATAATAATCATTTACATTTGTTTTATTCATATCCTGTTAGAGTTTAATCTCTACATTTAAAATGTTGAAATGATGTTAAAAATGCCTTGATGAGTAGAGGAGAATAGAGAGATCTTTATTGTCCCCACTGGGGCAATCCATAGTGCAGCAACCAGTACAACAAAAAAAAACCCACATACATTGGAACGTAATACGTATCAAACATAGAAACGTACGAGTAACAGATTAACATCAGAAACTTTGACAAACCGTTCTGCCGTTTCTCAGAAGGGCTTTCAAGTCATGTGCATAAACATCAAGAGCCCGGGAGAAGAAAGACTTCCGTGACAGACACATCCTGAAGTGGATGTTTGTTGCGTTAGAATTGAGTTTGATTCCGGTGGCTGATGTGCGATGATGGGCCCATGCTCCGAGACTCTCCACACTTTGATACTCACCGCGTCTCCACTCTGTTCTCACTATGTATTAGTCTTGATCTCTCCCCGAAGACGCCGTCTCTGTCTTTGGACTCACGTGTTCAGACGGAGCTGAACAGACACTCGGGGGGGTGTGATGAATGAAATGTGAAATTTCATTAAAAATCCGTGCAAACGCGGCAGAGAAATTCTGAGTTGAGGTTAACCTCAGGTTTACCCTTCTGGGTCCCTGACCTTCGGGTCAGAAAGATCTCAAGAACTAAATACTGATGGCTTCAGAACTAATGTCTCTGTCGTGAGACATTACTGTAAGGCTGTGTGTGTGTGTGTGTGTGTAGATCATCAGACTTTAGTGAGAATTTAAACCTTTATAAGTTTCAACAAATGTGCTGCGCTGAGAAATGTTGCTACATCAGGCTTCTCCTGCGTCGACTGTGCTGAGGGCTCTTCATCTCGGTCTGGATCC
>JAXIVH010000010.1:3749724-3754724 GCA_036785325.1 Urophycis tenuis | reverse complement strand
CCACCTGCCGCACGGTGGGCGCGCTCTGCAGCTCCAGGGCGCGTCCGTCCCCCAACGGCGGCCCGTCGTACGGCCGGCCGTCCTCTGAAGGTTGAACGTTTCACAAGCTATTAGCCACGGGGATTAAGCCCGATGATATATCGCCCTTGGCGCCGACATATGTAACCGATGCGTGGCGTCGACGCGGCTCCATGTGTGCACTGCACTCCGAGTGTTTACCATTGAGGCAAGGACATGGGGGCTTTGTGATGGATGATGGGCCCGTTGTGTGTTGAACATCATATCATCCTTCTCACTGAACGACCCCGCTACACAGCGACGAAGGGAACCAGTAGCACAACCGTGGTTCTTAAGACGTGTTGGGATGTGATAGTTAGTACAAGGCTTTCAAGCGAGGCTCTCAGCTCCGGGACACTCAGTGGTCCTTCAGTGACACTCAAGGTACTTAGGACTTTTACGCGGTGTGTGGTTGGCCCCTTGAGGCTGTTCTTTACCACCCACCTCGTACAGTAACAGGACCCTCAGACCTGAGACCTAGGGAACACCTTGGTGCTGTTGGCCCCCAAAGCAAACCACCAATGACCCATCGTCATGGTTGCGTGTTACATGTATGTTGCATGTTAGTATGTCATGACAGAAGTGCTGATGATTGGCGTTTGGCTGCGTGCCGTGTGACAGCAACACGCAGAATGAAGTTAACGGAGCGCAGCGAAAGGGTAACACTGTAAAAACCAGGCACTGTAAAATGAAGTATGCACACTCAATGACAATAATGGTCTTGGAATATTGAATATGCATGGGAAGGTTAATTGCATGGGCCAGTGTTCTCTGTGCGCCTCCCCCCCCCCCCCCCCCCCCCCCCCCCCCCCATCAAAAGTCGTCATGTAAAGTCAAAGCTGTCAAAGTGCGTGTGTATGTGAGTGTGTGTGTGTGTGTGTGTGTGTGTGTGTGTGTGTGTGTGTGTGTGTGTGTGTGTGTGTGAGTGTGTGTGCGTGCCTGTGTGTGTGTATGTGAATGTGTGCATGCGTGCGTGCCTGTGTGTGTGTGTGTGTGTGTGTGTGTGAGAGAGAAGTGTGAAGGTTACATATAATGGACACAGATCTACAGGGTAGTCTTTGTTTCCTGACTGGCCGCGTCCTTGGAGGTGTATTGGTGGAGATCCAGAGGTCAGGTGACGATGGAGGTAGGTCAGGTGACGGTGGAGGTAGGTCAGGTGACGGTGGAGGTAGGTCAGGTGACGGCTGGCAGGCTAATGGCGGCGGACGCTGACTGGCTGGAATCGGGTGCCATTGTTCTGGGGAGGGATGGCTCTCCGGCCGGTCTTCTGTACCGCAGGGAGACGGGTCAAAGGAGACGTGGAGACGTTCTCTTGGGGTTCGCTCCGCTGTGAGACTGGACTTGTGCTCTCGGAAGAACGGGCAGGTTGCGTTGTAGAACGGCGTTGGTCACAACAAGATGAAGGAGGACTTTCTGTTCAGTCATATTGTGTGTTATTAAAAGTGTGTTACGTTAAAACCTCGACACATTGGTATGAAAACACAGAAAGCAGCTCAATGAGGTGCTGGTTTGTGATGCAGTTGGATCTCGCACAGCTGGATGCCGTGTGTGTATGTGCGTGCACGTTGTTTGTGCGCGTGTGCATAGTTGTGTATTTTTATTTATCAAGCTGTGTATGTGCGCACCTGTGTGTGGGGTTTTGTGTGTGTTTGTGTATTTGTCTGTGTGTGCAAGTATGTGTGTGTGTGTGTGTTTGTGTGTGTGTGCATGTATGTATGCGTGTGTGTGTGTATGCCCCGCCGGCGTGTGTTTATGTGCTCGTGCGTGCGTGTGTGTGCGTGCGTGCGTGCGTGTGCGTGTCTGTGTGAGGAGGATGAGCTGGTGCTCTGACTGCAATGATGGATGAGTCCGCATGTTAAGCAGACACTCCGTTAGCTCAAGTCTTTATTTGGCTTCCTTATATTTTACTTCTGTGAGAATCTCTGAGAGCCTTCCCGTCTCCAACGTGCCGCCTGCTGATTGGACGCCACAATCTTGGCTTCACCTTGAAACACCAACCAAGATCTACAGCAGAAAAACACATTTCACGATCGATGCATAATTGAATAACAAATCGGCTGTGTTTCCCATCACCTCACGGAGCCCTAACTTTGCTCGGCGGCTGTTGTTTGCAGCAGCGCTGAGCTCCCTGGAGGCGTTCACACAGCGTTCAAACCCTCCTCTCCCCGAGAGTGTAGAGAGGAACTGCTGCCACCCTAAATCACTCCACCTCGCGTGTCGCTTACACCAGCTATCAGGAAGTTCTCGGCTCTTCTTACCAGAATTCGAGGTATTAGGAGCTTTGCAAACCAACCCCCCCCCCCCCCCCCCCCCCCCCCTGCTCCCCCCAAAAATCATAGTAATACGCGCAAACGTGCACAATTTCTGTCTTTCTCCCTGGCTTAGCTGCGGCTTTTCAAGCGCACCGTTGACACCTCTGCACATTTTTTTTTTTTTTTTCCCGCCTCAATCCACTTTGACGTGCGTCTGGCAGTCGACGGTGTGGCGCGGACCCGGTATCTCCCGTAAGCCATTTTGTGTTTACAACATGAGCCAGCACTCCTCACAAATATGAAAAGAAGGAGAAAAAAAAAAAAAAAAAGCCCCGCACAATGAGAGCACTTGACATTATCACCAGCGGGGAGCCGGCGTCTTATTGACTGGTAATGCAGCAGCTCCTCGCCGAGGCTGTGGGGCTCGTGGCGCGGGGGCTGAGCGAGCAGGCGGCCCGCTTTGATCTCACTTCAGAAAGGACTGCCGGTCTGAATCACATCAGTGTATGCGTCGCGCGCGACACACACACACACACACACACACACACACACACAACTCAAGGGCTGGCGCAAAATGGCAGATTTATTTTGCAGCGCGGTCGCTTGAACCCCCCAAATGAAGATGTTTGTGAGGTGGTGGTTTTTTTTGTGCGCACGTTTAACACCTCTGAGCTGGGTGTTTTTCACGCACCATATGTTACAGAATGTCATGTTTAAATGATTACTAATGCACCTTTTTTGTCAGATTTCTGTTTTTCAATCTGTTCAAATGTAATCACTACTTATCGCAAGTAAGACTTGTCCATATATGTTTATCAGAGAGAACTGAGTTCCATCTTTTTATCAGTGTTCTGAAGTTGTTGTCGCCGATGTACATCTGTCTGTCTCTCTCTCTCTCTCTCGCTCTCTCTCTCTTTGTGTCTCTCTCCCTCCCTCCCTTTCTCTCCCTCTCTCTTTCTCTCTCTCTCTCTCTCTCTCTCTCTCTCTCTCTCTCTCTCTCTCTCTCTCTCTCTCTCTCTCTCTCTCTCTCTCTCTCTCCCCTCTCTCCCCCTCTCTACCTCAGTCTGCTGGTGTGTCTGCCTCCAGAGTGGCAGCCTTGGCTCACTCAAGGCTCTGGATGTGCATGCACACTAAAGAGCCCTTTAGAACAGGGAGGTGTTAGCATCATTACCGGTGGCCTCCATCAGTGCCTCTGACAGAGCGGCCAGCAGGTCCCATAACTTCTGGCTCCCGACGGCAGACGCTTCCTGTCAGGCGGCCAGGAGACGAGGGGGCCCGTTGCCATTTGTCACCTGGTTCTCCGGCCGCCATAAGAGCTGGTGACGGACCGCCATGCCCCGGCCCATCCCCCCCCCCCCCCCCCCCACATCCCTACCCCCACCCATACCTCCACCCCATACCTCCACCCCTACCTCCGCCCATACCTCCAACCCTACCTCCACCCATACCTCCACCCATACTTCCACCCCAACCGCCACCCCTGTCTCCACCCCTACCTCCACCCCTACCTCCATCCATACCTCCACCCCTACCTCCACCCGAACTCCCCCAGGAGTCTACATGACTTCCGTTTGTCAGCCCCCTCACAGTCACCGTTAGGGGAAGGACCTTCTGGAAGCTTCGGCCTGTCGGTACGCGATCGTTAGGTCAGAGGCTTCCAGTAGTGCTGTTTGTGTCTGTCAAGACGGACCGCCTGGTTTAATTGTGTGTGTGTGTGTGTTTTTTTTTTCAGAAACCCACCCCCCACGCTGCGTCAGCCAGACCAGTGGTGCCGGAGTTTCAGCCACTTCATCGGACAGTGAGTAGAAACCTCTGCTCTGCCTTCACTGCATGCCTTCACTGCATGCCTTCACTGCATGCCCTACAGGCTTATACACCTTATAGATCCAGAAGAAAGGACGCTCAGCATCTTACTGCCCGGTTCTGCAAACACACTCATGATGACTCTTGTCTTTAAGTATCTCGGACTATTTATTTCATCCCATACTCTGAGTATAAACTATTTGTGTTTGGTTCGGCTGACATGGTGCTGGACTCACGACTGCACGAGAGCTCTTCTCATTTGCGATGGAACGCGAGAACACACTGACATCCAACAGTGTTCCTCAGTGTGTTTTTGAACACCAGCTCTGGGTGTGTGGAGGGCCGGGGGTGGGGGTGGGGGTGGAACCGACGCTGGTTAATCACACCGAGATCCTTATCTGCCCCGCTTCCTTCGTTGCTTTTCATTTGTGTAAATCTGCCACGAGGGGGGAACGAAACATCTCGTTCTGCTGAATTATCAGCGCCGTGTGATGTGTAGATAGGCTATCTCCCCCGACACCAGAGAGAGCCCACAGCTGGGCTATCTTCTGTGGAGAGGTGCGCGCGCGCGCCACCGCCCAACAAATTGCATTTCGCGTCGCGTGATTTGCGGTTTTTCCCCGATTCCTGTCTTTTCCGTCTCAAGGAGGAAAGGCGTTTTTTGAAAATAGAAACGATCAATCGTTCCGAGGAGGGAAAGGGGGTCAAAGTTCACCGGGAGGCACCGCCCTCAGGGCGCGCTGGCGTCTTGAGTGACATCACAAAGTGTGGTTCTGATTGGGCCACAGAGTCCGGCAGGATGCGCTCACAATGCCGACCAGGCCTCCTTTAACGCCACCTTCAGGCACATGTTGTTGAGCTCTTTAAGGGTAAAGGGGGCATTCAGCA
>JAXIVH010000010.1:3742224-3744724 GCA_036785325.1 Urophycis tenuis | reverse complement strand
CTATGCTAACAAATTATGCTAACAACAACATATGGTATCGGCTTCCTGCAGGCATGAGAGGATCAATACCCGCAAAACACTGATCATAGAAAGCTCTCCCGACGATGACCTGGTCAACCTGGAGTTCTTAGACGAGGTGAGAGTGTGTGTGTCTGTGTGTGTGTGTGTGTGTCTGCGTGTGTCTGCGTGTGTGTGCATGCACCGCATGCATAGGGATGAAGCAGAATGCCACTGATGCTCCCATGTCAGGTGAGTTCAGCAGTAAAGCCCTTAATGTCGGCCACCGTCTCAGGGGCTTCCCAGGCCCACATTACACCAGAGCCCCTAAACCCTGGAGCCGCCGGCAGAGCAGGGCTCACACTGCACTGGCCTGATGTCGTCCCTCCCTCCCTCCCTTCCTCCCTCCCTTCCCCCTCCCTCCCTGCAGGAGACCATCATCAGCCACCTGCATAGGAGGTACAACGAGCTGCAGATCTACACGTACGTCGGGGACATCCTCATCGCACTCAACCCCTTCCAGGCCCTGAGCATCTACTCACCCCAGGTACTCACCCCCACCGCCCCAAAGTATCTACTCACCCCAGGTACTCACCCCCACTCCTCCAAAGTATCTACTCACCCCAGGTACTCACCCCCACAGCCCCCAATGCATCTACTCACCCCAGGTACTCACCCCCACTCCTCCAAAGTATCGACTCACCCCAGGTACTCACCCCTACCGCCCCAAAGTATCTACTCACCCCAGGTACTCAACCCCCCTCCTCCAAAGTATCTACTCACCCCAGGTACTCACTCCCACCGCCCCAAAGTATCTACTCACCCCAGGTACTCACCCCCACTCCTCCAAAGTATCTACTCACCCCAGGTACTCACTCCCACCACCCCAAAGCTTCTACTCACCCCAGGTACTCACCCCCGCCACCCCCAATGCATCTACTCACCCCAGGTACTCACCCCCACTCCTCCAAAGTATCTACTCACCCCAGGTACTCACTCCCACCGCCCCAAAGTATCTACTCACCCCAGGTACTCACCCCCCACTCCTCCAAAGTATCTACTCACCCCAGGTACTCACTCCCACCGCCCCAAAGCTTCTACTCACCCCAGGTACTCAACCCCACCATCCCAAATGATCTGCCTCACAGCCTCAGAATCGAGTCTATAAATACAAAGAAAAAAGAAAAAGAAAACATATATATTGTATTTTTGTGCGTGGCTGGTTGCAGTGGCGCAGTGGCGCAGTGGCGCAGTGCCACTGCTGGGATCATGTAGGGGAAACACCAGCTTTTATCTAAAGCGACTCACAAGAGAGGCTGGGAACAGTCAACGTCTACACGCTCCCAAAACAAACGTGCACAGAGCAGCAGCCGGGCCGAGCCGCTGTGGGACTCGGAGGACCGGGAGATAAGCCTCCTCTTTGTTAGCTACGCCCCCTGACGGAGGCCCTCTCCTGGCCCCTGTGTTCCCAGTTCTCCAAGCTGTACCATGGGGTGAAGCGGGCAGACAACCCACCACACATCTTCGCCGCTGCAGACGCAGCCTACCAGGGCATGGTGACCTTCTGCAAAGACCAGGTACTGACGGCAGCTAAGACACCCCTGGGGTAGTGGAGAAACTCCTTATAAGAGACTCAAGACAGATTTAAAGAGGAAGGGGCATGAATGCATGAATTTTCTTTAAGTTATATTTTTCTCCTTCTCGTCAATTGTGTTCAAATGTCCATCAGTGAATCCAATGTCCAGGTGATTTTTTGGGGTGCGTTTGTTTTAGTGCATCATCATCAGCGGGGAGAGTGGAGCCGGGAAGACGGAGAGCGCTCATTTGATCGTTCAGCACCTCACCTTCCTGGGGAAGGTAGGGAGCACCCAGCGAGTCGTACATATTCCTCCTAGGAGACGAGCTCCTCCACTGTTTCTCCCAGTAGGGGACTCCTTTGTCTCAGCAGTCTGGATGTGATACTAATAATATAATATTTTGGTATAAAATCGAAAATAGTACAATATAAGTGAAAGCGTAATATAGAAGTGTGCAGAAGCACAGCGCAGTGTGGACCTCTAACCGGGGACCCCCCCCCCCCCCCCCCCCCCCCCCCCCCCGGGACCTCGCCTGGCCTTGCAGGCCAACAACCGGACCCTGCGCGAGAAGATCCTGCAGGTCAACCCCCTGGTGGAGGCCTTCGGCAACGCCTGCACCGCCATCAACGACAACTCCAGCCGCTTCGGCAAGTACCTGGAGATGAAGTTCACGCCCACCGGCGCCGTCATGGGCGCCAAGATCTCCGAGTACCTCCTGGAGAAGTCCCGGGTCATCAAGCAGGCAACGTGCGTCCCACAAGATCCCCCCCCCCCCCCCTCCCCCTCCACTCCGAGACCCTGGCCCAGGGTGACTGATGTGTCTGCCTGTGTCTGTGTGGCTGTTTTTTCCCCAACAGGGGGGAGAAGAACTTCCACATCTTCTATTACTTCTACGCGGGGCTGTACCACCAGGACAAGCTGAGGGG
>JAXIVH010000010.1:3729724-3737224 GCA_036785325.1 Urophycis tenuis | reverse complement strand
TTGTTTGATTCGATCTGTCCTTTTTTTTTCCCACACAAAAACAAAAACATCCCCGACTCCTCTCCGTCCCAGATTGTTGGGAGGGCCTCTGGGAGATGGGGACTGAGTCTTCCCCTCTGCTGCAGATGGAGTACCAGAGTGAGGGTGTGGACGCCAGCCTGGTGGACTACGAGGACAACCGGCCCATCCTGGACATGTTCCTCCAGAAGCCCATGGGCCTGCTGTCCCTGCTGGATGAGGAGAGCCGCTTTCCCCAGGCCACGGACCAGACCCTCGTGGGTAAGACCCCACGCTAGACCCCCCACCAGACCACAGAACAGACCCTCGTGGGTAAGACCCCCACCAGACCCCCCACCAGACCACAGACCAGACCCTCGTGAGTAAGACTCCCACCAGAGCCCCCACCAGACCACGGACCAGACCCTCGTGGGTAAGACCCCCACCAGACCCCCCACCAGACCACAGAACAGACCCCACGAGACCCCCCACCAGACCACAGAACAGACCCCACGAGACCCCCCACCAGACCACAGAACAGACCCTCGTGGGTAAGACTCCCGCGAGACCCCCCACCAGACCACAGAACAGAACCTCGTGAGTAAGACTCCCACCAGAGCCCCCACCAGGCCACGGACTAGACCCTCGTGGGTAAGACCCCTGCTAGACCCCCCACAGGCTACAGTCCAGACCCTCGTGGGTAAGACCCCACGCTAGACCCCCCACCAGACCACAGACCAGACCCTCGTGGGTAAGACTCCCACCAGACCCCCCACCAGACCACGGACCAGACCCTCGTGGGTAAGACCCCCGCGAGACCCCCCTGCCAGACCACAGACCAGACCCTCGTGGGTAAGACCCCTGCTAGACCCCCCACAGGCTACAGTCCAGACCCTCATGGGTAAGACCCCCGCGAGACCCCCCTGCCAGACTACAGACCAGACCCTCGTGGGTAAGACCCCTGCTAGACCCCCCACAGGCTACAGTCCAGACCCTCGTGGGTAAGACCCCCACAAGACCACAGTCCAGACCCTCGTGGGTAAGACCCCTGCTAGACCCCCCACAGGCTACAGTCCAGTTCCTCGTGGGTAAGACCCCCGTGAGACCCCCCACCAGACCACAGAACAGACCCTCATGAGTAAGACCCCTGTGAGACCCCCTGCCAGACCACAGACCAGACCCTCGTGGGTAAGACCCCTGCTAGACCCCCCACAGGCTACATTCCAGACCCTCGTGGGTAAGACCCCCACCAGACCCCCCACCAGACCACAGAACAGACCCTCGTGGGTAAGACCCCCACCAGACCCCCCACCAGACCACAGAACAGACCCTCGTGGGTAAGACCCCCACCAGACCACCCACCAAACCACAGAACAGACCCTCGTGGGTAAGACCCCTGCTAGACCCCCCACAGGCCACAGACCAGACCCTCGTGGGTAAGACCCCCACCAGACCCCCCACCAGACCACAGAACAGACCCTCGTGGGTAAGACCCCACGCTAGACCCCCCACAGGCTACAGACCAGACCCTCGTGGGTAAGACCCCCACCAGACCCCCCACCAGACCACAGAACAGACCCTCGTGGGTAAGACCCCCACCAGACCCCCCACCAGACCACAGAACAGACCCTCGTGGGTAAGACCCCTGCGAGACCCCCTACCAGGCCACAGACCAGCCCCTCATGGGTGAGACTCCCACCAGACCAGAACCTAGATGCTGGGTTATGCTGCACAGACTCACAATGTACCACAACAGCAGTTTTGCGATGGTCATAACAAAATATAGTATTTCGTTAATGAGGTAATAACATTTCGCAGGAAGGAAATTCAGGAATTCATTTTACACACATATTAGGGTATTTTACATGCAGGCTTTTGCAGAATCTAATTGTGTGGAAGATGATTGTGAGAAGGCCACAGCATTTTGTGTTTCCTTATCTCCTCAGTACGTTATATATTTTTTATGTTATATATATATTTTTTTTTTTTACTGATAACGGTTCCCCCGTTCCATAAAGGCTTTAATATCTGCACTGTAAAGTTATATTTTTAAACTGCATGTGTATTTTTTTTCTACAGATAAGTTTGAGGACAACTTGCGCTACAAGTACTTCTGGAGGCCAAAGCGTGTGGAGCTGTGCTTTGGAATTCAACATTACGCAGGAAAGGTAACGGCCAGGTTGTGATCGTTCAGCCTCAAGTAGAACAGGTTCTCCTGAAGAATGGGTCACTCTTCAGTATCAAGTGTCTCAGGGTCTCAGGACGTGTGCCGGGTTCTGGTTCTGGTTCTCCAGGTGTTGTACAGCGTGGACGGCTTCCTGGAGAAGAACCGGGACACGCTGCCGGCCGACATCGTGCTGGTGCTGAGGACCTCGGAGAACAAGATCCTGCAGCAGCTCTTCTCCAGCCCTCTCACCAAAACAGGTAGGAGATCATCTCTCTGTCTCCATCCAGCTCTCATCATCTCTGTCTCCATCCATCTCTCGCCATCAATCTCTGTCCATCTCCATCCTTCCATATCCATCTCTCCATCCATCTCCATCCTTCCATATCCATCTCTCCATCCATCTCCATCCTTCCATATCCATCTCTCCATCCTTCCATATCCATCTCTCCATCCATCTCCATCCATCTCTAATCATCTCTCTGTCTTCATCCAGCTCTCATCATCTCTATCTCCATCCAGCTCTAATCATCTCCATCTCCATCAATCTCTGTCCATCTCCATCCTTCTGTATCCATTTCTCCATCCATCTCTCCATCCATCTCTCCATCCATCTCCATCCATCTCTCCATCCATCTCTCCATCCATCTCCATCCATCTCTCCATCCATCTCTCCATCCATCTCCATCCATCTCCATCCATCGGCCAAACTTTTCCAGACCCCCCCCCCCCATCCCCCACCATGGCTGACACAACACAGCGCTAGCTGTATTGTTTGCCTGTCTCCCCCCCCCTCCCCCCCCCTCCCCTCCCACACCCCCGGTGGTATCTCCGTGCCACTTAAAGCCCCCCAGCAGACATCCAGGTAGTGAGTGGGCTGGCGTTAATCAGCCCTCCTCTGGTGGCTCTCCTCCCGGCTCTCCCCCCCCCCCCCCCCCCTCGCTCCCAGCCTGTCGCTCCGCCGCCGCCCGCCGCGTGGGGCTAAATCTGCTCTCTCCGCCGTTATCTCCCGCGAGGCTAAGCGCTCCCGCGGCTCTGTTTTTATTTTCCCGCTAAGCCGTTCCCCTTGGTTCCCCCCTCCGCCGCGCGCTAGCCCCAGCCCGCGGCGCGGTGGGATATTATATTTTCGGGTGATAAGGGCTTCTAAATACCCCCCCCCTCCTCCACCCTGTGGGGGGGGGGGGGGGGGGGGGGGGGCGGGGGCGGGATGAAGAAAGTGTATTTAGAAAACACAAAAGGCCGGTTCTCCCCTCTCCCTTTCAGGCGCCAAAGTGACGGTGGCGCTAATGTGCTCGTCATTAGCCGCGGATGAGGCCGCGTGGCCGCTGGACTTAGTGGAGACGCCAACGGGGAGCTAAGATCAGATTCACCCACTTCCTGTTTCATTATTTTCTTATCTAAGTCACATTATGTGATTCGCTTCCCTTTATTTTTTGGGGGGAGGCTGTGAATGCCTGCGTTCCGTTGTGGTGGAATTAGGACCACAGAATCACACAATGGACACCTTAGTGCCTGGAGAGATACCCGACGCTGCTTATTTTAGACTTGGATCCCGGGCGATGCACACCGGGGGGTCTTTATCTACCCCCCCCCCCCCCTCGCTACACAATCCAGGTACAAAAACGAAATAAACGCTCATTTTGAGGAAAACTTTTGCAATTGTGCTCAGAGGTGCTGAGAAGAGTGGTTCCGCGCTGCCCGCTGGCCGTCCATTTTGTTCCACTTCCCCTCGCTGAGCGGCCATGTTGTGTGTTCAGCCAGGCTTCCATTTTGTCACGCTAACAGTCATCCAGGCTACGCACCTCGTCATCATTGACACAAAACGGTGCGTATTGGCTGTTGGGTTAGGGTTAATTAGCTAATTAGCTATTATTACGTTGTTGTTTTTGATTGTTTTGAAGTTTTGATTGAAATATATTTTTATTTCTGCATCAAAATGGCGTGTGGGCCATTCCGGTACGATCTCAACGTAAAGCCATCTCACTCGACTGTCTTTGTCGACTATTCCTGGAGGTTGGAGGTGTGATCTCCGCGTGGCGCTAGATGAATCCGGCAGATCTTCCTCCTCAGATGAATGCCACGAGGCTCTCGGCTTTCTGCTTGTCAAGCTGGGGAAGTCTGAGAGAGAAGACACTGTGGAGCAGGCTGATGGTTTGCTCTTCAGGGGCAGAATCAGGGCTGTCTGTCTGTGTTGTTGGGAGTATTTGACTTCACATCATCAGAGTCACGGTGTGTCGGTCCCCCTGTGGAGCTACTGCTGTCTGGAGGATCTGCCTGCCACCCTGTTCGCTCGTGGTGGTGTGGTGGTGGTGGACTCGTGTCGGGTTTGTGACGGGGTGACGATGCGTCGTGTCACCACTAGGGGTCAGCCTCGTAGACCCAGCAGGACATTCTGGAGCGCAGCTCATGTCTGCCGCCATGAGAGATACAGATATCAAACGCCATACGCAATGACAAACATATTTAGGAATGATTTTCCCATATTTTTTCCATTATTTGTTGATAGTTAAGAAAAAATATTTAGTGAATTTAAAATTTTAAAATCTTTCAAATTTTCCTTTTCAAATCTCAAGAGCTGTGATTCCAGGGTCTAAATATTGATGAAGTGAACGTAGTGAAAATAACAGGAAAGGAAGTCCGCCCATCCCCCCCAAACCCGAAAGAGCAAAGAGAGTAAAAGTCTGACTTCCTTGAATACGGGCAGCATTCCTGGAGGCTGGCGAGACATGTGGTGGTGTTTTGTCCGAGGAAGTGGGATGCGTCTTCCATGGATTCCCTCAGAGCTGCGGCCACTCGCCCAGATCTGTGGGACCACCGTTTCAGAGAGCTGGCTGCTGCGGCGTTCCAGCCGGGCTCCACCAGGCCGGCCCCCACACCCACACCCCCTCCAGGACATGTTGGCCCCCATGCTGTGGGGGCACGGCACCACGTTAGTTAAGTCTGCCAGCCTCTCTGAGGCTGCGCTGCAAACACAATCCCCCACAATGCAACATCAGACCCGCCAGAGGAACGACACCAGAAATGTGCTGCTCAGATCATCATCTCAGCAAAGTGTGGCATACACGATGTAACAGGAATTCTTTATCATAATAATCATTTACATTTGTTTTATTCATATCCTGTTAGAGTTTAATCTCTACATTTAAAATGTTGAAATGATGTTAAAAATGCCTTGATGAGTAGAGGAGAATAGAGAGATCTTTATTGTCCCCACTGGGGCAATCCATAGTGCAGCAACCAGTACAACAAAAAAAAAACCCCACATACATTGGAACGTAATATGTATCAAACATAGAAACGTACGAGTAACAGATTAACATCAGAAACTTTGACAAACCGTTCTGCCGTTTCTCAGAAGGGCTTTCAAGTCATGTGCATAAACATCAAGAGCCTGGGAGAAGAAAGACTTCCGTGACAGACACATCCTGAAGTGGATGTTTGTTGCGTTAGAATTGAGTTTGATTCCGGTGGCTGATGTGCGATGATGGGCCCATGCTCCGAGACTCTCCACACTTTGATACTCACCGCGTCTCCACTCTGTTCTCACTATGTATTAGTCTTGATCTCTCCCCGAAGACGCCGTCTCTGTCTTTGGACTCACGTGTTCAGACGGAGCTGAACAGACACTCGGGGGGGTGTGATGAATGAAATGTGAAATTTCATTAAAAATCCGTACAAACGCAGCAGAGAAATTCTGAGTTGAGGTTAACCTCAGGTTTACCCTTCTGGGGTCCCCTGACCTTCGGGTCAGAAAGATCTCAAGAACTAAATACTGATGGCTTCAGAACTAATGTCTCTGTCGTGAGACATTACTGTAAGGCTGTGTGTGTGTGTGTGTGTGTGTGTAGATCATCAGACTTTAGTGAGAATTAAACCTTTATAAGTTTCAACAAATGTGCTGCGCTGAGAAATGTTGCTACATCAGGCTTCTCCTGCGTCGACTCTGCTGAGGGCTCTTCATCTCGGTCTGGATCCTCTTCCTTTGTCTTCACACTCACTGTCAGCTTTGGCCTTTTCTCTCTCTTTCTTGCTGTCGTTTTCCCTCGCTTTTTTACACTCTTTTTTTCCCCCCCTCTCTTACAGTATTTCTCTCTCTCATCTCATCTCTTTTTACTCTCTCTCTCTCTCCCTGCCTCTGTCAATCTCTTTCCCTCTCATCCCACTCTCTCCCACTGCCTCTCTTTCTCCCTCCCTGACTATCTCTCTTTCTCTCTCCCCCCCCCCTTTCTCCCTCTCTCTCCCTCTTTCTCTCCCCCCCTCTCTCTCTCCCCCCCCCCCTCTCTCTCTCTCCCTCTCTCCCCCCCCCCCCCCTCTCTCTCTCTCATCTTTCATGTGAGGAGGTTCTCCGGTGAAGACAGCCCTCAGTGAGGCTCCGTGACACGTTCCTCTCCCCTTTGTTCCCTGCCAGTAGAACGCCGGTTCATCTCCCGGGTCCGCGTCGTTCCCCGCTCCTCGGTTCCTCCCCTCCTGCGGCTCCGCACACTCGCGCCCAGGGAGGCTTCTGTTGGGCCCCCCCCCAACTTTGACCCAACATGGCGGCGGCGCCGTGGCGCTGGATGTCTGCAGTCAGCGGCCGGCCGGGTTCTCCCATGTGTCTGCGTAGTGTACGTTAGCGGCCGGCGTTCTCCGGTAGCCGCATGGCGGCCGGCGGCGGCGCCCCGGTGATCACGGCGTGGTCGTGTCAGTGGAGGCGCGTTTGCAGAGCGCTGGTGATGATGGATCTGCTGTGACAGTAGCGGCTGCCGTTTAAATCAACACCACCACACCCCCGGAGTCACCTCCAGGCATAAACGCTGCGGTGGGTGGTGGGTGGTGGTGGTGGGTGGTGGTGGTGGGTGGTGGTGGGTGGTGGTGCCGGGTGCAGGGCGCAGGGCGGGTGGTGAAGGCTACGGGTGCCATAATCTCATTTGCCCTGCTTTGCTGAGCTGAGTTTGTAGATCACATGGGCTGTGGAAAAAAAACACCAAGATAGCAAAGCAGGAGAGCAACGGATGGAGACCCTGCTCTCTCTCTCTCTCTCTCTCTCTCTCTCTCTCTCTCTCTCTCTCTCTCTCTCTCTCTCACAGTTGTCACTCTCTCTCTCTCTCTCTCTCTCTCTCTCACAGTTGTCACTCTCTCTCTCTCTCTCTCTCTCTCTCCTCTCTCTCACAGTTGTCACTCTCTCTCTCTCTCTCTCTTGCTCTCTCTGTCTCTTCTCTCACTCTCTCACTGTCACTCTCTCTCTCTCTCACTGTCACTCTCTCTCACTGTCGCTCTCTCCTTGTCCCTTCATCTCTCTTCATCTCCTTCATCTGTTTCTCTCTCTCTCCTTCTCTCTGTATGTCTCTCTCTCTCGCTCT
>JAXIVH010000010.1:3681386-3729524 GCA_036785325.1 Urophycis tenuis | reverse complement strand
GACACATACAGTTCATGTACATCTCCATATGGGACGTGTACAATTCATGTACATCTCCATAAGAGACATGTACACGTCCATGTTAAGGACAGCTTGACCTCCAGGCTCTGACCATCCTGTCTCACCTTTCAGGGGTTTGGAGATACCCTACGACTCAACACATGTTCCTGAAATGTAAATGTTGAAATGTTGTTAGTTAATAATGTTCATTTTGGTATTCATTGAACCCCACAAATGTACCGCTTGTAAGTCGCTTTGGAAAAAAAAGCGTCTGCAAAATGCCCCTTTATTTATTTTATTCTATTATCTATATAAAGTGGTATTAATTGGTTTCTGGCCCACTGGGGCAGGGGGAGAACAGTGAGGTGTGCTCTCATAGGTAAGACTCAAACATTTGTGTTTCCTGCCGTTTTAAGACCGTTGAGCGTTACCCCTCCCGTCCCTTGTCTCTCCCAGAGTCCCGTTCCAAACTCGTCACTTTGATTGTCGCCGGCCGCTCCCTGCTGATTAATCGCCCGCGGGGAAATATTATTGGCTGATCCTCTAACAGTGGAGATTTCATTAACCCCCCCCCCCCGCCCTGCGTTTACTGCCCCACTCCCTCCATTACTCCACCTTTTTAGATATTTATCATAAAACGCATTAGACTGTGCTCTCTTAACATTTTTTCCCAGGCAGCCAATTTCAGGGCTCTGCTTGGCTGGTTTTAGCTCCCGGCCCGGCAGCTCTGAGGGGGCCGGCGGTTTGGCTTGCCCCCCCCCCCCCCCCACCTCCACCCCCTCCACCCTCCCACCCCCACCATCCTCCGCCATACTCCATCTCTTTGGTTTCGCGGTTGAATGCGGCGATCATTACGGCGCCGATGTCACGGGCTGCTTTGCAAAGTTCGGAAGGGGGGGGGGGGGGGGGGGGGGAGAAGGGGAGGAGAAGGAGGTTCCGGGGGAGAGACGCCGGGGGTGATGGGATACAGGAAACTAACACGTGGAGCAGACCTGGTGGCGGCGGCGCCCGTCCCGCGGCGAAGGGGGGGGGGGGCACGTGGTCGCCGTGGCGATCTGTGGAGGCGGATGATGTGATCATACCTGGAGTCACTCGGATTGTGCCAAATAATTAGCGCGCTAACGGGGTAGCAGGTGTTGCAGACGCCGGGGATAATTGAAGGCTAATGGAGCAACGGTCTCCTCATGTCACAGTCTGGTGACTCAATGTGGGGCTGGAGCGCCACCAGAAGTTACTGCATCACAAACAATGGGCTTGGACTGCGACGCACAACGCTTTCAGAGCTATAGTGTCTAGCCTAGCTGCTGTAGACTGTAGACTACACACAGTTATTTCCATTGATATGTTTATGATTCAGCCGTCAGGTTTTTTAGCCGTATAGACTGGTCACAGGGCCCTGATGTTATTGTTCACATCTACAGAAAGATATGACATGGTGTGCGTTTATCACCGCTTGAGTCAACAATTGAAAAAACAAGTGAAGCTCATCAATTCATTACACTCACACTGCTGAACGTTAGACAGATCCGAACAATGCTGGCTTCAACGATAACAAAGATCCCTCGTTTCCTCTCTCGTTACCTCTGGCCGTCCCACTCTGAGGAGGGTTGGGGGGAGGGGGGGGAGGAGGAGGGGGGAGGGAGGATGGTGGGGGAGGGAGCAGCTCACCAGACTGTGTAATGCCCTTATGTCTGTCTCAGTCAGGAATCACCTGCATGGGCTGCCCACCGCCACACATGCAGGTGGAGGAGTTATGTTTCTCCTTTTGACATTGATGATGAAACCGGCAATGGCAGACCCCTCTGTCCACCGAACGCGACAACTTCAGTGTTGTTGTGTCGTTTGTCCTCACGCTGTGCGTGCGTGTGTGTGTGTGTGTGTGTGTGTGTGTGTGTGTTTGTGTGTGCGTGCGTGCGCTGTGCGTGCGTGTGCGTGCGTGCCTGAGACACTGTGTTTTGCTTTTATTTCTCAGATACTCTGTTTCTATTAAATGGAACCCCCCCGCCCCCCCCCTCCTCCCCCCCCCCCCCTTCCCCATCCCCCCCCCCCCCCCCCCCCCCCCCCATCACCCCCTCCTCCTACATCCAGTCATTGACTTTGTGATGTGCCAGACGTTTCTCCCCCCCCCCCTGGGAGTCACTGCCACATTAGCTCCCTGATAGATGCTGATGTTCCCATTGTGAGAGGCAAGGCTAATGAAATGGTGATAATATTGACTCCCTGACTCCCAACCCCCCCCTCCCCCTCTCCCCCATCCTCACCCTCTGCACAAATGATGTGGATCGACGACGCTTACTCTCAACTGTTTTTGTTTTTCACTTTTCAATTTTTTTCCATTTTTATGTTAAAGATAATCATTCTGAGCTGCTCCATTTATTCCTTTCTAAAACCAAGCCAGCCAATAGCAGCCCTGTATCTCTCCTCTGATAACAAGCCAGCCAATAGCAGCCCTGTATCTCTCCTCTGAGAACAAGCAAGCCAAATAGTATTTCTCTTCTGGGATTCTGTTGAGACAAACGTGATTCATTCATTCATTGTCCTGGCTAGACTCTCAGTCCTGAGGTAATTGCCTATGATTGGCTGAATAGCCTCCTCTTATTGGTCACATGATTCCAACCTGAACATAGCAGAAGGATTTTGTTAAAGATAATAAATAATAATGAATAGAAACCTCCAGGGTTGGTGCTTCTTTCATTTCATTTAGTTTGAGAAATACATTTAATTACAGAATTAGATATTCAGATGTCCGCAATTCTTTAGTTAGGGTAACAAAAAAACAACAATTTCAAAGTTCTCAGTGCTTTTAGTCAGTATAGACAGTGTCATTTAAGCATTTCCATTCAATATGTCAGTGTAAGATAGGACAGTTTATTTGGACAGTTTTATTGCCACTGTTAAATGCAAACCGATACAATGACAGCATCCACTTAATAGGGTCTGTTTGTTCTCTGGACTCTCCTCCCAATGAATCTGAAACTGAAACTGAAACTCTTCATCGGGATCCTAACCTTTCTTGACCCATGACATTTAGGTCGTACATTTTTCATGACCCCAACCTCCAGAATAATGCTATTATTGATAATAACAATACATAATGAAAAACGCCAGGGGCTTATTCTGGGACCCCTCCCACTCCGAGGTCCTCCTTGGGCGTTTTTTTTTTGCTGAACCCTAAAACCAAACCCGGAGATTAATAACGAACCTGACCTAACCCAACCTGACCCGAAAACTACACCCTATCCCGAACAGGCCTGACGTAGTCAGTTTGTTCTGTGTGTGTGTGTGTGTGTGTGTGTGTGTGTGTGTGTGTGAAGTAAAACCTTAACCCCACCAAACAACACATTGATTCACAACAAATTATGTAGTTGTCTGTGTCCGCGTCGGCCCCGCTTGACGTCACCACCCCAAGGCTGAGACCCCCACAGGTCAACGCCTTGTAGTGTGTGTGTCACTGAAACCTAGTGTGTGCGTGCGTACGCGCAGACACACACACACACACACACACACACACACACACACACACACACACACACACACACACACACACACACACACACACACACACACTTCGCCCTTCAATGCGGATTCGGTGAGTGAACGACCCGCATCCACGGATCGGGAGCACGGAGAGAGGGAGACAAGGTGAACGCTGTCTGACATTCACACAGACAGGCTGCAGCGTGATGGATGACAAAAGTAACGGTCCCGGATACATTGCTATTGAATTATTTGATAAGACCCGCTGCACCGCGAAGATATACAATTACATATTTATCAATCTTCTCCTCAAGTCGGTACTGAATATGATGACGATAGCCCTTATCAGCACATATAGCGCCCTTCTTTCTTCCCCGCACGGCCGCCCTGATGGTGTGATGGAGTCCCGCGGAATGGGTGAGGTGAATATTGAGAGATTCACACACCGCAGTTTCCAATTAGAATGAGTGGCGTGGAGCAGATAAAGAACCCGGGCTCATTACTCAGGCCCTGAAACCAGACACATGACTGGTTTTAATGCAGTGGCACAAAACACCATCCATTTGTCTTTGCATTGACACCATCTCATTAACGATCCTCCACGTACTAAACCTAGCGTATTTTACTATAGATACCTATAGTTTCGTTACTTTTTTTAATGATGGACTATTATGCAAATAATGGTGGAGGAAGATCAGCTGTTGAGCAGACAGAACCGACTTTTTGAAGGACGTTCACTGTGCACATATTTAGGCAGCTTATCTCATATAGCAAAGTAGTCACAGAACATATGAATCTGTTTATCTCATACAGTAAATAACATCACATTTAAGTAATCACAGGCTGCTACGAAGCCACGCACAAAGCACAGTCTGGTCCATGTGTGCGTGATGCGTGCTGCGTGCTGCGTGGTGCGCGCTGCGTGGTGCACGCTGCGTGATGCGTGATGCGTGTGTGCCTCACAGTGTCGGCGTGCGATGAGCGACCACCTTACCGGAAGTACTTGAATTCCGGGACAGCAGCAGCAGGAAACCAGTGCGGTGTGTGTGTGTGTGTGTGTGTGTGCGTTGCCGTGTCAGTCAGTCAGCCTCCTCTCCATCTCCAGCGGTGCTGCAGCAGAGCAGCCAGCCCACCGAGCCAGCGGGAGAGATGGGGGGATCTCCGAGCGTGGAGATTCCGGGCGGAGGGTCTGAAGGATACCACGTCCTCAGAGTAAGATGATCTTCGGTCCGTGATCACCCAGGTTTCCTGGTCTGGTCCTCCCTGGACGGACGCGGTGCGGAAGGTGCTGCTGCTGATGATGATGCTCAGACGATGGGTTATCCTCACCTATGGGTGCCGCATGTCACTGCTACCGAGCAGAACGCCTGGCGATTCGTGCCGGGTGCATATACGCCGTAGTCGCTTTTCCCTTATGGTCCTCTTTTGCTGAATGCAATAAAAGTGAATATAATCATGCATCATGTTCAGAGTTAGCCCGTGTTAGCATAGCATCAGCCTGATCAAAATACCAACATTTGCACATCACAGGGCAAGCTGTGACTGCATCCTGGTCTGTGATGACACAAATACTGCACAATGTAGGCTACATGGTGAGAGAGGGACATGGTCATCCCCCCCCGCCTCCGCCCCCAAGTAGTTCACTTGTTCACTTGCTAAGCTCCATCACTGACTCTGTTGTGTATTTCCAGGTGCAGGAGAATTCCCCTGGCCACCGTGCTGGGCTGGAGCCATTCTTTGACTTCATCGTCTCCATCTCGGACACCAGGCTGGTGAGCACCAGTGTGATCACACGCCTGTGGGACAGACTAGGACCAGAGCTCGTGCAGTGGCTACCTGTGAAGGGAGACATGATGGATTGTTGGTTAGCATCATCAGGTTAAACAGGACAGCTAGACATGTGATTAAATGCAGGAGGTGATCGCGACCGACGCGATCACATGTGATCAATGTTAATCGAGATCAAGCCCCACACAGACAGACAGACAGACAGACAGACAGACAGACAGACAGACAGACAGACAGACAGACACACACACACACACAACAGGTAGCTACTGCTCAAAATAAACAACCAGTCCAGCTCAGAGGTCTTCACCGCAGTGTCTCCTGTACGTCTGTCTGTCTGTCTGTCTGTCTGTCCGTCCGTCCTGCTCCTCCTCCCTCCCAGAACAAAGACAACGACACGCTGAAGGAGCTGCTGAAGGGGAACGTGGAGCGGCCCGTGAAGATGCTGGTGTACAGCAGCAAGACGCTGGAGGTGAGGGAGACCTTGGTGACGCCCAGCACCCTGTGGGGGGGCCAGGGCCTGCTGGGCGTCAGCATCCGCTTCTGCACCTTCGACGGAGCCAACGAGAACGTCTGGCACGTGCTGGTGAGGACCGAGAGGACCGCACCTGTGGAGAGGCGATGGTGTCGGGTGTCGCCATGAGTGAACATCATTGTTATCCATACCGTTTGTAGGGTGTTCCCGTGCGTCAGCGGGAAACACAAACAACTATTGAAACGGTGGTGATTGTCATGTGACCTAACTCAACGATCACTACCTCCACCTGCACTGTTTACTGTCACTTTAATAACTACCGTTAATTACCGTCACTTTGATAACTACTGCCACTGTTCATGTTTTTCAATTTTGCACTCTGCACCTTATTCTGCATTTCTGCATTTCAGCCCATACCTTTATCGCTCATTTGCACTTCTGGTTAGAACGCCAACTGCATTTCGTTGTCCCCGTACTTGTACTCTGCACAATGACAATAAAGTTGAATCTAATCTAATCTAATCTAACTCGACACCCCCTGCATATTTCCAGGAGGTTGAGCCCAGTTCTCCTGCGGCCCTGGCGGGCCTGAGGCCCCACTCGGACTACATCATAGGAGCCGATTCGGTCATGAATGAGGTACCCGCCAATGCCGCGCCGTGGAGGAATCCTCCGAGACACCGTGGGCCTCATTCCACCCACGACGGCCATCTTGGTTCCAAATGCTAGCCGGGCGAGGGGATTCTGTGAACTCAGCTCACCTCTCCTGGGGGGGGGGGGGGGGGGGAACGCTTGGAACCAAGATGGCCGCTGTGGGTGAATGAGGCCGTCGCCGAGCCCCGGCGGCAACTGTTGACTTGAAGCTTGAATCTTTCTTTAAACAGAGCGAGGATCTGTTCTCCCTCATCGAGGCCTACGACGGCAAGGGCCTGAAGCTGTACGTGTACAACACCGACACGGACAGCTGCCGCGAGGTGGTCATCACCCCCAACTGTGACTGGGGCGGGGAGGGCAGGTAGGAGACGGCACCAAGGACAACACACACACACACACACACCTGGAGTCACCTAGTTTGAAAACCCAACATGTCCTTTTAGCGATGCATCCCCCATCCCTGCTGTCAGAACTCAGTGAGGCTTTATTTCTTTCACAAACTGAAATCTACCCGGTTCCTCTCCCGGTTCCTCTCCCGGTTCCTCAGTATTGGCTGTGGGATCGGCTACGGCTACCTGCACAGGATACCCACGCTGCCGTTCTCCGAGGGCAAAAAGATCAGCTTCCCTGCGCAGGCAGCCAGCCAGCCAGCGGCTCCACCTAAAGACGGCTTCACGGAGGTGATGACGGAGATGTTACCGTTGTCACCGTGCTGGGAGATCGAATCAAATATTTGGTTCATCATTGGCATCAAATTAGCGTATTTATTGTAATGTCTGAACTTCAGTAATCCTGAGGGGATGTGGTGGTGATTCCCAGGTCCACCTGTCAGCCGTGAGTCCTGCTGCCTCACCTGGAGCATCTCTCCCACCTGGAGCGTCTCCGTCTCCCACTGCGTCCAGCGTCACCGTTGGCTCCGCCCAGCCTCCCGCCCTCAGCGCCTTCCAGACAGGTCGGCTGAGAACTTAACCATCATGGGAACGTCCAAAACACACGCTGCACTGTCTATTCACCAAGACACAATCCATCCATCCTCTTTTTTTCCCCTACCATGACACGCCCCTCTGTTCCAGGAGCTCCGACCGTACCGGCGCTGCCTCAGATCTCCCCCGGACCCCTCCCCCCTCCTGCCAGCCTCCCAGGTCAGCCCCTCCCCCACCAGGCGGCGCCAGGAGAGCTGGCTCTGTAACACGCACGTCAAACATGCAGTCTTCAGTGAAGCGCGAATACAAAACGTGTCCGCCCGGACATGGTAAACTGGCCTCTTGTGTTCGTCCCCGCAGGTTTGATGCCTCTACCTGGACGCCTCCCTCCTCTACCCAACCTGCCCAACCTAAACATCACCCTGCCAGACCTGAGCAAGCTATCGCTACATGGAGTTAGTGGACTACCCCCAGCAGGTACCCTGGGTGGCCCATCTATTCACCTCTTCCATCGTGGCTCTGATAGGGTTATGGGATGTTTGCTCCGACAGTTGATATGGATAGCAGCTGCTGAATAAATCTAGTCATTTCGGAGTTGAGCGAGTTACATGAATACAATCACAGGGAGGGGTTAAGAGACCAGGTTTCCCAGGTAGGTTGAGGACAGGTCAAACCCAGGACCTTTTTAAAAGGAGGTCCATTCCCAGAGGTCCCGACTCGTCTACAGGACCCGGTGGCTCTCCCTGGGCCCGCTAGCGGACAGCGTAGCGCAGATCCACAAACCTAAAGGCTGGAACGGTAGACGTAAAGGGGCAGTTTGGAATTTTGGACATAGGACCTCATTTCCAAGTTAGCCTGTGTGTTATTTATCATTGGAGATGATTTCAACACATTTCATTCAGTTCTTCTAGTTGCTTAGTTCGCTGGTGCTAGACTAGCACAAGTCAATGGTTCCAGCTAGCCTGCTAATAAAAACAGTCTGACCCACTCCACAGTACACCCGAGGCAAATAAATTATAACGCCAGAAACGTCAAAATTTCAAACTACCCCTTTAGAGCAGATTGTTCACCGTGTGTCGTTGTGTGCCCCCCCCCCCCCCCCCCCCCCACAGGTGTCCCCCCGCTGCCTCCCCTCAACCTCCCCCCCCTCAACCTGCCCCCCCCGGTGCCCCGCGCCGTCCTCCCCCTGTCGGACTTCGTCCTCCCCGGCGTCGGAGCCCCGCCTCCACCCTCCGGCGGTCCGGAGCCCCCCGCGACGACGCTGCCCCCGTTCCCCGGGGTCCACGGCCCCCCGCTCCGGTACGGCGGCGCCAACGCCGGGGCAGAACCCGGGAACGTCAGCGTGTCGTCGTAATGGACCTTTAGTTTAGTCTCACACACACACACACACACACACACACACACACACACACACACAGGGTTTGACGGTCTTTTCGGTTACAGTGTCATGGAATGCAGGCGAGGTGCTGATGGTTGTGTCTGGGAGCGGACTCTTCAAACGGGCCGGTCCCACGGGCCTTTCAGAGCAGGAGTTAGTGGCGGGACTGGAGGTTAGGAGCAGGAGGTTGGAGGGTTTTTTTGGGAGCGCATGAGACTGGAAGGTTACTGCCGACACACAGACCAACTGACGTCCATTTCCTTTCTGGCCCATGCAAACATGCTGCTATTGAATTTCAGTCACGTTACCACAACCTAGTGACTTATTTAAAATGGAAAAATACTTAAAACAATACTATTTATGGTCATGAAGTCCTCAGGAGAAGACAGGGTTTAAAAAGGTTCATGATTTACAGTTGGGGATCTTGTGTGTGTTATAGAGGTTCTGCGGTTTACTTCAATAAGTGTTTTTCTCATCTTGAAGTACTGCTTGTTGAGCCAAGTGTTCCCGGGCAGTCCAGGACTTTGTTCTGAAGCACGAGACACTTGGCAGCTGACGCCAGCTGCTCTACTTAAAAGCGCAGTACTCCTGGGAGGACACTAGGTGGCAGCAGGACCTAGTGGAACATGAATGACCATGATTGTAATGACATGAGCTGTAATAAAGCTGTGGTTCTGCACAAGACCTCAACTATTTTAATTTCCCAGCATTTATTTTGACTTTCAGCAGAACTGTACATATGTACACAATTAAGAATACACCGGCCTCGACAATAATAACACCTAAAGCTGCAAAACTAGGGACACAGCAGAAACCTAAAATCGCCCAAATAGTTTGTTTCACAGACCGGAAAATGATCTCCTGTACAGCATATACAGTTCTCTCAATCCATCCATTTATTTATTAGTATTCCTGCATAGGATTTTGTACAACGTCATTTTTCTACATTTGGTTATCTTGTGCATTAAACATTAGTACGCTGCCAGAGCCTATTTCTTACTAGATGCCACAACTTGCTAAAGTATTACAATCTCATGGCTAGGGGGGAGGGGGGGTAACTGAAATGAAAGCCTATCACTTTTGAACAAAACGAAAACAATGTTGAAATTCTTCAAACGATGACCGCCTGCTTATTACAGTAAATGAACGTGTAGCAGCTGTATGGTTTATGCACCCTGGCAGGACCGCCGCGAGCCCCACCCACCCCCCCACCCACCAGGGGGCAGGTGTCCGTCGGCCCTCTCCGGTAGGCCTTCGGTAGGCCGTGTCCTCCCCGGGGGAGGGGGGGCGTCCACTCACACCCTCGGTCAGGTTCTCAAGTCAGTTTCATTCAGTGCTCTGCTGGACCGTCTCAAGATCCGCTTACCCCCAGGGTTCCTCCCCCTCCTCCTCCCCCACCTCCCTCCTGCCTCCCCCCCCCTCCTTCCCCCCCCAATCGGCCCAAGTGTGGGTCAACACTAGGAGCACAACGTGGGTGAGGAGGGGGAGGGAGGAGTGGCAGGGGGGGGGGAGAGTCACAAAGCTTTGGCCATTCTAGTCCCTCCCGCAGTCCTCGGACCCCCCAGGCACCCAGACCAGGTGGGTGCCGGGTGGGGGTGTGGGTGGGGGTGTGGATGCGGGGGTGGGGGTGCAGGCGGAGCTGTGCAGGCGCGGGAGCAGCCTGCTGCTCGGTTCCGTCACGGTTCCGTCACAGTGCGAGGGGGGGAGGGGCAGAGTCAGTACGAGGAGATGGCGCCGGACGAGCCCGGCCCGGACCCGGCCGGGCCCACCTGCAGGTTCCCTGAGGAGCTGGAGCGCCGCATGTGGGGCAGCAGGTAGGCATCGCTGCCCAGCTGGTGCACGTCGAAGCGGTCCTCCTTCCGGTAGGCCAAGCAGCGCTTGATGAAGGCCTGGTGGGGAGGAGGGGGGGGAGACAGACGGGTGAGACGCGGCGGGAGGGGGGAGGAGACGCTACACAACGCTCACCAGGTGTGATTCTCAGGGAGGGAACATGGAAACGCACACAATTCACGCCTTTCGCTCACTTGACCGCCACCCAGTCACGCATTCTAGACTATTCATGGCGATGGCTGACGTCTTCAGGGGAAGACGTGTTTTCATACACACGTGTTTCTGGGCAGCTCTGAAACAAGCCAGCTGCTGTTGCCGTCATCGTCTTCTGACTCATTCGGGCCAGAGCCACAATAGGCACTGTGACATGACATTGTCACACCGCCTAATGCGGTAGGGTGACCCTTTGCGCACGCACACACACACACACACACACACACACACACACACACACACACACACACACACACACACATACACATACACACACACACACACACACACACACACACACACACACACACACACACACACACACACACCTTTGCCTCGTTACTGGAGACGGGCTTCACGGGGAACTGGAGGTCTGTGGCTTTAAGGATGGTGTTCTCCTGCAGAATGTCCTGCTGAGACTGATTGTGGCCGAAGGGCTGAAAAACCGAAAAACACAAGACACAGTCAGGTCACTCATGGAGCGTGCGGACGGTCCTGCGAGGTGCCACAAAACACCTCCAAGCTGCATGTGTAGGACCTCACCTTCCTCCCATAGAGACACTGAAAGAAGATGATGCCCACGGACCACACATCCACTTTGTTTGAGATCTTTGGAGGTTCTTTACCCACGACGAAACACTCTGGGGGCAGGTACCTGGGCCAGAAGACACACACACAGTCTGAGACCTTGTCCTCCCACCCACACCCCCCCTGGGCGTCCCCAGCCGGACAAACACACACAGACCCCCCCCAGCCGGGCTCCTCACCAGTACGTCCCAGCCCCCTGCGACGTCAGGTCCATTCCGTCCACGCCGTAGTTGTCGTCGTCCATGATTTTGGACAAACCGAAGTCCGTGATCTTGATTTCCCCGCAGGCCGTGCCGTCCACCAGTAGGATGTTGCCTTGAAAAGGAACGCAAAACCGATTACAGAGGAAACGGGGAGTTCCCACTGAAGAGGGGCTGCACACCGGGCGTGCGTCACACAACATTCAAACCCCTTGTTTTCAACGAGAGCCCTCACACGACACGCTAACTTCCAGCTCTGCTCGAAAGCTTTTTTTTATTTACTGAGACCTTGTGGTCTTCATTTGTCATTCCCATGTTTTTTTAAGACATGGGAATGAAATTCGTTCTCTGCATTTGACCCATCCTACTGTACATAGGAGCAG
Source organism: Urophycis tenuis (assembly GCA_036785325.1). Classification (NCBI taxonomy): domain Eukaryota; kingdom Metazoa; phylum Chordata; class Actinopteri; order Gadiformes; family Phycidae; genus Urophycis; species Urophycis tenuis. The sequence goes on along the minus strand of JAXIVH010000010.1, from coordinate 3,717,615 downwards.
TGGGCTGCTATGATCAGCATCCGGGGAGCAAGTTGGGGTTCAGTGTCTTGCTCAAGGACACTTCGACATGCAGACAGTTTTGGAAGTGGGGATCAAGGGGATCGAACCGCCAATCCTACGGTTAGTGGACGACACCCTCTCTCTAAGCTTGGCGCCCCACCCAACACATTAACCCCTTACAGTCTGCTCTTCCTCCCTTACGCATTTCCACATTTAGGCCAAGTAAAAACACACTTCAGGAGCGCCCGGACCAGCGGCTCCCAGCCTCTGTGTCCTTGACACATTGGACCAGGCCAGAACATTCGCGCGGCCCCCAACGTACCCGGCTTGAGGTCGTAGTGGATGATGGGCGGCTTGATCTCGTTCAGGTATCTCAGGGCGTTCACCATCTGCATGACGATGGAGCGCGCCTCCTTCTCCGACATCAGCTTGTGTTGCTTCAGGTAGAAGTCCAGGTCGTTGCCTTCACAGTACTCCAACACCGTGCAGAACCTGCCGGGGAGAACCAGAGTGTGGCCCAGTTATGCGCTGACAGACCCCCACCCCGCCTCCGGCAGCGCGGTTCAGTTGGACCGAGTGGCCCAGACGCGTGGAGCGGTTCACTCACGTGTCCGTGTCCAGTGAAAAGTAGTCGTAGAGCTTCACGATGCGAGGGTGGTCCAGCTGCTTGTGTATTCTGTACTCCCGACACGCATGTCTGCGGGGGAGGAGGAGGAGGGTGATGATGCACGGTTACCATTGGCAACAAGAGTCATGGCCCAAGTAGGGGTGGTACCCGTGCTCCCGAAACACATGTATGTAGTGGAAGGTATGTAGAATACAGTGAGGTGAACCGAAGCAGGCAGATCAACAGCATGTGGATGAACGCATCATTAGTTGTGTTAGAGCCGGGTGCACTACCGTACATAGAAGCCAGACAATCAGACTATAACTAGTTTTTCTACAACGTTTCAAAACCTCACTTTCATCTTTTTAATAGCACGTCTTTCCATCGTGATAAATTCATGAATCCATCAAGTCTTATTCTACAAGACTCGGCATCCCCACCATTTGCAGCCTTCACTTCATGACGACACAATACCATTCAAAGACGATAAACGACGGTACTGAATTATCGCCACGCCCCCAAAGTTGTGTACATCAACACCGGTGACCAACCGGCTGACCTGAACCAACGTGAAACAAGAGGAACCATACTTGTGATAGTTCTCCTTCTTCTCCTCCCTCCAGTTCTTGTTGAGTTGATGGATCTTCACAGCAGCATATCTCTGTTCGATCAGGTCGAAGGCCTTCAGAGGGGACACACAGAGAGAGAGAGAGAGAGCAGGTCAGGTCCAGGCCGGTGGCGGCTGCACCACGGGTGGAGTACTCCACCAGGCGGAGGCTCTGCTCCACCCTACCTTGTAAACTTCACTGAAGCCTCCTCTGCCGAGCAGGTGTAGCAGCAGGTAGCGCTCGTTCAGCGTCGGGTGGTCCTTGAACCTGCGGTGAGAAGAAGAGAAAGGCAGGATATTCAGCAGGACCTCCACAGAGGCATCATCATCACCACCACCACCACCACCATCATCATTGAGCAACAGGTCCCAATATCTGAGCTGCAGCATCTTCTCCTTGCCACGTTGACTTAAAAAGCAGACAGGTTCAATCTTCTCCAAAGGTGTTAGTTTTGACCCAGTTTCCGTCCGGTCCAATGATGGCGGCGCTACAACCGAGTTCAGATAAAATTAGACCTAATTCGAACACCCGCCCCCAACCACCTCCCAATACGAGTTCCTGTCAACGCCGAGCCAGCACAATATCGTCTTCGTCCCTCTTCCTCCTCTTCCTCCATGCAGCAGGTTTAATGACTGATGGAATATGAACACATGTTTGGACTAAAGGAGAGGATACGCCCACTGAACCGTGTCCAGCCAGTGACACCGCAGCGGGATAAACGATTACCAGAACCGTCTGAACGGACAGAACCGTCTGAACGGACGGAACCGACTGAACGGATGGAACCGACTGAACGGACAGAACCGACTGAATGGACAGAACCGGCTGAATGGACAGAACCGACTCCGGTGTAATTACAGTGTTCCACGCAGCGTGCCCACGACCACCCCGGCTCGCCAGACGCCAACGCACTTCACGGAATAAAGGACTTTAGGACGCAGGACAGCTGGAGGAGGGGCGTGTATCGATTCCCAGGGTTTGGTTTGACAGAGCAGCAGTACTTAGGAGGACCCCCACCGGGCCGAGTCATCATCCATTCATGGCCGACACATCACGCACGCCTGCACAGACTCTGGAAGCGGTTGACATTTACATGTCGTCTTTATCGCCGCTCTGTGGGCAGCTTTGACTATTTTAACAGGAGCACATGAAGCCAGGAGAACTGGGCCGGATCTGGACTCCACAGGGCCCTGATTACCAGTACCTGCTCGGCTGAGAAGCGATGGATATCCAAAATTAGGGCGCGGCATCGCTTAGTACAAAAAGGTACAACCAATCAGACTCAAAGACCAAGTGACGCTCTCGTCATCCTCTCTTGTAAGTCAAAGGAAACATCCGATAAAAGCCTTCCGTGCACATTTCTGCTCGTCGTTCAACATCATTAGACAGCTCTGTAGATTTGAACACTGCCATTGTAGTGATTATTCTGCATATTCTGTGCACTGCAGAGGTCCTTGTCCGTCACAAACTCATAGTCCCGCCCCCCTCCAGCGTTGATTGGTCTTCGTGTTATTTTTGGAGAAGGCTTTCCAAAGTGATCTCCCCTGACACCTCGACATGGGGGGGGGGGGGTGTATCAGACAGAGGGCCACTTTACACATCCACGTTAACCTTCAGCCGGGAGCCACCTTGAGACAGCAGTCTGGCGTCCGCGTCATCGCCACACACACACACACACAACCAGTCGAGAGATGGCGTTTCCGTGACTACACTGCCATCGTCTGAACGGCGCCGCCCGCCCCCGCCTCATCACCGAGCACACGCGGTTACACGCAAACAGAGTGTTCAGGCTAATGGGGCGCACACGTGTGTATGTGTGTGTGTGTGTGTGTGTGTGTGTGTGTGCGTGTGTCTGGGCCGGGTGAAAGAGACTCACTGAGAACTGTCTTCATTATTTATTCTCTTCAACTCTCGAATGTGGAGGTTGCGCACTCTCTCCAGGCGCTCCAACTCCGCCTGGATCTCCGCTTCTTCCTATGAATGATTAACACGCCGCAGAATCAGAATCCATACCCACCAGTTGTGTATTAAATATTAACACTTTGTAGTCTGTGCATTTATTCATGGCGAACCACAACAAACACCGGGACACAAGACTCCCAAGGCCACGAGGAATCTGCATTCAGCCGGCATTTTCCAGTCCATAGAACCTCGTCTTTTGTGTAATATATCAATTACAATAAGCGTCTACAACTCTATAATGACAAATCAACATGCAGCCGTTTAATTATTCAGAAGGGGACACAGAGCTTCCTGTGGCGTCCGAGGGAGGCTGCGTTTGCGCTGCTCTGTCCTGTAGTGTCTCCCACCAACGCCACGCCGGCGTTAAGAGTCCACGGCACACCCGCGTGCTCACGGGCCAAGGGCTTCAGCTCACTCACCTTCTTGAGGTGACCGAGGCGTAGCTTGAAGATCTCCTCCTGCTCGTGGTACTCGGCGAGAGTCAACCTGGAGGGAGAGAGGGGGGAGAGAGAGAGAGAGAGAGGTAGAGACAGAAAGAGGTAGAGGTAATGAGAGGTAGAGAAAGAGAGTGAGAGGTAGAGAGAGAGAGAGGTAGAGGTAGGGGTAGAGAGAGAGAGCGGTAGAGAGAGAGAGAGTGAGAGAGGCAGAGAGAGGTAGAGAGAGAGCGTCAGTGTCCAACCCCCCTGCTTCCCATTAAACTGGTTATTATGGGATGCGTTCCTGGTTCTGTGCGGGGGGCGGTTGTTGGGCCCGCTGGTACCGTCTCAGCGGCGGGGGTCGGGCCCCCGGCGCCGCCGCAGCATCTGATCTGATGTCATGAGAACGAGCGCTCGCGGGCCCTACTGGTGAAAGGCTGCTTGAACTCACAGCTGAGGTAGGCTGGGTTTCAGAAAGGGATCACTTTCGGCCCCATTCACCGCCTTTGTCTTGCGTTGCTTGGGCTCCGAGGTCGCCGCGGGCGCCTGGGAGTTGCTGGACGACGGCGGCGGCTTCCTTTTAGCCAGCAGCTTCCTCTGCCTCTCGATCTCCTCGCGCTGCTGGTTCAGCCACTCCTGCTGCCTGTGAAAGGGGGACATTGTGCCCAGCGGAGAGCGGGGGGGGGACGGGGAAGAGTTACTCTGGGCTGCCCCTCTCTGCCTACCGCCTCGCTTTAAGGTTACAGGGGGAGGGGGGGGGGCATGTTCACAGACCGACCGCGTTTTCTTGTTGAACGTCGAACTATACACGACCGAAGCTGTGTGGTTTTTGGTGACTAAACGCCCGGTTCCCAAACGGGCCGACCCGGGGGGGGAGGGAGGACCTACTTGACGAGGTTCTGGAAGGCGTAGCCGTCGGTCCACTGCTCTGTGAAGGAGGCCCCGTGGCGCACCGTGGTGAAGTGGCCCAGGCGCAGCCGGTCCTGCATGCTCTTCTCGCGGCAGGACTGCTTCTCCTGGGTGCTCTGGGTCGCAACAAAATGGCCGCCTTAGTGAAGACGCGCGCACACACACACACACGCAGAAACACAAACACACACACACACACACCAAGGACTCACCTTCTCTATGAGCAGCTTCTTGCTCATACTGATGCATTTATTCAAGCGTTCTTTAAACTTTTCAAGTAATTTTTGTTGTTCGTCTATCTGCCTTCTGAGATCACAGTTTGCCTACGGAAGAGAGAAACAAAACGACAAAATCAACCAATTCAGCTCTAGAGAGAATGATTAAAATGTGGATGTTTTAATGTTATTGTCAACAACTAGTGTCTCTCGTGGTGTGTTGTAATGTTAGCATCAACGACTATTATCTCTTGTGGCGTGTTGTAATGTTAGCATCAACAGCTAGTGACTGGTGGCATGTTGTAATGTTAGCATCAACAGCTAGTGTCTCTGGTGGCGTGTTGTAATGTTAGCATCAACAGCTAGTGTCTGGTGGCGTGTTGTAATGTTAGCATCAACGGCTAGTGTCTCTGGTGGCGTGTTGTAATGTTAGCATCAACAGCGAGTGTCTCTGGTGGCGTGTTGTAATGTTAGCATCAACGGCGAGTGTCTCTGGTGGCGTGTTGTAATGTTAGCATCAACGGCTAGTGTCTATGGTGGCGTGTTGTAATGTTAGTATCAACAGCGAGTGTCTCTGGTGGCGTGTTGTAATGTTAGCATCAACGGCGAGTGTCTCTGGTGGCGTGTTGTAATGTTAGCATCAACAGCGAGTGTCTCTGGTGGCGTGTTGTAATGTTAGCATCAACGGCTAGTGTCTATGGTGGCGTGTTGTAATGTTAGTATCAACAGCGAGTGTCTCTGGTGGCGTGTTGTAATGTTAGCATCAACGGCGAGTGTCTCTGGTGGCGTGTTGTAATGTTAGCATCAACAGCGAGTGTCTCTGGTGGCGTGTTGTAATGTTAGCATCAACAGCGAGTGTCTCTGGTGGCGTGTTGTAATGTTAGCATCAACGGCTAGTGTCTATGGTGGCGTGTTGTAATGTTAGTATCAACAGCGAGTGTCTCTGGTGGCGTGTTGTAATGTTAGCATCAACGGCGAGTGTCTCTGGTGGCGTGTTGTAATGTTAGCATCAACAGCGAGTGTCTCTGGTGGCGTGCACTACAGGGACACAGCATGTGTGTGTGGACCGGACACCCGAGGTCTTACCCTCAACAGGTCATCTATCCTTCCTTCCTTCTTCTCCAGGTCCAGATTCTTGTTGCTTTCAAGTGCAGCCAGTTTCAGCCCAGTGAGGTCAGTCTGGGGGAGGGAGAGAGAACAGGTGAAAGTTAAACCACTGCTCTACGCCAGCCATCCAAACCTGGCCAACGCGTTAAGAGGGGCCTACGCCACCAGAAGAACACGGATCAATCACGCGGCCTCCCTCACCTGGATGCATTTGATTGCGAGTTGCTTTGGAAGCATGTGCACGTGGTCCCCAAATGACAGACTGGGAGGAGAGGAGCTACTCTGTCTTACCTGCAAAAACAAATGCATTGGGGGTGAACACAGGACACGCTGGGTTGAAGAAGTCGCAGGGAGGGAGAGCACAGCCAGGCGCTGCGACAGTCCCTGGAGGGGGGGGGGGGGGGTTGTGACTTACTGCAGCGCCTTGAGCGGAGTGGGAGTTCTGGGGCGAGCGGACCACGAGAGGGAGTCCTCCTGCTCCTCCTCCTCCTCCTCCTCCTCCCCCACCTCCTCTTACAGGACTGGCCCCGTTCCCTCCCTGGAACTGAGATCACAGCAGGGGATGAGTGACATCACAACCTTGCTGCTTGGCAACCATGTGTGCGCGCGCGAGGCTGCCTTTGTGTCACCGCGGTTTCTCATTCTACAGCAGCGGCGGCGCTGAGCATCCTCACTTCAAAAAGAGGGAAATGAGAGGGAAATGAGAGGCACACTCACATCGAAATAGTCACTGATTTTTGGTGCCCGGCCTATGGACTTTCCTGTGGGAGAGAAGATTCATCGGGTTTGTGTTTTCATCCACCAGAATATGCGGTCACACTTGACGGACGGACTTAAGACAATGCGTGCGTGATGGCGAGGGGCGGGGCTCACCCTGGCTGCTTTCCGATTGGTTCTCGGGTTTTCTTTTCCTCCCCCTGGAGGACTCGGAAAGCTTCTTCTCGGGTGTCTGAAAACAAACGGCCATTTCAGTGACTGGTGTGCAATCAGGCCAAGCACGGCGGTCCACAGAGAGACAGATCACAGGCCTACCGAGTACGCTGGAGAGCTCCCCCGCTTCACATCCGAGCCCTGCAACGACGCAGAGAGAATTTTAACCTTGGCTGATTGCTGTGTACACACGTTGGTCACATTCACCACAGGACACATTTATTAAATAAAAGCTAGCTGTAGCCATACAGCAATAGAATCTCAGAAGACTTTCATTCTGATCACAAAAAAAACATAACGGTGTCATCAACAGAACATCACCTAGTTGAACTGCTGAGTCCAACTCAAGGACGCCACAAGTTGGGAGTAGGCGGGGCTACAGAACCAGGCCTGAAGACTAGAGGGTCAGGGGAGGGCGGAGCTACGGAACCAGACCTAAAGACTAGAGGGTCAAGGGAGGACAGAGCTACAGACCAGGCCTAAAGACTAGAGGGTCAGGGGTGGGTGGAGCTACAGAACCAGGCCTAAAGTCTTGAGGGTCAGTGGGGAGGAGCTACAGAACCAGGCCTAAAGACTAGAGGGTCAGGGGAGGGCGGAGCTACGGAACCAGACGTAAAGACTATAGGGTCAAGGGAGGACAGAGCTACAGACCAGGCCTAAAGACTAGAGGGTCAAGGGAGGACAGAGCTACAGACCAGGCCTAAAGACTAGAGGGTCAAGGGAGGACAGAGCTACAGACCAGGCCTAAAGACTAGAGGGTCAAGGGAGGACAGAGCTACAGACCAGGCCTAAAGACTTGAGGGTCAGGGGAGGGTGGAGCTACAGAACCATGCCTAAAGTCTTGAGGGTCAGGGGGGCGGAACTACAGAACCAGGCCTAAAGACTATAGGGTTAGGGGTGGGCGGAGCTACAGAACGAGGACTAAAGACTAGAGGGTCAGGGGTGGGCGGAGCTACAGAACCAGGCCTAAAGACTAGATGGTCAAGGAATCTGCTGACTGCTGCTGTTCTGATTGCCTGTCCCTGCCATGGGTCATTAGGTGTATGACGTATGAGGGGGCTTCTCTCTCTCTCTCACACACGCACGCACGCACGCACGCACGCACGCGCGCACACACACACACACGCACGCACGCCACCCTGGGTGGTAAATTAGGGGGGATGAAAAGTGGTGGAAGTGTAGGACGATAAAACCACCACCACCACAGACCCACTCACACCTAATCCAGTGTTGTTCCTGTAGCGGGCTGCAGGGCCCTCAATTAGACCCACCGGGAAGAAACAACATATGCAAGCACGTTAAAACACATTCTTTCATTCATTCAGTCTTTACCGTACCTCAGATTCCTTGTCACTTGAAGACCCTATGCTTCCAAAGCTGTGATTTGAACATTCATTGTTTGTAACACCCTGAAATCATAGAAAACAGGCAGCGGTTAGCACTCATAGAACAACATCTTCACATTGTCATCTGACAGCGACGGTGTGGAGGACACAGGAAGCTGAGATGATCAGGAGCTGTGGACCACCGCAATATAACCTCTGGTGTCCTACCTCCAATGAGCTGTTAACCAGTTAACAGTCCCTGGTCTCAAGTCCTATGAGCTGTTATACCAGTTAACAGTCCCTGGTCTCTTACGTCCTATGAGCTGTTAACCAGTTAACAGTCCCTGGTCTCAAGTCCTATGAGCTGTTATACCAGTTAACAGTCCCTGGTCTCTTACGTCCTATGAGCTGTTATACCAGTTAACAGTCCCTGGTCTCTTACGTCCTATGAGCTGTTATACCAGTTAACAGTCCCTGGTCTCTTACGTCCTATGAGCTGTTATACCAGTTAACAGTCCCTGGTCTCTTACGTCCTATGAGCTGTTATACCAGTTAACAGTCCCTGGTCTCTTACGTCCTATGAACTGTTATACCAGTTAACAGTCCCTGGTCTCTTACTTCCTTAGACCGTGAGCCAGGGCCTCGAAATATGGAAACCATTACCGAAAAAGTGGCAAAGCCTACCATACCTTTTCTGAAAGCCTGGAATCTCAGCTTTTCAATGATGTAAGATGGCCATCTGACAAGAGTAGCTGTTTTGAGTTATCACATATAATGTAAACTAAGGTTGAGAAAATAATGTGTATAAATCAAACAGAAAACTGACATAGCTGACAATCTATATTGGACATATTGGAATATATTTTTTTTAAATATTTGGTATCATTTTAAATTTGAGACTCTGAACCCTCATTTAAATCCTTTTGTGAACATTTTGGATAAGTACAGCCAACCCTGGAGCTCTTCAAACTTTTAATCACACACATTTTCCTGCCATTTCCACCTAAGTCATCTTTTGTCGTTTAATCATGTGGCACCAGCGAGCATCAGAGAAACAAAATCCAAACACTGAAATACTGGAATACTAAGGATTCAGAAAATGTATCATTTACCCATATTATCTGATTTGGAGGGGGTGATTTTCAGTCTTGTATCAGACATGGTGTTTGAGAAAATAATGCGTATAACTTAAGCAGAACACTGACATAGCTGAAAATCTAAAAACGGTATAACAAATAACAAATGAGACATGGATTCCTATGTTTTAAGGTGTGGTAAACCCAATTATGACATCGCCATTACTGTAAAAGGTCAAGTTTAGGCATGGTCAATGACATTTTATGACATTTTCACACAGATTACATCATTCAAGGCCATGACACTAATCAAACTCCTCGTCGGAATCCTCATCAGAGGAATAGGGAGTGTTTCTCATCAGCAAAGTCATCCTTCTGGTTTTTGCACTGTCTTGCATGGCATAGGTCAGTGCAGGCCAAGTGGTTGGCAACACACTGACATGATGGAGTGACAGTCCCTCTTGCATGGGCAGGACAGAAACTCAAGTACTGCTTGTGGACCAATGGAGACATTGAACCAGTCTATGGAGAGCTGCAAGTCACCATCTTGGTCCACTCTAGACCACCCATGCTCAACTGGGGAAGGAACTTCAGGGTTGTTCTCGATAGCACCTTGATAGTTAGCTCTGAGACGGTGCTTCCTGAGAGAATCTGAGCATGGGGGTAACAGCCAGGATTCTTTCTTTGCACAAAAAAGTGCATACCTCATTTCATTGATGTTGGTGATTCTGGACTTGGAGCTGTACATTTGACATGTGAACTCCTGTAAGGCTGCATACAACTCAGGTGTCATTGTCCAGTCTCCCTCCACCTTCTGAAAGGTCTCACAGAAGTTTTCATTCTCCTGAAGAAATTTTAGGGCTGACACTTTACCACGACCTGCAAATGCACTTACAGTGTCGTAGCCTGTGTATGCGTGTAAACCAGGCAAAGCCTGACACAACTGTGAACCCAGACCATGAGTGAGTTGCCATGCAAGACAGTGCAAAAACCAGAAGGATGACTTTGCTGATGAGAAACACTCCTATTCCTCTGATTAGGATTCCGACGAGGAGTTTGATTAGTGTCATGGCCTTGAATGATGTAATCTGTGCAAAAAAGTCATAAAATGTCATTGACCATGCCTAAAGGTCATGACCTTGCAATGTCATAATTGGGTTTACCACACCTTAAAAGATAGGAATCCATGTCTCATTTGTTATTTGTTATACCGTTTTTAGATTTTCAGCTATGTCAGTGTTCTGCTTATTTTCTCAAACGCCATGTCTGATATAAGACTGAAAATCACCCCCTCCAAATCAGATAATATGGGTAAATGATACATTTTCTGAATTCTTAGGGTCATGCCAGTATTTCAGTGTTTGGAGTATGTTTCTCTGATGCTCCCTGGTGCCACAGGATTAAAAGACAAAAGATGACTAAGGCGGAAATGGCAGGAAAATGTGTGTGATTAAAAGTTTGAAGAGCTCCAGGGTTGGCTGTACTTATCCAAAATGTTCACAAAAGATTTAAATGAAAGTTCAGAGTCTCCACTTTAAAATGATACCAAACATAAAAAAAATAAAATATTCCAATATGTCCAATATAGATTTTCAGCTGTCAGGTTTCTGATTGATTTATACGCATTATTTTCTCAAACTTAGTTTACATTATGTGTGATAACTCAAAACAGCTACTCTTGTCAGATGGCCATCATACATCATTGAAAAGCTGAGATTCCAGGCTTTCAGAAAAGGTATGGTAGCCTTTGCCACTTTTTCAGTAACGACCAACCCCTCTGGCTCACGGACTACCTGTGAGCCCATGAAACTAAACCCATGTAACTGAAAGTCCCGCCCTCCAAACCCATGTAACTGAGAGTCCCCCCCCCCCCGCACTCACTTTGGTTCCCCCGCTGGTGCTGCCCGTGCTGCCCCCGGTGCTGCCGCCGACTCCGCCCATGAAGCGGGCCTCCAGCAGCTCCTGTCTCCTGGGGTCCAGGCTGTGAAGCTCCTCCATGGCACCTGGCAACGGCAGCACAGCAGAGTCAGCTGGGCCCCGAGAGGAGACCCCCCCACCCCCCACCGTGAAGCCGTTGAACGCGGGTGACGGGTTAATGGCCCTTTGTCAAAGATACCTGACGGCGCGCGGGCTTCCCCTCTAAGAACACAGGAGGGGGTCCAGAGCTCAAATGCGCGGCCGGTAAAAACGCCTGGAGAAAAGCCGCCGACGGAGCGGCGTGTGTTCAGAGAGGCGCCCGCCAGCGACGCATTCTGAGGCGCTCTGTTGGCGAGGCCTCGGCCGGCACGCCATGGTGACCGTTGGGTCCCTGTGGCGGTTACTCTGTGGGCCTCAGCGCTGCGGGAGGCTCTCACCGGGGGGGGGAGGGAGAGGGAGGGAGGGAGGGAGGGGGAGGGAGGGAGGGAGGGGGAGGGAGGGAGGGAGGGAGAGGGAGGGAGGGGGCTGTTGACTAAGACCTCGGTGAGAAAACCTGCCACGATGATGGTGCCATTTTGATTTCACCAGACGCTCCACATGCAGGAGTTCAGATGCGTGTAAAACCACGCGCATGTCAGCAGGGGCAGCCGCCGCTAATTGCGATGACACGCTCGAATTTGAGGCGTCCTCGGTGTGGGCAAGAAATTAAAAAATAAAAAAAAACACAAACTTCATGTTTATGTCAACGCCGACGGCCACCAAACCGTTTTGCAGTCGACAAATAACGTGGCTGCTCCTGCACCGAGCAGAGCATCAAGCACTCGGCCGTTTCTTTCACACTTCTAATCTATTCATCGTAATGGGAACAGAAGGGGACGGGGAGAAAAACCTTCTGTTCACAGAGAAAGGGAGACCTAATACAGCCAAAGGTATGCTGTCTGGTGCTCCTAGGATTACAGCCTCTGCTGTTAGTCTGCAAGGCGGAGGGGACATAAAGAGGCGGTCGAGAGGTGTTCCAGGGAGCCGCGGTGAAAAATGTAACACTGATCCTGAACTATGTGCGCTGGACAGCCCTCCGCGCTACAATATGGAGTCCCCAGAGAAAGGGAATCAAGGGGGGGAAACGTTGCATCACGCACTCTGAACCGCTTCACCCCGCGGGCTCGTCCGCCGGGAGACGGGGCCGGAGCCAACGTTTGACGTGCGCGTCAACGCGGTGGTATTCCCGGCCCTCGGTGCACGTCTTGGTTACATCTGGACACAAACCACACCGTTTGGGGAATATTCAATCGCAGCAACAGCCCCTCAAGATCATTGCTGGGATGATGTAAACTTGTCCGATGTTTGCCCAGAGTTGTAATGATGATGAAGGGATTTTCCGCACTGTAAAAGGTGATCTTACAGAGGGAGCAATAGAAATAACCTGTAGTAAACAAATGGTGTCAGACTTTGGCCGGGGTTGGTGTTGTTCCTGGTAGGCCTGGGGAGGCCGGCCCCCACTACGACATGGCAACATGAGGTAACTGGAGACATGTCATGTACTGGGCGGGATGCTGCAGACGCAGCCACTTGGAAGCCCCGCACGTCATCCACGCTCACATGTAAAATATCATTCCTCGTGTTACTCGTCTGGGAGCCAAAAGGAGCGCGGGGGCACGTGACGGGGCGTGGGGCAGGGCTGCGTCGGGAGAAGCCGCACGCAATCATTATGTGTGATCCACGCCCGTGGGATCGATAGACTTTAAAGCAGAGGGACGCTAAGAGAAGCGCCAGGTGGGCCAGCAGAGATTTGACATCAGCACAAGCAGCACGTTCAATATCCCGTGAATCACATCTCACCGTTTAGGACCAAAACAACAACACATCCGTCTGCAAACATCAGCCAGGCCCGTGCAATGTCATGCATTCAAATCACAAAATGAGACCCACAAATACTGTTATGATTGAGTGATGAATGCTGGGATGTCCTTTAAACTTTAACTTCTGGTATCCTTGAGGATCAGTGTGACAGTCATTTAAAACGTGGATTTGTGAATTACAACCAATATTAGTACTGTGCACATTTGCAAAACAAAACAGAAGGAAATGTCCAGAAACGTGGACCTTTTGTCTTCGTACTATTTCCATAGTGAGAAGAAATCAAGTAGGGTTTTGTTCCTTCCACCGCCAACAGCATTTTAAATGTCAACGTTGGAAACCACACAAAGGATGCAATCCTAACCACAAGTTGTTTTTCCCCCCTCACCCCGTTTTAAACTTTGCAACGAGGGCTTATTTTTCTTTTGTGTCAAACAAAAAGGGAGGTCCTCAGGCCATTCACAACTATCATCTATAGTCAAGCCCCTGGAGAAGCATGAGGGTGAACCCTTAGAACTCTTGCTGTGGATGTCATTTGGACTGCATGCAGTTCACCGGTTACCACCTGTTTATGGCACACACTTGTTAAGCCATTAAATCTCTGGCAAAACACAGCAGATTTTGAGCAGAAGTGGAAGAACCCATAACGCTTATGAGACTAAACGTAATGCAGGCAGGCATACTATTCAAGTGTTCGTTTAGGCAACCTTCACTATTCTGACCAATGCATGCCTACAACATGAATGGTTAGTGTCATGGTGGGGGACATGCCTCCACTCCTCTGACCGACATGCCAGTTCGGAAACAGTGTGACGGATTAGTGTGTACGTTGTTTGGTCAAAGCAGAATCAGAACCAGAATTCTTTGTTCAGGTGGACATCCCGCATTATAACCTGTGCGCAACACATCACGCATTCATCCAGCCTGACTCATGTGCATGGCCCTAATTTAAAACCCACCTTCACGGTGTCACACTCTCACCCCGACGTGTCAACACACACACCACCGACTAGTTTTCAACACCGTACCAGAACCTAAGTGGCCCAGAGCAGCATCCCAGGGGAGACAACAGGCTTACATCTTTAACAGAACCACTTTCCAAATTAAACGGAGTTCGGTATCCGGTCCAACGACGGCCGCATTGGGTCCAGAACCAACCGGACCGAGCCCCGACCACTGGGTGATGGCTCCCTACCAAAACCTAACGAAGTCACGTTAACCCTCAGCAGGGCTCCACGTTACAGACCACCGGGTGCCATTGTGGAGCGTTTCACTCGTTCATTCGCCCCACGACCCCCCCAATGCATGCACGTTACAAGTACTCAGCAGGAGCACCTGGGTTCTGCAGTGTTCTGGCTGTTTGTGCCGTCATGGGTCCGTAAGGACGGGTTCGGTGCTACCAGCTAGCCTCGGAGGCTCCGTGGACCGAGGAGCCGACGGGTGACCAGCTCCAACCTTTACACACAGCACGTTCAGTATCAGCACTACTTACACACACATATAGCAGACACTTTAGAGTCCAGTATCGTCACACGACCCCTCCTTGTCCTTCAGCACCACCGCGGTACGTCGCTGAGAGACCGATCCGGGTCGGGGACGTGGAGCGCTGGGACCAAGATGGCGTCCCTCCAAACTTCCACTACTTTGGACACTCATCGGTGTACTGTGGTGCTCATACCGGACCACACGGCTAACACACGTCACCGGCCTGGGGTCCGCTCAGTGGCAGTCCGAATGGGTCTGTACGAGACGGACAGCTGCTGCTTGGTTGGTATTAATGCTCCTGTTTTTGGACACGCACCTCCTCACCCCTGGCTGAGCGTCCTGGCTCCTGGACCTCGGTCTGCGAGTCGCGGGTGACGTCACGCGTCGTGGGCACGCTACTATCGCGAGACGAGGGCGGCCCGTTGTTTCACAGGGGGGGGTGAATTACACCTCATTTTAGGAGATGAAAGTTCACAAAGTCAACAAACTTTTACAGGTAGATTGTTTTCTTTGGATGAACCCATTTAGTAATCCGGATGTTTTATTTAATAAAAATGTTACCGAGGTGAAAATAGATATAGGTGTGTATAAATGTAGGTAATATATGCATATCTAAGGACTATTTTCTTAATTCAGGGGAACAATCAAATAAAAACAATTAACAGCAGCTTTGGCAAATGTTTTCACATTCATGGGTGGCAGAATAGTGTGATTGTACTGTCGTCACATTCTCAAAAACAGCATTCCGGTATGCATCCATATAAAAAATAAATAACAATTAAATATAAATACAAGAGAAGTACACGCTGTTAAGCTTGGCCAGTGGAATGTGTCTTCTGGTATTTGCTCTGCATCCACACTCGCCGCATCACCACTCTCTTCCCTCTGTTCACTTGAAGCCGGCGGTCCTCCAGATTCTGCAGCTCCTCCAGACCGGCCTTGGTAAAAAGACTGTGAACTTCGTCTGCAAAAGCAAAACGCCTCGTTACGTGTGTACAATAGACGTCTGTCTCGTGGAACACGACCACTGTGTACGTTTGAAAAGAGTTGACAAACCTTTTGTGAAGAAGTAAACACAAGTGCCATCGCCACGGGTGTAGAAATGATCTCCTAAAGATTGTCCTAAACAAAACAAGAAGCGTATGATTATGATCAGAACGATTAGAATCACAGGGAACTGAATGCGGTAAAACAGAGTATAGCACGGCACATATTATAGCAAAATAATGCTAAGAAAATAAGCCTGTTCTTGAGAAACCAACCTTTCTTAAACCTGAGTTGAGAAAGGTCATATCTGCCGTAGTCCCGGAAGAGAAACACTCCTCCAGGTTTGAGGTACGAGGTCAGCCTGTTCACCACTGCCTGCAGTCTGTCAATCACAGAAAGACAGGCATCTGTAAATACACCATCCAAGCGCACAAACACCAGTCTACCCATCATCGGGTGATAACATGTATTATGTAAACTGCTGTCAACGGCACACAAAGCAAGTACAAGAACACAAGACAATAGTTCATCATCAACACAGGCGATGAATACCAATCCCACTGGAGTAATATGAATTGTGAACCATGCATTTAATCTCTGTTGCATAGTGTGAGTGTGTGTGTGTGTGAGTGTGTGTGTAGAGTAAGGGGCAGAGTAGGGGCAATTAATTTTACCAAGATAGGGTCCAAAACACATACAGCTAAAAGCACATACAGTTCCTGTACTATATGGTCAGAACATTCAAAAGTGCCCATCAAAAAAAGCAACATCACGGACATTTAGCTCTTGTCGCCCTCCGGTTACAAGTTTAAACTTCGGATAGCCTCGGGGACAATAGACCGTGTCTATTCCTGCTACAGCAAGACATCCTATAAGTACACACAGAGGGAAGGAGGGAAGACTAAAGAATAAAGAGGGTGTCAAGGGTCCTGAAGAATATCACCTAATGGACCCTCTTCTGGTATAAACGACAGACGTAATTCAGATAAGTGATTTTAGAGCTCGTCAATTTTCAGCAACACATTCTTGTTCGTCAGGTATAGGTTCCCGAACCAGCAACTAAAAGGAAAGGTAAGACTGACTAGATACAAGATGAGTGTGTGTGTGTGTGTGTGTGTGTGTGTATGTGTGTGTGTGTGTGTGTGAGTGAGTGAGTGAGTGAGAGCATGTGCAAATACGCAATTGTGTGAATGCTCATAACAGGGATGATGATTGAGAGTTTCGACTACTCAAGGCTTCTTCCAGGTGTGTTATTCTGACCTACCTGGCTGGATGGATGGACGAGAGTACAAACACCGCCATGACCACATCCAGACTGTGTGGAGGAACAGGGAAGGACTGCCCCTCCTCACAGAGGTCATGGACAAAGGCATGACACAGGGATTGATCGTAGTTTGGATGGTCCTAACAGAAACGTAAGATGGAGCTTAGCGTGGTCATCCTGAAGATTGCACGTCCTTGATTTGTAACTCAAAAGCCCATAGGAAAGGAAGCTTGAAACTGCGTTTTTAGACCGTGTTTAAAGATGATTAAAAAAAAAAATTCAAACCCTTGCACGAAATTTAAAAATTACAACAATATGTCCCAAAAAATATGAGTCCATTTCAGAGCGAGGATTATTTGGATCCCCATGATTCTGACCACGATCTCTTACCTTGACAAGCTGGATAGCATGAGGGGAGAAGTCACAACAGTACAGGAACGCAGACGTTTCCCTGGGACAGGAGCAGAGGTGGACCTTTCATTCAACAACCACATCAGCAACACCATTTGGTCATTTATTATTATTAACGCATGGCGTGTCCATGAAATCCAACAGCATTATGTATTATAAGAACATTTGTAAAAAAAAAAAAAAAAAAAAGACGATGTTTATACAACCTTGAAAGTATTACATTTATTTATGAAATGGACACTCAACCGTGTAATAAGCTGTTTGAAAATTTAACTCTTTCTATTCATTAGTTTGTTCTCTTTCATGCCAAGTGCTTGTGAGATGTATCTGGCTAAGATGTATTAAAGCTGTCACACTGACCAACGAAAAGAGTTTACAGTCCTTGGTTGTGAAAAAAAAAAGACATGGGTAGCGTATTAAAAAAAACTACAGTGGGGCTTTAAGTGGGGACTTACTTAATGGATTTCACAATGGGAAACACACTGTTCCCGACTCCACATCCAACCTGTAAAGAGACAGTCCAGTTCATTGGCATGCAATTTCCCTCAGGGATCATTAAAGTATGTCTGTCATTGACTACATTCTTAATATTAGATCATGCACAGTAGTTGTCAAACCTGCAACACAAACCCAAAGTCATCAAGTGAAAACATGCAACAATAATAATTGGAATCATGATGATAAAGTGTATCATATCTAATACAATGATTACATTGTTAGCAACACATGCAATAGTTTATACCTCCAATATCCGGAAATCTGCATGTTGTCCAGGAAACGAAGCCACTGGCGTCTCTTCACCATCTGCGGCCCCAGCATCCACAGAGGTGGGGCACACAGTGGCACCTGCATCTCCATCTCCATCTCCATCTCCTCTGTGATCCCGCCAGGGCTCTGCGGTTCTGCCAGAGCTCGGGTTCTCCGACGGGCTCCCGTCCACGGGATCGCTTCTGCGTCCTGTCGAGAGCAGCTCCGGAAACTCGTTGAACAACCACCGGCGATCCTTGAAGAAGTTGCCGCGGTGAGTCTCATAAAACCTGTTCCAGTATTGCCAGGCTTCTGTGTCGTATTTGCCTGCACGATGGAGAGACGCAATTAACTTGTATGTTCACGTACCCCTCGTCACAGTGTGACACGGTTACAATGTCATGTGATGTTTGTGACTGTACTGCTGTCGGCTCTCTCTTGCAAAAGAGGTGTTTCAACCTCAGTGAATAAATAAAGGTTGAATAAAAATAACATTGCCAGGCCTTGCTCCGCGAGAGGAATGTGCACGCTGGAGTTGTCCTCTGCTTGTTTACGTGCGCTTTCCATTTCCTCTTCAGTCCACTGCACATGATCCCTATAAAACACAGTGTGTTGCAGTTATATCTTCTTCTTCAGCATTGAAACACAAATAACTAATACCGATCACTTATAAATATATGTGAAAAACCATCTTATTTTTGCTCATAATGACAAGTGCTTCTTCTTGTCACATCACCAATTATTACATTATTATTACATCAACAAGTAGTTCTACCCTTAATATTTGGACAATGGACTGCATTACTTCTACTAACCACATGTTGTGTTGGAATATGTCCTCAGGGTTGGTCAGAAATCTGGCACCCAGTGGAGCAGAGGGTCCTCTTGCTGTGCTCTGCAGTCTGATGTATAACTTGCACACATATTTAGCTGCAGAGCAAAGATGTAAGCTCCTATACGTGTGCATTTTTACACCAAGCTGGGTAAAGGTAAAGGTAAAAACACACACACACACACACACACACTAAGTAAATAACAACAACTGCAATATTGATGATATGACACCACTTCAGAGAGCATCATACCTCATACATGAAGTATGATTTGTTGGATTAGACAACCCATTGTCGTTGCTGCTTCATTGACCTACGAGAACTGCAATTAAACGGTGAGACTGCTTACTTGACAACCCGGCGTTTCATCCGGTAGTTTGGAGCTTGTTGGAGAAAAATGAAATAAGACCGGAAATATACTGCGCGCCTTCGAAGTAAAGGACATAAAGAAAACCCCACATATTTCTTTACTAAAACTACAGTTCGTATAACAACAATAAACAGGCCTTTTTATGTTATACTGTTTAAATGAACCACTTATGGGGTAACATAAGATTAACAACCTCAAGTTCAACAAAACGAGTTTCAACCAGCTTTTATGTTGAAAGTAATGAGTGCGGATATCCTTTTGTTTTGTTGGCGCTCTAAACTTCACAGGTGCATAGTGTGGCAGCTTGCATTAGCTCAGAGGTTACACACTCTCAAGTTACAACCAGCTATGGTTATTTAGCGGGTATCCTCACGTTCGGTGATTCGACCATGTGGTTGTTTCGGCTAGCTGTGGAGCTATGACCCTTACACAATGGAGTAAAGTTAACACAGCAAGCGTGCCAGGGTAACGTCAACTCCCCAGAGTCTCACAGAACCCATTTGGTGCAATAAAGGTGAACAAGGCATGCCATTGTGAACAGATCATCGGTACAGACAAACGTGCAGACAGAGGTCGATATCGTTCTTACCTGAGGTGAGCCACAGTTGACGCACAGCGCCCCCTAGTGATGGCTGGTTCCCGCAGACGGACGAGCGCCCCCCGCAGGCTGGACTGCAGGGCCAGAGGAAGTCATGATTATGGAAAGATCCTGAGGGAGAACATGAGGATGCTGAGGGCCATCGTCCTGCAGGTAAATGCCAGGACATTGTCTTTCATGAGCACGGTGTTTCAGAATCCGATTATTTCGTTGAAAACGATTACACCTACTGTTGTGATTTGTATGAATGATAGGAAAACAGTAATTTCATTAAAGTCTGGAGCAAGGCTTCAAAATCCACCATTGCCTATGGAAATGGAAAAATCTACTTTGAAAATTTCCACAGTTGCTACAGTTGGTACGTATTGTTTTTGCACCTTTGCCATTTTATTTTTTAGATTATGATGGACATACCACTATGATGTGTATTCCTACCCCAAACCCAGTAGTTTAAATGTACTCTTTTTTTCCAGCATTGATTCACGTCCTCAGCTCTTATACAAGTTGCCTCAACGGAAAAAATTGGAGGAAATAGAAGATGCCTTACAATGCTCAAGCCCACTTGTAAGTGAACCTCCTGTTTACTTACCTTAAGTTAACACTATCTGTTATCACAGCACCTATTCTGATTTGCATTGTGTGCACGATGGACTTTGAACGACGATGTCTAACTTGCATGTTAGATAGTATCTTGTATGCTAACTCTAAAACTTATTTCCCCAACAGGAGAAAACATTGTCCACTCCTTCTGAGCAGAAGCCTTGCCTGGTGACCGTGACTGCCAATAATTGGCTTTATTGCGTATCAGCTGAAACTGGGCAGAGGCTACAGGGAGTTTACCTCACATCACGCCTGAAGTTCAAGTAAATTACAACATTTTTCGGTCCATGTTTTGATTATGTACGACACAGTGGGTGTCCAATGTCATGTATTTCTTTGTTTGCAAGGTACCTTCACTGGGATGAATTTCAAGAGAGATTTTATGTCAAGTCGGTCCAAAACAAATGTGCCCCTTTTCTGCGACAGGTACAATGAAAATGGTCTTAAAATAAAGAATGAATACAAAAAATTGTGAAGTTTTTATGTTGAACATGGTGTTGCAATATCCCACATGATCACCACACCTGTTTTGACTAACATTGTCATTTTAAACATAGAATGAAAGTTGTTTCTCCCTCTGAATTTGACAGGATACCCTGATGCTTCTGGCCATCTTTAAAATCTTCCCCCTGGAAATTGTAGGAATGTTGGAGATCAATAAAACGGTATGCAAACTTGTTGTACTCTCCTATTCCTTGCCCCTTCTAGGCTGTGCTTGTGAGTGATGTTGACATTTCATCAACTCACTTACGAAATTCTTACTCAAAAGTGCTGCTTTTGAATTCAAAACGTTCTTCCTCCTTCAATGCCATTCTGTCACTATTAATAAAACATAAGGACTAACAAGCTACTAACCTTGTGTTCTGAATCCTAAAATAACAATAACCTAAATATTAACAAGCTGCTAACATTGTGTTCTGAATCCTAAAGCTGTTCTGCAGGTTCTGCGGCACACATAATTGTTTTATTTGCACCAATATTGATTATCTCACTTGTTTGCCACTGTGAATGCAAGTCATTACGTCTCAGGACTCTGCTAAGTCTCAAGACGTCATGCAAGGCCTCTGAGCTTATAATTAAAGTGATGAACAGTAAAGGCGGCTGACTTGGCAACCTTATTCCTCTCCAGGTGTTTGGAAACACCGTTACTGATGTTGCGTTAACGCAGGGCACACTGGCCGTTTGCCACACCAATTCAGTGAAGCTCTACAGCTTTGACCGGATCGTCAGCGAGGTAGTCTCCATTTTGTTCATTTCATTTTCATGCCATAACAAAAACAGGCAGCTCCTCAGATACTCCTTGTGTAGCTCTTCTCAAAGCCCTCTTATATGTATATATATCCCCACTTCCACACACACACACACACACACACACACACACACACACACACACACACACACACACACACACACACACACACACAGTGCATGACCCAGAGGCTGGTTCTGGGCCGGCCCAGCCCGTTCCAGGGGGACAGTGTGGTGGGAGAAGCGCCCTACGGCATACCGGTGAACATCTTCATCAAGGGTAGGACGCCCTCTCTCTCTTACCGGGACCTTGTGACGCTCCAAGTGAATAAATAAAATACATCTATGAAATAATTGTATTTTTTAAATTATGATTATTTGTCTCATTAGATTGTCCGCCGGTGCTGTTTGAGGTCTCGTGCTCCGACCACGACGTGCAGATCGGGGGCTTCCCCTGGCACTACATATACACGCCTCCCCTCAAGAAGCACAGAGGAACGTACCACATCTGCTCCCTGGCCGAGGGCATTCTGGTACCCGCCGACCGTGTCTCGTGTACAGACCTGGCCGAGTACCGCCTCAATACATGTGTGATTCTGTTCTACGGGGACCGTCCCCATAGCTGCTCCTTCCCCACAGTGCCAATCTCTGTTTGAGGGCCACTGGTGTTTTGGACAGCTATTGTTCTCAGCCGTTGTTGCCACAAGTGCGGCAGCCAGTGCTCTCTGGTGTCTTTGCGGAGGCATCGCTTGAGTGTCCCGGGGATGTGGAATGCCTTTCTGAGATGTGTTATGTGTGCATCAGTGTACATCCATCATGCTATTGATGATGCCTTTAGTTGTTGGGTCATGAATGTGTTTTTATTCTTGGAAAAAACTGTAGGCAAAGAATGGCGTCCAAGACATGAACCACTGCTCTCTGGAGGTAGATTTGATATACTTCCACCCTGATGAGTCAGGGCGGATCGTTCACGTTGGACCCACCACTGTAAGGTGAGCGGCCACGCGTTGACCCAGAGTGTGATGCACATCATTAAGTTACATCATTCACCACTGTTCCATACGAGGCAAAGAAGGCATTTCTTTTGGATTGAGTTTAACCTGTTTTTATGACCTTCTCCAGAGTGCTGAGGTGTGTGAGTGGCCTGAAAAGTGATTTTCCGTCAGAGGTGGTCGAAGAGTTTGCCATTAAGACGACTCGCGATAATGTGAGTAGTGAGCTTATGTGTAAATATGCACTTTCTTTGTGCATATTTACACACTAAATGTGCACTTTCTTCCCAAGCTATGGCTTTGGGCTAAAACGAGGCATTATGGAAGCTCCTTAAAGAGTGCTACCACAGATACGGCCATCATCACCTGGTTAACGGACCCCTTCCTCTCACTGGACCAGGTGGCTCCCCGGGTCAGCGTCACCTCCTCGGGGCGTACGGTCAGGCGGGTCAGTCAACAGCTGGACGACGACCCGGATCAGGAGGTATCAAGATGGTCACGTGCCAATATTCAGTAGCCTATGCATGTAAGAACGTGTCACTTTGCCTTTGATAAGCCCAATGATGTGCCGCACACCGCTGTTGGCTAGGCGAGGTAATGGGTGACTGGTGCCACCTGAGGAATGACTCTGTAGATGTTATGATGGCGTAGCCTGATGTCTGCTATGGTGTTGCACCTAGAAGAAGAAGAAGAAGAATTACTCTTTTGATCCCGTGAGGGAAATTTGGTCTCTGCATTTAACCCAATCGTGAATTAGTGAAACACTCAGAACACAGTGATGGTGTGGCACACAGTGAGGTGAAGCACACACTTAAACCCGATGCAGTGAGCTGCCTGCAACAGCGGCACTCGGGGAGCAGTGAGGGGTTAGGTGCCTTGCTCAAGGGCACTTCAGCCGTTCGTACTGGTCGGGGTTCGAACCGGCGAACCAGCTACAAGTCCAAAGCCCTAACCAGTAGGCCGCAGCTGCCCCAAATGGTTATATCACGCGCGTGTTGTGTGCTTGGTCTTATCTGAGCTGGCCTTCTACATGTGTTTATCTTCGATAACGGCACAAGGGATAGTAACATCTTGTCCTGAGTATTAATTAATAGAGCGACAAACCGCCCTGAATTCTGAGGGAACACTGCCTGCACGCGAGCATGTTTGTGGGCTAAAAGTTCCTGCAACGCGAATGAGAACTAACGGCGTGGATTCCCCGCAGGCCTTCCGCACGGTGGAGTATGAGGACGAGTTGGATCTTCTGGCGCTGGTGGTCACCGGCGTTGAAGAGGCTGAAGAGAGTGCCCACGTGAAGCTGCACGACAACCACAGCGGAGAGCTGCTGAAGACCATTCCCCTGAAGCAGGGCTGGGATGTGGTGAGCAGCCAGTGTGCTTCTGTGGAGTGTCTTGTGTCTGTGATTGAGCTTGTTGTCCACTCAACATGTTTTGTTATTCCTTCTTCCAGACATACCGGAATGAGATGTACTATGATAAGGACACGATTGTTCATATTGAACAGAAGAACAACACCTTTCGCTGCCATGTCTACAAACTCCAAACCGAAACTAAATAATGCTGTGACCTTCAACGAGTTTACCCATGCTGGAAATAATTTGGCTGTTTCTTTTTTATACCATTAAAAAAATCAATAAAGACTCGTGGTTTTCTGCATCTTGTATCCCTTACTGTGGCTAGTGTCATCGTGTCTCCCTGGTGAGCAAATCTCCTCTACTAAAGAGAGGAAGTATATATTGCAGCAACAGCAGGGGGGTATACTTTAGGTTTTTTGACCATTTTTGTTTGACTGCCTGTTCCTACGTGGCACAAACAACTCAAGTAGCGCTGCGGTCACGTGACTCAAGTCCTTCCCTTCGAGTGACCTCTTGACACACTTCTGTTTCTCCGACAGCATTCTTCAAGTAACTCCCCTGAGACTCCGCGTTTAGCGATGGCGACTGAAGACTACAAACGCTTTGTATTCGCTTTCTTAGCCGCGGTTTCCTTCGGGCTGCTCTCCATCGTGTTCGTGTTGGTCTGGGTGCTCCACTACAGAGAGGGGCTGGCGTGGGACGGGGGTGCGGCGGAGTTCAACTGGCACCCGGTTCTGGTCGTGGTGGGCTTCGTCTTCTTGCAGGGAATCGGTACGAACCTTCTCCGGGCAACGCGAACGATGCCAACACTTTGTCTTAGGGTTTGCTTGTCTCTGCAAAATCACTCCTACGATGCCTTTTTTGTGAAGTTTCGGTTATATTTCTGTATTATGATTTTACATCAAACTTAAACATGTGGTCCTCGGCACAGTCGCTCGTTACGCGCTCAAACGCACACGCCCCCTTTACTGTTGATGCTGTAACATTGTTATGTGTGTCGTAATGTTTGACGTTCTCACTTTCAGCTATTATTGTGTACCGAATGCCATGGACCTGGAAGTACAGCAAGCTGGTGATGAAGATGGTTCACGCTGGCCTTCATCTGCTGGCCTTCATCCTGGCCGTCATAGCCCTTGTGGCCGTGTTTGACTTTCATAACACTGCTAAAATCCCGAACATGTACAGTCTGCACAGCTGGCTGGGGATAACAGCTGTGCTGCTGTACAGCCTGCAGGTACCCCCGTTCTGCCATGTTTAGTCACTAGTGCCATGTATCGTGTTCTAACAGTGAACGACATCGTTTAGTGTGTACGTGTTCCACTGGGCATATACAGTTCTGTCACTATCTGTGGGGAGAGATAACTAAGTTTAGGTATTAAGTTAGAGGTGGTTAGGTTTGGGTATTAACTTAGAGATGGTTCGGCTTAGATATTAAGTTAGTATAACTAGTTTAGCTAGTTTCCCTCAGGGATCATTAAAGTATTTCTGTTCGTCTGTCTGTCTGTTTAGGTAATAGGTTAGAGATGGTTAGGTTTAGGTGTGTCCGTTTAGTCTCTTCCCTATTTGTGAATCTTGTGTAACAAATGGATTCAACGCTGCACTGTTGTCTCTTCTGCCTCAGCTCGTCCTGGGAGTTGGCCTGTACTTGGTCCCTGCTGCGCCTGTGAAATGGAGAGCAATGTTCATGCCCCTCCACGTCTACAGCGGCCTGTTCATCTTCTCGTCCGTCATCGCCACTGCCCTCATGGGCATCACAGAGAAACTCATCTTCGGCCTGTGAGTAACCCAGAACTCAAAAAACTCATCGGGGACTCTCCCTCAAGCCTCCCATTTTGCACACCGCCATAAAACCAAAGCCCCAACAGTAACGCCGGCGTTTGACCTTTTCAGGAGCAACCCAAAGTACAAGGACTCTCCCCCCGAGGCCTCGTTCGTGAACGTCCTGGGCCTCCTCCTGGTGGCGTTCGGAGCGCTGATCCTGTGGATCACCACGCGTCCTCACTGGAAGCGGCCCAGCGAGCAGACCCTGCTGTCCCTGCTCCCCGCGGAGGAGGACCACGCCATGGGCCGGGCCGCGCCCCCCCAGCCCTCCGAGGGGCTCGCCGGCGAGGCGGCCGACGACCTACGGAGGAGGGGCACCAAGCAGAGCGACATGAAGGAATGAGCGGCCGCTGAGACTCCCGGTGTCACTGGGATTCACAAGGGCTTTTTTTTTTTTACTGCTGATAGCGACCAGGAATGTCTCTTCCTATACCTCACTCCCCCGCTGCAGCAGGTCTCACACAATGGGGCCTTTTGTTCCGCTCCACGTAGAGCCTGTGCAGCTCGGTAGCACTGGAGTTTACTTTTAGATCTTCTTTATAACAATATATATATATTTTAATATCTTTTAGTTCATGCCATTATCCCGACTCATGATATTTGCATATTCTAACTGAAAAGTAGTAGTAGTGGAAATGTTTTTATTTCCATAAATGTTTTTTTTTTCATAATTGTGTTTTACATTCATGTAATGCAAAAAATAAAGTATTATACTTTTTTTATACAACAACTCACTGTTTGCAATGGAATGATTGGCCTATACAAAAAACTAACCCTAACCCTAACCCTATTCAAATCAGCAAATTATATACATGAATAGGCTTTATTGTTGGTGTCCAAAGTTCTTCAACCATGTATATATAAGTTGTGAGTTTTGAGTGGTTATATTGATTAACCAGATGGATGCCGCAGCAGCAAGCTGAGACCTATGGCTGAGAGACCCACACTTTATGGGACACTTGAATTGTCCCTCCTCAGCCTCCATAGTGACGCGTTGGCCGCTGGGCTGTTTCAGGAAAAGGATCGCTGTTGTGTCAATTCACAAACCTACTCCACTTTCAAAGGTTTGTTCGTTATCTTTAACATCTGCTCATCAAATGTCTCCACAGTAGCGATGCTCTCGTCTGGTTAATGTCAATAAATGACGTCACCGTTCAATTAGCTAGCCATGTTTAGCTTAGCATAAAACGGTAGTTAAAGGCTTCAGGTGTTGCTATGCAACACTTGGCGTTATTGTTAATTTTAATCATTGTTCCTATCGCATTGTTGATGCGTTTTGGATCCTGTTGTGGTCGATACTGGTGGATCCACGGTTTAGTATGAAATCTCGCAGTGTACTTGTCGCTCCAGAACAACACGGAGGGCAGAGCGGCCTTGTGTCGCCTCGCTGCTCTGCTCTCCACCTCAGTACCAAACAGAATGGGTCACACTGTTGCAGACTAAACACACCGTTCACACGGTTTACATACGAAACACACTACACCTGGCGAGTCTTCTGTTAAAAAAGCTGATGGTGGTATAGATCGTATGCATTGACGTTCTCGACAGATCCACGGACCGCTGGGTGGGGCTCTGGGTGGGGCTGTAGGTGGGCCGCCTTGTGGACGAGTCGCCGGCAGCCATGGCGCTGTGATTTATACATGACAACATCTTTACTACCTGCAGCAAGCGTAAACACGTTGCACATTGCACACACACACACCGCACATTCATGACCGATATGACTACGAGGCTCGTTAGAATAACCGATGAACCAATGAATACACTCAACGTCGGCTCCTGTAGGCTGTGCAGCATCAGCAGTTAGGCTGTGTGTGGGACTGACTTTTTTTTTAAACAAATCAAATGCTTGGATGCAAGAGTGTGGTTTCAACACGTATACATTCTAATTCTGCATGCAAATACGTTGCTTTTGCCAACTTGAGCTGGTGTTTGTGTGCAGCTTGGCCATCATGTCAGACAAAAGTGAGCTGAAGGCAGAGCTGGAGCGGAAGAAACGCCGGCTGGCCCAGATCAGGGAGGAGAAGAGGATCAAGGAGGAGGAGCGCAAGAAGGAGGTAAAGGAGCAAGTAGAAACACACACACAAACAGTCGGGCCGCTTGTGTAGGAATTGTGTGGGTATTGTAGTTGGAACAAGGCCGCGGAGGCTGGTGACCTGCAACACTCCACCAGCATCCCTGGCTGTCAGAGCTGACGGGCATGGCTTTCACTCCCCCCCCCCCCCCCTCGACGTCCTGTCTCCCAGGCCGACCAGAAGAAGGATGCCGGCCCCGTCCTGGACGACTCCGACCTGGAGAAGAAGAGGCGGGAGGCGGATGCTCTGCTGCAGAGCATGGGCATCACCTCGGACGTTCCCGTGGGTACGTTCCCCCCCCTCCAGGGCCCTCAGGCGGGGGGCCACCTGCTGCACCTGTCAGCCCACGGCCGTGGAACAGGGTCACGTGTGGCGCCGCCGTGTGTCTGAGTTGCACCGTTTCCTGCCGTGAAGTGAACGACCCTTTCAACAGTGTGCTGCATGAGGGATACGTGGAATGTAGATAGAAGTTACAGATGTTCAACAGTACTCATCTCATAACGATATATGTGTGCTGGAAATCATTGAATGCAGTGCATATTTAGGCTTAATGAATTAGAAATATAATGTCTGCTGTTTTTTACTTACTGCCTAACAGATACAGGAATTGTTGCAATGCATGTATTTCCACGTATTTATATCTGATTATACAACTAAAGTCTGAGAAAAAGATCTGGTCCAAAATGAGAACTATGAAACGCAGCTTTTCTGCTTTAAAAGGCACAACCAATTGCTCACAGCAGGTGGCAGTAGAGATCCACATACAAAGGACTGTCATGCTTTGAGTGTCTTTGTGCAAACAAAACGTTCAGCTGTAGTCTTACTGCAACTCATTCGGTCATATTTTTTTTAACGTATATTTATATATATTTGTGATATGCATCTATTGCATAATATGTAACAAAAAACAATGAATTCTGTATGCGATGTTTCTGCCTTCTTTGATTAGTTTATGATATTTATCAAACAACATTACGTAGGATATTTGTGGTATTGTTTATTTTTCATATTTAACTTTGAAGTGTTATCATCTTCCTCCTCTCAAAAAAAAAACCCTACAACAAACAATCAACCACTGGCAGTGGTTTCATTCCAAGAAAAGTGTTTTCTGTTGTGGTTGAATCCCTCCAGCTGTAGTAAGAGTCTCTCTCTCTCTCTCTCTCTCGCTCTCTCGCTCTCTCGCTCTCTCGCTCTCTCTCTCTCTCTCTCTCTCTCTCTGCCTCTGAATGCAGCTCCCGTTCATATGTCTCCAACTGCCAAATCAGTTGGCACGCCAAGTGAGGCTGGGAGCCAGGACTCAGATGGAGCCGTGGGACCCAGGTACACACACACACGCACACACACACAGCGCTGTAAGCACAATGAGTGTAATGGCAAAATGCTTCTCTCCCCCCCCCCCTTGTCCCAAGCCTTTTGTTCACCGAGGACAGTGTTGTGCTCCGCGTGGACATGCCTGTCACATACGTTGGGTCGTGCTGTGTTCTGACCACATCGGCCCCACATGATCACACATGGCTAACAGGAGAACGACTTGCGTTTGTGCCGTCCTGGATGTGTGTGTAATCCTTTTTTTGGAGAAATGTTAAAATGGCCACACATGTTCTGAACCTGAGTATATCACACAGAGGCTAATCATATCAACATGCTTCATGCTTCCGCAGTGAACAAGCCCTGGTTTATGCTGACATGTTTATTTAGTTTATACCGTCCTGACTGGAACACAATGTGGAAGCAACAATAAAACCGTTGGAGGTCCCAGATATGCCTCCAGGACTTTTTAACCCCTAATTAGAGTCCCTTCCCTGGGCTGAAACTCAAGACTCTCCCCCAGTGTCCCCCCAGCCTCTCTCCCCCCCCCGCCCAAGTGAGTCAACACATATGGGTGCCTATGTGTTGACTCACTTCGCTCACCAGTGTGTTCATGTCCTACGGGTCTCTCTCTCTCTCTCTCTACCTCCCCCCCCCCCTGACCCTTCTTCTCTCACCCTCTCTTAAGATGCTTTTCTCTCTCTCTCTCTCTCTCTCTCTCTCTCTCTCTCTCTCTCTCTCTCTCTCTCTCTCTCTCTCTCTCTCTCTCTCTCTCTCTCTCTCTCTCTCTCTCTCTCTCTCTCTCTCTCTCTCTCTCTCTCTCTCTCTCTCTCTCTCTCTCTCTCTTCTCCCCCCCCCCTCCTCTATATCTCTGGTTCGGTCTCCCCCAACCCTCTCCATGTCTACAAACCATGGAACATGTAATGTGATCTATGCTGAATATGTGTGCTTAATGATGTCTGTTCAGCATGCCGTGTGTGGATTCTAACTGCTCTCGTGATTTGGACCCGTCCCCCTCTGTTTGTCTGTGTGTGTGTGTGTGTGTGTGTGTGTCTCTCTCTCTGTGTCTGTGTGTGTGTGTCTCTGTGTGTGTGTTTGTGTGTGTGTGTGTGTGTCTCCCCCTCACTAATGCCACCTTGCTGCATCGCGACACTAACCCCCAGGACTCTGCACTGGGACTCTGACCCGTCCACCCTTCAACTGCACTCTGAGCTGGGGTACTGGACACTCTCTTCTCTCCTCTCCTGGTCATTCTCCTTTCTCTCAATTCTTAGCATGTTTACGTGTTTCTGGCACTCGTTTCAATACAGTAAAAACAACAATAATGAAGATCATAGACCAGTAATCAAACTGTGCATGAATGTGTTTGATTAATGACACTAATCTATTCTTGCATATTACAGTTTGCGCTTAGTCCTGCATCTGATTAGCCTCATGAGACCACGCAGATATTCAAGTTTGTGTTTCACGCGAATCTCGGCCCGCCTTGGCTGGGAAGAAATGATTGCCAAATATGGTCGCGGCCTTGAGCTGTTCAAAAGAACTCCAGCCAATCAGAGACAACCGTTGCGCTCGCCAAGTCAGGTTGGAAGTCAAGCAAAACCATATTGTCGTGTTTCCGCTCTGCGTGCAGATTTCAGTTAATCCTTTAACGTTGTTGTGCAGTCTGTTTCAGATAAAACGGTTCTGATTGCCACACTTTTCCCGGGCGCCGCCGTTGTTTGTCTAACGAGGCCGGCCGCGTCTCTCCCGCGCTCGTCACAAACCCAAACCCCTGATTGGACGAATCGGTTTTAGGTTCTTCGGCGAGCCCGAGGCCAGACCGATCTGGAAGAAAGAAACGCAAACGTGAACCGTACTCTGAGATTAGGGTGGTCTCACAAGGCTAACGTCTGCCACAGTTTTTGGGGGGTCCGGGGGTAACGTGGGGGGGGGGGCTTTCCACTGTCTGTGCTTACATTGTGAGGCCTTTAGCCTCTGGAGGTCTTTCCCAGTGCGAACGCAGGTGAGCGCGGCCGCTGTATCAGCGCAGCTTTCCCAACCTGTCCTGGTTTAGATGAGCTCGGTGCAGCGCTGCCGTGATGATGGAGGCGGGCCGTGTTTGAGCTCTGCTGTGCTTTTAGGCGCGCGCCCCAGAAGCTGGCCATGACCAAGATCACCCACACGGACTTCCCCCCGCGGGAGGTCGTCTCCTACACCAAAGAGACCCAGACGCCCGTGGTGACCCTGCAGAAAGAAGGTGATGCTCTTCTATCTCTCTCTCTGTCTCTGTCTCTGTCTGTCTGTCTGTCTGTCTCTCTCTCTCTCTTTCTGTGTGTGTGTGTGCGCGTGTGTATGTGCGTGAGCGCGCACACGTGCACGCTCGAGTCACTCAGTCGATAGTGTGTGTTTGTGTTGGCCATTGTTTACTTGTCTGGCAGCCATGTCTCGAGATCTGTGGAACGTCATCCTGTCGATGCGTTTCTCCTCACGCATTAAAAACAGCGAGACAACACGAAGTCCCCCGACCTGATCCATGAAGCCGCCGTCTCTGCACGCTTGTGGCGTGTCGCTCATACAGCAGCTTCTTGATCTTTTAAATGTCCCCGTTTAAACGAGGCCGCACCAGCCTATAGCGTGCCACATCAGACTCCTTCGTGGGCTGTAATTGAAATCGGTTCTCCTCTGAACTCATCATCGAGTCGCCGTTTCAAGATAATAGTTTGTATTGTGCGACGCACGCCTTTAATTTCTAAGGCCTTTTAATAAGTGATTTTGCTGTAATTACTTTGCTGTGATTATGCCATGCTAATTGCATTGATTTGTCGGGAGACCACCGCCGATTCAAAGGGTAATCATTGTTTGACAATACCCGCTGAAACCAATATGCCCGCGTGGTGTAATTGCGTGCGTGCGCGTGTGCGTGTGCTTGTGTCTGTGCGTGTGTGTGTGTGTGTGTGCGTGTGCGTGTGTGCGTGTGCGTGTGTGCGTGCTCACGCGGTCATCTTCACGGCGTTGTAAACACACGGCGGTCCTGCAGGATCACATGCGGGCCCGGCCCCCCCCCCCCCCCCCGTGGAAGTGGGCGCGGGGATCCGGCCCGCCGCTGCACGCCAAGATGAAAGCAAAGGGCCAAATTGCAGGGTCCCGGGGAAACTCGGTCAAAAGGAGAGATTAAAATCACTGACAGACAGGTTCCCCCTCCCCCTCCCCTCCCCCAACCCACCGCACTCCGCTCCTGTAAGGAGGAGGCCCGGCCTGCAATTAATGTGGAGGGAGGCTGAGAAGGCCCGGGCAGGAAGGAGAGATGAGATCCGAGGGGTGGGGGGAGGGGGGGGGGGGGGCCACCGGGAGGTGCACCTCCCCCGTGGAGGAAGCACATCCACATGTGTGTGTGTGTGTGTGTGATGGGCCGTTGCTGCTGAGCCTTTCACGTGGCCTCCTCGCCTGAAGGACAGAGAGTGTACGGACGGGGTCTTCTCACAGCGTGGGGAGCGTTCAGGGGCCGCTGTGGTGGTGCTGAAGTGGCCCCGCTGGAGACCAGGCCGAGGCCTTTCCATCCACACGTGGCCGTGGAGATGTTTGGACGGCTCTGGAGATGAGGAGCAGGGCTGCAGAGGGCTGCAGGCTCGGGGTGAACCTTTCCTCCTGGAGTCATGTGGGGACCCCCCCGCTACCCCCCCCCCCCCCCACCCCGGTGTTAAACAAGGATGGATTCTGCCGCCCTGCACACCACCCGGTCCCCTCTCTCTCTCTCTCTCTCTCTCTCTCTCCCTCTCTCTCTCCCCCTCTCCTCTCTCTCTCTCCCCCTCGCCCCTCTCTCTCCACCACCACTCTGTAATCATTTCATCAACTCCTTGGCCTCCCTGTCTTCTCCCTTCAGCGAGCAGCCACATAACAAAACACACTCAGTCACATTGTTCCTTTTCACGCCATCACTCCTGGCACTCGATGAGACGCCGTCCTCCACCCGCCGTACACCACCCAACGCCGCGGCCCCCTTCCCTCCCTCCCTCCCTCCCTCCCTCCCTGGCTTTCTCCCCCCCCCCCCCCCGTGCTGTACTCCCCCCCCCCCCCCCCCCTGGGGCGCGTGTTTGATGTGCCGGGCGCCGCAGGGCCGGTGCTCTGATTGAGCGATTCACGGCGTTGTCAAGAGGACGGCGCCGCCCGACGCACTCCAGAAGGTCAGCGGGGGGGGGCCGCACACGGGCGGGGGGGGCGTGGCCAGCGTGCATGGGAAGGGCGTGGCCCGGTGTGCATGGGAGGGGCGTGGCCGGCGTGCACGGGAGGGGCGTGGCCGCCGCGCACAGGCAGGGGGTGTGGCCGTCTCTCAAAGGGGTTTGGGGGGTGTGGCCCCGAAGCGGATATCGCCAAAGTCAGGCCGGACCGTACCACTGGGCCTGGGGAGTGGGTTGTTTGATCGTTGTTGGTATCGTTGTTGTCACGGTGACGTACGGTGCCACCTGCCCGCAATCGCCGCTGTCTTTTATTTATTTATTTTTTTCCACTGACTACATCAAACCCCCCCGGAAAAAAAAACCAACAACAACCCAGACTAGATTTCGGTGAATAACTGCAGGCTGTTATTTTCTTGGTATTGATTCTCCCGCACTGTCGTCGTTTTTTGTTTTGAGTTTAGGGGAAAACCAATTCGGCGTGGGAGCCGCGCTCTGAAGGGTTCTGGGAGTTTGGTCGGCCCCGCGGCATCGGTGAGCACTCTTAAACAAGAGGCTGTAATTATGAGCAAAGATATTGGCGTGGGGGGGGGGGGGGGCTGTGGAGTGCTCTGTATGGTACTGGGTTTTAAAAGGCCTCGTCAGGAACATGAGTGTACACAGGAGCGGTTGAGTAAATTTAAAATTTAATTAAATTTGATTGTTTTAATCACTTAGAATTCAGAGGCAGGTCAAAACTTTCAATCACAAAAGGGGCCTAATGGCCTCCTTGTTTCAAGCACCACTCAGAGGGGGGTGGGGTTTGGTCACCTTTTTTTCAGCGCTAGATAATCAGAGTTGTTAGATATCCATTGTTTTGTCGCCTTCGTGTAGCTCAACATTTCAATTTGGGACAAATCTCGTGTGTCGTTTAAAAAAAAAAAATTTTTTTTAACATTGTTCATGTATTGTTTTCAAAGTAGTGCTGATATTTTCCACACGAGCATGCGTGTCTGTGTCTGCGTGTTAGCGACCGGCCGTGTGTGGCGCTGCCCTTCTGGTGTGGCTCTGCGGTCGCAGCGTTGCGGGACACAGCGTCGTGCTGCGCCCCGTGGAACCACCGCCGCGCCTTTTGTGTTTGTGGCTGGGGGTTCAGCGTGCGGAAGACGAGCAGGAACAATGGGTTCAGTGGGGCAGTTTAGCTAAACCGCGCGCACCGCTCACAGTTTGCACCGTTTGTACCGCTCACGGTTTGCACCGCTAGCCAGTTGTACCACTAGCTGTTTGCACGGCTAGCTGGTTGTACCGCTAGCCATTTGTAAGGCTAGCCATTTGCACCGCTAGTCGTTTGTACCGCTAGCCGTTTGTACTGCTAGCCGTTTGTACCGCTAGCCGTTTGCACCGCTAGCCGTTTGTACCGCTAGTCGTTTGTACCACTAGCTGTTTGCACCGCGAGCTGTTAGCACCGCGAGCTGTTAGCACCGCTAGCCAGTTGTACCGCTAGTCGTTTTTACCACTAGCTGTTTGTACCGTGAGCTGTTAGCACCGCGAGCTGTTAGCACCACTAGCCGGTTGTACCGCTAGTCGTTTTTACCACTAGCTGTTTGTACCGCGAGCTGTTAGCACCGCTAGCCGGTTGTACCGCTAGTCGCTTTTACCACTAGCTGTTAGCACCGTGAGCTGTTAGCACTGCTAGCCGGTTGTACCGCTAGTCGTTTTTACCACTAGCTGTTTGTACCGCGAGCTGTAGCTGTTAGCACCACTGGCCGTTTGTACCGCTAACCGCTTGCACCGCTAACCATTAGCATCGCTAGCAGCAGGAGGCTGCAGCCCGGCGCCAGTTCTCAGCCGCCCCCTCACGTCTCGGCCCGCACTCTGTGGCTCCGCCCGCTCCACCTGCCAGGGCGGCCAAAGGTCATTTTGTTTTTAAGCTTAAACATCCCCGGACACATGCGTGTTTGCATTAACATATTGTCCATTAACAAAGGCCTGTGATTACCCCCCCCCCCCCACAAAAAGGCTTTTACTTCTTAAGCGGCACAAAAGCCATAATGGGGCGGGCTCTGAGAGCACTGTCAGCATAGAGGACATCAGGGATCCGGGTGAATTCTGTTAAATTTCCTCCCCACATCAAACCTCCACCCCTTTCTCCAGCCCCTTCCTCCACCCCCTCTGGTAGCCCCCCGCCCCCCCCCCCAAGCAGGGTCACCTGGATCACTAGCTTTTCTCCAAATGGACATTTCGCCTGGCAGGTGCATTATACCCTTTATTTTCAGATTGTCTATCCGCTGCTAATGCCTGGCAGGTTGATTGCTCTGGCTGCCTGGCCGGGGACGCGGCTGACGAGAGCGCCCGGGACTCGCTGAAAGACGGTGATTACTGTTTTCCTTTAAGCCTGATTGAGGCCCTTGAAAGGGAAGATTTTAACCTTCCCCCGGCGCCGCCGCCGCGCATATAGCTGTACATCCCAGCGGCGCGTGTCATCAACGCAATTCTGTAAACTCATCAGAGGAACCACCGCGCGGTAACCAACGCCCACCCCCACCCCCACCCCCACCCCCACCCGGGAGGGCGGGGAAGAGATGGGGGAAAAAAAAAAAAAAAGAAATCCCTTAATGTATAAAGTGACAGATGACATTATCATTTAGATGATCTCTGTGGACGGGAGTGCTTGAATGCGCGCAGCAGCGTCCCCATAAACGGACCACCTCGCCGCCCGTCCCCATATAAACGGACCATCTCGCCGCCGCGTCTCCCCGCTCATCCCCCTCCGTCCCGTCCCGCCCAGCGGCCGGCGCTATATGTCGAAACGCCCGATAAGGCTATTTATAGTCCCGCCCCCCCCCCGCTCTGTAAAGCGTATTATTCGGGGCTTTCAGCCAGCGGCTGCAGTTAGCCAGCTGGTCCGGCCCACATGTTCTTGTAGATTCTGTGAGGCTGAATAGCGGCCGGTCGGACCCCCCGGTGGGGGGGGGGGGGTAATTGCGGAGGCCGGCTTGTTGTTCACGGGGGGAAGCTCGTCCTGGGGGCGGCCAGGCGGGACCCTCCTCATCCTCATGCCACGGCAGAGGAGA